>OZ014524.1:12717505-13351951 GCA_963966055.1 Lathyrus aphaca | reverse complement strand
GACAACCTAATAATAACTTGAAGATCCATTGTGTTGGATAAATAACAACAAACCTCTTCATTCGCAACAACTCTCAACAGAGAATACAAGATTAGATGAGAAGAAGAAACTCTCTTGAAATTATCCTAATCTCATAGTAAAATAAACTAAACTTAAATGTGTTTGTGTGAATATTTCTTGCTCTCTAGTTGTGTGTCTTCAATGCACAAAACTGGTCTTTATATAAGAAAATAGAAGTTGGCGATTCTTGGATCTTGGGATTTTTTATAAGACTAAGGATCAACCCATGGTAATTCTTCAAATGGGTCTAGCTGTCCTAATACCCTTCTTCAGCAACTTATCCAGTGCATATGGTAGTGGGAGACAAGGATACTTTTGCAGATTATTGTGGTATAAGGTGGGGAAGAGCAGACGACAGGTGGCTGGTGCAGGATGCGCTTTTGCAAGCGTGATTCCCACCATACTACCTTTTCTCTTCTAGCATGCTCAATCTTATCCTTTTTGTTCAAGATCTTTTCTCATTCAATTCTTTGCCATGTAAGCCCTAAAGATTACTTCCTCTCAGACTCTTGGATGCCTTGTTGGTTGCAAGATCAACAACCTCTTTTCTTGACCTTTTATTTCACTTCAGGCTCTGATTGAGGTGTCATGCCTCAGCTTTCCTTTTACAACCTTTCTTTCACATGAAAACACAGTAAAACCATGAAAGGAGCACCTAGTTTGCTCAAATTAAAAACATACTAACAAGATAAGATAAAGCAAATATAAATAAAACTTAGACTAAAATACCTACTAAATCAGATCACTGTGACACACTAAAATAGTGTTATCAATTACCACCCTGTTTTTACGCTTGGAATTCAAATTTTCACATGGTAATCAAATAACCACATTAAGGTAATCGATTACCATTATCTAGAATGTTGTTTTTGGCTGTTTTGGTTCCTTTGACCTCTTCTTTCCCTCTCCTTTGTTCTTTGCCTTGGATTACATCTTTTTGTGGTTTAATTTGGAATTCTCTTCATCTATTTCCATTTTCTTTTGATCAATGAAAATCTCATACATCTTGAACTTCTTGTTAAGTTCTCGATTAAGATGAGATTGCTTCCTCTTTTCTTTTCATGAAATATTGCTTTTAGAGAACGATCTATATATCGTTTCTCTAGCATGCATTAGCATATACATCATTTTGACCGGCCTCGCAGTGTCGTGACTTCTATATAAGTTTGTCCGTGATTGCTTAACTTAGCGCTACATTTGTCTCGTATAGAAAAATGATAATGTGTGGCTCAAACTTATGTTTGGAATTCCAAGTATGGTTGATTATATGCCTTTGGTCTAAAACTTATGAAACTTGTTGTTAGGAGGCTTTGATTTTATCAATCCTCTAACGAGTCTTCATTAACCTTGGCCTAAGTTCATTATTCAATCATCGTTGATCATTTGCGTTAACAGCTAATCACTAACTACTAACTTTACTTTTATGCTCCTTTTATTCTATTATGCTTTATATTACTATTCATCGTCCATTATCATTTTTATGTTTCCCTATTTTTCCATTGTCTGTTGTATGCTAATCACTGACTTTCTATAAATGTTGCGGATAGCAAGAGTCGCCACCGACTTTTATTTTATCCAAAAGGAAAGGACATAAAAGAACAGGAAGGACCTATTTTAAAAGACTTGAGTTCGGGGGGTAGGTTATATAAAGGGAAGGTGTTAGAACCCTTTATATCCATGGTTATCCATGGGCTCTTAGTTACTTAGCTCACTTTGTTTGTTTGCAAGAGTGTAGTGTGTGATTAGAAAAATTCTAAGTACTTTGTAATGATCCTCGTATGGATGTATACAAAGCCTTGTTTTTGAAAATTGTTTGAAAAGTGGGGTGTAAAGAGTATTTTTGAAATGTGAGCAAGCAACTTAAGAGAAACCTACCCTAGATTGAGTCTTTCATGTTCTCGTATTTTCTTTCAATGGTAAGACTATCCCTAATATTAAGAATAGGTAGTCATTACCTTGGATGTATTAAGGGACATATGTAGGGTCATCTGGATATAGGCAACTGTAGGGTGTCTTTAGAAATTCGTAGGGACTTATCATCTTTTATTCGAAGGGACAAGATCATTTACCGTAGGCAACCTCGAAGGGACTTGATGATATTTATGAAGGGACTTGCTTAAGACACCCTACTTGACCTTTTGAATTAGGCAACTGAGAGGCAACCCTAGGAAGTGCAAGATGGCGATCAAAGATCGACTTACGCGTGTGAGTGTTTATATTCAAGTATTTATCTTATTTAAGATAATTTTCTAAGTTGATTTTTAATTACAAACATGTTATACACACCCTAATGCAAGAATGACACACTTCAACACAAACACAAATAATCACACAAAACATAATGCAACACAACTATCTTAGAACGCAATGAGACACCAATTAAACTCAATGTACGTGGTACCACTTTCGATCCCTGTTTCATGATCACAATTCCTATCGGAACATCTATTTAGGTTGCTTACACCCCACATGGGCACCTAACATCCGTGATTTCTCACACCTCACGTGGGCACACAATCACCTCAACAAAAACAACAACATCGATTCTGAAGGTTCTTAGTTTGGCTGCATGTGTAGGAAAACATTATCATGTGTTTTGATGTGACGTAAGATGTCTTTGCCATGCTTGAAGAACATCTGTGCAAATTTTTTGTAATGTCAGATCAGATGTCGTAACATCTGTTTTGTCTAATATGGGACATCCAGATGCAAAAAAAAAATTATTTGATTTCTATAGGTGTTTATTTATGTGTTTTACTCTAGTGCCTGCAAAAATCAAGGGAATTTTGATGTCCAATATAAAAGTTTTTTTGTGTTTAGATTTTAGAGACTTTGAAGATCTTTTTATCCTTGATTTGGAGTAATTCATGATGTTGTATCTTTTGAAATTTCTGATCTGACCCAGGCCCATTAAGATTTCTCTATATACAGGATGTTTAAACTAATTGAAAAGGTGGAATGTTTGTGTATTGTGAAGCTTAGTGCTTTTGAGATTTATATGCATATATATTAGAGCAAATGCTAAATAGGTCGGCCTATATATGCATATATAGGCCAACTTATAAAGCTTCTTAAGTAATATGGAATAATTGAGAATCTTAGTGAGAAAAGGCTTGTAAATAGGCTTTAAGGCCATGTCAGGCTTTTAAAAAGGTCATGTCAGGCCAAAAAATGGAGCCTATAATAGGCTATAGGCCAGGCTTAGGCCTTTTAAGTTTATCATATACCAGACTCAGGCCTTATAAAGTCTAGTCTAACCTAACCTATTTCCACTCCTACACACACCACACAAAAACGCACAAACTAGCTGAAAAAATACCAACGCACAAAGCCATTCAAAAGCAACCTGACCCACCTTCCAAAAGGAGAAACAAAATATAACAAAAACGATTGATTCCTATACAACAACGTGATCCACCCTCACACAATATCACTCCACCAACGCACAACCCAAGCTGCACATAATGCGAAAAAATGAACATTACACAGCTCATTAAGAATCACGTCCAAAACTGCAGCATATTTCTCAAGATTCTCTCCATTATTTGTCCCCACGTCTTCCTCGTTTATCCCTCAACCTCTCCTATTTAAGGACCCTTCATTCACACCATAAAAAGCTTGAACAACACCTAAATATTCTTCAAAAATCCAAACCAAGCTTCAATCTAATACATCCAAATCAATCGTTTCCAGGTTTTGATACCTTCTTTGATAATCTCAACTTAGAAAATTCACCTTACTAACCTGCATAAAATAGCCAACCTTCAAAATTAACCCAGCTTTAATCTTCAAACCATCTCAAAAAACCTTCAAATATCACAGATTCCCACAACCCCAAATCTTCACCAAAATAACCGAAACAAATTAAGGACAGAGATGGGAGAGGTTTGGTGATGCAAAAAATCTAAAAAAAACAAAGTAGAATGGTCGATTGAGAGCTGTACCGTGAGAAGAACACAAACCCACCACCGTGAGAAAGAACCACTAAACGAATCAGAGAGGGATGGGAGTGAACCATACAAATCCGTGACCAACTCACACAAACAAACCGCATCTGAAACCAAGCAAATCGCATGAGAAAGAGAACTATCACAAAACCTGTGAGAAGACGAAATCGTGAGTTGACCGAAAGCAAAACCCGAGCAAAAGGCAGAGAGAACTAACTCGATATGTGATTGCAAACGAAAACAAAGTGAGAAAACGAAATCAAGAATGAGAAACAGAGTGGAGAGGAGAGTGAGATGAAGATGTTCATGAAGTTTTGGAGATAACACCGTCGCTGACGCGTCTGGGAAGAGGAGTGATGGCATCTGATGAATTGAATTTTTCCACGTTTTTTTTGAAGTTATATGTTTACTGAACCTTTTTTCTGCAATTTGAATTTTTATATTTGCTTCATTTGACTTTTTTTTGTTTTGTTGAATTTTCTAAATGTTATTTGGATTCCATTTTATCTCTGAAGTGCGTGTTTTACTTTGCGATGTTGTTCCATATTTTGATTTTTTTTAAATTCCTGATTGCTTATTATATGTCATATGGGCTAGGCCCATCTTTAGTTTTTTCCGCGTATACACCTAACTCACGGTTATGCACCCTCCTTTGTGTTTTTTTTTTAAGTTTTATTATGGTTGGTCCTAAAGTGGTTTAATTGTGTTGCTCATTTTATTAGAATATTTTTGTATTGTTACTATTATTGTTTTTTATGCCATTTTATTTTTGGATCGAATTTCATTTCATCCTTGTATTTAAATTTCATTTTGGGCCGATGATATCATAAAATGTCAAATATGTTCGATTTTATTAAATCGGTCAAGTTTGATCAATATGAGGCCAATGTAGCTTAGTTTACTTTATTAGTCATTTTATTTCATTTTATGGTCGATGAACATCTAGATCTCGAGATTCGTTGCAAGCCGACTTGAAATCTCAATTAAATGATGAAACCATTTTATTTCCCTTTTGGAAATTTAGTTTATTGCACTTTATTTTATTTTTAGCATTTAGTCGATGAAAGTCTAAAAATCGGGATTATCACAAATCTTGGTTAAGACGAGACCATTAATCGGTTGCCTTTTTTTGCATTGTGAAATTGAAATCAAAATTCAATTTAATTTTTGAAATCAATACGGATGCATAAATCGACGCTCGACTTCTCATAGAATGATTCTAACATTTAATTGATTCTAAGATAGTCAAAGAGCTACATTTCAATGCTTTCGATTTAATTTCGAGCTCCAACGGCTTCGTATAGCTTAGGACACTTTCACACACGCTTCCTCTTGGGCCAATACAATGAACCCTTTTATTTCGTACAATCCCGTGTAATTTACTTTGTACCTCTCTTCATTTCATGTACGCACTTTATTTTTCTACTTTATTTATCGTTTTGATCGCTAGGAGCACCCTTAGGGACTAGTATTGATTTCACCTCTTTTGCGAACCCTTGATCCAATGCCAAGTGGTTGCAGTTGCACACTCACACTTTATTTTTCGGTTATGGTTTCGTTTTCTATGAGCACCCTTAGGGACTATGAATCGGATCCACCTAACCTTGTGAGACGAGCTCATTATGCCTCGCTACCAAATCAAACAATAAACCTCCATTTAGATTCACCCGTAAGTCTAGCGCATCGTGCCTCGCCATCAACCTTCAAAAGAAACCAAAATGTTTCTTTTAGACTCAAACCCTTGATCCAACATCAAGTGGTCATTAGGAAATAAAACACCCTATAATACGAGAAGAATTATACGCCACGAGCCTTAACAGGTAGTAGGAGGATAATGGACATCCCGTTACTCACTCCGGTTATTTCGATGTTAGACATTTGGATAGATTGATTGAAATAATCACCTTTAACCATAGTCTTTAGTGCAATTCGACTCCCAAATCCTTTTTAAAAAGAAAGGTAATAAAAACAACAGTAATCACCCGTAGTAGGCCAAACAACGAGGCTCTGACTTTCCCATTGCACGAGGGAGTACATAGGCACGAGGATCTCAATCCTTTCCGAGCACCTAGGATCAATCAAAATTATAATTAAACTCTTTTCCCTTAACAAGTAACTCATTAGGCATAGACATCCTTTCACGTGTGACAACTTAAATGGTTCCAATCGAGTACGATGAATGTAAGAGGTGTTAATACCTTCCCCTTGCATAACCGACTTCCGAACTCAGGCAATGGTTGCAATGACCTTTGTCTTTATCCTCTTTTCATTGTAGGTTTTATCTATATCTTCCCTTTCCACTTTTTGGAAATCAATGAAAATTAGGTGGCAACTCTCATGTCAGCCCAGCGAGCGGTGTTTTATCGTGAGGTCGTATTTTTTGGGGTGCGACAACTGACGACTCTGCTGGGGACTGGTTCACCCCTATGCAAGTCAAGCCTAGTCTAAGTTTCCCATGAATCAATTCAAAAATGAATCGATTCATCTAAGCTTGAATCAAATTATACTACTTTGAATTTATTTTTCACTTTATAAAATGAATCAAAAACAAATTTTTGTGTGTGATGAGAGATTTAATTAGGGAACTCAAAATTACGATAAAATACAATAAACAAAACATCAAAATACCGAAATAATTAATATTGCGCTTGAGGGAAATTTCAATTCCTATAACAAAAAAAATAATAAATTTAAATGAACTCTTGAACAACTTTTCACAACTAAAAACATGCCAGTGGTGATAAGAAATGGAGAAAAATGTACTTTTTTATGATGAAATTGAAAAGATAGACGTTTGTCGTTTGTCGCTGTTAAGAAAGGATATGAGATTAGTCATTTACATCGTTGAGAGAGAAAAAATGAATATTTGTTTGTGTCATTGAGAGAGGAGAATAAGAAGCATCATTATTGAGAAATAAATGGTTGAAGTCTCATTGTTAAGAGAGAATAGAGACGTGTCTTCATTGAAAGAGGAGAGACATGTGTCGTCGATGAAAGAGAAATGGTTCTCTTTGTCGTTGATGGAAAAAGAATAATGAAATAGGTCTTTGATTTAACCATAACATCCATTTGAAAGATCAAAATGTCCTTGATAATTAGGTGAATTTTAAATAAAAAAACTATATTTATGTATAGAGCATAAGGTATCGGTATAATAAAATGTGTCAATATATCCTTTCTCTTTTCTAAAGTCTCCCATACGATAGATTATATTTTGAAGAAGTTGTATATTATACAGGGATATAAATAAATGATAGAGAAGACATTATTTAGATTTAGTATTATTATATGTATTAAGAGCTATAAATAAATGAATGAAAAATAATAAGAACAAAATAACATGACAAATATAAGTATATAAAATTTATTCAAACCACATTAAATTATTCATTACAATAAAAATAAAATGCTTTAAAATCAATCAACATTTGGAAAAGAGCCACCAACCAACACAACTCGACTTGAAGCCACAAGAGGGGGGATCACAATCCCGCTTATCACATGCCATGTAGTATCCGCTATAGAAATTGCCAAGCTTCCTGCTCTCTCTGGTGTTGGTCGAGGGAAAATTGTTCCAGATATCGAAAGAATTTCGAACCTTCCATGTAAGATTAAAGTTCTTCCATCGTATTGAAGAAGTGTGACTTGCGATATCACTCCACATCCACCAAGAATACATATTCTCTCTCCTCTACGACGAGTAAAATCAAAGAGACCTCTTGACACGTTCGTTCCATCATTGATTTCAAATATGATAGAATTCATTGCACTCGACTTGTTTTCTTTCACTCTACTTAACTTTTTTTTTTGTTTTTGCCTTGCATTACCGCCTTTTAATACTAGTGGTGAAGGACCAAAAAATATTATTTTATTGATATTTTAATTTTACTTTTTTAAAATAAAAATCATTTAATATATTTGAAATGAAAAATAACATCTCAATAAATTACATTGACCAAAATCAAAGTGCTTGTATTACCTTTTATATATTTATACCATCCGCCCGCAGTTTCATATTTTTACACTACCCGCCCGCAATTTTATTCACTTACTCGATAAACCACTATGTCATTTATCTTAATGTATTACATATCAACAATGTTATGTTTACACCCTACTTACACCTACATTAGTATAGGAATAACATTTCTTATTACATATATTTACTCTTTTTAAGAATTGTAATTTATTCCTTATTAGATTTGTTTATTGAACATATAAATTATTAACATCATGAAAAAATTTGTTTTTTTAATAAATATTTAAAATTGTATTCTTGCAAATATACCACATTTTAATTTTATTTCCTCTTAATTTATTTTAATCAATAAAAACATATATAATTTTGTCTAAAGTTGTTGTTCTTTTGTTATAGTCTCTATAAAATTGGTTTATATTGAAGTTGGTCCTTATAATATGTATGTTATATGTTGACAATTTCTTAATCCACCTCATGTATCTCTTAGTCACCTGCTGCATTTCCAACTATGTCCCCTGATTCCGTTGATACACTTTCGGACGCACCATTTTTTTTACGTTGACACCTTCCGTAGATATATCTGCGGAACTAGTGAACAAACATTTTTTTTAATTAAGCCAAATTTGGTAGTCGGAGACGTATATATAATGTTATAGAGACTAAAATTATATTCTATTAAAGTCAACATGATGAAGATCTTGAGTCAAGGGATTAGGTTTTTTCCACCAATAACTTTGTTCCCTGTATCTCTTCAATGTGTTGTTTTGGTGTAGCCATTAATCTTCATTCAATGTGTTGTATGATGAAAATAGATTTACTGCAGATCAACTACAGAGTTTGACTAATAACTTATCTTACACATGACATATAATTTATTTACTTTTTCTTAATTAATGTCTTTTAAATTATTATTGTTTTCATTTAATTTTATAAGTTCTTCTTAATGTCGAAAATTTTGATTCTAGTTTAGCAAGTGGTAATAGGAGTACCACCAACTTTATCTCTGTCTTGGACAACCTCAAAGAAATAATGTTTTACTATTATCCAAGACAGATGGTAGAGTTGACACAAAGTTGGTGGTACTTCTATTACCACTTGCTGAACCAGAATCATAATTTTCGACACAAATAAGGACTTCTAAAATTAAATGAAAACAATAATAATTTAAAGAGATTGTTAAGTGTAGCATAAGTTATTAGTCAAACTTTGTAGTTGATCCGCAATGAATATATTTTCATCATATAACACATTGAATGAAGATTAATGGCTACATCAAAACAACATATTGAAGAGATACAGATAAAAAAAATTCTATTGGCGGGAAACTTAATCCCTTGACTCAAGATCTTCATCATGTTGACTTTAAGTATATGTTTAGTCTCTATAACATTATATATACATCTTCGATTAATTAATTTGACTTAATTAAAAAAATGTTTTGTTAAAAATCACTAGTTTCACAGATATATATGTGGAAGGTTTCAACGTAAAACAAAAAATGGTGCGTCCAGAAGTATATTAGTGGAACCATGAAAGGCATAATTGAAAACGCACATGAAGTGTGAGAGACCCATAGGGTGAGATAAGAAATTCTCTATATTTTTTTAGTAATTGTTTTTACTAATATTAGAAAGATTAAAATCATATATTCTACATATAAATTTATTCTAATATAAATGATTTCATAATGACTTAAAAGGACAAGAATCAAAAGTAAAATAACATAAATTAACAATAAAAAAAATAAAATTAAAGGAATCAAAAATAAAAATGATATATCAGTAGGAATCAAGTATATGCTTAAACTGATATTTTATAAAAAAAATCAAATTATATGCCATTATCACTTAATTTAGATGATATATATTTACTTTAATTTAAGAAATTTTAAGTTTTTTTAAGAAGAGCTTTATCATGTGATCATACCTAATTTGAGAGTCAAAATACCCAATTTATACAATGGAAAGAACATGATATTTTTTATTACACTTTTTTACCAAAGAGAAAGATGTATGACGATCAAACTTGTTTATCTAATATATAATTATAAGCCATTGTCAAATCTATGGAAGGATTGAAAGAGAGTTCAATTTCCCTATCTTTTGCTTCGTTCTCAAGTCTCTGAATTTTGATAGAATAAAATTTGTTCATGACATATATTCCTTAGATTTTGATGATAACAAAGTTTTAAAAGAACAATGATCTTATCTAATGTGAATTTAGAGTATGTTGGTTATAATGCTTAAAGATATATATTCATAATCTGATATATAAGGACGGACTTGAGAGAAGCTGAATTACTAGCTTTTGATGGTACAAAATCTGAAGAACACTCTCTAAGTGATATCTGGCGTAGACTCTGAAGCTGAAGGCATCAACATCAGAAGAAGAAACATATTGTCTCTACGCTTAGTGAATGTAATTAGCTTCTGGTGATCATTTATAATTAGTTATAAAGCTAAAGCTATCTATACCGCAGAAAGCAAATTGCATTGTCAAATCAGTTTCTCAGTTAGAGTCTAAATGCATAAGGCTCAAGAAGAGTTGATATGTTTTACGGATATCTACTCTCAACGACTCTGTAGTATAAGATCTCATAGAATACATAGTGGATAAACATGTTACATAATGGATCAAGATCTTTTGGTGTATCTATCTTCAACTTCTCTTGTACTATGGAGAAACAAAGACAATTGATCAAGTTATCTCTTCCAATAGCTAGTTTTTTACAACTGTTATATATGTAACTAGAGGTTCAATCTGAATCTTTAACAAGGATCAACTGGATGGAGGAATAACAAGATAAAAAATGAGCAACACAATCGAGTATGTATATTTTCTGTTATATGTTGTAACTTGTATAAAGCCTTAAGATTTCTTAAACATTGAATATCTTAGAAATCTTAAGTGCTTTAGGTTTTTGCTATGGTGATTACCCTGTACCTCTGATTGTTGTATCAAGTACACATTGTTCTCTATTTTGATGAACATGTTGGTTAGAAATTTAGATAAAGTCTCTTGTTGAAGAAGCTTGAGCCAAATAAGTCTTTTTCTATGTGCAAGAGCATTGAAAGTCTTAATTAGTTTTGATTACACAAAGAAAGTCTTAGACCTAGGGTCTGAGAAAAGAAGTCTTGGATTGTGTGTTTGAGTAATGAAGTCTTAAATTTGAGGAATCTGAGAAGGAAGTCTTGAACCAAGGGTCTAAGCACATAAGTCTTAGGCAGAGTGTCTAAGCAAGGAAGTCTTGAACCAGAAGGGTTTAAGCAAGGAAAGTCGTGTAATCTGAGGATCTAAGCAGAAGCCTTGATCAGGTGCTGATTAAGCAAGGAAGTCTTGTCGCTCCCACCAAATGAGGCTAAGTCAAATGGGGTACAGACGCGAACGGTCGGCGAAGAGGAGAGAACACACAAGGGTGAACTGAAAAGAAAAGAGTCGCCAACTAGGCATTTTTATCCCGAAGGAAAGGTAATGCTGCATAAACCTAATAAAAGATGGATAAGACGGTTGCGAACCAGAGAAACTGAGAAAGGGGGTTGGTTACAACCTGGGAAGGTATTAGCACCCAGATTGTCCGCCGTACTCGACGGGATCCACGCTTGAAAGATTTGTGTTTAAAGGGGTAATGTCAGTGCTATTTTGTGTGCAAAAGCTGGGAAAGAATGCAAGTGTCAGTGTAAAAGGAAATGAAATGAAATATGAGAGTGTCAGTGTAAGAACAGAGTGAGAAGCTCAAAACTATGAGGCTCAAAGAATAATGCTGGAAGGAGGGGGAATATACAGAGACTTTTGTTCGATAACTGTTAAGTTATGCCTACGTATCCTCTCGTGCAATGAGGAAGTCAGAACACCGTAGTTCGACTCAAAGAGACTGAAAGATGAATTGACTTGTGAACTTCTTACTTGTATATGCTCAAGTGTATGACCTGTCTGGCTCAGGTGCAAACTGTCTTGCATTAGACGGAAGAAGCGAGTTCTCGTTTGTGAGTGAATGAGGTGAGAAATGAATCCCGGAGGAGATGATTATTGTTTGTTTTTGATGATTTCAATCTTTTATTGCTTTTTGGAGTTTTTCATAAGAGAATGAGTTCAAGCCTAAACCAAGGGTTAGTAAACTCATCACATCCTCCCTCTGATTAGGGGTAATGAGAATACCTTAAGTATGAAGTAAACACCTCACACTTAATCACCATGATGTAGGATTAAGATTATTAACCTACTTGCATTTATTTAGATGTTTTTTGGTGTTTTTGTTTAGTGTTAAGGAATGAGTTTAAGCCATAATCAAGGATTTAATGGACCCATTACACCATCCTAATAGAAGGATAATAGATGAGAACATTTAAGCTGAGGAAGGCTCCTCAACTTAAATCCATGATTAGGGATTAACCTCATGAGAAAACAAGGCCTTTATTAAAGTGGATTTTAGTTAATGATATGGTTAAGAAGTGAATTTTATGGTTTGTAAGACAACTTGAGGGGGACTTGTCCATTAACACTAGGGTTAGTCCTTCTTAACCAATTAAGGAAGAATTAGAACCCTAATGCAAGGCCCAAGTTACAAGCTTGATGTCTTAGTGATTATTAGGTGGATTGATTAAAGGGTTTAAACACATTAAGGGTTTAAAACTTAGGATTCAAAGTTATACACTCCATCCTAATAGAAGGATACAGGCATAATCTTAATCACAAAGCCTTAAAACCTTTAGGGTTTAGTCCTTGATTAAGAGATGAGAAGAGAAAACTCAAAGATGACACAAAGGTAAAAATAATGGGGGACTAATCAAACCCTAATTGTAATCATACTTGGGTGTTCCTAGGGTTTATGAGGCTTGCAAAAGAAGCAAGTCAACTTACTTCACTTAAGAAGATAAGTTGCTTGAAGAAAGAAAGTGAGAAGGAGACATGAATGAGCAAGCCCACTCTAATACACAAGTAAAATGCAGAAATGATGCATAAGAGAGGTGAAAAGAGATTATGAGAAGTGAAGGCAAATTCACTTCTCAATGACTTACCACCTGAAAAGTTAGTAACAAGAAATGAAATGAAATGAAAATGAGATGAAATGCAATGATGCACACCAGAGTCAGAAGCATAAACATGATGTTAGTGATGCTAAGAGATAAAGTAAACACAAATCAAGAGTTGTGGATGATCATATAAGGATGAGGATGCAAATGAAGCATGTTTTGAACTATGAAAGTTCATGAAAGTTTATGAAATGCAATGGAGGTATAACAGGGCAAATGAATGATGCAATGATCAAACATGATCCTAATGTGTCCTAATATGTCTTAGGAGTCATGTGAATGCACAAAATGTCATGGCAATCTCATGTATGCAAGCAAATGAGAGATGAATGCAAATGAAGACAAAAATTAGGGTTTATGCACAAGACACAAAGCAAAATCCAAAATCAGAAGCAAATGACAAGATAAAAAATTGAAAATGGAATAAAAGGAACCCTAATCCTACATAAGTTCACTGCCCAAAGGAGGGGACCTAACTCTTAACCTAATGGGGGTTATGATTTTCTCAAGTTGGCTAGGGTTTTAAGGCACTTCAAAAGGGAAAATGCACATCAAATTGAAAATGAAAGATAAATTCAAACCAATTTTACCCTAGAAACTATATGATATGAAGAATGTAATGCAAAAAGAACCAAAATCAAACTCTTCATGGTTAGGCAGAATGAATCTTTCTAAGTTAGGACAAAAATATTGCCTTTTAAGAACCTTAATTCCAAAGAAAAATATCAAAGTAGGTCAAGAACCAAAAATAAATTTGTTTGAAGAGTTTGATAATGTTTGTAAATGTATTAAAATGCAATGTGAATTTTTTTGGAATTTTTAAATACCTAAATGTATTTTTAATTAATTAATTCTCATTAACTAATTAAAAATAATCATTTAAATGATTTAAAAATAATTTTTGATGCAAAAAATAAAAATAAAAATATTTTTGGGTTCTGAAAATTATTAAAATATTAGATAAAATTTTTCAGAATTTTTTGATGTCTTTTACTATTTTTAATAAAATGATAAAGAAAATGCAATAAAAATGAATTTAAAATATGAATTAATGAAAGTAATCAGATCCAGTGGCTGAGGTTCAAAGAGAAAAGGGAGGGAATTGACTTCGCGCGCTAATGGACGGCCCACATTCAAACTCACTAATTACGCAATTAAGCCCTAATCTGAACCCTAATGACCTTCAGGTGACCGGAACAGTGTTCCGGTCATCTTCTCCGGCCAGCTCTTCTCTCAATCTCTCTCAAAACGCCATAAAAACTCATCAAACTCTCCAAAATCAACCCTTGAACATCATTGAACATAAACCACACAACAAAAATCATTTATTTTTCATAAATCATGAGAATCGAATCAAAACTCATTTCACGGGCAAAGTTTCAGAACAACATAAAATCCTCAAAACTCAACTATTTTCAAAAAGAAAAGCATCAGCATGATCAGTGCAACATGAGGAACAAATCTATAACCTAAAATCAAGCTTCTGGAAAATTTGTTCTTGAGGTTACCTGAGCTGAAGCTTTCGAAAATGGCACTGTCTGGCTGCTTCTTTGCTCCAAAATCTCTCCAATGATCTCCCTCAAGAGTTTGCAATGCTTGGTTGGAGTTTAAATGGTCCCAAAATGAAAATGGCAGAAGCTCAGTTCATGAAGTGTGAAAATCGTATTTTTGATTCTGGGCTTTTTAGGGCAAAGTGATGGTTGGGAAATGATCAGAGGGTTAGGGTGAGTTGTTCTGTGGAATTTGTTTTGAGGTTTGAGGCTTGTGTGTTGAGTTTCGAAGAAAAATGCATAAGAGAGGATTTTGGTGAATGTTGTGTTATGAGAGGTTTTTGCTTGTGTTGTGTGGTGTGTTGAGTTGCTTTTGGTCCATGTATCAATTTCTGATAGGTCAGAGAGTTGTTGGTGGCCTATGGTGATTGGTATGGGCAAGTTGCAAAAATGTCAAAAGTTTTGTACTTGAGGTATGGGCTGGTTTTGCAGCTGGCTTTTGGCTTGTCCTGGTTCAGCATAGATCAAGGAGAGCCATAGATTTGAAATTGAGGTGATTCAGCAAGCTAGTGAAAGGTTATATCCCTTTTTGCAATTTTCATGAAGTTTGGCCCCTTTTGAATTTCTTGATGTTCAAGGCATGGGATGAAATGATTCTTGGGCCAATTCTGATCCTTAGGCAATACATTATGATGTTAAGACATGTAGAAGTGTGTTTGAAGTCACAAAAATGCTTGGCATGAAAAATTGCAAAGTTCCCTCTTTGGTGTAAAAGTGAAATTTATGTGATTTTTCCCAACTTTGACAAACCATAACTTGAGTTCTATGATGAATTAGATCAAGTTCTTGTACATTTTGAAAATGGGAGGATCCATTCTACAACTTTCATGACCAATAATTTTTCATTTGAAGCATTTTTGGATCAAAAAGAGGAGGTTGAAAAACTTTCCCAAAATGGCAAATTTTCATTACAAGTCACTTTCCCAAAATGGCAACTTTGCAAATGGCTTGAAATTCTTCAATTTTGTGAACTTCTAACTTCTTCTAAGATCAAATAAAGATCATATGCACCCAAAATGTTGGAGAAGATCCTTTGGTTGGGTGATTGGGGGCCTCAGATGCCCTGATTTTGCACTGACTTGCTCAAGAAGTCATCTGTTGATCAGATGCCTTCCCCATTGAATTTCTTCATGAAAATTGGTATGTATGATCCTTGTAACATATAGAGACCAATAGAAACAAGAATGACCAAACAATTTGGAGTTATGGCCTCTGAAACCAAAACCCTAATTTTAGGTCATCTGTGTAGTTAAGCTTGGCTCTGCTTCCATGCCTTCCTCAGTTCTTGTGATTCTCTGACTTTCTTGATCTTGGGAGAATATAATATGATGCTTGAATATACATGGACCCTTTTGAAATGATTGAAGCCCTTTGGAGTGGCTCAGATGGCACTTGGATTGCTCAGATCACAAACCCTAGATGCAGATGACTTTGAATCAATGCAATGAAGCAAAAATGCAATATGGGATGCTATGATTGAAACTATGCAAATGAAAAGAATCACAAGCCATGGTGTGAATTGAGTGAGGGAAAATTTGGGGTGTTTACAGCTGCCCCTATTCAAACATGAGTTAGCTGTGCAGGATGTAAGCAACGGCTTAACAGGCAACCAAGATAACTTGTGGTTGAATACCAAAGATAGTCCAAAATTTGCACTCACTGAATGAAGAAGAAAAGGGATATAGATTGTAAAAGGAAGTGAAGTATGATTTATAAAGTGCGGGTGACGGGGGACGACTGTCGAGCAGGACGTCTGCTGGGGGATAAGCAATGACGGGGACGACCGACATGTCGGGGAAATAAAGGATTATGATGGGGACGGCCATCAGGTAAGGTAGCAAAATTCTTTGGGGATTAAAGGTAAATGATGGGGACGACCATCGGGTTGAAGAAATAAATGATGAGGAACGGTCATCAAAGGTGAAGGACGATCACCTAGCAGGGTACGGCTGCTCTGTTGGGGATAAGATGAGGGACTCATCTAAGGTGAAGGACGATCACCTAGCAAGGTACGGTTGCCGAAAGTATCATGACATAGGACGAATGTCGGATAGAAAGAGTCGATGATGGGGACGGCCATCGGATAAGCATGATGAAGGACGATCATCAAGAGGTGAAGGACGATCACCTAGCAGGGTACGGCTGCTCACGGGTTTTTACGACATAGGACAAATGTCGGATAAAAAGATCGACGATGGGGGCGGCCATCAGATAGAATGATGAAGGACGATCATCAGAAGGGTGAAGGACGATCACCTAGCAGGGGACGGCTGCTAAAATACCACGACATAGGACGAATGTCGGATAGGAGAGGGTTCCAATAGTGGAGACTCCGCTGGAGGAATGATGAAGGATGATCATCAAAAGGTGAAGGACGATCACCTGGCAGGGTACGGCTGCCGGAAGTATCATGACATAGGACGAATGTCAGATAGAAAGGAAATAATTTATCGGGATCTGCTGGGGACTCTTATAGGGAAGGGTAGACGCAGACGAGTGTCTAAATTCAAGAAAAAAGGGTATAAGTGTTTGGCATTGTGTATAGATTAAAGATGCGGACGAGCATCCTTAAGACTATGATACAGACGAGTATCAGTAGAAACAAACGCTGACGCACGTTCAGAGATGATGATACGGACGAGTATCAACTGGTTAACAAATAACACGAACGAGTGTTGAATTTGAGAAACACAAGTGGTGTAAACAAGATACGGACGAGTATCTGAAATAAGTAAACATGAGTGAGACACATACGAGTGTTTAACTTGCTGGGGAGAGCACGACACGGACGGGTGTCAGAAGAAGTGTATTATAAACAAGTATTTGGTTTACAAAGCTTTTAGGCAACTATGCTGGGGAAGGTGACACGGACGAGTGCAACAAGAAGCATGTATCTGTATTTGTGAGTGCAAAGAGGATGCTTTGGCTTTCTGCCGGGGAGTTTGGGAAGTATTTTGTATATTGTTGATGGAATGTCAGTATTTACAAGTGTTTGGTTCGACACATGGCTTATGATTATGTAATATGTTTGATTTTTTCCGTAATTCCCCGCATCAGACGGAATGCTACGCTCTGGGGGAAAATATGATGTGAATGCTATGTTTATGCAAAGGTACCAATCAGGGATTCGAATCCCGTTGCTGTGGAGATTTCTGGCTGATCTGCTTGAAAGGATATCCCAGCTGGGGATGAGATCATTGGTAGATCTGATATATATGATTCTGTACGGGGGAATAGGTCACTGATAGACCCATCCTTGGTGATGAGGTACCCAGCTGGGGTCCGTGGAAGCTTTTGTCACTTTGTTGTGCGGTCTTCGGACATTGCTCTTCTGGATAGGGGCTGAAACTTTGCGGGGAGATGATTCCCTGCCTGACACTTGGCTGGGGAGGAATGATCATCAAACGATCTTCCTAGAGATTTTCGTGGGGATCCTGTTGAGGAAGATGATGTCTGGAAACTCAGCTGGGGAGAGGGCACCCATGGTGCTATTTGGGAGGTGGGCTGAGTAAATAGTGATTTGGTAGCTTGCTGGGGAGAACCTTTCATGCCCCCCATGTTGCACTTTGACTACCTGCAATCCTGTTATGACGAAGAAACGCACAAGTACCCCGAGGTATCCTTTACCGGATTCCATCATAGGAGTTTAGACACTCCTGGGAGAAAATATATTTCCTGTAAGCATGTAATTTTAGAAAAGACGCATCTGTATTTATACAAGCATTATATTAAGGACATCGAACATTTTTGCAAATGAAAATAGAATGTACGAGATGAAACGTGTCTGAAAATCTGATTTTATTAATTTGTGTGCCCTGAATTTGGCAAATACAATCAAAGAAACAGATCACCTGAAATGAGGAGATTGCTACAAAATTGAGAAACAAAAAGATGTTGGCAATGTTGATGACGCTTCAGTGCTTCCCTTTTGTTATGACTCGTATGACATTAACGTTCTTCTCATCTTGCTTTTTGAAGAAAGCTGGTTCTGACCGATGCTTTATACTTTCGAAGTTTGCCGTGTTGTAAGTAATACAAACGAATTCAGAATGCAGTTGTTCGCTTATTCCCTTATTTTGCGTGGATCGCCCTTTCGGGTTTTCAATCCACCGGGATACCCATTTTTGCCTGAGTTGTCCAATGTGGCTTTTCAACTCAGCGGGTGTACATATTTTATTTACTTTCCCTTATTTTTGCCCGAGTCTTTTATTCTGTTTTTGACTCGCCGGGATGCCCTATTTTTTCCTGGACTTACATTCTGTTTTTATGTCTAGCGGGTCATTTTTATGCGAAGTATTTTTTAACTGCATCTGAATTCACAAGGGACAGGAAGTCTTCACCATCCATAGTACCGAGCATCAGTGCTCCACCAGAGAAAACTTTCTTTACTATGAACGGACCATCATAATTCGGAGTCCACTTGCCCCTGTGGTTTGTATAAGGAGGGAGGAGTCTTTTCAACACAAGATCTCCTACTTGGTATTCTCGAAGCCTGACTTTCTGATCGAAGGCTTTCTTCATTCTTTTCTGATACAGCTGCCCATGGCAGATTGCAGCTAATCTCTTCTCTTCAATCAGATTCAGTTGTTCGTATCGGGATCGGACCCATTCTGCTTCGTTTAGTTTGACATCCATTAGTACCCGCAAGGAGGGTAATTCAACTTCAACAGGTAGGACTGCCTCCATACCATAAACGAGTTGATACGGTGTTGCCCCAGTGGATGTTCTGATTGACGTACGGTACCCATGTAAGGCAAATGGTAGCATTTCATGCCAATCTTTGTAGGTAACCACCATCTTCTGCACAATCTTCTTGATATTCTTGTTAGCTGCTTCACAGTGCCATTCATCTTTGGCCTGTAAGGAGAAGAATTGTGGTGTTGGATCTTGAAGTCCTGGCACAGTTCTGCCATCATTTTGTTGTTCAAGTTGGAACCATTATCAATAATGATTCGCTCGGGAACTCTATACCGACAGATGATATCTCTCTTCAGGAATCTGGCTACCACTTTCCTTGTAACATTTGCATAAGAAGCTGCTTCGACCCACTTGGTAAAATAGTCGATGGCTACCAGGATGAATCTGTGGCCATTTGAAGCAGTCGGTTCAATCTCGCCAATCATATCAATGCCTCACATGGCAAAGGGCCAGGGTGAGGACATCACATTCAGGGGATTCGGAGGCACATGCACTTTATCTGCATAAATCTGGCATTTATGGCATTTTCTAGCATACGCACAACAGTCTGCATCCATTGTGATCCAGTAATAGCCTGATCTTAGCAACTTTTTAGCCATGGCATGCCCTCCAGCATGGGTACCAAAAGATCCTTCGTGCACTTCGTGCATCAACAGGTCCGCTTCTGCCCTATCAACACATCTGAGAAGTACCATATCAAAGTTTCTCTTATACAGGGAACCATTAGCATTCAGGAAGAAACTACCAGCCAGCCTTCTTAATGTTTTCTTATCATTGGATGATGCCCCAGGTGGGTACGTTTGATCCTCCAAGAAGCACTTAATGTCGTGAAACCAAGGCTTATCATCTTTAGCAACATCTACTGAGAATACATATGCTGGCCTGTCAAGTCTGGATACTAAAATTCGTGGCACAAAGTTGGCAGCTTAAACTTTGATCATGGATGAAATGGTAGCCAAAGCATCTGCAAACTGATTTTCATCTCGAGGGATATACTCAAGCTTGACTGTTGTGAAGAAAGTCAACAACCTCCTTGTATAATCCCGATAAGGTATCAGATGATCTTGGTGGGTGTACCATTTGCCGTTGGTTTGATTAATTACCAAAGCTGAATCTCCGAACACAGTCAAAGTCTTGATCCTGAGGTCAATGGCCTCCTCAAGACCCATAATACAAGCTTCGTATTCAGCTTCGTTGTTAGTGCAGTTAAAGGTGAGTTTTGCCGAGAAAGGCATGTGAACTCCCTGAGGTGTAATGAGTACTGCACCAACACCACGACCATTCATATTAACAGCCCCATCAAACATCATAGTCCACTCTTCTTCTGGGTCAGGCCCTTCAGTGTGAATAGGCTCCTCATGATCTTTTGCTTTCATGAACATGATGTCTTCATCGGGGAAGTCAAATCTCATGGGCTGGTAATCATCAATGGGTTGCTCAGCGAGATAATCAGACAATACACTGCCTTTGATGGCTTTTTGAGATGTGTACTGAATGTCATATTCTGTGAGGATCATTTGCCATCTTGCAACCCGTCCGGTAAGTGCTGGCTTCTCAAAAATGTACTTAACTGGATCCATCTTGGATATCAATAAAGTAGTGCGGGTCAACATATACTGTCTCAGTCGGCGAGCAGCCTACGCTAAAGCACAACAAGTTTTCTCGAGCAGTGAATAACGTTGTTCACAGTCGGTAAACTTTTTGCTTAGGTAGTATATTGCATACTCTTTTCGACCAGACTCGTCATGCTGGCCCAGCACACACCCCATTGACTCTTCTAATACTGTCAAGTACATGATTAGAGGCCTTCCTTCAACTGGAGGCATAAGGATCGGAGGCTCTTTTAAATATTCCTTGATTTTGTTAAAAGCCCTCTGGCAGTCTTCGTTCCACCTGACCGTTTGTTCTTTTCTTAACAACTTGAACAAAGGCTCACAGGTTGCAGTAAGGTGAGATATGAACCGCGAAATGTAGTTCAATCTACCTAGGAACCCCCAAACTTCTTTTTCAGTCTTTGGTGCAGGCATTTCTTGAATGGCTTTAACTTTAGCAGGGTCAACTTCAATCCCTTTCTCACTTACAATAAATCCCAACAACTTACCGGATCGCACTCCGAATGTGCATTTGTTGGGGTTTAACTTTAATTGGTACTTCCTCAGACGCTTGAATAGCTTCAACAGATTCACCAGGTGGTCTTCTTCTGTGAGGGACTTGGAAATCATGTCATCCACATAACATTCAATTTCTTTGTGGATCATGTCATGGAATAATGTTACCATAGCCAGTTGATAAGTGGCACCAGCATTCTTCAGTCTGAATGGCATCACCTTGTAACAGAATGTGCCCCAGGGTGTGATGAAGGTTGTCTTCTCCATGTCTTCAGGTGACATTTTGATATGATTGTATCCTGAAAATCCATCCATGAAGGAGAACACCGAGAACTGAGCCGTATTATCCACCAATACATCAATGTGAGGTAGAGGGAAGTCATCTTTCGGGCTGGCTCTGTACAGGTCCCGGTAATCCACACACATTCTCACCTTGCCATCTTTCTTAGGCACAGGTACAATATTAGCAACCCACGGCAGATAGCTAGTCACAACAAGGAAACCGGCGTCCCACTATTTTTGTACTTCTTCTTTTATCTTCATTGCCATATCTGGGCGAGTACGGCGCAACTTCTGTTTTACTGGTGGGCAATCTTCTTTCAGCGGCAGCTTGTGCGTAACAATGTCGGTGTCTAACCCTGGCATGTCTTGATAAGACCAAGCAAAAACATCTACATATTCCCGAAGCATGTCAATCAGTTGCTCTTTCACTGAATCTTGCAGGCAGGCCCCGATCTTGACTTCTTTCAAGTCTTCTTCCGTACCAAGATTAATCGTCTCAACCTCCTCCTGATGAAGAGTGATAACCTTCTCCTCTTGTCTTAACAACCTGGCTAGCTCTTCTGGTAGCTCATAATCTTCTTCAACCCCTTCATCGGCTTGATTAATCGGATTGTCAAAGTCATACGAAGTCATAGCAGTGTTGTTGTCGGTGCAGTCTGGAGGGCACTTTCTGCAAGGGTTTAGATTTGTTCATTTTAGTGATCAGTTTTATCTTATTTAGGAAAAAAAAGGTGAAAATGAAGTCATTTATTTTGAAAAGCATTGCCATTTTATTTTTGTACAAAAAGTGAAAAATGAAAAACAGTGTGCGGAAAAGAAAAGACTCATTTGCAAAAGATGTCCTGATATTCATTAATTGATCTTTGCACAAAATACAAGATGACCCGATTACAAAATGAGTCCTGACATCTTGGGCAAGATGCAGGACTTGATGCATGCATTAAAATACAGGAAATAATAATTACTCTGCAGGAGTAACTCTTATAATTTCCTGGGAAGACCAGTTTGAGACATGGCTCCCCGGGGTCCTTGGACGTATCCAGCTTTCCAGGTTGCGCTCGTCTTCTGACTCATCTTCCAAGCTATTCACAGCATCCGGGGTGAGCATCCCCCCGCTAATAAACTTGGGCTCCTTTGCAGCCTCTGGTTGATCTTGTCGAGTTGGTCTGTAACCCAACCCGAATCGGTCTTCTTTCTTCTCCACGGGCAGCAGCTTGCCCCAGCCTTGGGCGGTACCTTCCTCAACAACCTTTCGGGCTTGCTGATATGATGTGATGGAGGTCCCAAGCACAGCAGATGTTTCATTAATATTAAGGGCCTCAAACCCTTGGCTCATGGTTTCATGGATCTCCCCATCCATCTCAATGTATTTGAAAGTAGCCAGCTGGCTAACAAAAATATCCTCCTCCCCACAAATAGTAATGACTTGGCCTTCCCACTCGAATTTTAACTTCTGGTAAAAGGTTGACGTCATGGCACCAGCGGCGTGTATCCATGGTCTACTCAATAGACAGTTGTAGGCAGGCTGTATATCCATCACAAAGAAGGTCGTTTTGAAAACCTGTAGGCCAATCATTATAGGCAATTCTATCTCCCCTAGAAATGATCTTTTAGAACCGTCAAAGGCTCTCACTACCAAGTTACTTGGGCGTAGTGCCAACCCATCATACTCCAGCTTCACAAGGGCTTTCTTGGGCAGGACATTGAGGGATGACCCTGTGTCCACCAATACGTGAGAAAGAAATGCACCCTTACACTCCAAGGTAATATGCAAAGCCTTGTTGTGATTGCGACCGTCCGTTGTTAGATCAGTGTTGGTAAATCCTAGTCCATGACTAGCGTTAACATTTCCAACCACAACCTCTAACTGATTGACGGTAATCTCCTCCGGCACATAAGTTGCGTTCAAGACTTTTAACAGTGCGTTCCGATGAGCCTCGGAGCACATTAGCAATGATAGTATGGAGATTTTGGAAGGTGTTTGGTGAAGCTGGTCTACCACCTTGTAATCACTTTTCTTTATGATCCTCATGAATTCATCAGCCTCTTGATCAAAAGAAGTCTTCAAAGCTTCTTTGACAACTTGTTCTTCTTGCACCATGCTCTTCCCTTTTGCCTTAGCAGCAGCTTCTGCTTCGACAACGGGTCTTGGAATTTGCGAGGCAAAGAGACGTCCGCTTCTAGTGAAGCCTCCGCCTCCCCCCACATTGTCAATCTGAGGTGAAGAAGTTGATGATTCTAAAGTGATTTTCTGCCCCTCGCAGTATAGATTTGAGCCATAATGCCAAGGGATGGCACTATTGCTTTCGTAAGGAACTGGCCCAGGCACTGTGATAGTGACCGGACTGATAGCAGCTGCAGAAGGGACCACAATGGTGTGTGGATCATAGTATATGGTAACTGGTGCTCTGACAGGAGTGGCATTTTGTGAGTTGTTGGCTGGAACATTTGCAGGGTCATAGTATATGGTAACTGTTGAGACGCTTTCATCAATTGTTACTGATGTTGTAGAAGGCACTGTTGACTGGATGGGTGTTGATGTTGTAGCAGGAATGGTGACTGAACTTGCATCCGTTGAAGTGATTGATTGAGCAGTTGTTGGAGTTGTAGTAGAATCCGTTGGAACAATGGTTGCTGACGTTATAGGAGTATCTGTGATTGTTGATGAAGGGATTGTTGGAGTTGTAGTTGCTGTTGTTGTAATCTGAAGAATACCATCCTTAATAAGACCATCTATGCCGTTTCTCAGCCTTTCACACCCATTGACTGCAATGTTGCAATACCCACAGCCGAGCTCACACCCAGGGAACACTTGGCATTCTAAAAGCTGGGCTTTGATTTCAACCAAAGGTGTTCGAATTTGTGTAACACTGGTGATTAAGGTGGATAGCTTGCCTTCCTCAATAGCATTAATCCTAGGCCCGTTGTGACTAGGCATTGGATTCCTTGTGACATTCGGAGGAGGTGCAAAGTTGAGAGCTTTTGAGTCTACCAGATCTTGAACTTTCATCTATAAGGCCCTGCATTTTTCAGTATTATGCCCCGGTGCGTTTGAATGGAACGCACACCTGGCATTGGCATCATAGTTCTTTGGGAGATTGAGGAGATCTGGAGGTGCCAATGTCCTTAACTCAACCAGGTTGAGCTTCAGGAGTTGTGGCAAGAGTGCAGCATATGGCATTGGGATTGGGTCAATTACCCTATTTTCCTGTGATGGTCTTTGTTGGAAAGGACGTTGTTGTTGGTTGTTGTTGCTGTTATTGTAGGTCCTCTATTGCGGATACTGAACTTGTTGTTGATACTGTGGTTGTTGTTGTTGAGGATATGCTGATTGTTGAGGAATCGGAGCTGGAAGGGTAACAACTGCTACTGACTGGTGAACATACTGAGGTCTGCCCCTGCTTGTATGAATGGAATTGGTCTCACCGGCTTTTCGGGGTCCCACAAAAGGCTTTCTAGGATTACTGGATGAACTTGCACCACTGTCGGAGATTTTGCCCATCTTTAAAAGGCTTTCAATCCTTTCACCAGCTATGACCACATCAGCAAAACTGGTAGAGGAAAAAGCAGCCAGTCTATCAATATATGTCCCTTGCAATGTGTTCATGAACATGTCAGCCATTTCCCTTTCTGACATAGGTGGTTGTACAGCAGCAGCAAGCTGTCTTCACCTTTGGGCATATTCCCTGAAGCTTTCTCAGGAAGATTGAGACATTCCCATCAGAAGGGTCCTGTTGGGAGCCATGTCCAGGTTGTATTGATATTGTCGGATGAAAGCCTCAGCCAAATCCTTCCAGCACCTTATGGTGGCTCTAGAAAAGTGTGAATACCACTCTCTTGAGGCCACAATCAGACTATCTTCAAAGTAGAACATCCACAGCTTTTCATCCATAGTATAAGCTTTAAGTCTTCCCAGGAAAGATTGCAGGTGAGTTCGTGGGCAGGAGGTACCATTGTACTTTTCAAAGCATGGGGGTTTAAATTTGTGGGGAATTCTCACCCCATCCACTAGCCCCATGTCCATCACATCAAAGCCCAAAGAATTCTGAGACTCCAAAGATCTCAACTTCTCAGCAATTTCGTCCAATCTCCTGTCATATACTTCATCTCCAGCCCCCATGACAGTAAACTGCTCTTCTTGGGGATCCTCTTGCAAGATTCTCCCTCCAGCAGTATTACCTTGCACATTCCTCGGGATGTTATCTTTTGGATCCAGATGAGGTCCAAACACTGGTGGGTCAATATGAGACTGGCCCCGCTCATTGTTACTAGTTCCTCCTGTTCCAAGATGAGGCTCTTCAGGAGTTTGTCTTTCCACCAGCTCTCTTAACCTTTCTTGACTCTGGGTCAAGCCAGTCATCACAGCCATGAATTGAGACATCTGATTTCTCATCTCCACTCTCTCATTAGCCATCTGATTTCTGACCTCAGTCAGATCCTGCTGTACTTGTTCCATTTGAATACCGGGAAGGTTGTTACGAGTCGGGTACCGGTGCGCGCGGTTGACAGGGAACACTCGGCGACGAGCAATGTTTCCTGAGATCACAACAAAGTTAGAAACAATAATAATAAAACCTACAAAACAAAACAAAAGTTAGTATGCCATGCAGTATGCTTATTTGTTTTCCAAGGTATCCGGTTTTGTTCTTGGTTTTGACCTTTCCAGACCTCGAGGAAGACGCTTGATGTTGTTGAGAGAAAACCCAAATGAAAACAAACTGAAATATATTACAAATGGTGAACAATACATAGTCTGTTTTACAACACATGCCCATGGAGGGTCAAAATACATCACAAGAAAAAGTACATCAAATGGAAATAACAACAAACAAAGAATCAGACATCCAGTCCAAACTCATCCTCTTTGACCTCCTTCAGGAGTGCCTCAGTCACTGGACCAGCTGGGTGTTCTGTAATGGTCCTAATGAGGAGGTTCCTGGTAGCAATGGCAGTGGTCAGCTTCTTGTGCCTGTCCTGGTCCTTAGATCTTTTTAATCCTGCTCTGAGCTTCAACTCTGAAATCTCCTTCTGGGCTGCCAACAAAGTTTCCTGCTGCCTTTTCTCATTGGCCTCTAGCTGTTCAATCTTGGCTTGAGTCTTTTGGTCTTCTTGTGTACGGGCTTCAGTGATCCGGACCCACCTAGCCTGACTCTCTTGCAGATAGGGCTCAGTCCTAGCCTTCTGAATCTTGGCCTCTTTACAGGAATTCTTCAGTATTTGTTCCCCAACTCTTGCTTTCTTGATGTAGTCCTCTGTCTTCTCAATTTTGGCAAGATGCTCCACCCTGAGCTTCTCCAATCTCTCAATGTCCAGACGAGCATCACTCCTTTCCCAAAGAGTCTTCTTCAAAGCTTGAGATAGGTTCTCATTTCTTTCCTTTAGCTTCTCAAATTCTTCTAGGCTGACAGTTGTTGCAGGTTGTGTTGTAGATGGTCCAGGTATGTCCTCCAAGGTGAAAGGCATTCCAGTAATCTGAGCTCTAGTACGGGACCAGTCATAGTATTGAGCTGAAGCAACATTATTACACCTTCCCAGAATAGCCATCCCTTTTGTCTGGATGTTTTCCCAAGCCCAGGATGCTTGTTTGACAGCAGCTGAATTAGGTTTTACTTCACAATACAGGGTCTCAGCTAAATCTTGCACTCTGGGAGGGTGAACCAAAACATAGCCCAGTTGTCTCTTAAACAGCAAAGCATTGTAGTTGATGCAACCCTTCACTCCTATCAGAGGTACATTTGGGTATTGTCCACAGCTGGTGATAATGTCCTTGCCCTTGGTGCTTTGGGTGCACCATCTGATATCATCTGAAGTCAAGGCAATGAGCCTCTTGGCCCAATTCTTCTGTTGGTGAGGATTCAGGAAGGCATCTGACTTAGGCAGGTGTCTGAGCAGCCAGGTGTAAAATAAAGGAGCACAACATCTTACCAACTTTCCCCTTTGTTTCTCATTCCTCTGATGGATGGAATAGTAAAAGTCTCCCAACAATGTAGGCACTGGGTTCCTCAGAAGAAACAGATGGATGGCATTCTTGCTGACAAATTTGGGCTCATCTGCAAACAGTATAGCCCCATATATGCTGAGGGCTAAAAGTGCACAGACTTCCCTCCATTCTCCCAATGAGGCCTTCAGGATGGCCTGAGAAATCAAGAAGTCCAAGTGCAAACCAGGGATCCCAGCTTTTGTTGTCATACTTTGCTCAATCAAGGCAGGCTCCAGGTACAGTGCTTTTGCTACTTCTCCATTTCTGGGAGCTGGCATCTCTGGGTTGAAAGGGATCCCATCCCTGATAGGTACTCCAGTCAATGAAGAAAACTCTTCCAGTAAAAGCCCTAGCTGGAAGTCTGGAAAGGTGAAACATCTCAAGGGAGGATCATAAAACTGCAAGCATGTGTGGATCATGCTCCTCTGAGAAGGGTCAAGGTCCATAACCATATCCAGGATACCTCCATAATGCTCTCTAAACAATGGGAAGTAGTCAGGTGTGATAAGGGACTGGACCTGCCTGATACCAGTCAATACAGGCTCAAAGAAATTGTAGGATATGTTGCTCTTCCTGGGAGTAGTCATGAGTGCTGCTGAAGGTAAGTGCTGGTGAAGATTCACAGACTGATGCTGGAAATGAGCCACTGATAGGCTGATGCTGGTGAGGATGGAGATAACTGAAGCAGATAACTGATGAAGATAACTGAAGCAGAGGTCTATGCAGAAGAAGGGGTCAAAACCAAACCAGATATGATGTGGATACCCTGAAAAACAAATAAACAAATGTTAAATGATGCAATGATGATATATGCAAATGATATGCAAGGGTTTGTGATCAAGCTGGATCTGATTATCTGTCTTGATATAAGCCCATGTATGTTCAAAGGTCCCGATGAAGGCTCAGAAATCCAGTAACCAAGGTGGGGGACTCAAATAAAGAGTCACATGTCCAGGGTTAATCACAAGAACTGTCCAAAGTGGAGCACTCTCAATAGTAACAGGGTATGATGTGGCTAAGGGTTCCTGCAAACCTGTAAACAGCCTAACCCCCTCACAGGTAGTGTTCTAGAACAAGGATCCTCAGACTTGGGTCAGTTATGAGAAGTGTAAACACTTCTAACCCGGAGGTACAGTGTTTACAATAACCATAAAAGATCCTCCTCTAATTCACCTCAGTTTCTGAAGGTCATAATAAAGGTCATCCGGACTTAGCAGGCTTCCCAGATAGCCCTAGCACTACAGGAAATCTGTAGCACAGAGTTCTCAATAAGAAACCCACATCTGAACCGTGTTTCATATTCCCGCACCAGACCGAAATGGAATGGGAAAGAACATGAACCACTCTAGCCTAGGTGTCACTCAGGTCCCAGGTATAGGACCTCAAACCCTCAATGGAACCCCACCCACCAAAACAGAAGCCAGATCCAGCAATGACAATGACAGTATGAAATATGTAAAGCTGTGTAGAAAGCAGTAAATAAAATTATACATAAAGCAATAAATAAAGCAAATAAATAAACACAATTAGCACATAACACCCCAGTAAACACAAATCAAACAAGCGCTAGGAGGAACCCACAAAAAGAACCAGAAGCCCTGGTTATAGTATAAGGATCCCCAGCAGAGTCGCCAAGCTGTCGCTCCCACCAAATGAGGCTAAGTCAAATGGGGTACAGACGCGAACGGTCGGCGAAGAGGAGAGAACACACAAGGGTGAACTGAAAAGAAAAGAGTCGCCAGCTAGGCATTTTTATCCAGAAGGAAAGGTAATGCTGCATAAAACCTAAGAAAAGATGGATAAGACGGTTGCGAACCAGAGAAACTGAGAAAAGGGGTTGGTTACAACCTGGGAAGGTATTAGCACCCAGATTGTCCGCCGTACTCGACGGGATCCACGCTTGAAAGATTTGTGTTTAAAGGGGTAATGTCAGTGCTATTTTGTGTGCAAAAGCTGGGAAAGAATGCAAGTGTCAGTGTAAAAGGAAATGAAGTGAAATATGAGAGTGTCAGTGTAAGAACAGAGTGAGAAGCTCAAAACTATGAGGCTCAAAGAATAATGCTGGAAGGAGGGGGAATATATAGAGACTTTTGTTCAATAACTGTTAAGTTATGCCTACGTATCCTCTCGTGCAATGAAGAAGTCAGAACACCGTAGTTCGACTCAAAGAGACTGAAAGATGAATTGACTTGTGAACTGCTTACTTGTCTATGCTCAAGTGTATGACCTGTCTGGCTCAGGTGCAAACTGTATTGCATTAGACAGAAGAAGCGAGTTCTCGTTTGTGAGTGAATGAGGTGAGAAAAGAATCCCGGAGGAGATGATTATTGTTTGTTTTTGATGATTTCAATCTTTTATTGCTTTTTGGAGTTTGTCATAAGAGAATGATTTCAAGCCTAAACCAAGGGTTAGTAAACTCATCACATCCTCCCTCTGATTAGGGGTAATGAGAATACCTTAAGTATGAAGTAAACACCTCACACTTAATCACCATGATGTAGGATTAAGATCATTAACCTACTTGCATTTATTTAGATGTTTTTTGGTGTTTTTGTTTAGTGTTAAGGAATGAGTTTAAGCCATAATCAAGGATTTAATGGACCCATTACACCATCCTAATAGAAGGATAATAGATGAGAACATTTAAGCTGAGGAAGGCTCCTCAACTTAAATCTATGATTAGGGATTAACCTCATGAGAAAACAAGGCCTTTATTAAAGTGGATTTTAGTTAATGATATGGTTAAGAAGTGAATTTTATGGTTTGTAAGACAACTTGAGGGGGACTTGTCCATTAACACTAGGGTTAGTCCTTCTTAACCAATTAAGGAAGAATTAGAACCCTAATGCAAGGCCCAAGTTAAAAGCTTGATGTCTTAGTGATTATTAGGTGGATTGATTAAAGGGTTTAAACACATTAAGGGTTTAACACTTAGGATTCAAAGTTATACACTCCATCCTAATAGAAGGATACATGCATAATCTTAATCACAAAGCCTTAAAACCTTTAAGGTTTAGTCCTTGATTAAGAGATGAGAAGACTCAAAGATGACACAAAGGTAAAACTAATGGGGGACTAATCAAACCCTAATTGTAATCATGCTTGGGTGTTCCTAGGGTTTATGAGGCTTGCAAAAGATCTTCAAGAGGAAAGCCACCAAGAAAGAAGCAGATGAAAGGAGGAAGAAGCAAAAGAAGCAAGTCAACTTACTTCACTTAAGAATGAGGATGCAAATGAAGCATGTTTTGAACTATGAAAGTTCATGAAAGTTTATGAAATGCAATGGAGGTATAACATGGCAAATGAATGATGCAATGATCAAACATGATCCTAATGTGTCCTAAGATGTCTTAGGAGTCATGTGAATGCACAAAATGTCATGGCAATCTCATGTATGCAAGCAAATGAGAGATGAATGCAAATGAAGACAAAAATTAGGGTTTATGCACAAGACACAAAGCAAAATCCAAAATCAGAAGCAAATGACAAGATAAAAAATTGAAAATGGAATAAAAGGAACCCTAATCCTACATAAGTTCACTGCCCAAAGGAGGGGACCTAACTCTTAACCTAATGGGGGTTATGATTTTCTCAAGTTGGCTAGGGTTTTAAGGCACTTCAAAAGGGAAAATGTACATCAAATTGAAAATGAAAGATAAATTCAAACCAATTTTACCCTAGAAACTATATGATATGAAGAATGTAATGCAAAAAGAACCAACATCAAACTCTTCATGGTTAGGCAGAATGAATCTTTCTAAGTTAGGACAAAAATATTGCCTTTTAAGAACCTTAATTCCAAAGAAAAATATCAAAGTAGGTCAAGAACCAAAAAGAAATTTGTTTGAAGAGTTTGATAATGTTTCTAAATGTATTAAAATGCAATGTGATTTTTTTTGGAATTTTTAAATACCTAAATGTATTTTTAATTAATTAATTCTCATTAACTAATTAAAAATAATCATTTAAATGATTTAAAAATAATTTTTGATGCAAAAAATAAAAATAAAAATATCTTTGGGTTCTTAAAATTATTAAAAGATTTGATAAACAATTTCAGAATTTTTTGAAGTCTTTTACTATTTTTAATAAAATGATAAAGAAAATGCAATAAAAATGAATTTAAAATATGAATTAATGAAAGTAATCAGATCCAGTGGCTGAGGTTCAAAGAGAAAAGGGAGGGAATTGACTCCGCGCGCTAATGGACGGCCCACATTCAAACTCACTAATTACGCAATTAAGCCCTAATCTGAACCCTAATGACCTTCAGGTGACCGGAACAGTGTTCCGGTCATCTTCTCCGGCCAGCTCTTCTCTCAATCTCTCTCAAAACGCCATAAAAACTCATCAAACTCTCCAAAATCAACCCTTGAACATCATTGAACATAAACCACACAACAAAAATCATTTATTTTTCATAAATCATGAGAATCGAATCAAAACTCATTTCACGGGCAAAGTTTCAGAACAACATAAAATCCTCAAAACTCAACTATTTTCAAAAAGAAAAGCATCAGCATGATCAGTGCAACATGAGGAACAAATCTATAACCTAAAATCAAGCTTCTGGAAAATTTGTTCTTGAGGTTACCTGAGCTGAAGCTTTCGAAAATGGCACTGTCTGGCTGCTTCTTTGCTCCAAAATCTCTCCAATGATCTCCCTCAAGAGTTTGCCATGCTTGGTTGGAGTTTAAATGGTCCCAAAATGAAAATGGCAGAAGCTCAGTTCATGAAGTGTGAAAATCGTATTTTTGATTCTGGGCTTTTTAGGGCAAAGTGATGGTTGGGTAATGATCAGAGGGTTAGGGTGAGTTGTTCTGTGGAATTTGTTTTGAGGTTTGAGGCTTGTGTGTTGAGTTTCGAAGAAAAATGCATAAGAGAGGATTTTGGTGAATGTTGTGTTATGAGAGGTTTTTGCTTGTGTTGTGTGGTGTGTTGAGTTGCTTTTGGTCCATGTATCAATTTCTGATAGGTCAGAGAGTTGTTGGTGGCCTATGGTGATTGGTATGGGCAAGTTGCAAAAATGTCAAAAGTTTTGTACTTGAGGTATGGGTTGGTTTTACAGCTGGCTTTTGGCTTGTCCTAGCTCAGCATAGATCAAGGAGAGCCATAGATTTGAAATTGAGGTGATTCAGCAAGCTAGTGAAAGGTTATGTCCCTTTTTGCAATTTTCATGAAGTTTGGCCCCTTTTGAATTTCTTGATGTTCAAGGCATGGGATGAAATGATTCTTGGGCCAATTCTGATCCTTAGGCAATACATTATGATGTTAAGACACGTAGAAGTGTGTTTGAAGTCACAAAAATGCTTGGCATGAGAATTTGCAAGTTTCCCTCTTTGGTGTAAAAGTGAAATTTATGTGATTTTTCCCAACTTTGACAAACCATAACTTGAGTTCTATGATGAATTAGATCAAGTTCTTGTACTTTTTGAAAATGGGAGGATCCATTCTACAACTTTCATCACCAATAATTTTTCATTTGAATCATTTTTGGATCAAAAAGAGGAGGTTGAAAAACTTTCCCAAAATGGCAAATTTTCATTACAAGTCACTTTCCCAAAATGGAAACTTTGCAAATGGCTTGAAATTCTTCAATTTTGTGAACTTATAACTTCTTATAAGATCAAATAAAGATCATATGCACCCAAAATGTTGGAGAAGATCCTTTGGTTGGGTGATTGGGGGCCTCAGATGCCCTGATTTTGCACTGACTTGCTCAAGAAGTCATCTGTTGATCAGATGCCTTCCCCATTGAATTTCTTCATGAAAATTGGTATGTATGATCCTTGTAACATATAGAGACCAATAGAAACAAGAATGACCAAAAAATTTGGAGTTATAGCCTCTGAAACCAAAACCCTAATTTTAGGTCATCTGTGCAGTTAAGCTTGGCTCTGCTTCCATGCCTTCCTCAGTTCTTGTGATTCTCTGACTTTCTTGATCTTGGGAGGATATAATATGATGCTTGAATATACATGGACCCTTTTGAAATGATTGAAGCCCTTTGGAGTGGCTCAGATGGTACTTGGATTGCTCAGATCACAAACCCTATATGCAGATGACTTCGAATCAATGCAATGAAGCAAAAATGCAATATGGGATGCTATGATTGAAACTATGCAAATGAAAATAATCACAATCCATGGTGTGAATTGAGTGAGGGCAAATTTGGGGTGTTTACAAGTCTTAAGCGATAGGTCTGAGCAGGAGAAAATCTGGTGCTTAAATGCATAAGCAGTTGTAATCATGAGTTGATTATAGTGGAAAATAAATTGCGATGCAAGGGGACTGGACTAATCACAATTTAAGAGGAACCAGGATAAATCTTTTGTGTTCTTTGTTTTGTTTACTTTACTTCTACTATGTTTTCTGCTGCACTTGTCATCAGGTTTTGAACTCATGTTTAGAATCTGAATTCTGTTCAGAAGTATAAATGATTTTGGTGAGCACAATTCAACCCACCCTTTTTGTATATTTTCCTCACCTTTAGTTTGCATCATAGTTTGATTTGTGCATAACACCTAACAGTGGTGCAAACAAAGTTTTAGTGGGGAAAGTATGTTTTCATCTTTGTATGAAAATAAGGGTGACAAAGAGATAAATAAATATATTGAAAGCAAATATTCTCCTTCTCAGTGATTTTATCCTTTTGAAAAAGATAGTTCAATATGTTGGCTTCAAGACAATTCATAAAAACTTCATCAAAGCTGCTGGAGATTCTGAATCAGAAATTCTATCCAAGTAAGTATGTTACTTATTTCAAGCATGATTTTTGTACAAGGTATATCTATTTATATAAATACTACACTCAAATATCTTGTTAGAGATCAACATAAGAACTTTCAGACTGGTAAATTTGGTATTCTCACCATTTGTGATAATATTAGTGCCATGGTGAAATAAATAGTTCTCTTTAAACATTTTTGAAGAAAGTCGTCTTACTATTGTTCAAAAGAAACTAATATATATATATTATGTTATTTACTGAGCTGACATTTGAAATACAACTCGTAATTTTGCTAAGAGTTATGTAGTTGAAAAAGGTTTCTGAACATAGTAATTTAGGCTTAATTTTGAATGAAGAATCTGAATCAGATATTAGTTAGATATTGTCTCAATCAAAGTTTGGATAAAAAACTATTGACCAAAGATAATCTCTGAAAATCTCTAATTCAAAAACTTGCATAAAGAAATCTTTGCTTCACATATACATAAAAGTGGAAATTCCTTTTGGCACCTGTACCACTTTATACACCTATCTGAAATGTCTTCATCATGCTTGAAATTATTTGTGCTTTAAATTTGAAGGGGGTAAATTTGTTTTAAATACTTTTATGTTTAAAATATCTTTAATGTCATTTAATTCTCTCAACACATTCTCAATATCTTTAATGTCTTTAATGTCATTTTATTCTAAAAGTCAGGAAAAATTCGGGTAAAAATAATATTTTTCGGCATCATGTGATAGTACATAATTTTATCTTTCAAACGGTATAAATAACACTTAAATCGGATAACCGAGTAAACTGTTATGAATTTTCAAAATTGGAACAAAAGAATATTTTCTGCATATAACAGTGGTAACCGGTTACTACCCAGAGGGTAACCGATTACTAGTGTAATTTACGCCCAGGATTTCTAAGTTTTCAACAGGTAACCGGTTACTACCCAGGGGGTAACCGGTTACTTGCAGACAGTGGGCAAAAACAACTGCGTTTTCAAAAGCAGAAAGTTCTCAAATTCAAATTAAAACACATCCAAACCAGAAATGATGCTCAACAAAGGTTCCTATACCTATTACCAATATACTCAAGCATTTTTATCGATTTCTAACTGATTAATCTACCGATTCTGGGATTTTTCCATAAAAACCCTAAACGTTCACAACTTCTAAAACTCAACCAAAAATCTTAAAACAAAAGTTCTAACTATGAACCCACCTCTAGCAAGAAGATTGGAGAAGATTGAGTGATGAATGGATGGTGGAAGCAACAAGATTAAGAGCTCTCTTCTTCTTCTTCAAGACTTTCTCTTCTTTTTCTTCTTCTTTCTCTCCCTTTTTCTCTTCTTCTTTCTCTATTTCTATTTTTATGAAAACAAAAGAAAGAAGACTTTAGGTCTTAAAAGGAAAACATAACTTTTCCTACCGACGAGTCCAAATAGAGAGTATCCTAAAATGTCTCATTATCCGAAATTTTATAAAACCTCTGAGTCAACTAATATTAATTAATAAAATAAAATCCCGCTGATTCTTCTATTTATTTCCGTTAAAAATTCCTTAGAGTAATCCGAAACAATATTAATATCAAATAATATTACTCAGAGCATTAAATAAATTACGGGTTATTACAGTGACCATGGGAATGAGGTTGGAAGAAGGTGTCCATGAAGGACGATTAAACAAAAAAGGCATTTCTAGTGGAAGCACCAAAAAGTATGTGGGAGGTTTTCTAAAAAAAAGGAAGGTGGGACTAATGATATTTCTCGTGAGAGGTATATAAGACCTCGTGATAGAGAAGTTCATCATCTGTAACAAGTAGCCTCAGTGACTCTAGTTATTAACTTAGATCATGTTGCTTAAGCAACTCTGAAGTATCATCCTCGATTCCAACAATCACGTGTTTAACAAACTGGTAGTCAACAGAACTGCGCACAATCTAAATTGGATCCAATTCCAATGCCATATATTGAGTTGTTTCAATCCTTAATTCAAAACAATCTTGTTCAAACTCGTTCTCCAGCTCTTGTTATAGAGAACATCCTATGGTGGTATAAACTTGAGGCTCATTGTGCTTTCCATCAAATAGCACCTGGGCACGATGTTGAGAATTGTTATCCTTTTGTAGTATGAAGTGCAAAAGTTGATAAGGAGCAATATTTTGTCTTTTGAAGACACCAACCCTAATGTGAAAGCAAACTTGTTGCCTAATCATGGTATTATGTTTGTAAATATGGTGGATGTTTGTCCTAGTTTATTTAAGATTATGATGTCCGTTGGATTCAAAGATCACCTGTTGAAATGCATGCACTTTTGAGTGAATACCACGATATTGATCATGATTATGCAGCTTGTTATGTTTGTTATGCAAATCCACGCGGTTGTGTGATAGTAAAAAAAGATATTTAAGAGATGATGGATCATAAATTTATAGAGCTCACTGTAGAGAGAGATGAATATGAGAAGGAGGTGAATGTTATTGTGTCGCACTTTAATATTCCTGAATGAGTTGTTATCTCTTATGATAGTCGGAAATATGTTGTTACCCCATTAGTTATTAAGTTTCCCGATCTAGTACCATATGAATTAGATAAGGTTATTCCATATAGGTATAATGCTACAATGGTGGAAAATGGTAGAGAAATGCCTATTCCTTCTTCAACTTCTATGTTAACTATTGATGATGTGACTAGAGTGACCAGAAGCGACCAAGTTTTTTCTTCTGAACCACCGAAAATAGTGGAAGACGTAACTATGGGGAAGAAAATTCAAGATGAAAATGCTATTGCCCAATCAGGCCAATCCAGTGGTTCAAATCATAAGGCTAATGATGATGAACTAATAAAATTTATTAAGAAGAGTGAGTACAACGTTGTTGATCAACTGTTGCATACTTCATCGAAGATATTAGTTTTATCTCTATTGATGAGTTATGAGGCCCATAGGGAGTCTTTGCAGAAGATTCTTGAGTAGGTGTATATTGACCATGATGTGATAGTCAATCAATTTGACAACATTGAGGCTAATATCACTTCATGCAATAATTTGAGTTTATGTGATGATGAGCTACCTAAGGAAGGAAGGAACCATAATCTGGTTTTACATATTTTTGTGAATTGTTAAGACGACGCTATGTCAAATGTGTTGGTGGATACCGGTTCTTCTCTAAATGTAATTCCAAAATCAACTTTATCAAGGCTTTCTTATCAAGGTGCTCCCATGCGGTATAGTGGGATTGTGGTGAAAGTCTTTGACGGATTGAGGAAACCTGTGATTGGAGAAGTCAATCTTCCTATCAAAATAGGACCATGCTTGTTCCATATTACTTTCCAAGTAATGGACATACATCTGACTTATAGTTGTCTTCTCAGTCGACCATGGATTCATGAGGTCGGGGAAGTGACCTCAACTCTCCATCAAAATTTGGAATTTGTCAAAAACGGGAAGCTAGTGACTGTTAGTGGCGGGCAGGCCATGATGGTGAGTAATTTTTCATCTTTCTCTTATATTGATGTTGGAGAGGCTATTGGAACCCCTTTCCAAGACCTATATGTCATTAATAATGTTGATAAGAAGAATGAGTTACATATATCTTCTTTTAAAGATGCTTTGCATGTGCTGAAAACCGGTCAGTCTGATGGATAGGGTCGGGTTATTGATGTTGTTGAGAAAAAAGATGGAGTTCGTATAGGCTCCGCACCAGGTTTGACCCTTAAATATCTTGAAGATCTAGGATCTTATTCTGAAGGAGAGAATGTTTATGAGTCTTTTGGACCTGATCGTGAAGTCGGTGCCATCATTAAAGATAATGAAGAGGAAGAAATGCCCAGCTTTGTGACGCCCAAATTGATCTTCCAGAATTGGATTTCTGTTGATGTTCCTACTGTTATTCATGCGTCAAATTAATTTGTTTTTATTTTTCTTTCAAAAATCCTTTCACTTTGCCCAAGGTGAAAGTGAACATGTGTGGGCTTTATTTCAAATTTGATCATGATCAATAAAATTTTATTTTGTTTATTTCATATTATGTTTTTCCTTTTTACTTTATTCTATAAAAATGGTAACATAAAAAACAAAACAAAAAAATAATATGATAATCACTTTTATCTGCATAATACTTGCACTTTTGTTTATATTCTAAAATAAAAAATAAATTGTTGTACATATTGATCATTAAACCCATTGAAAAAAATGATCATATGCCATCTCCCAAATTTGAATTCCAGTATTTAAAGTTGAAGAAGAGGATGTTGAAAATATTCATGATGAAATTTCTTGGTTGCTTGAGCACGAGGAGAAGGTCATTCAGCCTCATATAGAGTTTGTCGAGATAGTCAACTTGGGTTCTGAAGATGATAAGAAGGAAGTCAAGATTGGGGCACTGCTTGGTCCAGATGTTAAGAAGGAAGTCAAGATTGGGGCACTGCTTGGTCTAGATGTTAAGGAGAGAATGGTGGAGTTTCATAGAGAATATGTGGATGTGTTTGCTTGGTATTATTAAGATATGTCAGGCCTTGATACTGATATTATGGAACATAGATTTCGACTGAAGCCTGAATGTCCACCTATGAAGCAAAACTTGAGAAGAACTCACCTGACATGGCTGTGAAGATGAAAAAGAGGTTCAAAATTAGATTGTTGCAGGTTTTCTTGTTACCTATGAGTATCCCCAATGGGTGGCCAATATTTTGCATGTTCCAAAGAAAGACGAAAAAGTATGAATGTGTGGATTATAGAGTTTTGAATAAAGCTAGGCCAAGAGATGATTTTTTTGTTAGCACATATTGATATGTTTGTAGATAATACGACTAAGTTTAATGTATCCTACTTTATGGACGAATTTCCCAGTTATAATCAAATAAAGGTTGCACCCAAGGACATGGAAAATACAACATTTATTACATCATGGGGAACATTTGTCTATAGAGTGATGCCCTTTGGATTGAAGAATTTTGGTGTGACGTACAAAAGAGCTACGACTACTCTTTTCCATGACATGATGCACAAGGAAATTGAAGTATATGTTGATGATATGATTTTCAAGTCGAGGACTGAAGAGGATCATGTTGAGCATTTGATGAAGTTGTTTCAACAGTTTAGGAAGTTTAAGCTTCGCTTGAATCTAAACAAATGTACTTTTGGTGTTCGTTCTGGAAAATTGTTGGATTTCATTGTCAGCCAAAGAGGTATTGAAGTTGATCCCGATAAAGTGAAAGATATTTGAGAAATTCCTCCACCAAGAATTGAAAATCAAGTAATAGGATTCTTGGGTCGTTGAATTATATCTCAAGATTTATCTCTCACATGACTGCCACTAGTGCTCTGATCTTCAAGTTACTTCGTAAAGATTAAGGTTGAGTTTGGACTGATGATTGTCAAAAAGCTTTTGAAAGTATCAAAGAATATCTACTTAAACCTCATATTATGTCTCCTCTAGTGGAAGGTAGACCTTTGATTATGCTTGGCCAGTAAGATGAATATGGTAAAAAAAGTATCTATATATTATTTGAGTAAACAGTTCACCGATTATGAGTATCAATACTCCATGCTTGAAAAAAATTGTTGTGTTTTAGCTTGGGCTGCCACGCGTCTTCACCAGTATATGTTGAATCATACAACTTGGTTGATATCCAAAATGGATCCAATCAAGTATATCTTTGAAAAACATGCTTTAATCATAAGGATTACTTGTTGGAAGATGTTGTTGTCTGAATATGATATCAAGTACCAAAATCAAAAAGTTGTAAAAGGAAGTATCTTGGCTGACCATTCGGTACATCAGCAAATTGATGATTACAATCCATCAAGTTTGATTTCCCTGGTGAGGATGTGACAATTTGAAAATGAAATATTGTGATAAGCCTTTTCTTGAGGAAGGGTCTGAGCCCGGATTTTGATGGGGTTTGGTTTTTGATGGAGTTATGAATTCGTATGGAAAAGGAATTGGGGCAGTCATTATTACTCCCCCATGGTTCACATATTCCTTTCACTGCAAGGTTGACCTTCACTTGTACGAATAATATGGCAGAATATGAAGCTTTTATTAAGGGTCTTGAAGAAGCCATTGATTTGAGAATCAAGAATCTTGATGTGTTTGAAGATTCAGCTTTGGTGATTAATCAGATTAAGGGTGAAAGGGAGACCCGTCAACCTCATTTGATTCCATATAGAGACTATGCAATGAGGATATCAACTTTCTTTAATAAAGTTGAGTTTCATTAAATACCTCGTGAAGAGTGTAACACCTTAAATTCCTCTGCTTAATTTAATCAAATGATCAGAGTAAAATAATACAATTTAGAAACATAGGACATTACTTTCAACAAAACTTGCTCTTTTCCAAGACATGTAACATATAAATAGCCATAATGGAATTAATACCAATTTTTAATCCAACAAAATAAGCTTTATTATGTAACGGAAATTAATCATTCAAATATAAAACATAACGGTTTCAAATAAACCTCGTCTTCATTGATCACGACTTCCACACTACTCATGATTACCTGCACGTTACATGTGGAGGAAACATTCAAACAGAAGGGGTGAGATTCTCAAATCAACAAAAAATGAAGATGATATAAATATAAAAGTAATAAATCATCAAGTAATTCACCCACATCATAACTTCCAACAAGAATTACACACTTCAACACAAACACAAATAATCACACAAAACATAATGCAACACAACTATCTTAGAACATAATGAGACACCAACTAGACTCAATGTACGTGGTACCACTTTCGATCCCTGTTTCATGGTCACAATTCCTATTGGAACATCTATTTAGGTTGCTCACACCCCACATGGGCACCTGACATCCGTGATTTCTCACACCTCACGTGGGCACACAATCACCTCAACAAAAACAACAACATCGATTCTGAAGGTTCTTAGTTTGGCTGCATGTGTAGGAAAACATTATCATGTGTTTTGATGTGACGTAAGATGTCTTTGCCATGCTTGAAGAACATCTGTGCAAATTTTTTGTGATGTAAGATCAGATGTCGTAACATTTGTTTTGTCTAATATGGGACATCCAGATGCAAAAAAAAATTATTTGATTTCTATAGGTGTTTATTTATGTGTTTTACTCTAGTGCCTGCAAAAATCAAGGGAATTTTGATGTCCAATATAAAAGTTTTTTTGTGATTAGATTTTAGAGAATTTGAAGATCTTTTTATCCTTGATTTGGAGTAATTCATGATGTTGTATCTTTTGAAATTTCTGATCTGACCCAGGCCCATTAAGATTTCTCTATATACAGGATGTTTAAACTAATTGAAAAGGTGGAATGTTTGTGTATTGTGAAGCTTAGTGCTTTTGAGATTTATATGCATATATATTAGAGAAAATGCTAAATAGGTCGGCCTATATATGCATATATAGGCCAGCTTATAAAGCTTCTTAAGTAATATGGAATAATTGAGAATCTTAATGAGAAAAGGCTTGTAAATGGCTTTAAGGCCATGTCAGGCTTTTAAAAAGGTCATGTCAGGCCAAAAAATGGAGCCTATAATAGGCTATAGGCCAGGATTAGGCCTTTTAAGTTTATCATATACCAGACTCAGGCCTTATAAAGTCTAGTCTAACCTAACTTATTTCCACTCCTACACACACCACACAAAAACGCACAATCTAGCTGAAAAAATACAAACGCACAAAGCCATTCAAAAGCAACCTGACCCACCTTCCAAAAGGAGAAACAAAATATAACGAAAACGATTGATTCCTATACAATAACGTGATCCACCCTCACACAATATCACTCCACCAACGCACAACCTAAGCTGCACACAATGCGAAAAAATGAACATTACACAGCTCATTAAGAATCACGTCCAAAACTGCAGCATATTTCTCAAGATTCTCTCCATTATTTGTCCCCACGTCTTCCTCGTTTATCCCTCAACCTCTCCTATTTAAGGACCCTTCATTCACACCATAAAAAGCTTGAACAACACCTAAATATTCTTCAAAAATCCAAACCAAGCTTCAATCTAATACATCCAAATCAATCGTTTCCAGGTTTTTATACCTTCTTTGATAATCTCAACTTAGAAAATTCACCTTACTAACCTGCATAAAATAGCCAACCTTCAAAATTAACCCAGCTTTAATCTTCAAACCATCTCAAAACACCTTCAAATATCACAGATTCCCACAACCCCAAATCCTCACCAAAATAACCGAAACAAATTAAGAACAGAGATAGGAGAGGTTTGGTGATGCAACAAATCTAAAAAAAACAAAGTAGAATGGTCGATTGAGAGCTGTACCGTGAGAAGAACACAAACCCACCACCGTGAGAAACAACCACTAAACGGATTAGAGAGGGATGGGACCAAACCATACAAATCTGTGACCAACTCACACAAACAAACCACATCTGAAACCAATCAAATTGCGTGAGAAAGAGAACTATCACAAAACCTGTGAGAAGACGAAATTGTGAGCTGACCGAAAGCAAAACCCGAGCAAAAAGAAGAGAGAACTAACCCGATATGTGATTGCAAACGAAAACAAAGTGAGAAAACGGAATCAAGAATGAGAAACGGAGTGGAGAGGAGAGTGAGATGAAGATGTTCATGACGTTTTGGAGATAACGTCGTCGCTGACGCGTCTGGGAAGAGGAGTGATGGCATCTGATGAATTGAATTTTTCCACATTTTTTTGAAGTTATATGTATACTGGACCTTTTTTCTGCACTTTGAATTTTTATATTTGCTTCATTTGACTTTGTTTTGTTTTGTTGGATTTTCTAAATGTTATTTGGATTCCATTTTATCTCTGAAGTGCGTGTTTTACTTTGCGATGTTGTTCCATATTTTGATTTTTTTTAAATTCCTGATTGCTTATTATATGTCATATGGGCTAGGCCCATCTTTAGTTTTTTCCGCATATACACCTAACTCACGGTTATGCACCCTCCTTTGTGGTTTTTATTTTAAAGTTTTATTATGGTTGGTCCTAAAGTGGTTTAATTGTGTTGCTCATTTTATTAGAATATTTTTGTATTGTTACTGTCGCTCCCGACAAATGAAGCAGGGTCAGATGAAGGTACAGACGCGAACGGTCGGCGAAAGGGACAATGAGAACACACAGCCGTGAACTCACTGGAGATGAATAGAGTCGCCAGCTAGGCATTTTTATCCCGGAGGAAAGGCAATGCTGCATAGGCCGAGGAAAAGATGGATAAGACGGTTGCGAACCAGAGAGACTGAGAAAGGGGGTTGGTTACAACCTGGGAAGGTATTAGCACCCAGATTGTCCGCCGTACTCGACGGGATCCACGCTTGAAAGATTTGTGTTTTAAAGGGGTAGTGTCAGTGCAATTTGTGCATAAAATAGCTGGAAAAGATGTACAGGTGTCAGTGTAAAAGAAGTGTAAAGTATGAAAGTGTCAGTGTAAGAACAGGGTGAAATGCTCAAGATCATGAGGCTAAAGAATGAAGCTAGAAAGAGGGGGAATATACAGAGACTTTTGTTCGATAACTGTTAAGTTATGCCTACGTATCCTCTCGTGCAATGAGGAAGTCAGAACACCGTAGTTCGACCCAAAGAGACTGAAAGATGAATTGACTTGTGAACTGCTTGCTTGTCTATGCTCAAGTGTATGACCTGTCTGGCTCAGGTGCAAACTGTCTTGCATTAGACGGGAGAAGCAAGTTCTCGTTTGTGAATGAATGAGATGAGAAAAGAATCCCGGAGGAGACGATTATTGTTTGTTTTTGTGTTTTCAGTCTTTTATTGTTTTTGGATTTTGTCATATGTTAATGAGCTTAAGTCTAAACCAATGGATTTAGTAAACTCATCACATCTTCCCTCTGATTAGGGGTAATGAGAATACCTTAAGTGTGAAGTCAGATTCTCACACTTAATCACCTTTGGTATAGGATTAAGATCATTAACCTATTGTGATTATATAGATGTTTTTGGTGTCTTTGTTTAGTGTTGAGTAATGAGGTTAAGCCATAATCAAGGATTAAACAGACTCATTACACCATCCTAATAGAAGGATAATAGATGAGAATGTTTAAACTGAGGAAAGCCCCTCAACCTAACCCATGATTAGGGATTAAACTCATGACAAAACAAACCTTTAATCAAGTGGATTTTATTTAATGGTATGATGATGAAGTGAATTTTATGATTTGTAAGACAACTTGAGGGGGACTTGTCCATTAACACTAGGGTTAGTCCTTCTTAACCAATTAAGGAAGAATTAGAACCCTAATGCAAGGCCCAAGTTACAAGTGTGATGTCTTGATGATTATTATGTGAATTGATTAAGAGATTTAAACACATTAAGGGTTTAACACTTAGGATTAAAGTTATACACTCCATCCTAAGAGAAGGATGCAGGCATAAGCTTAATCACAAAGCCTTAAAACCTTTAGGGTTTAGTCCCTGATTATGAGATGAGAAGAGAAGACTCAAAAGAGACACAAAGGTAAAACTAAGAGGGGAGACTAATCAAAACCCTAATTCATTGTCATGCTTGGTTGTTCCTAAGGTTTGTGTGGTTTTCAAGAGCAATCTTCAAAGAGAACCACCAGGAAGCAGATGAACAAGATCAAGAGAAGCAAAGTGACTTGCTTCATTCAAGAAGTCAAGTCACTTGAAGAAAGAAAGTGGGAAGAACAAGAATGAGCAAGCTCAAACTCAAACACATATAGGAATGCAGCAATGGATGCAAGAGAGATGAAAAGAAAGGTTATGAGAAATGAAGGCAAATTCACTTCTCCAGTTTACTTACCACCTGAAATGTTAGAAAGAAATGCAATGCAATGCCAAATGAAATGAAATGGTATGATGCTAAACAAAACCAGAAGCTTGTTGATGATGAAAATGATGTTATGAGATGCTACAAACATGAAACAAGGCATGGGGATGTTCATACAAGTTTATGAATGCAAATGATGCAAGTTAAGGAGCATGAACAAGCATGGAATGTTATGAAGCATACAAGGCAAATGACATAGCAAATATGTGATGCAAAGATCAAACATGCTTCCTATGTGTCTTAAGATGTCAAATGAATCACAAGAATGCTTGAAATGCTAAGACAAGTCATGTTATGCAAGAGAATGCAAGGGGGATGCAAATGAAAACCCAAATTAGGGTTCATGGATCAAACATCAAACAAAAACCCAAAACAGAAGCAAACACTAAGATAAAAAATGGAAAATGCTACCCAAAGAAACCCTAACCTATACTAAACCAAGGTTCAAAGGGGAGCTCTCAACTCTTAACCAATCTCAAGCTATTATTTTTCTAAGTTATTAGGGTTTTTTAGGGTTCTAAACAAAAGAAATGCCAAACAAATTGAAAATGCAAGATCAAATCAAAGCCATTTTATCCTAGAAACTACATGCTAAACACAAGACAAAGCAAAAAGAATCAATGTCCAAACCTTCTTAGATAGGCAGAAATGAATTTTTGAACTTAGGATCAAATAAATGCATAAAAAATGATTTAAATCAATGAAAAATTCTTAAAATGCATCAAGATCAAAAAAGAAATTTGGTTTGAAGGTTGGACAATGTTTCTAAATGTCTTAGAACATTTCATGAATTTTTTTGTAATTTTTAAATACCTAAAAGTATTTTTAATTAATTAATTCCCATTAATCAATTAAAAATAATATTTTAAATATTTAAAAATACTTTTTTAATGATAAAAAATAAAATAAAAATATTTTTGTGTCATAAAAATTAATAAAACTTTTAGGAAAAAGTTTCATAATTTTTAGGAATTTTTAACTATTTTTAATAAATTATGCAAGTAAAAAGAAAAGAAAATGAATAAAAATTAAATAAAATAGGAAGTAATCAGGATGGAGGGCCAGGATGGGCTCTGGATTCAAATTGGTTGACTGGCGCGTGAATGGAGGGTCTGGATTCAATCTGGCCAAATTAATTTAAATACGAAATAATTAAAACTAATTAAGTGGATTAGGGCAAAATGACATGATCTGGACCATTCACTAGCGCGCGGGAAACAGCATCCAAGGGCCCAAGTTTAAAGTTCACTAATTAATGACAATTAGCCCTAATCACATTCAGGCTGCCGGAGAAGACCTCCGGTCGTCTTCTCCGGCGAGCAACTCCCCTGAAAACTTCCCAACTCACTCAAATCGTATCAAAAATGAAAACTAAGAACTGGGAAATGTTCCTTACACACTCACGAATCAAACCCCTCTCTCAAAACAAATTTATATTTCCTAAATAAGCTGAATCGAAGAGGATAAGAACTAGGGCACGCAAGCTTCAGAAGCAAATTAAATACTCATTTCAAAGCCATTTTCGAAACCAATGACATCAGGATGATCAGTGAAGCACATAGAACAAGTTTATAACATGAAAAATGATTTCTGGAAAAATAAATTTCAAGCTACCTGAGATTCGAAGCTTTCACTCTGATGACTTTCTGGCCACTTCTCCTTGTGCAATCCACTCCACTTGATCCCCAGATGATGTTTGAATGCTCAAGAAGAGTTTATGTTGGCTGGATAGTGAGTTTCGAAAGCTCCTGCTTCAACTCAGTCAGAAATGGCAATGGTGATTCTGGCACTTTCAGGTCATGGTGAGGGGTTGTTTGTGATCCTGAGGGTGAATGGAGAAGGTCTATGGTGTTTGTTGGTATGTTTGTGAGCTATGGTGAGAGTTTCGAAGGAAACTGCAAAATGAGGTGAAGAATGGCAGTGGGATGTTCTTGCTTGTTTCAGGCCAGGCTCTTGGTGGTTTTAGGTCTATGGAGTGAGGTGAGATGAATGATGAAGATGGTGTGAGTGTTTGAAGGCTGGGCAGAGAGATTCGAAGGCTTATGCAGCTTGGTGTGTTTTTGTGAATGTGTGTGTGTGAATGGTTTCAGCCTTGCTTAGTGTTATGCCTAGCTTGCAAATGGAAAGTATAAACAAATCTGATTGGCTGGATGATGTGACATGGCCTGCTATGATAGGTAAGTCACCTTTTGCAAAATGTCAACTTCTTTGTAAGAGAAAGTATGGGCAGCTTCTAGGCTAGTACAAGGCTGGTTCTGGTGCAGCATGGTGTGGTGAGAGGCTAGCTTAGTGTAGTAACCAATGCAGCAAGTTGTAGGAAGTGATCATGAAGATTTTGCAAGTTGTGACTTTTTAGTTCACATGTGATTCCTTTGTCCAACCAACCATAAAACCATGGGCATTCTTGGTTCATTCTGAATTTTATGACTTAGAGAATGTTTGCATACTGGTTTGGAGTGAATTAGAAGTCACATTGGGCTTTGGTTCATGACTTTGCAAAATTTCCATTTGAAGCATGCCTTGAAAATCAATGATTTTAGCCAACTTTGCCATGCCATAACTTTTGATCCAAGAAGAGTTTGATCATGTTCTTGTACTTTTTGAAAAGGGAAAGATGAGATCTACAACTTTCATGACCAAAGTTTTTTTATTTGAAGCATTTTTGGATCAAGAATCAAGGCTTGAAAAATGACCTAAAATGAGGCATTCTTGAAAAGTCAACTATGCCCAAAAAGTCAACATTTGCAAAACTTCCAAATTCTTGATTTCTATGAACTTCAACCTTCTTCCATGATCAAATAAAGATCATATACACTCAAAATGATGAAGATCACCCATTGGTTGGGTCATTGGGGGCCTCAGATGCCCTGATTTTGCACTGACTTGTCCAGAAAGTCAACCCTTGATCAGATGACTTCCCCATGGAATTTCTTCATGAAAATTGATATGCATACTCCCTATACCATATAGAGACCAATGGAAACAAGAATGACCAAAAAATTTGGAGTTATGGCCTCTGAAACCAAAACCCTAATTTTAGGTCAACTGTGCAGTCAAACCTGGCTCTGCATCCACTCAAACCCTAGTTCTTGTGATTCTTTTGCATTTTTGACTTTGAGAAGATGTAATATGATAGATGAACACACATGGATCCCTTTGAAGTGATTGGTGGCCTTTGGAGTGGCTAAAAAAAGCTCTTGGATTGCTCAGATCACAAACCCTAGGTGCAGATGACTTTGAACCAATGCAGTGACTCAAAATTGAGATATGAGATGATATGATTGTGTTTATGCATATGAAATGATCACAAGCCATGGTGAAATGAGTGAGGGCAAATTTGGGGTGTTTACAGCTGCCCCTATTCAAACATGAGTTAGCTGTGCAGGATGTAAGCGACGGCTTAGCAGGCAAACAGGATAACTTGTGGTTGAATACCAAAGACAGTCCAAAATTTGCACTCACAAAAAGAAGAAAAGGGATATAGATTGTAAAAGAAGATAAAGTATATTGTAAAGTGGATGATAGAGCAATGACGGGGACGGCCGACATGCTGGGAAAATTATGTGGAGTAAAGCAATGACGGGGACGGCCGACATGCTGGGGGTAAAAGGTAAAGCCAAGACGGGGACGGCCGACTAGCTGGGAAAAACAAATTATGATGGGGACGGCCATCAAGATAAAGTTAGATTCTCTGGGAATTAATGAAACATGACGGGGACGGCCACCAAGTTCACAAAGGTAAAGTAACCAACGATGGGGACGGCCATCGGGCTAAAAGGAAAAGGGACCACGACGGGGACGGCCATCGGGTCAAAGAATAAATGAAATAAACAGATGATGGGGTACGGCCATCAAAGGTGAAGGACGATCACCTAGCAGGGGACGGCTGCTCTGTTGGGGATAAAAGAAATATGATGGGGACGGCCATCAAAGGTGGAGGACGACCACCTGGCAGGGTACGGCTGCCGAAAATATCAACGATGGGGACGACCATCGGATAGAAAAGGTCAACGATGGGGACGGCCATCGGACGAGCATGATGGAGGACGACCATCAAGAAGTGGAGGACGACCACTCAGCAGGGTACGGCTGCTCTCAAGGTTTATCGCAACACAGGACGAGTGTCGGATAACCAAAATCAACAATGGGGACGGCCATTGGATAAGGTGATGAAGGACGATCATCAAAAGGTGGAGGACGACCACCTAGCAGGGGACGGCTGCTAAAAACAACGATGGGGACGGCCATCGGATGAGCATGATGGAGGACGACCATCAAGAAGTGGAGGACGACCACTCAGCAGGGTACGGCTGCTCTCAGGGTTTATCATAACACAGGACGAGTGTCAGATAAAAGAAAGATGCTTTGTTGGCGATCTACTGGGGATATAGTAAACACGGACGAGTGTTCACAACCAAGAAAGGAAAGTATAAGTGTTTGGTATTGTGTATAGATTAAAGATGCGGACGAGCATCCTTAGACTATGATACGGACGAGTATCATGTAGAAACAAATACTGACACGTGTTCAGAGATGATGATACGGACGAGTATCAACTGGTTAACAGAGAACACGGACGAGTGTTGAATCTGAAGGGACTCTTCTGGGGAATAGTAGACACGGACGAGTGTCTATATTCAAGAAGACATAAGTGTTTGAAACAGTGTATGGATTAAAGATGCGGACGAGCATCCTTAAGACTATGATACGGACGAGTATCATATGGAAACAAACATTAGACGCAATGTTCTGAGATGATGATACGGACGAGTACCAACTGGTTAACAAAGAACAGAGACTACTGTCGAATCTGTGGGGATATAACTGGTATATACAAGATACGGACGAGTATCTGCAAAAGTGTACCATGAGTAGTGAGCATATATAGATGAGTGTTTTAACTGCTGGGGAGAATGACACGGACGAGTGCCAAGAGAGAAAAGTGTATAATATCAACAAGTATATGGGTTGTAAAAGTGTAAGCGACTGCGCTGGGGATATGACACGGACGGGTGTCAGGAAAGTGTATATATAGGTATGTGTGGGTGCAAAGAGGATGTCTTTGGCTTTCTGCTGGTGATTTGACACGGACGGGCGTCAAGAAGTGTCTGTAATACGGGTGATATGCTATAAAGAGTGTTCAGACGACTTTTACTGGGGAGTGATGATACGGACGGGTATCAAAAGGAAATATAAACTGGTGTTTGTGAATATGAGGCCACTGCTTTTGCTGGGGACTCTGGTGAGGATTTCTGTACAATGATGATGAACGGTTATTATCCACAAGTGTCAATTCATAACATGGCTTATGATTATGCTATGCGTTTGATTTTTTTGCCGTAATGCTCCGTATTAGACGGAATGCTACGCTCTGAGGGGATAGTATGATGCGAATGCTATGATTATGCAAAGATATCAAACCGGGATTCGGATCCCGTTGCTGCGAAGATCTCTGGTCGATCTGTTTGAAATGGACCTCCCAGCTGGGGATGAGATCATTGGTAGATCTGGTGAGATGTATTCATTTGGGGGTATAGGTCACTGGTTGACATATCCTTGTAATACGGGACCCAGCTGGGGTTTGTAGAAGCTTTCTTCACTCTGTTGTGATCCTTTCCTGCGTTGCTCTTCTGGATAGAGGCCGGGACTCTGTGGGGAGATGGTCCCCTGACTCCTGTACTCAACCGAGGATGAAATGGCAACTCGGCTGGGGAATTGTGAGAGGCAACTCAGCTGGGGATAGCAACAAGAGGCAACTCAGCTGGGGATAGAGCATTTCAGATGCTGAGATTGAGTGTATGTTGATTTGGCAACTTTGCTGGGGAAGTGGGCACCTTCCAGTGCCACGTGGAAGATAGACCGAGTTGATAATGATTCGCCAACTTGCTGAGACGTAACCTGCATGCCCCAGGTTGCGTTCTGGATACCTGCAATCCTGCAAAGATAAGGAGACGCTCAAAAGGTCCCGAGGTATCCTTTACTGGATTCCGTCATAGGAGTTAAGTACTTTCGAGAGTAAGTATATTCCCTGTACGCATGTGTTTTATTATTATTACTTTTGGGAGAAAAACATCTGTATTTGTGCAATTGATTTTTTAGAGACATCAGACATCCTTTGCAAATAAAAATATACAAAACGAAACATGGCTGAAAAATCTGACTTTATTAATTCATGTGCCCTGAATCGGCAAGATACAACCAAAGAAACATATCCCCTGAAATGAGGAGATTGTTTACAAATTGAGAAACAAAGTGCTGGCAGTGTTGATGACGCTTTAAGGAGCTTCCTCTCCTGCTACGACTCGTATGACAATGACGTTCTTCTCGTCTTGCTTTCTAGAAAAAGTTGATTCTGATTGAAGCTTGATTCCGTCGGAGCTTTCCAAGTTGTAAGTGATACAGACGAATTCAGAATGCAGTTGTTCGCTTATTCCCTTATTTTGCATGGGTCGCCCTTTCGGGTTTTCAATCCATCGGGATACCCATTTTTGCCTGAGTTGTCCAATGCGGCTTTTCAACTCAGCGGGTGTACATTTTTGTTTATTTTCCCTTATTTTTGCCCGAGTCTTTTATTCTGTTTTTGACTCGCCGGGATGCCCTATTTTTGCCTGGACTTACATTCTGTTTTTGCGTCCAGCGGGTCATTTTATGCGAAGTATTTTTTAACTGCATCTGAATTCACAGGGGATGGGAAATTTTCACCATCCATGGTGCTGAGCATCAGTGCTCCACCGGAGAAAACTTTCTTTACCACAAATGGTCCTTCGTAGTTTGGAGTCCATTTGCCCCTGTGGTCTGTATGAGGAGGGAGGATTATTTTCAACACAAGATCCCCTACTTGGTACTCTCGGTGCCTGACTTTCTGATCGAAGGCTCTCTTCATTCTTTTCTGATACAGCTGCCCATGACAGATTGCAGCCAATCTCTTCTCTTCAATCAGACTCAGTTGCTCGTATCGGGCCCGAACCCATTCTGCTTCACTCAGTTTGACATCCATCAAGACTCGCAAGGAGGGTAATTCAACTTCAATTGGTAGGACTGCTTCCATACCATACACGAGTTGATACGGTGTTACCCCAGTGGATGTCCTGATTGACGTGCGGTACCCATGCAAGGCAAATGGTAGCATTTCATGCCAGTCTTTATAAGTGACTACCATCTTCTGCACAATCTTCTTGATATTCTTATTTGCTGCCTCAACAGCACCATTCATCTTTGGTCTGTAAGGAGAAGAATTGTGATGTTGGATCTTGAAGTCCCGGCACAGCTCTGCCATCATTTTGTTGTTGAGATTGGAACCATTATCAGTAATGATTCGCTCGGGCACTCCGTATCGACAGATGATATCCCTTTTCAGAAATCTGGCTACCACTTGTCTCGTGACGTTTGCATATGAGGCTGCTTCAACCCACTTGGTGAAATAGTCAATGGCGACCAGGATGAATCTGTGGCCATTCGAAGCAGTTGGCTCGATCTTACCAATCATGTCAATGCCCCACATAGCAAAGGGCCAGGGTGAAGACATTATGTTCAAAGGATTGGGAGGCACATGCACCTTATCTGCATAAATCTGGCATTTATGGCATTTTCTGGCGTAGGCACAACAGTCGGCATCCATTGTGATCCAGTAATAGCCCGATCTTAACAACTTCTTAGCCATGGCATGCCCTCCGGCATGGGTACCAAAGGATCCTTCGTGCACTTCATGCATCAACAAATCCGCTTCTGTCTTATCAACGCACCTGAGGAGTACCATATCAAAGTTCCTTTTGTACAGAGAACCATCAGTGTTCAAGAAGAAACTACCAGCAAGCCTTCTCAAAGTCTTCTTATCATTGGAAGATGCCCCAGGTGGGTATGTTTGATCCTCCAAGAAGCACTTAATGTCATGGAACCAAGGCTTATTATCTTTAACAACATCTGCTGCGAACACATATGCTGGTCTATCAAGTCTGGACACTGAGATCTGAGGTACAAAGTTGGCAGCCTGAACTTTGATCATGGACGAAATGGTTGCCAGAGCATCTGCAAACTGATTCTCGTCCCGAGGGATATACTCAAGCTTGACTGTTGTAAAGAAAGTCAATAACCTCCTTGTATAATCCCTGTAAGGTATCAGATGATCCTGGTGTGTGTACCATTTGCCGTTGGTTTGATTGATTACCAAAGCTGAATCTCCGAATACGGTCAATGTCTTGATCCTGAGGTCAATGGCTTCCTCAAGACCCATAATGCAAGCTTCGTATTCAGCTTCGTTGTTAGTGCAGTTGAAAGTGAGTTTTGCCGAGAAAGGCATGTGAACTCCTTTAGGTGTAATGAGTACTGCACCAACACCACGACCATTCATGTTAACAGCCCCATCAAACATCATAGTCCATTCTTCCTCCGGGTCAGGCCCTTCAGTGTGAATAGGCTCTTCATGATCTTTTGCTTTTATGAACATGATGTCTTCATCAGGGAAGTCAAACCTCATAGGCTGGTAATCATCAATGGGTTGCTCAGCAAGATATTCAGACAATACACTGCCCTTGATGGCTTTCTGAGATGTGTATTGAATGTCATACTCCGTAAGAATCATTTGCCATCTTGCAACCCGTCCGGTAAGAGCTGGCTTCTCAAATATGTACTTAACTGGGTCCATTTTTGAAATCAATAAAGTAGTGTGGGTCAACATATACTGCCTCAGTCGGCGAGCAGCCCACGCTAAAGCACAGCAAGTTTTCTCGAGCAGTGAATAACGTTGTTCACAGTCGGTAAACTTTTTGCTTAGGTAGTATATTGCATACTCTTTTCGACCAGACTCGTCATGCTGGCCCAACACACACCCCATTGACTCTTCTAATACTGTCAAGTACATTATTAGAGGTCTTCCTTCAACTGGAGGCATAAGGATTGGAGGTTCTTGTAAGTACTCCTTGATCTTGTCAAAAACCTTCTGGCAGTCTTCATTCCACCTGACCGTCTGTTCCTTTCTTAACAACTTGAACAAGGGTTCGCAGGTAGCCGTAAGGTGAGAGATGAACCTCGAGATGTAATTCAATCTACCTAAGAACCCTCGAACTTCCTTCTCTGTCTTTGGTGCAGGCATCTCTTGGATGGCTTTGACTTTATCTGGGTCAACTTCAATCCCTTTCTCACTCACAATAAAGCCCAGCAGCTTACCGGATCGCACCCCGAATGTGCATTTGTTGGGGTTCAACTTCAGTTGGTACTTTCTCAGACGCTTGAACAACTTGAGTAGATTCACCAGATGATCTTATTCAGTAAGGGACTTGGCAATCATATCATCCACATAACATTCTATTTCTTTGTGGATCATATCGTGGAATAATGTTACCATAGCCCGTTGATACGTTGCACCGGCATTCTTGAGCCCGAATGGCATCACTTTGTAACAGAACGTGCCCCAAGGCGTGATGAATGTTGTCTTCTCCATGTCTTCAGGTGACATTTTAATTTGGTTGTATCCTGAAAATCCATCCATGAAGGAGAATACCGAGAACTGGGCCGTGTTATCAACCAACACATCAATGTGAGGTAGAGGGAAATCATCTTTCGGGCTGGCTCTGTTCAGATCCCGGTAGTCAACACACATTCTTACTTTTCCGTCTTTCTTAGGCACAGGTACTATGTTAGCAACCCACGGCGGATAGCTAGTTACAGCAAGGAACCCGGCGTCCCATTGCTTTTGTACCTCCTCCTTGATTTTCATAGCCATGTCGGGACGAGTTCGGCGCAGTTTCTGTTTGACCGGTGGGCATTCTTCTCTTAGAGGCAGCTTGTGCACCACAATATCGGTATCCAACCCTGGCATGTCTTGGTACGACCAAGCAAACACATCTACATACTCTTGAAGCAGGTCTATCAGTTGTCTCTTCACTGAGTCTTGCAGGCAGGCCCCGATTTTAACCTCTTTCGCGTCTTCCTCTGTACCAAGATTAATCACTTCAACCTCCTCCTGGTGAGGGGTAATAACCTTTTCCTCTTGTCTTAACAACCTGGCCAGCTCTTCAGGAAGCTCATATTCTTCTTCAACCCCTTCATTAGCTTGATTGATCGGATTGTCAAAGTCATACGATGTCATAGCCGTGCTGTTGTCAGTGCTGTCTGGGAGGCACTCTCTGCAAGGGTTAAGTTGTTCATTTTAGTGATCTGATTTTAGTCTTATTTAGAAAAGTGAAATGAAGTTGTCATTTTGAAAACACTGCCATTTATTTTTTTGTACAAAAAAGAAAAAAAGGAAAAACAGTGAACGAAAAGAAAAAGACGCGTTTGCAAAAAGATGTCTGATATTCTATTAATTGATCTTGTTTGCACAAAAAGTACAGATGGCCCGATTACAAAATGAGTCTTGTCATCTTGGGCAAGATGCAAGACTTTGATGCATGCTTATAAAATACAGGAAATAATAATTACTCTGATCGAGTAACTCTTATAATTTCCTGGGAAGACCAGTTCGAGACACTGCTCCCCGGGATCTTTGGACGAATCCAGCTTTCCAGGTTACGCTCCTCTTCCAGCTCGTCTTCCAGACAGTTGATAGCATCGGGGGTAAGCATCCCCCCACTGACAAAACCAGGCTCTCCAGCAGCCTTTGCTTGATGTTGAGTTGGTCTGTAACCCAACCCAAATTTGTCTTTCTTCTCCTCCACAGCTAAAACTTTGCCCCAGCCTAGGGCAGTTCCTTCCTCAACAACCTTCCGGGCTTGTTGGTATGATGACATGGAGACCCCAGATACAGCAGATGCTTCATTGACATTCAAAGCTTCAAACCCCTGGCTCATTGTTTCATGGATCTCCCCATCCATTTCAATGTACTTATAGGTTGCCAGGTGGCTGACAAAAATGTCCTCCTCCCCACAGATTGTGACAACTTGGCCTTCCCACTCATATTTTAACTTTTGGTGAAGGGTAGACGTTATTGCGCCGGCGGCGTGAATCCAGGGTCTACCCAACAAACAGCTGTAGGCGGGCTGAATGTCCATCACATAAAAGATAGTTTTAAAGGTCTGTGGGCCAATTGTCACAGGTAGCTCAATCTCTCCCAGAACCGATCTCTTAGAACCATCAAAGGCTCTTACCACCAGGTTGCTGGGTCTCAATGCCAAACCATCATATTCAAGCTTCACCAGAGCCTTCTTTGGTAAGACATTCAGGGATGAACCTGTGTCTACCAGCACATGAGAAAGGACAGCTCCTTTGCATTCCATGGTTATGTGCAAGGCTTTGTTGTGGTTGCGGCCGTCCGCTGTCAAGTCAGTATTGGTGAACCCTAGCCCATTGCTAGCAGTAACATTTCCAACCACGGTTTCCAACTGGTTGACAGTAATCTCTTCAGGCACGTAAGCTGCGTGCAAGACCTTGAGTAGTGCATTCCGATGGGCTTCGGAGCACATAAGCAGTGAGAGGATAGAGATTTTGGATGGCGTCTGGTGAAGTTGATCCACAATTTTGTAGTCACTCTTTTTGATGATTCTCATAAACTCATCAACTTCTTGATCGAACGGTGTCTTCAAGGATTCTTTAACAGCTTGATCTTCCTGCACAGGGCTCTTTCCTTTTGCCTTAGCAGCAGCTTCCGCTTCGGCTGTAGGCTTTTGAATTTGTGGGGCGAAGAGACGTCCGCTTCGGGTGAAGCCTCCGCCTCCCCCCACATTGTCAATTTGTGGTGCAGGTGTTGATGCTTCCAGAGTGATTCTTTTTCCCTCGCAGTACACGTCTGAGCCATAGTGCCAAGGGATGGCCCTATTGCTTTCATATGGTACTGGTCCAGGCACCGTAACAGTGACTGGACTGATTGTTGCTGCTGAAGGGACTGTAATTGTTTGTGGATCATAAAAGATTGTAACTGGTGCTCTGATGGGAGCAGCACCTTCTGAATGGTAGGCAGAGTTGTTCTCAGGATCATAAAATATGGTGACAGTAGAGACGTCTTCATGATTTGTTGCTGGAGTTGTAGGAGATATTGTCGGAAGAAATGATGTTGTCGTTGTAGGAGTCTCGAAGTGGAGTGAAGCTGAAGTTGTAGCAGGAAGATTTGTTGTAAACTGATCAGTTGAGATGATGGATGACGTACTTGTTGATGAAACCGAAGAATTGTCAGGAACAATAGTTGCTGCAGTTGTAGGAGGTTCTGAAACCGTTGCTGATGATATTGTTGGATTCGTTGGAAATGATGTGGTGATCTGAAGTTGGCCACTCCGAATAAGGCTATCTATGCCATTCCTCAAATTATCGCACCCATTTACAGAGATATTGCAGTAAGCACAACCCAATTCACATCCTGGGAACATCTGACATTCCAAGAGCTGAGCCTTGATTTCTACCAATGGTGTCCTGATCTGTCCCACACTGGTTATTAAATAAGACGGTTTGTCTTCTTCAATAGCGTTAATTCTAGGACCACCGTGATTTGGCATCGGGTTTTTATTGACATTGGGCGGTGGTGCGAAATTCAGAGCCTTGGAGTCTACCAGGTCTTGTACCTTCATATGTAGAGCCCTGGATTTTTCTGTACTGTGACCAGGTGCGTTTGAATGAAAAGCACACCTAGCATTGGAGTCATAGTTCCTTGGTAGACTGTTGGGATCCGGAGGTGCCAACGTTCTTAGCTCAACCAGGTTGAGTTTCAGAAGCTGTGGCAGCAATGTAGCATATGGCATCGAGATCGGATCGATCACTCTGTTAGCTTGAGATGGCCTCTGCTGGAATGGCCTTTGTTGACTGTTGTTGTTGGTGTTGCTGTTGTTGTAATTTCTTGGAGGATACTGATTTTGCTGATGGAACTGCGGTTGTGGCTGATAGTTTTGCTGAGGAGGTTGATAGACCGGCTGAGGGTGAGCTGGAGCAGGAATGGTGACTGCTGCTATCGACCTTTGAGCATATTGGGGCCTGCCCCTGTTTGAATGGATGGCATTGGTCTCGCCAGTTCTTCTCGGGCCTGCAAAAGGCTTTCTTGTACTATTGGACGAGCTTGCTCCGTTGTCTGAGATCTTTCCCATTTTCAACAGGCTTTCAATTCTCTCCCCAGCTATGACAACATCCGCGAAGCTAGTGGAAGAGAAAGCAGCCAACCTGTCAATATAGGTTCCCTGAAGGGTATTCATAAACATGTCTGCCATTTCTCTCTCAGACATAGGTGGTTGAACGGCAGCAGCCAATTGCCTCCATCTCTGGGCATATTCTCGGAAACTCTCTCTTGAAGACTGTGACATTCCCATCAGGAGGGTCCTGTTGGGTGCCATGTCTAGATTATACTGATACTGTCTGATGAAGGCCTCTGCCAGGTCCTTCCAGCATCTAATAGTTGCCCTTGTCAAGTGAGAGTACCATTCCCTTGATGCTCCAGTCAAGCTGTCTTCGAAGTAGAACATCCAGAGTTTCTCATCCATTGTATAGGCCTTTAATCTCCCGAGAAAAGATTGTAGATGGGTCCGAGGACAAGAAGTCCCATTATACTTTTCAAAACATGGAGGCTTGAACTTGTGGGGAATCCTAACCCCGTCTACCAAACCCATGTCCATGACGTCGAAGCCCAAAGAGTTTTGAGATTCTAAGGACCTCAACTTCTCAGCTATCTCATCCAACCGTCTATCGTAAGCTTCTTCCCCAGCACCCATTACCGTGAACTGGTCTTCTTGAGGGTCTTCCTGTAGTACCCTCCCTGCTGTGGCAGTCCCTTGTATATTGACAGGGATGTTGGCCTCTGGATGGAGATGGGGTCCAAAAACTGGGGGATTGACATGAGGTTGGACCCTCTCGTTGTTACTTGTGCCAGCAGTTCCCACATGGGGTTCCTCTTGATTCCTCCCTTCTACCAAAGCTCTGAGCCTCTCCTGGCTTTGAGCTAAGTTGTTCATTACTTCCATGAACTGTGTTATCTGAGTTCTCATCTCCAGCCTTTCGTTGGCCATCTGGTTTCTGACCTCCGTAAGGTCCTGCTGCATCTGATCCATTTGAATTCCCGGAAGGTTGTTTCGGGTTGGATAACGGTGCGGACGGTTGAGGGGAAATACCCGGCGCCTAGCAATAGTTCCTGAACATCACAACAGAGGTTAGCAACAATAAAACAAAACCTACAAAACAAACAAAGGGTTAGCATGCAATGCAGTTATGCTTATTTGTTCTCAAGGCATCCGGTTTGGCCTTCAGTTTTGACCCTTCCAGACCCTTGAAGATGCTGCTGAATGTTGCTTCCGAAGTAAACTAATATGAATGTATTACATAAGGTGAAATAATACAACTTGTTCATTTTACAACACAAGCCCCTTAAGGGGTCAAAATACATCACAAAAAGTAAAAGTACATGAAATAGAAACAACAACAAGCAAATGGTCAAACACCAAGGCTAAACTCATCCTCACGAACTTCCTTGAGAAGTGCTTCGGTCACAGGGTCAGCCGGCCGCTCCGTGAGATTCCGGATAAGGAGGTTCCGGGTCGTAATAGCTGCTGTTAGCTTTTTGTGCTGAGTTTGGTCCTTGGACCTCTTCACCCCTGCTTTAATCTTCAATTCTGATATTTCCCTCTGGGCTGCTGCCAGGGCTTCTTGCTGTTCTTTTGCATTAGCTTCAAGTTGCTCCATCTTGTCTTGAACTCTCTTGTCCTCCAGGGTACGAGCCTCGGTGATCCTGATCCACCGGGCTTGACTCTCCTTCAAGTACAAGTCTGTCCTTGCTCTCTGGAACTGGGCTTCTTTGCAAGCATTCTTCAGAATTTGTTCACCAGCCTTTGACTTTTTGATATAATCCCCAGACTTTTCAATCTTAGTCAAATGCTCCACTCTCAACTTCTCCAATCTCTCAATCTCCCTCATACCTTCACTCCTCTCCCGGAGGGTCTTCTGCAAAGCCTGGGTTAGCTTCTCATTTCTTTCCTTCAAGCTCTCAAACTCTTCCAAACTGATAGTGGCAGGGGGTGGTGCTGAAGATGACTCAGGCACGTCTTCTATGGTAAAGGGCATTCCAGAGAATTGGGCCCTAGCACGGGACCACTCATAATATTGTGCTGATGCCACATTATTACACTTCCCTAGAATGGTGACTCCCTTGGTTTGAACATTATCCCAGGCCCAGGCAGCCTGCCTAACAACAGCCAAACTAATCTTGTTCTCACAATAAAGGGTCTCCACCAAGTCCTGTGCCCTAGGAGTGTGGACCAGTGCATAGCCCAGTTGCCTTCTGAACAGCAGAGGATTGTAATTGATACTTCCCTTAACTCCTATTAAAGGCACATTGGGAAAATGTCCACAGCTGGTGATGATATCCCTGCCCTTGGTGCTCTGAGTGCACCATCTGATATCCGCTGAAGTTAGAACAGTGAGTCTCTTAGCCCAGTTGCTCTGCTGATGAGGGTTTAGGAACGCATCTGTCCTGGGTAGATGCCTGAGAAGCCAAGTGTGAAACAATGGAGCACAAAACCTCACTAACCTCCCCCTCTGCTTTTCATTCCTCTGATGCACCGAATAGTAAAGATCCCCCAATAAAGTTGGCACTGGGTTCTTCAAGATGAACAGATGGATTGCATTCTTGCTAATGAATCGAGGCTCATCTGCAAACAATACAATTCCATATATACTCAAAGCCAACAAGGCACAGACAGCCTTCCACTCTCCTAAAGAAGCTTTCAGGGTAGCTTGAGAAGTTAAGAAGTCCAGATGAAAGCCAGGGATCCCAGCTTTAGAGGTCATATGCTGCTCAACTAGGACAAGCTCCAGATGCAAAGCCTTCGCTACCTCTCCATTGCTTGGGAAAGCCATCTCAAGATTGAAAGGGATTTCTCTCCTGATAGGTAGACCAACCAGAGATGAGTATTCTTCTAACAGAGGGCCCAACTGAAAGTCTTGAAAAGTGAAACATCTCAGTGGAGGATCATAAAACTGGATACAGGTATGGATCAGGCTTCTCTGTGAAGGATCCAGATCCATAACCATGTCAAGTATATCTCCATAACTCTCCCTGAACAAAGGTATGTGATCTGGAGTGATCAGGGTTTGGATCCTCCTGATGTCTGATAAGTCTGGCTGGAAGAAGTGATAGGTGATGTTGCTTTTCTTTGGAGCCATGATGACAAATGTTGATGAAGATACTGAAGAGAAGGGCCACTGATTGGCTGGAATAGATAGCTGGTAGCAAGTGCTGATGAAGGCAGGTCAAAACTGAAGATGGGGTCAAAACCAAAACCAGATGAAGATGGATACCCTGAAACACAAATAAGCAAATGTTAATATGATGCAATGATTATGTATGCAAATGATATGCAAGGGTTTGTGACTGAGCTGGATCTGATCAAGAGCTCTGATATAAGTCCAAGACATATCCAAGAATACCAGATGGAGGTCTATAAATCCAGTAACCAAGGTGGGGGGCTCAAATAAAGAGCCACATGTCCAGGGTTTTAGAATCACAAGAAGTGTTCCAACATGGAGTATTCTTAATCAAATCAAAGTAACAGGGTATTCTGAGGTCAAGGTACCTGCAAACCTGTAAACAGCCCAACCCCCTCACAGGTGGTGTTCTAAAACAAGGATCCTTGGACTTGGATCAGTTATGAGAAGTGTAAACACTTCTAACCCGGAGGTACAGTGTTTACAATAACCATAAAAGCTCCTCCTCTAATTCACCTCAGTTTCTGAAGGTCAATACTAACAGGTCATCCAGACTTAGCAGGCTTCCCAGATAGCCCTAGCATTGCAGGAAATCTGCAACACAGAGTTCTCAAGAAGAAACCCACATCTGAACCGTGTTTCATATTCCTGCACCAGACCGAAATAGAATGGGAAAGAATATGATTCACTCTAGCCTAGGTGTCACTCAGATCCCAGGTATAGGATCTTAACTCTCAATGAAACACCCACCCACCAAAACAAAAGACCAGATCCAGCCAACAGCATGACAGTATGATATATACCAAAGCATTAAAGAAAGCAGTAAAGCAACTGTACATAAAACAAGAATAAATACAAATACACAAACACAAACAAGCACATAACACCCTGGTAAACATAAATCAATCAAGCGCTAGGAGGAACCCACAAAAAGAACCAGAAGCCCTGGTTGCAGTATAAGGGTCCCCAGCAGAGTCGCCAAGCTGTCGCTCCCGACAAATGAAGCAGGGTCAGATGAAGGTACAGACGCGAACGGTCGGCGAAAGGGACAATGAGAACACACAGCCGTGAACTCACTGGAGATGAATAGAGTCGCCAGCTAGGCATTTTTATCCCGGAGGAAAGGCAATGCTGCATAGGCCGAGGAAAAGATGGATAAGACGGTTGCGAACCAGAGAGACTGAGAAAGGGGGTTGGTTACAACCTGGGAAGGTATTAGCACCCAGATTGTCCGCCGTACTCGACGGGATCCACGCTTGAAAGATTTGTGTTTTAAAGGGGTAGTGTCAGTGCAATTTGTGCATAAAATAGCTGGAAAAGATGTACAGGTGTCAGTGTAAAAGAAGTGTAAAGTATGAAAGTGTCAGTGTAAGAACAGGGTGAAATGCTCAAGATCATGAGGCTAAATAATGAAGCTAGAAAGAGGGGGAATATACAGAGACTTTTGTTCGATAACTGTTAAGTTATGCCTACGTATCCTCTCGTGCAATGAGGAAGTCAGAACACCGTAGTTCGACCCAAAGAGACTGAAAGATGAATTGACTTGTGAACTGCTTGCTTGTCTATGCTCAAGTGTATGACCTGTCTGGCTCAGGTGCAAACTGTCTTGCATTAGACGGGAGAAGCAAGTTCTCGTTTGTGAATGAATGAGATGAGAAAAGAATCCCGGAGGAGACGATTATTGTTTGTTTTTGTGTTTTCAGTCTTTTATTGTTTTTGGATTTTGTCATATGTTAATGAGCTTAAGTCTAAACCAATGGATTTAGTAAACTCATCACATCTTCCCTCTGATTAGGGGTAATGAGAATACCTTAAGTGTGAAGTCAGATTCTCACACTTAATCACCTTTGGTATAGGATTAAGATCATTAACCTATTGTGATTATATAGATGTTTTTGGTGTCTTTGTTTAGTGTTGAGTAATGAGGTTAAGCCATAATCAAGGATTAAACAGACTCATTACACCATCCTAATAGAAGGATAATAGATGAGAATGTTTAAACTGAGGAAAGCCCCTCAACCTAACCCATGATTAGGGATTAAACTCATGACAAAACAAACCTTTAATCAAGTGGATTTTATTTAATGGTATGATGATGAAGTGAATTTTATGATTTGTAAGACAACTTGAGGGGGACTTGTCCATTAACACTAGGGTTAGTCCTTCTTAACCAATTAAGGAAGAATTAGAACCCTAATGCAAGGCCCAAGTTACAAGTGTGATGTCTTGATGATTATTATGTGAATTGATTAAGAGATTTAAACACATTAAGGGTTTAACACTTAGGATTAAAGTTATACACTCCATCCTAAGAGAAGGATGCAGACATAAGCTTAATCACAAAGCCTTAAAACCTTTAGGGTTTAGTCCCTGATTATGAGATGAGAAGAGAAGACTCAAAAGAGACACAAAGGTAAAACTAAGAGGGGAGACTAATCAAAACCCTAATTCATTGTCATGCTTGGTTGTTCCTAAGGTTTGTGTGGTTTTCAAGAGCAATCTTCAAAGAGAACCACCAGGAAGCAGATGAACAAGATCAAGAGAAGCAAAGTGACTTGCTTCATTCAAGAAGTCAAGTCACTTGAAGAAAGAAAGTGGGAAGAACAAGAATGAGCAAGCTCAAACTCAAACACATATAGGAATGCAGCAATGGATGCAAGAGAGATGAAAAGAAAGGTTATGAGAAATGAAGGCAAATTCACTTCTCCAGTTTACTTACCACCTGAAATGTTAGAAAGAAATGCAATGCAATGCCAAATGAAATGAAATGGTATGATGCTAAACAAAACCAGAAGCATGTTGATGATGAAAATGATGTTATGAGATGCTACAAACATGAAACAAGGCATGGGGATGTTCATACAAGTTTATGAATGCAAATGATGCAAGTTAAGGAGCATGAACAAGCATGGAATGTTATGAAGCATACAAGGCAAATGACATAGCAAATATGTGATGCAAAGATCAAACATGCTTCCTATGTGTCTTAAGATGTCAAATGAATCACAAGAATGCTTGAAATGCTAAGACAAGTCATGTTATGCAAGAGAATGCAAGGGGGATGCAAATGAAAACCCAAATTAGGGTTCATGGATCAAACATCAAACAAAAACCCAAAACAGAAGCAAACACTAAGATAAAAAATGGAAAATGCTACCCAAAGAAACCCTAACCTATACTAAACCAAGGTTCAAAGGGGAGCTCTCAACTCTTAACCAATCTCAAGCTATTATTTTTCTAAGTTATTAGGGTTTTTTAGGGTTCTAAACAAAAGAAATGCCAAACAAATTGAAAATGCAAGATCAAATCAAAGCCATTTTATCCTAGAAACTACATGCTAAACACAAGACAAAGCAAAAAGAATCAATGTCCAAACCTTCTTAGATAGGCAGAAATGAATTTTTGAACTTAGGATCAAATAAATGCATAAAAAATGATTTAAATCAATGAAAAATTCTTAAAATGCATCAAGATCAAAAAAGAAATTTGGTTTGAAGGTTGGACAATGTTTCTAAATGTCTTAGAACATTTCATGAATTTTTTTGTAATTTTTAAATACCTAAAAGTATTTTTAATTAATTAATTCCCATTAATCAATTAAAAATAATATTTTAAATATTTAAAAATACTTTTTTAATGATAAAAAATAAAATAAAAATATTTTTGTGTCATAAAAATTAATAAAACTTTTAGGAAAAAGTTTCATAATTTTTAGGAATTTTTAACTATTTTTAATAAATTATGCAAGTAAAAAGAAAAGAAAATGAATAAAAATTAAATAAAATAGGAAGTAATCAGGATGGAGGGCCAGGATGGGCTCTGGATTCAAATTGGTTGACTGGCGCGTGAATGGAGGGTCTGGATTCAATCTGGCCAAATTAATTTAAATACGAAATAATTAAAACTAATTAAGTGGATTAGGGCAAAATGACATGATCTGGACCATTCACTAGCGCGCGGGAAACAGCATCCAAGGGCCCAAGTTTAAAGTTCACTAATTAATGACAATTAGCCCTAATCACATTCAGGCTGCCGGAGAAGACCTCCGGTCGTCTTCTCCGGCGAGCAACTCCCCTGAAAACTTCCCAACTCACTCAAATCGTATCAAAAATGAAAACTAAGAACTGGGAAATGTTCCTTACACACTCACGAATCAAACCCCTCTCTCAAAACAAATTTATATTTCCTAAATAAGCTGAATCGAAGAGGATAAGAACTAGGGCACGCAAGCTTCAGAAGCAAATTAAATACTCATTTCAAAGCCATTTTCGAAACCAATGACATCAGGATGATCAGTGAAGCACATAGAACAAGTTTATAACATGAAAAATGATTTCTGGAAAAATAAATTTCAAGCTACCTGAGATTCGAAGCTTTCACTCTGATGACTTTCTGGCCACTTCTCCTTGTGCAATCCACTCCACTTGATCCCCAGATGATGTTTGAATGCTCAAGAAGAGTTTATGTTGGCTGGATAGTGAGTTTCGAAAGCTCCTGCTTCAACTCAGTCAGAAATGGCAATGGTGATTCTGGCACTTTCAGGTCATGGTGAGGGGTTGTTTGTGATCCTGAGGGTGAATGGAGAAGGTCTATGGTGTTTGTTGGTATGTTTGTGAGCTATGGTGAGAGTTTCGAAGGAAACTGCAAAATGAGGTGAAGAATGGCAGTGGGATGTTCTTGCTTGTTTCAGGCCAGGCTCTTGGTGGTTTTAGGTCTATGGAGTGAGGTGAGATGAATGATGAAGATGGTGTGAGTGTTTGAAGGCTGGGCAGAGAGATTCGAAGGCTTATGCAGCTTGGTGTGTTTTTGTGAATGTGTGTGTGTGAATGGTTTCAGCCTTGCTTAGTGTTATGCCTAGCTTGCAAATGGAAAGTATAAACAAATCTGATTGGCTGGATGATGTGACATGGCCTGCTATGATAGGTAAGTCACCTTTTGCAAAATGTCAACTTCTTTGTAAGAGAAAGTATGGGCAGCTTCTAGGCTAGTACAAGGCTGGTTCTGGTGCAGCATGGTGTGGTGAGAGGCTAGCTTAGTGTAGTAACCAATGCAGCAAGTTGTAGGAAGTGATCATGAAGATTTTGCAAGTTGTGACTTTTTAGTTCACATGTGATTCCTTTGTCCAACCAACCATAAAACCATGGGCATTCTTGGTTCATTCTGAATTTTATGACTTAGAGAATGTTTGCATACTGGTTTGGAGTGAATTAGAAGTCACATTGGGCTTTGGTTCATGACTTTGCAAAATTTCCATTTGAAGCATGCCTTGAAAATCAATGATTTTAGCCAACTTTGCCATGCCATAACTTTTGATCCAAGAAGAGTTTGATCATGTTCTTGTACTTTTTGAAAAGGGAAAGATGAGATCTACAACTTTCATGACCAAAGTTTTTTTATTTGAAGCATTTTTGGATCAAGAATCAAGGCTTGAAAAATGACCTAAAATGAGGCATTCTTGAAAAGTCAACTATGCCCAAAAAGTCAACATTTGCAAAACTTCCAAATTCTTGATTTCTATGAACTTCAACCTTCTTCCATGATCAAATAAAGATCATATACACTCAAAATGATGAAGATCACCCATTGGTTGGGTCATTGGGGGCCTCAGATGCCCTGATTTTGCACTGACTTGTCCAAAAAGTCAACCCTTGATCAGATGACTTCCCCATGGAATTTCTTCATGAAATTGATATGCATACTCCCTATACCATATAGAGACCAATGGAAACAAGAATGACCAAAAAATTTGGAGTTATGGCCTCTGAAACCAAAACCCTAATTTTAGGTCAACTGTGCAGTCAAACCTGGCTCTGCATCCACTCAAACCCTAGTTCTTGTGATTCTTTTGCATTTTTGACTTTGAGAAGATGTAATATGATAGATGAACACACATGGATCCCTTTGAAGTGATTGGTGGCCTTTGGAGTGGCTCAAAAAAGCTCTTGGATTGCTCAGATCACAAACCCTAGGTGCAGATGACTTTGAACCAATGCAGTGACTCAAAATTGAGATATGAGATGATATGATTGTGTTTATGCATATGAAATGATCACAAGCCATGGTGAAATGAGTGAGGGCAAATTTGGGGTGTTTACAGTTACTATTATTGTTTTTTATGCCATTTTATTTTTGGATCGAATTTTATTTCATCCTTGTATTTAACTTTCATTTTGGGCCGATGATATCATAAAATGTCAAATATGTTCGATTTCATTAAATCGGTTAAGTTTGATCAATATGAGGCCAATGTAGCTTAGTTTACTTTATTAGTCATTTTATTTCATTTTATGGTCGATGAACATCTAGATCTCGAGATTCGTTGCAAACCGACTTGAAATCTCGATTAAATTGTGAAACCATTTTATTTCCCTTTTGGAAATGTAGTTTATTGCACTTTATTTTATTTTTAGCATTTAGTCGATGAAAGTCTAAAAATCGGGATTATCACAAATCTTGGTTAAGACGAGACCATTAATCGGTTTCCTTTTTTGCATTGTGAAATTGAAATCAAAATTCAATTTAATTTTTGAAATCAATACGGATGCATAAATCGACGCTCGACTTCTCATAGAATGATTCTAACATTGAATTGATTCTAAGATAGTCAAAGAGCTACATTTCAATGCTTTCGATTTAATTTCGAGCTCCAATGGCTTCGTATAGCTTAGGACACTTTCACACACGCTTCCTTTTGGGCCAATACACTGAACCCTTTTATTTCGTGCAATCCCGTGTATTTTACTTTGTACCCCTCTCTCATTTCATGTACACACTTTATTTTTCTGCTTTATTTATCGTTTTGATCGCTAGGAGCACCCTTAGGGACTAGTATTGATTTCACCTCTTTCGCTAACCCTTGGTCCAACGCTAAGTGGTAGCAGTTGCACACTCACACATTATTTTTCGGTTATGGTTTCGTTTTCTATGAGCACCCTTAGGGACTAGGAATCGGATCCACCTAACCTTGTGAGACGAGCTCATTATGCCTCGCTACCAAATCAAATAATAAACCTCCATTTAGATTCACCCGTAAGTCTAGCGCATCGTGCCTCGCCATCAGCCTTCAAAAGAAACCAAAATGTTTCTTTTAGACTCAAACCCTTGATCCAACGTCAAGTGGTCATTAGGAAATAAAACACCCTATAATATGAGAAAAATTATACGCCACGAGCCTTAACAGGTAGTAGAAGGATAATGGACATCCCGTTACTCACTCCGGTTATTTCGATGTTAGACATTTGGATAGATTGATTGAAATAATCACCTTTAACCATAGTCTTTAGTGCAATTCGACTCCCAAATACTTTTTAGAAAGAAAGGTAATAAAAACAACAGTAATCACCCGTAGTAGGCCAAACGACGAGGCTCTGACTTTCCCATTGCACGAGGGAGTACATAGGCACGAGGATCTCAATCCTTCCGAGCACCTAGGATCAATCAAAATTATAATTAAACTCTTTTCCCTTAACAAGTAACTCATTAGGCATAGACATCCTTTCACATGTGACAACTTAAATGGTTCCAATCGAGTACGATGAATGTAAGAGGTGTTAATACCTTCCCCTTGCATAACTGACTTCCGAACTCAGGCAATGGTTGCAATGACCTTTGTCTTTATCCTCTTTTCATTGTAGGTTTTATCTATATCTTCCCTTTCCTCTTTTTAGAAATTAATGAAAATTAGGTGGCAACTCTCATGTCAGCCCAGCGAGCGGTGTTTTATCGTGAGGTCGTATTTTTTGGGTGCGACAACTGACGACTCTGCTGGGGACTGGTTCACCCCTATGCAAGTCAAGCCTAGTCTAAGTTGCCCATGAATCAATTCAAAAATGAATCGATTCATCTAAGCTTGAATCAAATTATACTACTTTGAATTTATTTTTCACTTTATAAAATGAATCGAAAACAAATTTTTGTGTGTGATGAGAGATTTAATTAGGGAACTCAAAATTACGGTAAAATACAATAAACAAAACATCAAAATACCGAAATAATTAATATTGTGCTTGAGGGAAATTTTCAATTCCTATAACAAAAAAAAGAATAAATTTAAATGAACTCTTGAACAACTTTTCATAACTAAAAACATGCCAGTGGTGATAAGAAATGAAGAAAAGTGTACTTTTTTATGATGAAATTGAAAAGATAGACGTTTGTCGTTTGTCGCTGTTAAGAAAGGATATGAGATTAGTCATTTACATCGTTGAGAGAGAAAAAAGGAATATTTGTTTGTGTCACTGAGAGAGGAGAATAAGAAGCATCATTATTGAGAAATAAATGGTTGAAGTCTCATTGTTAAGAGAGAATAGAGACGTGTCTTCATTGAAAGAGGAGAGACATGTGTCATCGATGAAAGAGAAATGGTTCTCTTTGTCGTTGATGGAAAAAGAATAATGAAATAGGTCTTTGATTTAACCATAACATCCATTTGAAAGATCAAAATGTCCTTGATAATTAGGTGAATTTAAATAAAAAAACTATATTTATGTATATAGCATAAGGTATCGGTATAGTAAAATGTGTCAATATATCCTTTCCTTTTTCTAAAGTCTCCCATACGATAGATTATATTTTGAAGAAGTTGTATATTATACAGGGATATAAATAAATGATAGAGAAGACATTATTTAGATTTAGTATTATTATATGTATTAAGAGCTATAAATAAATGAATGAAAAATAATAAGAACAAAACAACATGACAAATATAAGTATATAAAATTTATTCAAACCACATTAAATTATTCATTACAATAAAAATAAAATACTTTAAAATCAATCAACATTTGGAAAAGAACCACCAACCAACACAACTCCACTTGAAGCCACAAGAGGGGGGATCACAATCCCGCTTATCACATGCCCTGTAGTATCCGCTATAGAAATTGCCAAGCTTCCTGCTCTCTCTGGTGTTGGCCGAGGGAAAATTGTTCCAGATATCGAAAGAATTTCGAACCTTCCATGTAAGATTAATGTTCTTCCATCGTATTGACGAAGTGTGACTTGCGATATCACTCCACATCCACCAATAATACATATTCTCTCTCCTCTACGACGAGTAAAATCAAAGAGACCTCTTGACACGTTCGTTCCATCATTGATTTCAAATATGATAGAATTCATTGCACTCGATTTGTTTTCTTTCACTCTACTTAACTTTTTTTTTGCCTTGCATTACCGCCTTTTAATACTAGTGGTGAAGGACCAAAAAATATTATTTTATTGATAGTTTAATTTTACTTTTTTAAAATAAAAAATCATTTAATATATTTGAAATGAAAAATAACATCTCAATAAATTGCATTGACCAAAAGCAAAGTGCTTGTATTACCTTTTATATATTTATACCATCCGCCCGCAGTTTCATACTTTTACACTACCCGCCCGCAGTTTTATTCACTTACCCGATAAACCACTATGTCATTTATCTTAATGTATTACATATCAAAAATGTTATGTTTACACCCTACTTACACCTACATTAGTATATGAATAACATTTCGTATTACATATATTTACTCTTTTTAAGAATTGTAATTTATTCCTTATTAGATTTGTTTATTGAACATATAAATTATTAACATCATGAAAAACTTTGTTTTTTAATAAATATTTAAAATTGTATTCTTGCAAATATACCATATTTTAATTTTATTTCCTCTTAATTTATTTTAATCAATAAAAACATATATATTTTTGTCTAAAGTTGTTGTTCTTTTGTTATAGTCTCTATAAAATTGGTTTATATTGAAGTTGGTCCTTATAATATGTATGTTATATGTTGACAATTTCTTAATCCACCTCATGTATCTCTTAGTCACCTGCTGCATTTCCAATTATGTCCCCTGATTCCGTTGATACACTTTCGGACGCACCATTTTTTTTACGTTGACACCTTCCGTAGATATATCTGCGGAACTAGTGAAAAAACATTTTTTTAATTAAGCCAAATTTGGTAGTCGGAGACGTATATATAATCTTATAGAGACTAAAATTATATTCTATTAAAGTCAACATGATGAAGATCTTGAGTCAATGAATTAGGTTTTTCCCACCAATAACTTTGTTCCCTGTATCTCTTCAATGTGTTGTTTTGGTGTAGCCATTAATCTTCATTCAATGTGTTGTATGATGAAAATAGATTTACGGCAGATCAACTATAGAGTTTGACTAATAACTTATCTTACACATGACATATAATTTATTTACTTTTTCTTAATTAATTTCTTTTAAATTATTATTGTTTTCATTTAATTTTATAAGTTCTTCTTAGTGTCGAAAATTCTGATTCTGGTTCAGCAAGTGGTAATAGGAGTACCACCAACTTTGTCTCTGTCTTGGATAACCTCAAAGAAATAATGTTTTACTATTATCCAAGACAGATGGTAGAGTTGACACAAAGTTGGTGGTACTTCTATTACCACTTGCTGAACCAGAATCATAATTTTCGACACAAATAAGGACTTCTAAAATTAAATGAAAACAATAATAATTTAAAGATATTGTTAAGTGTAGCATAAGTTATTAGTCAAACTTTGTAGTTGATCCGCAATGAATATATTTTCATCATATAACACATTGAATGAAGATTAATGGCTACATCAAAACAACATATTGAAGAGATACAGATAAAAAAAATTCTATTGGCGGGAAACTTAATCTCATGACTCAAGATCTTCATCATGTTGACTTTAAGTATATGTTTTTAGTCTCTATAACATTATATATACATCTTCGATTAATTAATTTGACTTAATTAAAAAAATGTTTTGTTAAAAATCACTAGTTTCACAGATATATATGTGGAAGGTTTCAACGTAAAACAAAAAATGGTGCGTCCAGAAGTATATTAGTGGAACCATGAAAGGCATAATTGAAAACACACATGAAGTGTGAGAGACCCATAGGGTGAGATAAGAAATTCTCTATATTTTTTTAGTAATTTTTTTTACTAATATTAGAAATATTAAAATCATATATTCTACATATAAATTTATTCTAATATAAATGATTTCACAATGACTTAAAAGGACAAGAATCAAAAGTAAAATGACATAAATTAACAATAAAAAAAATAAAATTAAAGGAATCAAAAATAAAAATGATATATCAGTAGGAATCAAGTATATGCTTAAACTAATATTTAATAAAAAAAATCAAATTATATGCCATTATCACTTAATTTAGATAATATATATTTACTTTAATTTAAGAAATTTTAAGTTTTTTTAAGAAGAGCTTTATCATGTGATCATACCTAATTTGAGAGTTAAAATACCCAATTTATACAATGGAAAGAACATGATATTTTTTATTACACTTTTTTACCAAAGAGAAAGATGTATGACGATCAAACTTGTTTATCTAATATATAATTATAAGCCATTGTCAAATATATGGAAGCATTGAAAGAGAGTTCAATTTCCCTATCTTTTGCTTCGTTCTCAAGTCTCTGAATTTTGATAGAATAAAATTTGTTCATGACATATATTCCTTAGATTTTGATGATAACAAAGTTTTAAAAGAAAAATGATCTTATCTAATGTGAATTTAGAGTATGTTGGTTCTAATGCTTAAAGATATATATTCATAATCTGATATATAAGGACGAACTTGAGAGAAGCTGAATTACTAGCTTTTGATGGTACAAAATCTGAAGAACACTCTCTAAGTGATATCTGGCGTAGACTTTGAAGCTGAAGGCATCAACATCAGAAGAAGAAACATATTGTCTCTACGCTTAGTGAATGTAATTATCTTCTGGTGATCATTTATAATTAGTTATAAAGCTAAAGCTATCTATACCGCAGAAAGAAAATTGCATTGTCAAATCAGTTTCTCAGTTAGAGTCTAAATGCATAAGGCTCAAGAAGAGTTGATATGTTTTACGGATATCTACTCTCAACGGCTCTGTAGTATAAGATCTCATGGAATACATAGTGGATAAACATGTTACATAATGGATCAAGATCTTTTGGTGTATCTATCTTCAACTTCTCTTATACTATGGAGAAACAAAGACACTTGATCAAGTTATCTCTTCCAATAGCTAGTTTTTTACAACTGTTATATAAGTAACTAGAGGTTCAATCTGAATCTTTAACAAGGATCAACTGGATGGAAGAATAACAAGATAAAAAATGAGCAACACAATCGAGTATGTATATTTTCTGTTATATGTTGTAACTTGTATAAAGTCTTAAGATTTCTTAAACATTGAATATCTTAGAAATCTTAAGTGCTTTAGGTTTTTGTTATGGTGATTACCTTGTACCTCTGATTGTTGTATCAAGTACACATTGTTCTCTATTTTGATGAACATGTTGGTTAGCAATTTAGATAAAATCTCTTGTTGAAGAAGCTTGAGCCAAATAAGTCTTTTTCTATGTGCAAGAGCATTGAAAGTCTTGATTAGTTTTGATTACACAAAGAAAGTCTTAGACCTAGGGTCTGAGAAAAGAAGTCTTGGATTGTGTGTTTGAGTAGTGAAGTCTTAGATTTGAGGAATCTGAGAAGGAATTCTTGAACCAAGGGTTTAAGCACATAAGTCTTAGGCAGAGTGTCTAAGCAAGGAAGTCTTGAACCAAAAGGGTTTAAGCAAGGAAAGTCGTATGATCTGAGGATCAAAGCAGAAGTCTTGATCAGGTGCTGATTAAGCAAGGAAGTCTTAAGCGATAGGTCTGAGCAGGAGAAAATCTTGTGCTTAAATGCATAAGCAGTTGTAATCATGAGTTGATTATAGAATTTAAGAGGAACCAGGATAAATCTTTTGTGTTCTTTGTTCTGTTTACTTTACTTTTACTATGTTTTCTGCTGCACTTGTCATCAGGTTTTGAACTCATGTTTAGAATCTGAATTCTGTTCAGAAGTATAAATGATTTTGGTGAGCACAATTCAACCCACCCTTTTTGTGTATTTTCCTCACCTTTAGTTTGCATCATTGTTTGATTTGTGCATAACACCTAACAGTGGTGCAAACAAAGTTCTAGTGGGGAAAGTATGTTTCATCTTTGTATGAAAATAAGGGTGAGAAAGAGATAAATAAATATATTGAAAGCAAATATTCTCCTTCTCAGTGATTTTATCCTTTTGAAGAAGATAGTTCAATATGTTGGCTTCAAGACAATTCATAAAAACTTCATCAAAGCTCTGGAGATTCTGAATCAGAAATTCTATCCAAGTAAGTATGTTACTTATTTCAAGCATGATTTTTGTACAAGGTATATCGATTTATATAAATACTACACTCAAATATCTTGTTAGAGATCAACATAAGAATTTTCAAACTGGTAAATTTGGTATTCTCACCGTTTGTGATAATATTAGTTCCATGGTGAAATAAATAGTTCTCTTTAAACGATTTTGAAGAAAGTCGTCTTACTATTGTTCAAAAGAAACTAATATATATATATATATTATGTTATTTACTGAGCTGACATTTGAAATACAACTCGTAATTTTGCTAAGAGTTATGTAGTTGAAAAAGGTTTCTAAACATAGTAATTTAGGCTTAATTTTGAATGAAGAATCTGAATCAGATATTAGTCAGATATTGACTCAACCAAAGTTTGGATAAAAAACTATTGACCAAAGATAATCTCTGAAAATCTCTAATTCAAAAACTTGCATAAAGAAATCTTTGCTTCTCATATACACAAAAGTGGAAATTCCTTTTGGCACCTGTACCACTTTGTACACCTATCTGAAATGTCTTCATCACGCTTGAAATTATTTGTGCTTTAAATTTGAAGGGGGTAAATTTGTTTTAAATACTTTTATGTTTAAAATATCTTTAATATCATTTAATTCTCTCAACACATTCTCAACACACATAACCTTTATCACTGTATTTTTCGTCCTTTAATTATAAACCCTAGCAAATCCCTAAAAACCTCTTCTAATTAACCAATCCTTTAAAAATGAATTCCATGCAAAAACTTAAGATCAAGTCGAATACTATTCTACTCGACAAAGATGAATTAAAGTTTTTCATTAAGCAAGTGGTGGATTTTGACAGGTTTGATGTGAATGGTTGTTCTTTAAAAAGTTATTTTGAGTTTCAAGGATGAATGCATTTCTTTGATATGTTGAATAGAAAAACTTACCCAAATATGGTAAAAATATTTATAGGTTAGAGCAGAAGTGTATGATGAGTACTCAACACAGAATGAAGAAAGAAAGAAGGGAAAAGGATGTTGTAATGATTCCTAATCCTATCAAAATCATGAAAAAGAGGAGAAGAGAGTTTCTGGAACACTTTCCAATGCTGACCAAGGAATAATGTCCAAATGTCATCAGATTTCTTCTAGAAGAAGCTAAGGAGTATGGTGTGACTATAACTCGTGACCAACTTCCTGATAAGGCTTCTGATGTCTATGGATCTAAAGGAATAAGAAAAAGGAAGGAAATAAATTATGATGATGATGAAGAATCTGACACTCATGTGCCTATTAAGAAGAAACTATTAAGAGATGCTCAAAAAGCCGTTCAAAAGGAGGAAGAAAGATTTATTCATAAGACTGGAAAAAGGATTATCATAGCTCCAAAAAGGGTCTACTTGAATAACTCATAGACACCATTGAGATTGCTCCTACCAAGACTAAAGGAGGAGGATATGGCATCATTATGGATACGGAAATATTTGTATCTAAGAAAAGGAAATTGCTGAAATTAAGTCGGTTGGAAGAATAAGAATAAGAAGAAGAAGAAGAAGAAGAAGAAAAGGAAACAAAAATGGCTCATTTCTTGAAAGAAGTCGACAATTTTTTTACTGATGTCATCAAGACAAGTATGGAAGTTTTTTATGAACAATTGGTTAAGGAGAATTGTATTGAGGACTTAACAACCATTATAGAGAAAAGCATGAAAGTCTTAAAAGAATGTCTAGGAGACAAGTTTGAGTTTGTTCTGAATTCTCCTAAAGTTGCTAAGATAACTCATAAGTTTAATGAGATTTTCAAAAAAGATTCAAAGGTTGCTATAGAACAAGGATATCATGGTGCTAAGGAAGTAGAGGAAGTTTCTTCAGAGGTAGATTTGGATGCAGAATCTATAGAAAAGGATGATGAGTCAAAAAACTAGTTAAATGAAAGTCCTGCTAAAATTGGCAAAAAGGTAAAATCTGCAGAAGAACTTGTGTCATCGGCAGCAGGATCAGGTATTGAGGTTGAACCCGTTCATGAATTTAATCTTAATGCTTCAATGAGAAAGTCGCCATCACCATCACCTGTTAAATCCAACCAAACCTCTATCTTAGCCATAGAACCATATCAATCAATCATCCCTATAAACATTGATTTCTCTTTACTTTCAAAATCCTTACCACTCAAAACACCAGGTCACATTGCTCCATCTCTTGACTAAACCATTCAAGACATTAATGCTAGCATTTTAAGAAGGTTAACCTTCCAATTCCTGGTGAAACTGGAAGTGCTTTGGATGTTTTCGCACTCCGAAAAATATGACATTACAAAAAAAGACCGCGCGCTAGGCTGACATGAGAGTCGCCACCTAATTCTGATTTATTCCCAAAAGGGGAAAGGGAGGATATAGATAAAACCCATCAAAAAAGAGGATAAAGACAAAGGTCGTCGCAGCCATTGCCTGGGTTTGAAAGTCAGTTATGCAAGGGGAAAGTATTAGCACCCCTCACATCCATCGTACTCGATGGGAACCATCTATATTGTCACGCGTGAAAGGATGTTTATGCCTAATGAGTTACTTGCTAAGGTAAAAGAGCTTAATTAAGAGTTTGATTCATCCTATGTGCTCGACAAGGATTTATATCCTTGTGCCTATGTACTCCCTCGTGCAATGGGAAAGTCAGAGCTTCGTAGTTCGGCCCACTACGGTTGGTTGGTTATTTATTTTATTACCTTTCTTTAAAAAAAGGATTTATGAGTCAAATTTTACTAAATACTATGGGTAGACTATTTCGCTCAACAATCCAAACGTCTTGCGTCGAAATAATTGGAGTGAGTAACGGGAGATCAATTATCCTCCTTCTACCGTTTAAGGCTCGTGGCGTACAATTCTTCTCGTATTATTAAAGTGTTTTATTACATATGACCGCTTAACGTTGGATCAAGGGTTTGGGTCTAAAAGAGACATCTTGGTTTTTTAGAGAGGCCGATGGTGAGGCATGATGCTCTCTACTTACGGGTAAATGCAAATGGAGGTTTATTGTTTGAATGGTTAGGTGGATCCGATTCTTAGTCCCTAAGGATGCTCCTAGAAAGACGAAGCCATTACCAAAAAATAAATTGCAAGTGTGTGAGTGCAACCACTTTGCGTTGGACCAAAGGTTCGCAAAAGAAGTGAAATCGACACTAGTTCCTAAGGATGCTCCTAGCGATCAAAATCACAATGTGGAAAATAAATTGCGTATAATGGAAATAGGAGAGGGATACAAAATAAATTACAAGGGATTGCATGAAATAAAAGGGTTCATTGTATTGGCCCAAGAGGAAGCGTATATGAAGTGTCCTAAGCTATACAAAGTCGTTGGAGCTTGAGATTAAATTTAAAGCGTCGAAATTTGGCTCTTTAACTATCTTAGAATCGATTCAATGTTAGAATCATTCTATAAGATTTCGATCGTCGATTTATGCATCGGTGTGGATTTAGAAAATTAAATTAAATTTTAATTTTGATTTCACAATGCAAAAGGCAATCGATTACTGGTCTCGTCTTAACCAAGATTTACAATAATCTCGATTTTTAGACTTTCATCGACCAAATGCTAAAAATAAAATAAAGTGCAATAAAATAAATTTCCAAAAGGGAAATAAAATGGTCTCATCATTTAATCGAGATTTCAAGTCAACTTGCGACGAATCTCAAGATCTAGATGTTCATCAACCATAAATCAAAAATAAAATGACTAATAAAGTAAACTAAACTACATGGCCTCATATTGATCAAAGTGTTGTCGATTTAATGAAATCGAACATTCATTGACCTTTTATTATATCATTGGCTCGAAAGGTAAAATTATATATAAATGGAATAAAACTATAAAATTAGATTAAAAACATTAGAAAAGATTTTAACTAATCTAAAAATAAAAAGAAATGAATTAAAAAACAGGGGGAGGTGCATGCCAGATTTGAGTGTGTATTTAGCAACAAAAAAATAAACATCTTGGGCCTGAAAGCCCAATAAGTATAAAAAAAGGAAAGAGGGTGTATCGGATCTGGGAGAGGTGTGATTAGCAAGCCACTATGGGCTTGAAAGCCCATTAAACAAGCACCAAAAAGTAATATTGAAAAAAGGAGTAAAAAATAGAATAAAATAAAAGATGAAATAAGATTATTCAGAAATAATTCCCTATTCGCATATTCAAGATCTCTCACTCTCACACGAAACCTACGATTCAGAAAAGAAAACAAGAATCCACCCTCAACTTTTTGTTCGGATCTCTCTCATTACATCTCGGATCGTTTGGTTTTTGTACGATCTGGTTTCTTTCTCGTCTCTCTCGACTATCACTCTCATTTTTGTTCACAATGGGTCTCACTCTCTCACGCGATTTATGTTCTATTCGTTCTGGTTTTCTTTCGATTTTGGTTTGATGCTCGGTCCTGGACCTGGTTTGTGATATGGGAAAGTTTTTTTTGTTTTCTGGTTTGTGGTTTATGGTTGAAGAGGGTTGAGGTTTGGGGTATGCACAATTTTTCTGGTTTTGCAGGGATAAAGAACAATTTATTTGCAAGTTTTTTCATTGAAAAATAAAGGTATATATCTTTTTTGGTTGTTTTGTGAAACTTGGTTTATTTTGCATAATTATGTTAAGGTTTTCTAAGCTTCCTTTTCTTGTAAATGAGAGGCTGATTGAATAAAGATTCAAGAGAGAGAAAGAGGGATACTTGGGAGAAAAGTGTGCGTGTACTGTGGCCGTTTTCGGCTTGTTGTTGCGAGTTTGTTTTGCCCATGTGAGTAGCAGCGTAACTTTCTTTTTTCGCTATTTGTGTGGTCATGGTGTAAAGTTGAAATTTAATTGGTGGGTTCAGGTGTGAAACATTGGAATGGAAAAATACTGGTGTACATGAAGAATTAGGGTCTACGCATCACATGTTCAGATGAACCATCAACATTTTTCTTTCTTTCTTTTTTTATAATTTAGTTTTTATATTTCTTTTATCAACATGGATCATGGGCTTAGAAAATTGTATGGGGTTTTTTGTTTTGGAATTGGAATTTGGTAACATGGTTTTTTGTGATGATGATTAATGGGCTTAAGAAATGAGAAAATGGTATGAATTAATTAAAAATGGAAATTAGGTATCACAAAAATGGAAGTGAATAATTGGAGAATAAATCATGGATTGAATTAAAATTATTATTAAGATGATTTCAATGGATATGAAGAATTGGATAAAAATGAAAACTGGATTGATATAAGTTTTTAAAAAAATGAAATTGGTGTTAAAAGAATGGTTTATGAATGTAATTGAATGGATTAATAGATATGTGATTGTTTGTGAAACATGAAAGGGATGCAAAATTTAAACTGAAAACCACCATTAAAATCCACTGACGCACAACTTAATCAATAACTTTGTATGAGCCCTGACTCAACCTCGAATGAATCTCGACTCAATTTGCAACAACTGGTATTTGAACAATGAGAAAAATGAAAGTAACTGCCACATATTTTTTATTTTATTTTTGAATAATGGTTAGTAAGTGTAAACACCCCAAATTTGACCTCACTCTTTATCACACCATGGCTTGTGATCTTTCATTTTTGTTTTAACATAAGCATTACATCTCATATTGCATTTTTGTTTTACTGCATAGTTCAAGTTCATCAGCATCTAGGGTTTATGATCTAAGCAATCCTAGATTCCATCTGAGCCATCCCAAAGGCCTCAAAGCTTTCCAAGAGGGTCCATGTGTGTTCTACCATCATATTATGCCCCTAAAAGTTCATGGAAGTCAAGAGATCACAAGAACTGGCAAGGCATGGAAGTAGAGCTAGGGTTTTCACTGCATAGAGGACCAAAATTAGGGTTTTGGTTTCAGAGGCCTTAACTCCAATTTTTGGGCCATTCTTGTTTATAATGTTCTTAAGATGTTATAAGGATCATGTGTACCAAGTTTGATGGAGAAATTCATTGTGGAAGTCATCTGCTCATTGGGTAACTTCTTGAGCAAGTTAAGTCAAAATCAGGGCATCTGAGGCCCCAGCAATGGAACCAAAGGGGTATTTTCATAAAAATGAAGTTCTATGGTCTTTATTTGATCTTAGAACAGGTTGGAAGTTCACAAGATTGAAGAATTTTGAGCCATTTGCAAACTTGCCAAAAATGGAAATGACTTGTAATGGAAACTTTCCATTTTGGGAAAGTTTTACAACCTCCTCTTTCTTAATAAAAAATGCTTCAAATGAAAAATTCTTGGTCATGAAAGTTGTAGATTAGGTCTTCCCTTTTTCAAAAAGTACAAGAACATGTCTTGATTCATCCTAGAACTCAAGATATGGCTTTTCAAAGTTGGCAAAAATCCTATAATTTCAAGTTTCATGTGAAAGAGGGATTTTGCAAATTGGCATATTCAAGCATTCTAATGATTTCAAATGGACACAAACACTTCACAATATGTCAAACAAACCTCAAATGATCAGAATTGTGCATTGAATTTATGGTTTCCATGACTTATGATCCAAGAAACTTCAAAGGGGGATTTTTGCAAAACCTATGGTATCTCTTCATCCAAGTGATCCAGCTACATAAAAATGATCCAAGGGACATCCATGAACTCAGCTGAGGCCAAGACACCCCTAAAGCCATCTCTGAACCATGCCCATACCTCAAGTACATAAAGTTGACATTTTTGCAACTTGGCCCATACCAATCACATTATGCCACCACCCACTTTTTGAGCACTCTCATTGGCCTATACTAACCTTATGGACCTCATTTCACATAACACACAAGCCAAAAAGAAGCCAAGACTCAGATTGCCAAAAAATCCCCAAAATCTTCAAGCTTTCGAATCTCTCAATACAACCATCAAAACTCAAATATTTTTGCACCATTCATCTCACCATCACCTAAGGATCATTTCCCACCCTTCATTTCAGCCAAACACCCACTCAAATCAAAACACGATTTTCCACCTCTCAAAACTGAACTTCAAAAAGAAGCCATATAAACTTGTTCAAAGCCTCAAAAAAGCTCAAGGGTGATCAGAGGAGGGTGTGTGCATCAAGAAGAAGGCCCAAACAACTCCATTGACAAAGCTTCATCTTAGGTACCTTCTTGAAACATTTTTCCAGAACTCATTTCTTTAGTTACAAAATGATAGAGTTTGCTCTCCTGATCACAATGAACTTTGAATGATGAAAAATGATTGAGAATTGAGTGTGTATTTAACTTCTGAAATTTTTGTCAATTTTCCGTTTTGCTTCGATTCTTGTTGTTGATGCAAAATAAATGAAGTTTGTTGTTTGATTTGTGTTTAGTGTTGTTTAATGATGCATTCTGGAGAGTTTGATGTGTTTTCATGGGGTTTTGAGGGAGTTAGGGTGAAAGGGTGACCAGAGAAGATGACCGGAGCTTTCTGATAACGAGAAAACGTATCGATTATATTGCTAAGTTTCATTGGCGTTTTATTGAATAATTATCGTTTTAATACTCGATTTCTCGAGTTTTTCTTACCGTTTTGCAGGTACATCACTATATGGAGCCAAATCATGAATCAAGAGAAAAAGGAACAAAATCGGTCATAAAAAGATAAAGAAATGAAGCTCTCTGCAAAACTGCATATTTTGCAGCAGTCACGACCGTTACAAGGGTGTCACGACCGTGACACCCCAAAATGGAGCATCACGACCGTAAGACATGTGTCACGACCGTGACACTTAAAAGTCACAAGTCACGAGCGTAAAGGCATTGTCACGACCGTGGCAATGATTATTCTAGGTTTTTGACCAAGGCAACGTGAAGGCATTACGTGAAGAGATGGTCTCCTATTTTGTTGCCACTACCTACATTTTCTCCCCAAAAATAGCAAGGCCCATTTCAACTGAAGTCCAAAAATCCAGCCCAATTGAAGTTCTATAAATAGCACCAAGTTCATGAAGAATGGACAGAGCATTTTTCTATTCAATTTCCTGCGGAAGCTCTGCCGAACTGATTTACGACCCGTTCTTATTTCTGCATTATTTTCTGTTTCGTTTTATTGTATCCAACCCCGCCATATAACAATTTCCAACATCAGGAAATTGTTATACGTTATTTATTTTTTCTAAACCTTCAGCATTCGTTTAATTTTGATTTCGCCAACTCCGAGCTTTCCGGTTTGTGGAAGAAGGAGTCTCTCTGATATTGTTAACCAGGTTTTTATTTATATTGAAATTTAATTAATTATAATGTTTATTTATTTTCCTGCCATGAGTATTTTATTATTTAATTTTCTGTCTCTGTGTGGTTCAACATCGATGAGTAGCTAAACACCTTAGGGCGGTATGTAGTTAGAACAAACTTAACCGGTAAAATATAACCATAGGCTAAAAATAATTAATCACTTAACATTTCTGGCTGAGACTTTTTAATTAAATAGACCTTTTTGTTACGAGAGTAAGAAAAGAGTATTAGGTTAGGTCAAGACCACGAGAGTGTGAGATTTTAACCAGCCCAATTGAAGTTCTATAAATAGCACCAAGTTCATGAAGAATGGACAGAGCATTTTTCTATTCAATTTCCTGCGGAAGCTCTGCCGAACTGATTTACGAACCGTTCTTATTTCTGCATTATTTTCTGTTTCGTTTTATTGTATCCAACCCGCCATATAACAATTTCCAACATCAAGAAATTGTTATACGTTATTTATTTTTTCTAAACCTTCAGCATTCGTTTAATTTTGATTTCGCCAACTCCGAGCTTTCCGGTTTGTGGAAGAAGGAGTCTCTCTGATATTGTTAACCAGGTTTTTATTTATATTGAAATTTAATTAATTATAATGTTTATTTATTTTCCTGCCATGAGTATTTTATTATTTAATTTTCTGTCTCTGTCTGGTTCAACATCGATGAGTAGCTAAACACCTTAGGGCGGTATGTAGTTAGAACAAACTTAACCGGTAAAATATAACCATAGGCTAAAAATAATTAATCACTTAACATTTCTGGCTGAGACTTTTTAATTAAATAGACCTTTTTGTTACGAGAGTAAGAAAAGAGTATTAGGTTAGGTCAAGACCACGAGAATGTGAGATTTTAACCAGATAGCTAAAGTTAGGCATTTAAATTAAACACAGCGAGAGCGCTTTAAGATAAATTAGAATTACTTAGTTTCCAAAAATTACCTCTAAACACTTATGGGCTAGCGAGAGCAGGCATAGGGCTTTAGGGATAAGATCTGATATAAGACCACGAGAGTGTGAGTTGAGGGTATTTAAACTGGTAATCCCTACCGAATAGATTAAGTGAACATCTTAAATAAGCCTAGGTTAGATTGACCCACCTAAGTTAATATAATTACATACCGACCGCCTTAGAATTACTTAATTAAAACTTAAATTTTACTCCGCCTTTAATAGTCTTAAAAACCAACAAAAAATCGTGACAACCATTCGCCTTAGCTAAACTAGAAAGTTCATCTAGCACTAAGTAACCATAGAATCCCTGTGGATCGATAATCTTAAATATTACTTCGATAGGCTGTGCACTTGCAGTAAGATACCGCTAGACGCATAAGTAGACACGTCTTTAGCCCATCAAGTTTTTGGCGCCGTTGCCGGGGAATCCTTAATTTAGTCACTAGTGCATTTAGGTAGCATTGTCTAGACTAAGGTATCAACTACTTAATTTAATTTAATTTCCGAGTGTATGCCAAGTACTCGCTCTAAAAGCGAAGACTTGCAACCTCTAATCCCTGAATCGGAACGCTTCTTACACGTAAGAAGACGTATATTCGATTACGAAAAAAGTTACAGTATTCCAGATCTTCAATCAGATCCGCCTAAACCAGTCGTAACATCAAAGGACGCAGAGATGGCTGAAGAACAAACTCATCCACTCAAGTATTACGCCAGTCCTTCGCAAGCTGAACCGCATTCAAGCATTGCAGCGCCGGCTATCAACCGAAACGATTTCGAACTAAAACCTTCGTTGATATCAGCCGTGCAACAAAATCAATTCGCCGGAAATCCTACCGAGGATCCAAATCTTCATCTTTCGATCTTTGTGCAATATGCAGATACTGTAAAAGCCAATGGAGTTACCCAAGAAGCTATTAGACTACGTTTATTTCCTTTTTCGCTTCGAGACAGAGCAAGAGCTTGGCTTCAATCTTTGCCTTCGAACTCAGTAACTACGTGGGAGGAGCTTAAGAGAGTTTTCTTGAACAGATATTTTCCACCTAGCAAGACAGCTATGCTGAGAGCTCAGATCAATGGATTTAAGCAAATAGAAAGTGAATCATTATTCGAAGCTTGGGAACGCTATAAAGATCTATTGAGACTTTGTCCACATCATGGATTAATAGAATGGATGGTCATCCATACCTTCTATAATGGACTCTTGTACAATACAAGAATGACAATTGACGCTGCCGCGGGCGGTGCATTGATGGACAAAGAATATAATGATGCCTATGCACTTATCGAAAGTATGGCTCAAAATCATTACCTTTGGGGAAGCGAGAGAGTCGCAACTGAGAAACCAACAAAGGGAGGTATGTACGAAGTAAGTAGTATGGACCAAGTCAATGCGAAGTTTGACCAACTAAGCCAAAATATCGACAACTTGGCCATAACACCAACAGCCACCGTGGCTGCAGTAACACCTAACTGTGAGTTATGTGGAGTTTCAGGACACGAAGTTTCTGATTGTCAACTATTGACAGGAACTCCCACGGATCAAGTGAATTATGCTCAAGGAAACCCTTACTCAAATACATATAACCCAGGTTGGAAGAATCATCCGAACTTCTCCTATAAGAATAACAACGCTTTATACGCGCCAGGTCAAGCACCAGCTACATCACCAGGATATCAAAAGACTGCTCCTAATATCCCTAGAAAATCGAAGCTTGAGTTGATGATGGAGAACTTTATAGCTAACCAATATCAAACAAACAAGGACTTTTTAAACCAAAACATTCACACTAATGAGCAGATTAAACAATTAGTGAGCAAAGTAGATGCATTAGCTACACATAACAAAATGCTGGAAACTCAGATTTCACAAGTAGCTCAACAACAAGCACCTACTGCTGCACCAGCTGGAGTGTTCCCTGGACAACCTCAACCAAATCCGAAAGGACATGCTAACGCTGTGATATTAAGAAGTGGCAAGGAACTTGACGGACCTACCGATCCAAGACTTGACAATCCAGACATGTACCAAAAACCGGGTAAACCGACTGAAGTGGTGAATGATCCAGAAGAAAAGGAAGATGATAATCAAGAAGTAGTGGAGAAAGAACAACCTTATGTGCCTCCACCACCCTATAAACCACCAATTCCGTACCCTCAAAGATTAATAAATTCCAAGACGACGGGTCAATTTAAGAAATTTGTTGAACTTCTGAAACAGTTGAATATTACTATTCCGTTTACAGAAGCAATCACTCAAATACCCTCGTACGCTAAGTTTTTAAAAGAAATCTTATCCAATAAGAAAAAGATAGAGGATAACGGAACAGTTACACTTACTGCCGAGTGTAGCGCAATAATTCAGAATAAAATGCCTCCTAAGCTAAAAGATCCAGGAAGTTTCTCTATACCCTGTGTAATAGGAAAATTCGTCATTGACAAAGCTCTATGCGATTTAGGAGCCAATATCAGTGTTATGCCCTTAACAATATGCAAAAGGCTAGACATGGGTGACCTAAGACCAACTAAAATGTCAGTTCAACTAGCCGATCGCTCTGTCAAATATCCTGTAGGCATACTAGAAAACGTCCCAGTACGTATAGGACAATTCTATATCCCTACTGATTTTATAATCATGGACATCTCTGAGGACTCCACTACACCTATCATACTAGGAAGACCATTCTTAGCCACTGCTGGAGCTATAATAGACGTAAAAAGAGGAAAGCTAACCTTTGAAGTGGGTGAAGAGAAAGTTGAATTTATTTTAACACAATTCTTACAATCACCAGCTATAGAGGATACATGCTATCTATTGGACGTAATTGACGAATGTGTAAGAGAAATGGAACTAAAAGAGACCACTTATTCTGAGATAATGAAAATTCAAATCCCTCCGATTTTCGAAGATGATAATTGGCGAAAACCGTATCAGGATGATAGTCTAAGCGAAAGTTTAGCGCTTACACCAGATCCTATGCCAAGTAAAGATAAACTTACATTAGGATTAAAAACTTTACCTCATAACCTAAGGTACGAATTCTTAGACATTGAATGTAAAAGACCAGTTATAGTAAATTCCAGTTTAGGAACTATAGAAACAAAGAAACTTTTAGATGTTTTGAAGAAATATCCGACTGCATTAGGATATAACATATCTGATCTCAAAGGAATATGTCCTTCAGTTTGTATGCATCGTATTCTGCTAGAAGAAGATTGCAGAACCTCCAGAGAATCTCAAAGAAGAATTAACCCAACCCTTAGCACTGTAGTAAAAGAGGAAGTTAAGAAATTATTAGATGCCGGAATAATATATCCAATCTCTGATAGTGAATGGGTTAGTCCAATACATGTAGTGCCAAAGAAAGGAGGTATCACTGTTGTGAAAAACGCTCAAGGCGAATCGATATCGCAAAGAGTAGTGACGGGATATAGAGTGTGCATAGATTATCGTAAACTAAACAAAGCCACTCGAAAAGATCATTTCCCACTACCTTTTATAGATCAAATGTTAGAACGATTAGCCAAGCATTCTTACTTCTGTTATCTTGACGGATACTCAGGATTTTTCCAAATCCCTATCCACCCAGATGATCAAGAGAAGACCACATTCACATGCCCTTATGGAACGTTCGCTTATAGACGAATGCCCTTTGGATTATGCAACGCTCCTGCAACCTTTCAAAGATGTATGATGTCAATCTTCGCAGATTTTATAGACAACATCATGGAAGTGTTCATGGACGACTTCTCTGTATGCGGGCAAAGTTTTGAAGGATGTTTATCGAACTTAGAAATGGTATTAGAAAGATGTGTAAAAGTAAACCTTGTGCTTAACTGGGAGAAATGTCATTTTATGGTCAACGAAGGAATCGTATTAGGTCATGTAATATCTGACAAGGGAATTGAAGTTGATAAAGCTAAGATTGAAGTCATAAAAGATCTTCAACCCCCTAAAACCGTTCGAGAAATACGAAGCTTTTTAGGACACGCCGGTTTCTACCGACGATTCATCAAAGATTTCTCGAAAATTACTAAACCTCTTACTGGTTTATTAATGAAAGACGCTGAGTTCATATTCAACGAAGATTGTCTTAAAGCATTCGAAACTCTAAAAACAGCCCTCATCACCGCACCAATCATGCAACCCCCTGACTGGAGATTACCTTTTGAAATCATGTGCGATGCGAGTGACTATGCTGTAGGCGCAGTTCTAGGCCAGAGAAAGGAAAAGAAACTTCATGCGATCTACTATGCCAGTAGAACTTTAGATTCTGCCCAGATGAACTACGCCACTACCGAAAAAGAATTGTTAGCAGTTGTCTTTGCGCTTGACAAATTCCGTTCTTACCTAGTTGGAGCGAAAATAATCATTTACACAGACCATGCTGCTATCCGATATCTATTAACTAAGAAAGATGCTAAACCGAGACTCTTGAGATGGATTTTACTCTTACAAGAGTTTGACTTAGAAATAAAAGATAAGAAAGGTACTGAGAACGTCGTAGCGGACCATTTATCTAGAATAGAAGGTATTAAACCTGAACAAGTGCCGATTAACGATGATTTTCCGTATGAACAGCTGATAGCACAATTAGGAAGCGACCTAGCTCAGTTAGATATAAATGAACCAGAATCCGTGGAAACAATCCAGACAACTGTAGGACTGCCATGGTACGCTGACATCGTCAACTACCTAGCTGCAGGAGCTCTTCCACCCAACCTGACCTATCAGCAGAAAAAGAAATTCTTTCATAATCTGAAACATTACTATTGGGATGAACCATTATTGTTCAAAAGAGGACCAGATGGAATCTTTCGCCGATGTATTCCCGAAGAAGAAATAGAAGATGTCATTGCTCAATGCCATTCATCTCCTTATGGTGGACATGCAAGCACTTCCAAAACTTGTGCAAAAATCTTGCAAGCCGGCTTATTCTGGCCAAATCTATGGAAGGATGTCCACATCGCTGTTATAAATTGCGATCGGTGTCAATGCACTGGCAATATTTCAAGAAGAGATGAAATGCCTCAAAAAGGAATATTAGAAGTAGAAATCTTTGACGTTTGGGGAATAGATTTCATGGGACCATTCCCATCATCTTTCGGTAATAATTACATACTCGTAGCTGTTGATTATGTTTCGAAATGGATTGAAGCCATAGCTTCTCCTACAAACGATACACGAGTAGTAATAAAGCTTTTCAAAAATATAATCTTTCCCAGATTTGGTGTGCCTAGACTCGTCATAAGTGACGGCGGCTCGCACTTCATCTCAAAAATATTTGACAAATTACTATCTAAGTATGGAGTAAGACACCGTGTGGCTACACCATATCACCCACAAACAAGTGGACAAGTCGAAGTCTCAAACAGAGAAATTAAACAAATCTTAGAAAAGACTGTCGCCATATCTCGGAAAGATTGGTCATCTAAACTTAATGAAGCTTTATGGGCTTATAGGACCGCTTACAAGACACCCATAGGTACTACACCTTTCAAACTCGTTTATGGAAAATCTTGTCACCTACCAGTAGAACTAGAACACAAAGCTTATTGGGCGATTAGAACTCTCAATATAAACTATAATGATGCAGGAGAAAAGCGAATCCTAGACATTAACGAATTAGAAGAATTAAGGTTAGATGCTTATGAGAATGCTAAGATATATAAAGAAAGAACTAAGCGATGGCATGATAAACGCCTATCTAGGAAAGAATTTAGTGTGGGAGACGTTGTACTCCTCTTTAATTCAAGACTTAGGCTCTTTCCTGGAAAATTAAAATCTAGATGGTCAGGACCCTTTGAAATAATTAAAGTATTCCCGAGTGGAGCAATAGAAATTAAGGGTAGGAATAGTGAACCATTCATAGTAAACGGACAACGTTTAAAACATTATCATAAAGTTGAAAATAGAGATTATGCGAATAATCTAAAGCTTTTAGAGTTGTCCACTAATTCCCCTGATTAATCTAAACTTAAGCATTACGTCAGGCTTTAGACGATAAAAACAGCGCTTAGTGGGAGGCAACCCATTTACTTATCAAATTATTTAAATTATTCTCTTTATCATTTTTATTATTTATAGTTTTACTATTTGTTTAATTATTTTGTCATTTTGTCATTTTATTTTATATTACTATTATTGCCATTACATTATGCATTTCATTTTCTTATATTTATTTTAAATCACTTTTTACAGATTTTCTAAAAGTCTTTTCTACTTTCCTTCTTCTCCTGATTTGTTCCTCCATATTTGCACTGACCATGGCTAACCAACCAATTAACCATATGGAAACCAAATTTAGAGGTAGGAACCAAAGAATGAAATTTGAAGAATTATCACAGAGGCAAATGGATTTGACCCTGTACCCGGATGATCGGACTATGGAAACCTTAGGTATACATGATAGCATCATGTACTTGTTTAACCGACTCGGATGGGAGAATGCATTGATCCAACATAAGTTTGTGACTTACCGCGAGCTCACTCTTGAGTTCCTTAGCTCCTTAATTTACCTACCTGAGCGCGGTTTTGGATTTAGGAAAGGATTTATTAGTTTCCGCCTGTTTGGAATAGAATATGACTTTAACCATAAAGAACTAGCTGACTTGTTAGGATTCCCTAGTGGACCATTTGCATTCACTACCACACAGGTAGAATTGATGGATATTGAGCTAGATTTCTTTTGGGGAACTTTAACCGGAAACTACCACCCTGAACCAAATAACATGAATAATGATGAGATCCATAATCCTGCCCTCCGTTACTTCCATAAATTCCTAGCCCACACATTCTTTGGAAAAGAAGAAAACATTACCGGAGTTTCTAAAGATGAAATATTTATTATGTCATGTTTCACTAATGGACAGCCTGTTAATGGTGTACCTTTCATGATGCAAACCTTCACCCGTATCCAAGAAGAACCTGAATTACCTATCTTAGTAGGAGGTCTTGTAACCATGATTGCTGATGCCATAGGACTTAGGTACCAATTGCATAGGTGCAACCATTTAGGTAACATCCGTCCTATGGATCTTAACTTCTGCTTCAATAGACATATCATAAGGAATTTAGGACATCCACCTTTTGAGTACCTAATCCGGAACGAAGTAGTAACCCTGTTCACATTGCCTAACCATGCTAAAGTAAGTGTTCATAATAAGGATAACTGGCTTTATGAGTTAAACCCACCTGATTATCCACCCACTCCTGAAACACCTCAGTCGTATAAAATAAAAGATGATACAATGACCGATGTCGAAACTGACCCTGAGACGCCTCCTGGTTACCATGACATTGACCACACTGAAGAAGTTTATGAAACCCCTGAAGTGAATCAAGGAGAGTATGCTAACAACTTACAAAACATCATGAACACTCTCAATGCTTACCAAACTGACATTAACTTATTTAAAGAAGATATTAAGAGCATGCGATTGGACATTATAGGTTTGACTGACATAACCTGCGAACAATTCTATCACTTGAACTCCGCCATCGAAGACGTGAAGAAACGCTTTTGATAATGTTATAAGTGATTTAGTTTATTTTCTCATTGTTTTCGTTTCTAGTTAGATTTATTTTTCGCAACAATTTCTTATCGTTTTTCCATTTATGTAATTTCATTTTCAAGTACTTTATGCAATGCATCTTTAATTCCAAAATTTCTCCAATTTTAGCAATTTATGTATTTTTCATTCTATGCACTTTTATGCTTGCATTTATTCATTATATATACAAATCTCTCATGCCTTGCAAGTTATTGAATTACTGTGTTGAACTTATGCACTATGTGGTATCTATAAATTAATATGAGAGTTAGTGAAGAAAATACATTGATATAAATTATGTAAAACAAGTGAGAAAGTGTTTTTCTGGAAATTATTTAACGTAGCAAGCCTCACGGTCGTCACTGCCCCATAACGATCGTGACACGCTCTTTTTGAGTGTCACGACCGTCGTACCCCTGTCACGACCGTGACGACCCCTATACCAGAAATCGTGAGAAACAGAACTGTTTCTCTTCGTGCCCCTTCTTCTTCTTCTCCTCCATAACTCCCTAAAAAAAACTTCCCATCTTCTTCCTAACCTCCGTAACCCCCCATTACGAGCTTTAATCTCATTAACCCCCCATTATCACAACCTACCACATTCTCACTCTCCATCATTTATCCCGAATCATTATTTATCTCATTTTACCATTTTTTCACAAAAACTTCAAAAATCTTCACTCTTCACTTTAAGCTCTTGCATGCAATGGATTCTATCACTTTTAGAGAAGGTGATGCTGGAGAAACTCAAAGAGAACGATTTCTCCGATTCCAAAACCGCGGTGTGCAACCTACGCGTTACATCAACACTGTGTGTTTGAGAGAACTAGGAATGCTTGCCAGTGTTACGAACCTGCTCCAAAAAGTCGGGCTCTGGGACCTTTGCAGTCAACCTCAGCCAACCTTCGAACTTCTGACACTGGAGTTCTTGAGTTCCTTCAGTTACGTCACCGGCACCGGTTCTCTGAGTCAGCTCACCGGTTTTGCGAAATTTAGATTGCATGGCCAAGAATTCAACCTCTCGCAAGACAAGATCGCCGAGTTGTTAGGCTTCCATCACGGAACTGAAGCTCACCGTCGCGTGCCCGATAACTTTAGTGAACAAGCTTTCACTTTATGGCACGATTTAACCAACACCCGTGCATCAGCCTTCCAAAGCCTCAACGCCACGCACATCCACAATCCGGCCATCCGCTATTTCCACAGAGTCATCTGCAACACCATCTTCGCTCGAGAGAGCAACCATAAGCTCAACTCCAAGGAGCTCCTATTCTTGCATTGTGCTCTTAATGACGAGCCGATTAGCGCTGCCCCTTTCATGCTCTACCACATCCAGGCCATTGCACACAGAGGCTCCACCCCGTTCTTCATAGGCGGCATCGTCACCACCCTCGCCATTCAGTTGGGGCTTGGTGACGCGATCGCTAATCAGCCTTACCTAGCCGCTGAATTCCTCACCAAGAGTTATTGTAGGTCCGCTCACCTGATTGCGCAGCGAGAGGATGGCAGGTATAGCCCTGTTGTCCATGGCACCATATTTCATCATATCACTCTGCTGTCCCGCGACCGCATCGACCCATCCAGCCGAGCCAACTGGCTCTTTGTTCTACCTGATGCTGCTGACCCCGCTCCTATCCATGATCAGGCAGATCTCCCTGCGGATGAGATGAAGGACGCTATGGATGCAGGTGAGCCTGTCCAGGATATACCAGAGACATCTACCCGACAGCCTCCTGCACAGGACATCACACTTGAGGACGTCCTCCGTGCGATTCATCAGCAGAACCAGATGAATGCCGCACTGGAGCGTAGGCATAAGGAGCAGTACGATGCTTTGCTCGGCACTATTGCAGCAAACCAGGCAGCTACTAATGAGAGGTTTGACGCGATTTTTGGCGAGTTAGAAGCCTTGCGTATCGACATCATTGGGACCACCAGCACCGGTTCTGATCCTGAAGCGACTCCTTCCAGACGCCGCTCCCGTACCAGAAGCCGACCCCGCGGTCCTCAGCAGCCATAGTTTTAGTTTTTCTTCTGTTTGTTTTTAGTTTTTATCGTTTGTACTGTACTTTAACCGCATTTATATCACAACATTGAGGACAATGTCTGATATAGTGTGGGAGAGGTACCTTTCATTTCCGCATTTTTCCGTTTCGCACTTTTTCATTTTCGTTGTATTTTCATTCCCGTTGTATTTCTTTTAGTAAGTTAATGAAGCGTGCAAAAATCTTTATGACATTTTCTTTAGTTTCAAACTTTCCCGTTTATTTAGCCATAACCGAAAAATTTTAATTATTCGCATTACCCAACTTACCTACGAAATCGTAAATAGGAAGCCGAGAACGATTAAACAAGACCAATACAATCTTGACAACTTTGACTTCCTACTTAAGCGATTCCATCTCCGATTACCATTACGAGTACACTTCTAGTTTCAGTTCAAAAGTAACCCCGAGTAGTTTATACTAGCAGTCAGCACCGTCTGAACACAAACCACGTGGGGAGCCGATGAATATAAGCGTTTGATGCCTAATCAATAATGATCCTTCATATCTCGATGCAAAATGAAAAGAAATTGCACCAAAGTACACGGTCGCATACAAGAAACGAGAAATATGAGAAGGAGTCCATTGCGGGTTGGTTCAGAGGTACTGGTTCTGAACTCGGTAGGGCGTGCTACGGCTCGATCCCCCACAACCTCCAAATCGGATACAAAATGTAGGGTTACCACACTCGTGTACCAGACCCCGTGCTCAAAAAGGATCAAAGTCGCTAACCGGCTACTCCACTACGTGCGTGCTAAGGCAAAGGGCTTAATGTGATTGCGCTAGAATGAAACCGGGCGAAATAAGATCGAAAAACTTTAGGTGAAATCGTAAAGTAATTGCAGATTGGCTCATTTAACGGGAAGTCGACGACATAGCTTGTTGCTTGTGCCATTAGTGTATCGGTAGTGTAATATCAAAGTATCGGATTATCCAACAAAAGCGATCCCTCGTAGGATTTGTTAGGAGTATGCGTGAATGACATCTTGTCCGCCGATTTTCAACCGACTATTTGCTTGAGGACAAGCAAAGGTTTAAGTTTGGGGAAGTTTGATAACGAGAAAACGTATCGATTATATTGCTAAGTTTCATTGGCGTTTTATTGAATAATTATCGTTTTAATACTCGATTTCTCGAGTTTTTCTTACCGTTTTGCAGGTACATCACTATATGGAGCCAAATCATGAATCAAGAGAAAAAGGAACAAAATCGGTCATAAAAAGATAAAGAAATGAAGCTCTCTGCAAAACTGCATATTTTGCAGCAGTCACGACCGTTACAAGGGTGTCACGACCGTGACACCCCAAAATGGAGCATCACGACCGTAAGACATGTGTCACGACCGTGACACTTAAAAGTCACAAGTCACGAGCGTAAAGGCATTGTCACGACCGTGGCAATGATTATTCTAGGTTTTTGACCAAGGCAACGTGAAGGCATTACGTGAAGAGATGGTCTCCTATTTTGTTGCCACTACCTACATTTTCTCCCCAAAAATAGCAAGGCCCATTTCAACTGAAGTCCAAAAATCCAGCCCAATTGAAGTTCTATAAATAGCACCAAGTTCATGAAGAATGGACAGAGCATTTTTCTATTCAATTTCCTGCGGAAGCTCTGCCGAACTGATTTACGACCCGTTCTTATTTCTGCATTATTTTCTGTTTCGTTTTATTGTATCCAACCCCGCCATATAACAATTTCCAACATCAGGAAATTGTTATACGTTATTTATTTTTTCTAAACCTTCAGCATTCGTTTAATTTTGATTTCGCCAACTCCGAGCTTTCCGGTTTGTGGAAGAAGGAGTCTCTCTGATATTGTTAACCAGGTTTTTATTTATATTGAAATTTAATTAATTATAATGTTTATTTATTTTCCTGCCATGAGTATTTTATTATTTAATTTTCTGTCTCTGTCTGGTTCAACATCGATGAGTAGCTAAACACCTTAGGGCGGTATGTAGTTAGAACAAACTTAACCGGTAAAATATAACCATAGGCTAAAAATAATTAATCACTTAACATTTCTGGCTGAGACTTTTTAATTAAATAGACCTTTTTGTTACGAGAGTAAGAAAAGAGTATTAGGTTAGGTCAAGACCACGAGAGTGTGAGATTTTAACCAGATAGCTAAAGTTAGGCATTTAAATTAAACACAGCGAGAGCGCTTTAAGATAAATTAGAATTACTTAGTTTCCAAAAATTACCTCTAAACACTTATGGGCTAGCGAGAGCAGGCATAGGGCTTTAGGGATAAGATCTGATATAAGACCACGAGAGTGTGAGTTGAGGGTATTTAAACTGGTAATCCCTACCGAATAGATTAAGTGAACATCTTAAATAAGCCTAGGTTAGATTGACCCACCTAAGTTAATATAATTACATACCGACCGCCTTAGAATTACTTAATTAAAACTTAAATTTTACTCCGCCTTTAATAGTCTTAAAAACCAACAAAAAATCGTGACAACCATTCGCCTTAGCTAAACTAGAAAGTTCATCTAGCACTAAGTAACCATAGAATCCCTGTGGATCGATAATCTTAAATATTACTTCGATAGGCTGTGCACTTGCAGTAAGATACCGCTAGACGCATAAGTAGACACGTCTTTAGCCCATCACTTTCTCCAGTCACCTGAGAGTGATTAGGGTTAGGATTAGGGTTAATCAGTTTAGTTTGAATTTAGGCCGTTGGATGTTGTTTCCCGCGTGTGGGGATGATCAGGATCCTTTCACTTAAACCCTGATCCAATTAATTAAATTAATTAATTTTATTTAGTCAAATTCAATCCTAGCCCTTTAAACGCGCGCGCAGTCAAACCAGCTTCAAATCTGGGCCTCTGGATCAGATTACTTTCCCTTTAATTCATTTTTAATTCATTTTCTTTCTATTTTTCTTGCATATTTAATTTAAAATAGCTAAAAACATCCAAAAAATATTTTCTTTTGCATTCTGACTTTAAATATTTTTCTCATTTCAAAAACAATTTTTATTTTATTTTTTGCATTAAAAAAGTATTTTTAAAATATATAAATGTTATTTTTAATTATTTAAAGTCTTTTAATTAATTAAAAATACATTTAGGTTTCTAAAAATCACCAAAAAAATCATGAATCATCCCAATGCATTTAGAGACATTTTCAAACTCTTCACACAAATTTCTATTTAGGTTTGATCATAGTTTGTGAATTTCCTTTGAATTAAGGGTCATTAAAATCATATTTTTGAACCCTAACTTTAAAAAATCATTTCTGCTTAACCAAGAAGAGTTTGAAGATGATTCTTTTTTAATTGTATTACATATTGCATTTAGTTTATAGGAAATTTATCTCATAAATTTATCTTGCATTTTTAAATTGATTTACATTTTTTCCTTTGAACCACCCAAAAACCCTAGAAAACTTAGGAAATTCATAACTTTTGATTGGTTAGGCTTCTGACCTTCTCCTTTGGGGTGTGACCTAATATGGGATTAGGTTTTGTTTGAGCTTAATTGCAATTTTTTATCATGTCATATGCTTCTGTTTTGTTCATTTGCATCTTGCTTGTCCATAAAACCCTAATTTTATGTGTTCATTTGCATTCACCTTGCATATGCATCCATACATGAACTTTCCATGACATTTCTTGCATTCATATGTCATCTTAGGACATGTTAGAACCATGCTTGATCATTTCTTCATTAATTTTTCATGTTTTGCATTCATTTCAATTCATTAACTTTCATGTGTTTTCAAACCTCAAAGCATGCTTACATGCCATCTCATTCTTGTATGATCATACATATACACTTTGTATGCCTTTGCATCATCTCACAGGAAATTAAAGTTGCATAAACACTTCTGACTTTGGTCATTTCATCTTATTGCATCTCATTTCATTTCATTTCTTTATGCTTTGTACTTTATGCATTCATGCTAACATTTTCAGGTGGTAAGTTACTTTGAGAGGTGGATTTGCCTTCACCTCTCACTTCTTTTCATCTCTTTCATATGAATTTTACTTGTATTTTAAGTGAACTTGTTCACTTGTGTTCCATTTCTCTCACTTTCTTTCTTTAAGTTACTTATCTTCTTCAATGAAGTAAGTAACTTATTCTTCTGCTTCATCCTCCTTTCATCTGCTTCTTCCATTGGTGGCTTCCTTGAAGATCTTCCTTAAGCCTCACAAACCATAGGAATATCCAAGCATGATAATAATTAGGGTTGTGATTAGTCCCCCTTAACTTTTTACCTTTGAGTCTCCTTGAGTCTTTCTTCTCATCTCAATAATTAGAGACTAAACTCTTAAAGTTTTAGGACTTTGGAATTAGGGTTATGCCTGCATCCTTATCTTAGGATGGATTGTATAACTTTGATCCTAAGTGTTAAACCTTTAATTTGTTTAAACCTCTTAATCAAATCACCTTAATAATCACCAAGACTTTATCTTGTAACTTGGGCCTTACTTTAGGGTTCTAATTCTTCCTTATGGTTAAGAAGGACTAACCCTAGTGTTTAATGGACAAATCCCCCTCAAGTTGTCTTACAAACTCAAAATCCATTTCTTAATCTCATCCCTTAATCAAAATCCACTTAATAAAGGCTTTGCTATATAATGAATTTAATCCCTAACCATGGATTAAGTTGAGGTATTTTCCTCAGCTTAAGTGTTCTCATCTATTATCCTTCTATTATGATGGTGTAATGAGTTCACTAATCTGTGATTAGTGATTAAACTCATTACTTAACACTAAACAAAAACCCAAAAACATCTAAATAATCACAAGTAGGTTAATGATCTTAATCCTACATAATCATGGCAATTAAGTTGAGATGCTTATCTCATACTTAAGTATTCTCATTATCTCTAATCAGGGAGGATATAATGAGTTTACAAGCCCTTGATTTAGGCTTAAGCTCATTAACTTATGCAAAACACCAAAAACAATAACAAAACTGAAAACACAAAAAAAACAATAATCGTCTCCTCCGGGATTCTTTTCTCATCATCTTCTTTCATAAGCGAGAACTTGCTTCTTCCGTCTAATGCAAGACCGTTAGCACTCGAGCCCGACGAGTCATACACTTGAGCATAGACAAGCAGAAAGTTCACAGTCATTTCATCTTTCAGTCTCTTTGAGTCGAACTACGATGTTTTGACTTCCTCATTGCATGCAAGGATATGTAGGCATAAATTAACGGTTATTGAACAAAAGTCTCTTTGTCATCCCCCTCTTTCAGCATTCTCTTCTAAGCCTCAGTTCCTGAGCATTCACCCTTTTGCACTGACACTTGTATATTTCTGTTCCAGCTTTTACACACAGATAACACATACACTACCCCTTTAAACACAATCTTTTAAGCTAGGATCTCGTCGAGTACGACGGACAATCTGGGTGCTAATACCTTCTCAGGTTGTAACCAACCCTTTTTCCCAATGTCTCTGATTCGCAATCGTCTTATCCATCTTTTTCTAGGTTTATGCAGCATTACCTTTTCTTCGGGATAAAAATGCCTAGCTGGCGACTCTATTCAGTTCACCTTCATTTCTCTCTTTGCCGATCATTCGCGCTTGTACCGGGATGCAAATCTTCAGGAGCGGCAGTTTGGCGACTCTGCTGGGGAGAAGATCTTGCAACCAGGGCTTCTGGTTCTTTTGTGGGTTTCTCCTAGCGCTTTTTTGATTTGTGTTTATGGGGGTGTTCTGTGCTACTTGTGCTTATTGTTTATTGCTTTATTTATTGCTTTCTGTACAACTTTATTTATTGCTTTCATTTATTGTTTATATGCATTTCATATTGTTATCATCATATCATCTGTGTTGGATCTGTTGTTTTCTTTGGTGGGAGGGATTGTTGAGTGAGTAAGGTTCCATACCGGGGACCTGAGTGACACATAGGATAGAGTGGCTTCATATTCTTTCCCATTCCATTTCGTTCTGGTGCGGGAATATGAAACACGGTTCAGACATGGGTTTCTTCTTGAGAACTCTGTGCTATGGATTTCCTGTAGTACTAGGGCTATCTAGGAAGCCTGCTAAGTCTGGATGACCTTTTTATGACCTTCAGCATCTGAGGTGAATTAGAGGAGGAACCTTTATGATTATTGTAAACACTATACCTCCGGGTTAGAAGTGTTTACACTTCTCATAACTGATCCAAGTATGAGGATCCTTGTTCTAGAACAATACATGTGAGGGGGTTGGGATGTTTACAGGTTTGCAGGAACCCTTGGCCTCATCATACCTTGTTACTAGTTTTGTTTTAAGGTTGTATCATTTTGGAATGTTCTTGTGAAACCCTGGACTTGTGACTCTTTATTTGAGTCCCCCACCTGGTTACTGGTTTTCTAAGCCTCCATCTGGACTTATAAACACACATGGACCCTATCAAGGCAGATAACAGATCCAACACTTGATCACAAACCCTTTGCATATCATTCTGCATACATCATTTTGCATCATTTAACATTTTTCTATTTGTTTTACAGGGTATCCACATCTTATCTTTGGTTTGGTTTTGACTTGTTCTACTGCCCAACTATCTTCATCAAAGATCCTCTACAGCTCTCTTCACCAATTGTCTTCATCAGAGAATCTTCTTCAGTACCTTCTCCAATTATCTTCATCAGTTTTCAGCAGTTACCTTCATCAGAGCTTCTCCTCAGTCTTCTTCATCAGCATCAATTATCAGCATGGACACATCCAGGAAGAGCAACATCACCTATCGTTTCTTTGAGCCCACTTTGACAGGTATCAGGCATATTCAGTCCCTCATCACTCCTGATCATGTCCCATTATTCAGGGAACATTATGGTGGCATTATGGACATGATCATGGACCTGGATTCATCCCAGAGGAGCATGATTCACACATGTCTACAGTTTTATGACCCTCCTCTCAGATGCTTCACTTTCCCAGATTTTCAGCTAGGACCATTGATGGAAGAGTTCTCCATGTTGTTAGGTGTCCCTATCAAGAGAGGGATTCCTTTCAACCCTGAGATGGTTGCTCCTAAGGAATGAAGATATAGCTAAGGCTTTACACTTGGAGCCTACCCTTATTGACCAGAGCATGATCACTAAAGATGGAATCCCAGGCCTTCACTTGGATTTATTGGTCACTCAGGCCACCCTGCATGCTGCAGCAGGGAAGTGGGAAACTGTTTGTGCTCTCCTAGCCCTCAACATATATGGAGTTATCTTGTTTGCAGACAAGCCAAAGTTTGTAAGCAAGAGTGTTATTCACCTTTTCTTATTGAGGAACCCAGTTCCTACCTTGCTTGGAGACTTTTACTACTCAGTGCATCAAAGGAATGAGAAGCAAAGGGGAAGATTGGTCAGATGATGTGCACGCCTTTTCTATTGTTGGTTGTTAAGGCACTTGCCGAAGTCAGACACTTTCTTGAATCCTCATCAGCCAAGGAACTGGGCCAAAAGGATGATTGCCCTTACATCAGAAGACATCAGATGGTGCACTCAGAGCACCAAGGGTAAAGATATCATCACTAGTTGTGGGCAGTATCCCAATGTACCCTTAATTGGAGTAAAAGGTTGCATCAACTATAACCATTTGCTTTTCAAGAGGCAATTAGGGTAGGCCTTGGTACATCCCCCAAGAGGGCAAGATTTGACAAAAACCCTCTATTGTGACATCCAACACAACCTTACCATTTTCAGACAGGCAGCCTAGGCCTAGGACAATATTCAGACTAAGGGGACAGCTATTCTTAGAAAGTGCAACAACATAGCCTCAGCTCAGTATCTTAACTGGTCTCGTGTCAGGGGACAAATAACCTGTATGTCATTCACCTTAGAGGATGTACCTGGACCTTCAGCAATGGAGCCTGCAGCTACTGTCAGTTTAGAGGAGTTTGAGAAATTGAAGGAAAGAAATGCTCAGCTCTCTGAAGCTTTGAAGAAGACCCTCTGGGAAAGGAATGACAGCCGTCTGGATAATGAAAGGTTAGAGAAGCTCCAGATTGAGCACTTGACCAAGATTGAGAAGACGGATGACTACATCAGAAAGGCTAGAGCGGGGGAGAGTTAGTGCCGAAGAATGCTTGCAAGGAAGCTAAGACTCAGAAGGCCAGAACTGAGCATTACTTAGAGGAGAGTCAGGCTAGGTGGATCAGGATCACTGAAGCCCGTGCACAAGAAGATCAGAGAACCCAAGCTAGGATAGAGCAGTCGGAGGCTAGTGAGAAGAAGAATTAGGCAGCTTTGTTAGCAGTACAGAAGGAGATATCTGAGTTGAAACTCCGGGCGGGGTTAAAGAGATCAAAGGATCAGGACAAGCATAAGAAGTTGACCAGTGCCATTGCCACCAGGAACCTTCTCATCAGGACTATCACAGAGCACCCAGTAGGTCCAGTGACTGAGGCTCCCCTGAAAGAAGTCAGAGAGGATGACTTTGGGCTGGATGTTTGATTTCCTTGTACTTGTATTTCCTTTTGTTTGTACTTTTGATTTTGTTGTTGTATTTTAACCCGCCATGGGAAATTTGTTGTAATCAAACTATGTATCTTCACTCTTTGTAATATATGGTTATTTTTACTTCATGAGCTTTATCTCTCTACAACATCATCATTTCCTCGAGGTCTGGAAGGTCAAAACCAAAGAACCAAATCGGATACCCTTGGAAGACAAATAGGCATCCTGCATTGCATACTAACATCATTTCTTTATTTTGTAGGTTTTTTTTGCTTTTGTTGTTTCTCACTTTGTTGTGATTTCAAGAAACATTGCTCGTAGAAGAGTGTTCCCCGTCAATAGAGTGCACCGATATCCGACAAGAAACAACCTTCCGGGATCACAAATGGATCAGGTTCAACAGGATTTGACTGATGTGAGGATCCAAATGGCCAATGAAAGGACTGAGATGAGGGCCCAAATGAACTAGTTTATGGCAGTGATGACTGGTTTAGCTCAGAGCCAAAAGAGACTGAGAGAGTTAGTCGAGCGGCAAACTCCCAAAGAAAACCACCCAGGTACAGGGGGGTACTAGCAACAACGATCACGTACAACCTTGTACTGATCCCCTAGAGTTTGGACCTCATTTGAACCCAGACATCAATGCTATAAGAAACACCCAAGGTAACACTGGAGGGAGGGCCTTGCATGAAGACCCTCAGAAAGAACAGTTTACTGTGGTTGGGGCTGGAGACGAAGTCTACGATCTTCGGTTGGACGAGATAGCAGAAAAGCTAAGGTCTCTTGAATCCCAAAACTCTATGGGTTTTGATGTCATGGATATGGGATTAGTGGAGGAGGTTAGAATTCCTCACAAGTTCAAACCTCCCTATTTTGAAAGATACAATGGCACATCCTGCCCACGTACCCATCTTCATTCTTTCCTGGGGAGATTGAAGGACTACACCATGGATGAGAAACTGTGGATGTTTTACTTAAGGATAGCTTGACAGGGGCATCCCGGGAATGGTACTCTCATTTGACCAGGGCCACAGTTAGGAATTGGAAAGACTTGGCCGAAGCCTTCATTCGTCAATATCAATATAATCTGGACATGGCTCCAAACAGAACCCTTCTGATGGGAATGTCACAGTCTTCCCGAGAAAGCTTTAGAGAGTACGTCTAAAGATGGAGGCAATTAGTTACTGCCGTTCAACCCCCGATGTCAGAAAGGGAAATGGCAGATATGTTCATGAACACCCTCCAGGGGACTTATATTGACAGGTTGGCTGCATTTTCTTCCACCGGCTTTGCAGACGTGGTTATAGCTGGGGAAAGAATTGAGAGCTTATTGAAAATGGGAAATATTTTTGACAACAACGCCAGCTCAAGCAGTGCAAGGAAGCCATTTGCAGGGCCCCGCAGATCCGGTGAAACAAATTATGTACATATGGGAAGAGGAAGACCCTAGTATCTGCCAAGATCAGTTGCCGCCATCACTATTCCTACTCTACCTCCTCAATATACTCAACAACCGCAACATTTTCCTCAACAACCACAGTTTCCTAAACAGAGATCCTACAACAACAATAACAACAACCAACAACAACGCCCTTTTCAGCAGTGGCCATCTCAGATCAACAGGGTGATTGACCCTATTCCAATGCCATATGCCACATTATTTCCACAACTCCTAAAGCTTAACCTTGTCGAGTTAAGGACATTGGCTCTACCGGATCCTCAGAACCTTCCGAGAAATTATGACGTCAACGCCAGGTGTGCTTTTCATTCTAATGCACCTGGTCACTCCACAAAAAAGTGCAGGGCTCTGCATATGAAGGTCCAGGATCTGGTAGATTCAAAGGCCCTGAATTTTGCACCACCTCCCAACGTCACGAAGAATCCTATGCCCAGCCATGGTGGGCCAAGGATAAATGCAATAGAGGAGGGCTCACCCTTGAGTTTGATTGAAGATACTGCAATTATTCAGACACCTCTGGCAGAGGTTAAAGCTCAGCTTTTAAAATGCCAGGTGTTTCCAGGTTGTGAGGCCTGTTGTGAATCTTGCAAGGTTTCTGTGAACGGGTGTGCAAGCTTGAAGAATGGCATCAATGGCTTGATCAGAGAGGGTATTCTGCAAATAACAACAACAGCTTCTACAACACCAGCAACTCCTTTTTCAATGACAAATGATTCTCCTACAACTGCAAAGACAATTGTTCCTACAGACTCATATACAACTACAACAACCACCTCTTCCATCACTTCAAAAAAACAACAGTTCCATCTCAATAACTTCTACAACTACAGCAACCACCAACAACGACGTCTCCATAGTTACCGTCTATTATGACCCTACAACGGTCCCGGATTCCAACAATTACCAACAACAATCTAAGCAACAGTTTCAATAACAATCAAGCTTCAATCAATCACCACCAACATCCACCAGAAGTCCTGTCACCATTTTCTATGATCCACATACAATAATGGCTCCAGCCTCTGCTGCAGTAAGCCCAATCATCAACACGGTGCCAGGGCCCATTCCGTATGACAAAGACAATGTTGTACCATGGCATTATGGTGCAGACCTTTACTGCAACAGAGAAAAAGTCCTTCTTGATTCTTCAGTTCCTACCTCACAAGGGGTAATGTCGGGGGAGGCGGAGGCTTCACCCAAAGCAGACGCCTCTTTGCGTCACAAGCTCCAAGAACTAGTACTGAGGTAGAGGCTATTGCCAAAGCCAAAGGGAAAGTGTGGCACCAGAAGAACCTGCACCAAAAGAGACTCATAAATCATCCTTTGATTAGGATGTGGATGGGTTTATGAGGATAATTAAAAGAAGTGACTACAAGGTTGTGGATCAGCTCCACCAGACTCCTTCCAAGATCTCCATCTTATCCCTGCTGTTGTGTTCCGAAACCCATCGGGATGCACTACTCAAAGTCTTGCACGCTGCCTATGTGCCAGAGGAGATCACAGTGAATCAGCTTGAGATAGTAATGTCCAATGTTAATACTAGCCATGGGCTAGGTTTCACCAATGCTGACTTAACAATGGAAGGACGTCACCACAAAAAAGCTTTACACATCACTTTGGAGTGTAAAGGGGTTGTGCTCTCTTTTGTTCTTGTCGACACTGGGTCTTCACTCAATGTCTTGCCAAAGAAAGCTCTTATCAAGCTCGAATATGATGGTACAGCTCTCCGACCAAGCAATCTGGTGGTCAGGGCTTTTGATGGCTCCAAGAGGTCTGTTCTTGGAGAGGTGGAGCTGCCTGTGATAATCGGTCCGCAGGTCTTTCAGACTACTTTCTATGTGATGGACATACTTCCGGCCTACAACTGTTTGTTGGGTTGACCATGGATTCACGCCGCCGGTGCAGTTACATCGACCCTTCACCAGAAATTGAAATATGAGTGGGAACGACAGATTATCACCATCTGTGGTGAAGAGGACATCTTTGTTAGCCATTTGGCTACATACAAATACATTGAGATGGATGGTGAAATCCATGAAACTATGAGCCAAGGGTTCGAAGCACTGAACGTCAATGAGGCGATGACTGAAGTATTTGCTGCATCCTAGGAGGATAGGATGGGTACTTCAATTGTCTCCTATCAACAAGCTCGAAAGGTTGTTGAAGATGGTAATGCCTAAGGCTGGGGCAAGCTGCTACCAGTAGAGAAGAAGGAGGACAGATTCGGTTTGGGTTACAAACCATTCTGACAGGATCAAGCAGAGGCTGCTAAAGAGCTCAAGTTCATCAGTAGGGGGATGCTCACCCCAGATGCTGTTAACAACCTAGAAGACGAGGCAGAAAGCGACCTCAACCTGGAGAGTTGGATTCGTCCAAGGATCCCGGGTCACCAAGTCCTTAACTGGTCTTCCCAGGAAATTATAAGGGTTACTCCTGCAGAGTAATTATTATTTCCTGCCTTTTTTTAGCATGCATCAAGTCCTACATCTTGCCCAAGGTGTCAGGACTCATTTTGTAATAGGGCCATATTGTAATTTTGTGCAAATGGATTATTAATGAATATCGGACATCTTTTGCAAACAAGTCTCTTTTTTTGCTCACTGTCTTTTCATTTTTCGCTTTTGTACAAAACAATAAAATGGCAATGTTTTCAAAATATTAACTTCATTTTCACTTTTTCTAAACAAGATTAAAATTGATCACTAAAACGAACAAATCTCAACCCTTGCAGAGATTATCCTCCAGATTGCACCGACAACAACACTGTTATGACCTTGTATGACTTTGACAATCCAATTAATCAAGTTGATGAAGGGGTTGAAGAAGACTATGAGTTGCCTAAAGAGTTAGCCAGGTTGTTGAGGCAAGAAGAGAAAGTGATCACTCCTCATCAGGAGGAGGTTGAAACAGTTAATCTTGGTACCGAAGAGGATTTGAAAGAAGTAAAGATCGGGGCCGGTCTGCAAGCTTCAGTAAAAGAACAGCTCATTGACATGCTTCGAGAATACATCGACGTCTTTGCTTGGTCCTATCAAGACATGCCAGGTCTAGATACAGATATTGTTATGCATAGGCTACCCTTAAAAGAAGATTGCCCTCCAGTGAAGCAAAAGCTACGACGTACTCGCCCAGATATGGCCATGAAGATTAAGGAAGTACAAAAACAGTGGGACACCGGTTTCCTTGCTGTAACTAGTTACCCGCCGTGGGTTTCTAACATTGTACCAGTAACTAAGAAGGATGGCAAAGTACGTATGTGTGTGGATTACCGGGATCTGAACAGAGCTAGCCCAAAGGACGATTTCCCATTACCTCACATTGATGTATTGGTCGATAACACAACTCAGTTCTCGGTATTTTCTTTCATGGATGGTTTTTCCGGGTATAATTAGATCAAGATGTCACCCGAAGACATGGAGAAAACAACCTTCATCACACCTTGGGGCACATTTTGTTACAAGGTAATGCCTTTTGGACTGAAGAATGCCGGTGCGACTTATCAACAGGCTATGGTAACGTTATTCCACGACATGATCCACAAAGAAATTGAATGCTACGTGGATGACATGATTGCCAAGTCCCTTACTGAAGAGGACCATCTGGTGAATCTGTTGAAGTTGTTCAAGCGTCTGAGAAAGTATCAACTGAAGCTAAACCCCAACAAATGCACATTCGGGGTACGTTCTGGTAAGTTGCTGGGATTTATCGTATGTGAAAAGGGAATTGAGGTTGATCCCGACAAAGACAAAGCCATTCAGGAGATGCCTGCACCTAGGACTGAAAAAGAAGTTCGGGGGTTCTTAGGTAGATTGAACTACATATCAAGGTTCATATCTCATCTTACTGCAACATGTGAACCCTTGTTCAAACTGTTAAGAAAAGAATAAACAGTTAGGTGGAACGAAGATTGTTAGAAGGATTTTGACAAGATCAAGGAGTACCTACAAGAACCTCCAATTCTCATGCCTCCGATTGAAGGAAGACCTCTGATAATGTACCTGACAGTATTAGAAGGGTCAATGGGGTGTGTGTTGGGACAACATGATGAGTCTGGTCAAAAAGAGTATGCAATATACTACCTAAGCAAAAAGTTTACCGACTGTGAACAACGTTATTCACTACTCGAGAAAACTTGATGTGCTTTAGCGTGGGCTGCTCGCTGACTAAGGCAGTATATGTTGACCCACACTACCTTGTTAATCTCAAAAATGGACCCCGTCAAGTACATATTTGAGAAGCCAGCACTTACCAGAAGGGTTGCAAGATGGAAAATGATTCTGACAGAGTATGACATTCAGTACACATCTCAAAAGGCCATCAAAGGCAGTGTACTGTCTGACTATCTAGCTGAGCAACCCATTGATGATTACCAGCCCATGAGATTTGACTTCCTTGATGAAGACATCATGTACCTAAAAGCGAAAGATCATGAAGAGCCTGTTCACACTGAAGGGCCTGACCCAGAAGAAGAGTGGACAATGATGTTTGATGGGGCTGTCAATATGAATGGACGTGGGGTTGGTGTAGTGCTCATTACACCTAAAGGAGTTCATATGCCTTTCTCGGCAAAACTCATTTTTGCCTGCACTAACAACGAAGCAGAATACGAAGCATGTATCATGGGCCTTGAGGAAGCCATTGACCTCAGGATCAAGACATTGAATGTGTTCGGAGATTCAACTTTGGTAATCAATCAGACCAACGACAAATGGTACACTCACCAAGAGCATCTGATTCCATACCGCGACTATACGAGGAGATTATTGACTTTCTTCACAACAGTCAAACTTGAGTACATCCCTCGAGACGAAAATCAGTTCGTAGATGCTTTAGCTACCATTTCTTCCATGATCAAAGTTCAAACTGCAAATTATGTGCCTCGGATTTCGGTATCCAGACTAGACCGACCAACATACGTTTTCTCTGTGGACATTGCTAAAGATGACAAGCCTTGGTTCCATGATATCAAATGTTTCTTAAAGGATCAAACATGCCCACCTGGGGCATCATCCAATGATAAGAAGACACTAAGAAGGCTGGCCGGATGTTTCTTCCTTAATGCTGATGGTTCATTATACAAGCGAAACTTTGACATGGTTCTGCTCAGATGTGTTGATAAGAAAGAAGCAGACTTGCTGATGCACGAGGTGCATGAAGGATCTTTCGGTACCCATGCTGGAGGACATGCAATGGCTAAAAAAATGTTAAGATCAGGTTACTACTGGATCACAATGGATGCAGACTATTGTGCATATGCCAGGAAATGCCACAAATGCCAGATCTACGCGGATAAAGTGCATGTGCCTCCAAATCCTTTGAACGTGATGTCTTCACCTTGGCCCTTTGCCATGTGGGGCATTGACATGATTGGAAAGATCGAACCGACTGCTTCAAATGGCCACAGATTCATCCTGGTAGCCATTGATTACTTCACCAAATGGGTTGAAGCAGCTTCGTATGCAAACGTCACTAGACACGTGGTAGCCAGATTCCTGAAAAGAGACATCATCTGTCGATATGGAGTACCCGAGCGAATCATTACTGATAATGGTTCCAATTTGAACAACCAAATGATGGCAAAACTGTGTCGGGACTTCAAAATTCAACATCACAACTCTTCTCCTTACAGGCCAAAGATGAATGGCGCTGTTGAGGCCTCTAACAAAAACATCAAGAAGATTGTACAAAAGATGGTGGTTACTTATAAAGACTGGCACAAAATGCTATCATTTTCCTGGCATGGGTATCGAACCTCAATCAGGACGTCCACTGGGGCAACACCTTATCAGCTTGTGTACGGTATGGAGGAAGTCCTACATGTTGAAGTTGAGCTACCCTCCTTACGGGTAATGATGGATGTGAAGCTGGATGGCAGAATGGGTCCGGTCTCGGCACAATCAACTGAATTTGATCAAAGAGAAGAGACTAGATGCCATCTGTCATGGGCAGTTATATCAGAAAAGGATGAAGAAAGCCTTCGATCAGAAAGTCAGGCTTCGGGAATACCAAGTGGGAGATTTTATGCTGAAAAGACTTCTTCCTCCTCATACAGACCACAGGGGCAAATGGACTCCGAATTACGATGGTCCATTCATAGTAAAGAAGGTTTTCTCTGGTGGAGCACTGATGCTCACTACTATGGATGGTGAAGATTTCTTATCCCCTGTGAATTCAGATGTAGTTAAAAAATACTTCGCATGAAATGACCCACTGGACATAAAAACAGAATATAAGTCCAGGCAAAAATAGGGCATCCCAGCGAGTCAAAAACAGAATGAAAGGACTCGGGCAAAAATAAGGGAAAATTAAAAAAATATATATACACCCGCTGAGTTGAAAAGCCGCATTGGACAGCTCAGGCAAAAATGGGTATCCCGGTGGATTGAAAACCCGAAAGGACGATCCACGCAAAATCAGGGAATAAGCGAACAACTTCATTCTAAATTCGTCTGTATCACTCATAATAGGGCAAGCTTCGAAAGGATAAAGCATCAGTCAGAATCAACTTTTTCAGAAAGCAAGATGAGAAGAACGTCAAGGTCATACAGGTCATAGCAAGGAAAGTTCACCGAAGCATCGTCACCATTGCCGATACTTTTACGTTTCTCAATTTATAGCAACCTCCTCATTTCAGGGGATTTGTTTCTTTGACTGTATTTGCCAATTCAGGGCACCCAGATTAATAAAAATCAGTATTTTCAGTCACATCTCATTTTGTACATTTTTGTTTCGTTTGCAAAATGTCCAATATTCATGATACAATACTTTCATAAAACAAATAAGCCATTTTTAATAAATGCTTGCAAGAAATATATTTCCTTTCAGGAAAATCTAACCCATATGACGGAATCTGGTAAGGGATACCTCGTGATACTTGTGCGTTTCTTTTGTCTTGACAGGTTGTAGGTATTCAATACCCAGCATGGGGCACACCAAGCATTGCATCCCCAATATGCTGCTTCCCAGAAGTTTATCACCTCCCCAAGCAGTACCTGACAACTGTGACACAACAAGATAGGCAAGGAACTTCCTTTTCCCCACCAGAATTCCAGATATCTCATCCTCATCAAAGTTAATGGGAACGGTCTCCCCACAGAGTCTCCATTCTCTCCCCAAGATAACGATGCATGCATACTTTCCCAGTGGAGTTGCTGAAGCTTCCTTCTCCCCAGCTGAGTTATCCTTACGGGTAGATCGGCCAATGATCTCTTTCCCCAAAGAGAGCTATATCTCCAGATAGATCCAATGATCTTTTCCCCAGCCGGGACATTCTTCCAAGCAAGATCAGCCAGAAATTTTCAACGGGATCCGAATCCCGGATCAGTCTTCTCCTTTGCATAATCATAGCATTTGCATCATATTCACCAAATAAGCGTAGCATTCCGTCTAATACGGAGCATTACAACAAAAATCAAACATTTGCATGATCACAAGTCAGGTTCAAGCCAGTCACCTGCGATTATCATCAATAATATACCAAACACATCCCCTGCATATATAAGCCAAAGCGTCCCCTTTGCACTCTCAAATACAGATACCTATACATGCTCTTTTTGACACTCATCCATGTCATACTTCCTCTGCAAGGTTGCCAGAACATTCTGCAAACAGATTACTTGTTTATAAAACACTCTTTTGACACCCGTCTGTGTCATCCTGTTCCCCACAGAAAGCTAAAGTATCTCTCTTTTCATCCTCAAAACAAATGCTTGTTTATATATAGTACAAAATTTGACACTCGTCCGTGTCATACATTCCCCATCAAGTTGAACACTCGTCCGTGTCTTGCTCATACTTCATCAACAAACCAATACTCACTCACTTATACAAAAGTCTTTGATACTCGTCCGTATCTTGTATATATATCACTCCTCAACAGATCCGACACTCGTCCGTGTTCTTTGTTAACCAGTTGGTACTCGTCCGTATCATCATCTCTGAACACGCGTCAGCGTTTGTTTCTACCGATACCCGTCTGTATCATGGTCCTAAGGATGCTCGTCCGCATCCTTAATCTATACACAGCGTCAAATACTTATACCTTTTATTCTTAAGCGTAAGCACTCGTCCGTATTTACCATTCCTCAGTAAGTCACCAACAAAGCAACTTTCTTCTATCCGACATCCGTCCTATGTCGTGATACTTTCGGCATCCGTCCCCTGCCAGGTGATTGTCTTTCACCTTTGGATGATCGTCCCTCATCCCTTTCCCCAGTGGAGTCCCCATTAGTGGAACCTTCTATCCGGCATTCGTCCTATGTCGTGATATTTTTAGCAGCCGTCCCCTGCTAGGTGATCGTCCTTCACCTCTTGATGACCGTCCCTCATCATTTTATCCGATGGTCGTCCCCATCGTTGATCTTGTTATCCGACATTCGTCCTATGTTGTGATAAACCCCGAGAGTAGCCGTACCCTGCTAGGTGATCGTCCTTCACCTTTTGATGACTGTCCCTCATCCTTTTACCCCATGGCCATCCCCATCGTTGACCTTTTTCTATCCGACATTCGTCCTATGTCATGATAAAGAGCAGTCATCCCCTGCTAGGTGATCGTCCTTCACCTTTTGATGACCGTCCCTCATCATTATTTCATTTATTCTTTAAACCGATGGTCGTCCCCATCGTTGTTTACTTTACTTTGCAAACTTGATGGTCGTTCCCATCATTGCCTTTACTTTAATCCCCAGAGAATCTTATTTCTTTACCCGATGGTCGCCCCCATCATGATTTCTTTATCTCCTCAGCTTGTCGGTCGTCCCCGTCATTGCTTTACTTACCGCTTCATCCCCAGCAGTCGTCCTCCATCGCCTTCATCTGATAATCATACTATACTACCTTTTACAATTTATATCCCTTTTCTTCTTATATCCAGCGAGTGCAAATTTCGGATTGTCTTTGGTATTCAACCACAAGTTATCTTGTTTGTCTGTTAAGCCAGGCGCTTACATCCTACACAGCTAACTCATGCTTGAATAGGGGCAACTGTAAACACCCCAAATTTTCCCTCACTATTTATCACACCATGGCTTGTGATCTTTCATTTTTGTTTTAACATAAGCATTACATCTCATATTGCATTTTTGTTTCACTGCATAGTTCAAGTTCATCTGCATCTAGGGTTTGTGATATGAGCAATCCTAGATTCCATCTGAGCCATCCCAAAGGCCTCAAAGATTTCCAAGAGGTTCCATGTGTGTTATACCATCATATTATGCCCCTCAAAGTTCATGGAAGTCAAGAGATCACAAGAACTGGCAAGGCATGGAAGCAGAGCTATGGTTTTCACTGCACAGATGACCAAAATTAGGGTTTTGGTTTCAGAGGCCTTAACTCCAATTTTTGGGCCATTCTTGTTTCTAATGTTCTTAAGATGTTATAAGGATCATGTGTACCAAGTTTGATGGAGAAATTCATTGTGGAAGTCATATGTTCACTGGGTAACTTCTTGAGCAAGTTAAGTCAAAATCAGGGCATCTAAGGCCCCCAACAATGGAACCAAAGGGGTATTTTCATCAAAATGAAGTTCTATGATATTTATTTGATCTTAGAAGAGGTTGGAAGTTCACAAGATTGAATAATTTTGATCCATTTGCAAACTTGCCAAAAATGGAAATGACTTGTAATGGAAACTTTCCATTTTGGGAAAGTTTTTCAACCTCCTCTTTCTTAATGAAAAATGCTTCAAATGAAAAATTCTTGGTCATGAAAGTTGTAGATTAGGTCTTTCCCTATTCAAAAAGTACAAGAACATGTCTTGATTCATCCTAGAACTCAAGATATGGCTTTTCAAAGTTGGCAAAAATCCTATAATTTCAAGTTTCATGTCAAAGAGGGATTTGCAAATTGGCATATTCAAGGATTCTAATGATTTCAAATGGACACAAACACTTCACAATATGTCAAATAAACCTCAAAGGATCAGAATTGTGCATTGAATTTATGGTTTCCATGACTTATGATCCAAGAAACTTCAAAGGGGGATTTTTGCAAAACCTATGGTATCTCTTCATCCAAGTGATCCAGCTGCATAAAAATGATCTAAGGGCCATCCATGAACTCAGCTGAGGCCAAGACACCCCTAAAGCCAGCTCTGAACCATGCACATACCTCAAGTACACAATGTTGACATTTTTGCAACTTGGCCCATACCAATCACACTATGCCACCACCCACTTTCTGAGCACTCTCATTGGCCTATACTAACCTTATGGACCTCATTTCACATAACACACAAGCCAAAAAGAAGCCAAGACTCAGATTGCCAAAAAATCCCCAAAATCTTCAAGCTTTCGAATCTCTCAATACAACCATCAAAACTCAAATATTTTTGCACCATTCATCTCACCATCACCTAAGGATCATTTCCCACCCTTCATTTCAGCCAAACACCCACTCAAATCAAAACACGATTTTCCACCTCTCAAAACTGAACTTCAAAAAGAAGCCATATAAACTTGTTCAAAGCCTAAAAAACGCTCAAGGGTGATCAGAGGAGGGTGCGTGCATCAAGAAGAAGGCCCAAACAGCTCCATTGACAAAGCTTCATCTTAGGTACCTTCTTGAAACATTTTACCAGAACTCATTTCTTTAGTTACAAAATGATAGAGTTTGCTCTCCTGATCACAATGAACTTTGAATGATGAAAAATGATTGAGAATTGAGTGTGTATTTAACTTCTAAAATTTTTGTCAGTTTCCCATTTTGCTTCGATTCTTGTTGTTGATGCAAAATAAATGAATTTTGTTGCTGGATTTGTGTTTAGTGTTGTTTAATGATGCATTCTGGAGAGTTTGATGCATTTTCATGGGGTTTTGAGGGAGTTAGGGTGAAAGGGTGACCGGAGAAGATGACCGGAGCTTTCTCCGATCACCTGAGAGTGATTAGGGTTAGGATTAGGGTTAATCAATTTAGTTTGAATTTAGGCCATTGGATGTTGTTTCCCGTGTGTGTGGATGGTCAGGATCCTTTCACTTAAACCCTAATCCAATTAATTAAATTAATTAATTTTATTTAGCCAGATTCAATCCTAGCCTTTTAAACGCGCGCGCAGTCAAACCAGCTTCAAATCTGGGCCTCTGGATCAGATTACTTTCCCTTTAATTCATTTTTAATTCATTTTCATTCTATTTTTCTTGCATATTTAATTAAAAATAGCTAAAAACATCCAAAAAAAATATTTTCTTTTGCATTCTGACTTTAAATATTCTTCTCATTTCAAAAATGATTTTTATTTTATTTTTGCATTAAAAAAAGTATTTTTAAAATATTTAAATGTTATTTTTAATTAATTAAAGTCTTTTAATTAATTAAAAATACATTTAGGTTTCTAAAAATCACCAAAAAATCATGAATCATCCCAATGCATTTAGAGACATTTTCAAACTCTTCACACAAATTTCTTTTTAGGTTTGATCATAGTTTGTGAATTTTCTTTGAATTAAGGGTCATTAAAATCATATTTTTGAACCCTAACTTTAAAAAATCATTTCTGCTTAACCAAGAAGAGTTTGAAGATGATTATTTTTGCATTGTATTACATATTGCATTTAGTTTATAGGACATTTATCTCATAAATTTATCTTGCATTTTTAAATTGATTTGCATTTTTTCCTTTGAACCACCCCAAAACCCTAGAAAACTTAGGAAATTCATAACTTTTGATTGGTTAGGCTTCTGACCTTCTCCTTTGGGGTGTGACCTAGTATGGGATTAGGTTTTGTTTGAGCTTAATTGCAATTATTTATCATGTCATATGCTTCTGTTTTGTTCATTTGCATCTTGCTTGTCCATAAAACCCTAATTTTATGTGTTCATTTGCATTCACCTTGCATATGCATCCATACATGAACTTTCCATGACATTTCTTGCATTCATATGTCATCATAGACATATTAGGATATGTTAGAACCATGCTTGATCATTTCTTCATTCATTTTCCATGTTTTGCATTCATTTCATTTCATTAACTTTCATGTGTTTTCAAACCTCAAAGCATGTTTACATGACATCTCATTCTTGTATGATCATACATATACACTTTGTATGTCGTTGCATCATCTCACATGAAATTAAAATTTCATAAACACTTCTGACTTTGGTCATTTCATCATATTGCATCTCATTTCATTTCATTTCTTTATGCTTTGTACTTTATGCATTATTGCTAACATTTTCAGGTGGTAAGTTACTTTGAGAGGTGGATTTGCCTTCACCTCTCACTTCTTTTCATCTCTTTCATATGCATTTTACTAGTCTTTTAAGTTAACTTGTTCACTTGTGTTCCATTTCTCTCACTTTATTTCTTTAAGTTACTTATCTTCTTCAATAAAGTAAGTAACTTATTCTTCTGCTTCATCCTCCTTTCATTTGCTTCTTCCATTGGTGGATCCCTTGAAGATCTTCCTTAAGCATCACAAACCATAGGAATATCCAAGCATGATAATAATTAGGGTTGCGATTAGTCCCCCTTAGCTTTTTACCTTTGAGTCTCCTTGAGTCTTTCTTCTCATCTCAATAATCAGAGACTAAACTCTTAAAGTTTTAGGACTTTGGAATTAGGGTTATGCCTACACCTTCTCTTAGGATGGAGTGTATAACTTTGATCCTAAGTTTTAAACCTTTAATTTGTTTAAACTTCTTAATCAAATCACCTTAATAATCACCAAGACTTTATCTTGTAACTTGGGCCTTACATTAGGGTTTTAATTCTTCCTCATGGTTAAAAAGGACTAATCCTAGTGTTTAATGGACAAGTCCCCCTAAAGTTGTCTTACAAACTCAAAATCCATTTCTTAATCTCATCCCTTAATCAAAATCCACTTAATAAAGGCTTTGCTATATAATGAATTTAATCCCTAACCATGGATTAAGTTGAGGTATCTTCCTCAGCTTAAGTGTTCTCATCTATTATCCTTCTATTATGATGGTGTAATGAGTTTACTAATTTGTGATTAGAGATTAAACTCATTACTTAACACTAAACAAAAACCCAAAAACATCTAAATAATCACAATTAGGTTAATGATCTTAATCCTACATCATCATGGCAATTAAGTTGAGATGCTTATCTCATACTTAAGTATTCTCATTATCCCTAATCAGGGAGGATATAATGAGTTTACAAGCCCTTGATTTAGGCTTAAGCTCATTAACTTATGCAAAACACCAAAAATAATAACAAGACTGAAAACACAAAAACAAACAATAATCGTCTCCTCCGAGATTCTTTTCTCATCATCTTCATTCACAAGTGAGAACTTGCTTCTTCCGTCTAATGCAAGACAGTTAGCACTCGAGCCAGACGAGTCATACACTTGAGCATAGACAAGCAGGAAGTTCACAGTCATTTCATCTTTCAGTCTCTTTGAGTCGAACTACGGTGTTCTGACTTCCTCATTGCACGCAAGGATACGTAGGCATAACTTAACGGTTATCGAACAAAAGTCTCTTTGTCATCCCCCTCTTTCAGCATTCTCTTCTAAGCCTCAGTTCCTGAGCATTCACCCTTTTGCACTGACACTTATATATTTCTATTCCAGCTTTTACACACAAATAGCACATACACTACCCCTTTAAACACAATCTTTTAAGCGTGGATCCCGTCGAGTACGACGGAAAATCGTACAAAAGTCTCTGTATATTCCCCCTCTTTCCAGCATTATTCTTTGAGCCTCATAGTCTTGAGCATTTCATCCTTGTTCTTACACTGACACTTCCCTTATACACTTCACATTTCTTTTACACTGACACTTGCATTCTTTCCAGCTTTGATACACAGATAGCACTGACACTACCCCTTTAAAAAACAAATCTTTTAAGCGTGGATCCCGTCGAGTACGACGGACAATCTGGGTGCTAATACCTTCCCAGGTTGTAACCAACCCCCTTTCTCAGTCTCTCTGGTTCGCGACCGTCTTATTCATATCTTTTCTTAGGTCTATGCAGCATTACCTTTCCTTCGGGATAAAAATGCCTAGCTGGCGACTCTATTCATTCCTTTCTCCTTTCGCCGACCGTTCGCGTCTGTACCCCTTCTGACCAGGTGTCATTCAGTGGGAGCGACAAAATGCAAGTTATGCACAAACTTGGAAGCTGAAGAATGAGAGAGAGCTGAGGCAAGCTGGAACCCTAATTTGTTTTATATCATCTCATGAGCCAATGCTGAAGAAATGAAGAAGTTTGCACGTGGAAATGAAAAGAATTTTTGATTGTGCAAATTTTGCAATTTTGGTGTGATATCATGTAATCCTCATGCTTTCCTTGGCCTCTTGCCCATGCGCACTCTAATCTGATCCCTTAATCTCAAACTAACAAAATCCTGGCCATTATATCAAAGTATCACACTCTTTTCATGTTCATGCATTTTTTACACTTTTGGAATGACATTTTTGTTGTGCACGAATTTGTGAATTTCTTTGGAGAAAAGTATGCCAAATACATTGTATTTTAACATTGGAACCTCACTTGATCCATTCCAACACTCAAAATGAAGTTTCATGACTTTTGGCTCTTGGTGCATGCATGAAAATCAACTTTTTGCCCTAATTTTGTCAAATTTTCGAGGGCCTTAGATTCCTAACCAAGAATGCTATGAAAAAGTACTTGTAATTTTTGAAAATGGGAGGCATTAATCTCCAACTTTCATGTTTGACTTTGGTTCATTTGAAGAATTTTTCATTAAGTTAAGGTCACTTGAATTTTAGGGCAAAAGTTGCCAAAAATGGAATTTTCTCAAAACCAACTTTGTACCAATTTTGCAAAAACCCTCAAAACTTCATGATTCTTGATCTTTGAACTTGCCAAACCTCTTATAACATTGTAAGAACATCCCTTGGCTAGAAAAATTGGGTTGGACCCCTTGAAATCACACAGTTGACTTTTTAAGGCACAGTTGACCAGTTACTTCATCTGCAAGCAACTGAAGAAATGCTTGACTTCCACAAGGAATTTCCTCACCAAAATTGGTACCTAGGATCCTCTTGACATATAGAAGACTTTGCCCAAATGAAATGTCCAAAGTTGTGAGGTTTTCATGCTTGAATCTCAAACCCTAGTTTAGGACCATTGTGTAGGAGCTTTGCCCTAGCCTGGAATCCTTGATGATCTTCCAACCTTCTGAGATTTTGTGAATGAACTTGAACTTGTAAATGCAATGTAGACCCCTCATAGGACTTGTACAAATCCATTGGGCCCCTTTTAATGGCTTTTGATGCTTCAAGAACCTCCACAGATGATCATATGCCTAATGCTAGGTCATGAGAAATGTTATGCCTCATCTTTCCATGCTAGGATGCTAAGAATATGATATATTCATGATGAATATGATGTGATATGATGCTTAAAATGAAGAGGGCAAATTTGGGGTGTTACAGGAACCATATGCTCTTGATGAGTATACCACTTGCCATTAGTTTGGTTGATCACTAAAGTTGAATCTCCGAATACATTCAAGGTTTTGATCCTGAGCTTAATGGCTTCCTCAAGACCCATGATACAAGCTTCGTATTCTGCTCCATTGTTAGTGCAGGCAAAGGTAAGCCTTGTTGATAAAGGAAGATGGACTCCTTTGGGTGTAATAAGCATTGCACCAACTCCACGACCGTTACAATTAACAGCCCCATCGAACATCATAGTCCATGCTTCTTCTGGATCAGGCCCTTCAGTGTGAATAGGCTCTTCACAATCTTTTGACTTTAAGAAAATGATGTCTTCATCAGGGAAATCAAATCTCATAGGCTGGTAGTCATCAATGGGTTAATCAGCCAGATATTCAGACAATACACTGCCCTTGATGGCTTTTTGAGAGGTGTATTGAATATCATATTCCGTTAGAATCATTTGCCACCTTGCAACCCTTCCGGTAAGTGCTGGCTTCTCAAATATGTACTTGACGGGGTCCATATTTAAGATCAACAAGGTAGTATGATTCAACATATATTGTCTTAGTCGGCGAGCAGCCCACGCTAAAGCACATCAAGTTTTCTCAAGCAGTGAATAACGTTGTTCACAGTCGGTAAACTTTTTGCTTAGGTAGAATATTGCATACTCTTTTCGACCAGACTCGTCATGCTGGCCCAGCACACACCCCATTGATTCATCTAATACTGTCAGGTACATTATTAGAGGTCTTCCTTCAACTGGAGGCATGAGAATTGGAGGTTCTTGCAGATACTCCTTGATCTTGTCAAAAGCTTTCTGACAATCATCGTTCCACCTGACTGTTTGTTCTTTTCTTAGCAGTTTGAACAAAGGCTCGCAGGTTGCAGTGAGATGAGATATGAACCTTGAAATGTAGTTCAATCTACCTAAGAACCCTCAAACTTCTTTCTCAGTCTTAGGTGCAGGCATTTCCTGAATCGCTTTGACTTTGTCAGGATCAACCTCAATTCCTTTTCCGCTTACAATAAAACCCAGCAGCTTACCAGAACGTACCCCGAATGTGCATTTGTTGGGGTTCAACCTTAATTGATACTTCCTCATACGCTTGAACAATTTCAACAGGTTTACCAAATGGTCTTCTTCTATGAGGGACTTGGCAATCATGTCATCCACGTAGCACTCGATTTGTTTATGGATCATATCGTGGAATAATGTTACCGTAGCCCGTTGATATGTTGCACCGGCGTTCTTCAGACCAAACGACATTACTTTGTAGCATAACGTGCCCCATGGTGTGATGAAGGTTGTATTCTCCATGTATTTAGGCGACATCTTGATCTGGTTGTATCCAAAAAATCCGTCCATGAAAGAAAATACCGAGAATTGAGTTGTGTTGTCCACCAATACATCAATGTGAGGTAATGGGAAGTCATCTTTCGGGGTTTCTCTATTTAGATCCCGGTAATCAACACACATATGCACCTTTCCATCCTTCTTAGGTACGTGTACAATGTTAGCAACCCACGGCGGGTAACTAGTTACAGCAAGAAAATCGGCGTCCCACTGCGTTTTTACTTCTACTTTGATTTTCATGGCCATGTCCGGGCGAGTACGGCGCAACTTTTGTTTAACTGGCGAGCAACCCTCTTTTAATGTCAGCTTGTGCATGACAATATCTGTATCCAAACCCGGCATATCTTGATAGGACCAAGCGAACACATCGACATATTCTTGCAGCATACTGATAAGTTGTTCTTTTACTGGAGCTTGCAGACTGGCTCCAATATTCACCTCTTTCACATCTTCCTCGGTACCAAGATTGATAGTCTCAACCTCCTCCTGATGAGGAGCAATTACCTCTTCCTCTTGTCTCAATAACCTAGCTAGCTCTTCAGGTAAATTGTAGTCTTCTTCACCCCCTTCATCTGCTTGATTAATCGGATTGTCAAAGTCATACAAGGTCATAGCAGTGTCGTTGTCGGTGTAATTTGGAGGGCTATCTCTGCAAGGGTTGAGATTTGGTTCATTTTAGTGATTGATTTTATCTTATTTAGAAAAAGTGAATGAAGTTATTATTGAGAAAAATATTGCCATTTATTGTTTTGTGCGAAAATAACAAAAATGAAAAGACAGTAAGCGAAAAAGATTATTTGCAAAAAGATGTCCATTGTTCATTAATATTAAATTTGCACAAATACATATGGCCATATTACAAAATGAGTCCCGACATCTTGGGCAAGATGCAGGACTTTGATGGATGCTTAAAACAAGAAATAATAATTACTTTGTAGCAGTAACCCTTATAATTTCCCGGGAAGACCAGTTGAGGACTTGTTGGCCCGGGACTCTTGGACGGATCCAACTTTCCAGGTTGTAGTCGCTCTCAGCCTCATCTTCCAAATTGTTGACAGCTACCGGGGTCAGCATTCCCCCACTTATGAATTTGGGAGCTTCAGCAGCCTCCTCTGGAACTTGTCGGGATGGTCTGTAACCTAAACCGAATTTGTCTTCTTTCATCTGAACTTTCAGCAGCTTGCCCCAGCCTTGGGCATTCCCTTCTTCCACAACCTTCCGAGCTTGTTTGTAGGAAGAAATTGAGGTGCCCATCCTTTCCTCTTGGGATGCAGCAGACACCTCAGTTGTAGCTTTGTTGACGTTCAAGGCTTCAAAACCCTGACTCATGGTTTCATGGATCTCCCCATCCATTTCTATGTACTTGTATGTAGCCAGATGACTGACAAAGATGTCTTATTCTCTACAGATGGTGATAATCTGACCTTCCCACTCATATTTTAACTTCTGGTGAAGGGTAGACGTTACCATGCCGGCGGCGTGGATCCAGGGTCGACCCAACAAACAGCTGTAGGCAGGCTGTATGTCCATCACATAGAAGGTAGTTTTGAAAACTTGTGGGCCAATTACTACGGGAAGCTCAATCTCTCCGAGAACCGATCTCTTAGAACCATCAAAAGCTCTGACAACTAGATTGCTCGAACGGAGTGCAAGACCATCATACTCCAGCTTGACTAAAGCTTTTTTTGGCAACACATTGAGTGATGATCCGGTATCAACAAGTGAGCATTGGTGTGGTTACGCCCAAAGTGATATGCAAAGCCTTGTTGTGGTTACGCCCCTCCGTAGTCAAGTCAGCATTGGTGAAACCTAGTCCATGACTAGTATTGACATTTGCGACCACCGTTTCTAACTGATTGACCGTGATTTCTCCCGGCATATAAGATGCGTGCAAGACCTTGAGTAGTGCATTTCGGTGAGCCTCAGAACACATGAGCAGAGATAGTATGGAGATCTTGGAGGGTGTTCGGTAGAGCTGATCCACAACTTTGTAATCACTTTTCTTGATAATCCTCATAAACTCGTCTACATCCTGATCAAAGGGCGTCTTTTAAGTTTCTTTTGCAGCTGGTTCTTCTGGCACCACACTTTTGCCTTTTGCTTTGGCAGTAGTTTCTGCTTCAGCATTAATTCTTGTAAATTGTGAAGCAAAGAGACGTCCGCTCCGAGTGAAGTCTCCGCCTCCCCCGACATTGTCAATTTGTGGTGTAGAAGTTGAAGAGTCAAGGGTAACTTTCCTTCCATGACGATAAAGATCTGAGCCATAGTGGCAAGGCATGGCACTGTTGATGTCATAGGGAATTGGTCCAGGCACCGTGATGGTCACCGGACTAATTGCAGCAGAAGAAGGAGTTGTGATAGTCTGTGGATCATAGTAGATGGTGACAGGAGGTCTGATTGAAGATGGTGCAGGTGCAGGAAGTTGTTGATGTTGATGAGGGTGTTGCTGAAAGTTGTTGTTGAGAGAATCCGGAACATGGATGGTTGCTGGATCATAATAGATTGTAACCATTGAGATGTCGTCACTAGTGTTGGTTGTTGTTGTAGTCGATTTTGTTGGAATGACTTCTGCTGGCATTGTAGAAGATTCTGTTGAGATAATGTTTGCTGGTGCTGTAGGAGAGATTTTTGTTGCCTTTGCGGAAGATGGAACTGTTGATGTGATTTGTAGGACGCCTTCTCTGATAAGACTGCTAATACCATTCTTCAGATTTGCACAACCATTGGTAGAAACTTTGCAAGCTTCACAACGGGCCTCACAAACCGGAAACACTTGGCCCTTCAATAGCTGAGATTTTACTTCGGCCAGTGGTGTTTGAATACTTGCAATGTTATCAATCAGAATTGTTGGTTGGTCCTCCTCAATGGCATTGATCTTTGGCTCACCATGATTTGGTATTGGATTCCTTGTGACATTTGGTGGAGATGCAAAATTCAACGCTTTGGAGTCAATCAAATCTTGGACTTTCATGTGCAGGGCCCTACACTTCTCTGTTGAATGACCATGCGCATTGGAGTGAAAAGCACATCTGGCGTTGACATCATAATTCCTTGGAAGATTCAGAGGATCTAGTGGAGCCAAAGTCCTTAGTTCAGTCAAGTTAAGCTTCAATAGTTGTGGGAGTAAGACTGCATAGGGAATCGGGATGGGATCGATCACCCTATTAATCTGAGAAGGTCTTTGTTGAAATGGACGCTGTTGTTGGTTGTTGTTATTATAAGATCTTTGTTGTTGTTGAGGATATTGTTGTTACTGAGGTGCTGGAGTAGGAATGGTGACTGCAACCGCTGATCTTTGCTAGTACTGGGGTCTACCTCTACTAACATGCACTGCATTAGTCTCCCTTGTCCTTCTAAGTTTTGAGAAGGGTTTCTTTGCATTGCTGGAGCTAGCACCATTGTCAGAAATCTTACCCATCTTCAATAGGCTTTCGATTCTCTCGCCTGCTATAACCACATCAGCAAAACTGGTAGAAGAGAAGGCAGCAAGTCTGTCAATGTAGGTTCCTTGCAAGGTATTCATAAATATATAAGCCATTTCCCTTTCAGACATAGGTGGCTGGACAACAACAGCGAGTTGTCTCCACCTTTAAGCGTATTCGCGGAAACTTTCTCTCGAGGACTGAGACATACCCATCAAGAGGGTCCTATTGGGTTCCATATCCAGGTTGTACTGATATTGGCGTACAAAGGCCTCAACTAAGTCTTTCCAGTTCCTGACAGTAGCCCTTGATAGGTGTGAATGCCACTCTCTGGATGCCCCGGTTAAACTGTCTTCAAAGTAAAACATCCACAGTTTCTCATCCATGGTATATGCTTTCAATCTTCCCAGAAAAGACTGCAAATGGGTACGAGGACAAGAGGTACCATTATACTTTTCAAAGCATGGAGGTTTGAAATTGTGGGGAATCCTCACCCCTTCCACTAAGCCCATATCCATCACATTGAATCCCAAAGAGTTCTGGGATTCCATGGTGTAAACACCCCAAATTTGCCCTCACCCATTCACACCATGGCTTGTGATCATTCTCATATGCATAAACACAATCATAACATCTCATGTCTCATTTTTGATTCACTGCATAGATTCAAAGTCATCTGCACCTAGGGTTTGTGATCTGAGCAATCCAAGAGCCCATTGAGCCACTCCAAAGGCCATCAATCACTTCAGAGGGATCCATGTGTGTTCAGGCATCATATTACATCCTCACAAAGTCAAAAATGCAAAGGAATCACAAGAGCTAGGGTTTGAGTGGATGCAGAGCCAAGTTTGACTGCACAGTTGACCTAAAATTAGGGTTTTGGTTTCAGAGGCCATGACCCCAAATTTTTTGGTCATTCTTGTTTCCATTGGTCTCTATATGGTATAGGGAGTATGCATATCAATTTTCATGAAGAAATTCCATGGGTAAGTCATCTGATCAAGGTTTGACTTTTCAGACAAGCCAGTGTAAAATCAGGGCATCTGAGGCCCCCAATGACCCAACCAATGGGTGATCTTCATCATTTTGAGTGTATATGATCTTTATTTGATCATGGAAGAAGGTTGAAGTTCTTAGAAATCAAGAATTTGGAAGTTTTGCAAATGTTGACTTTTTGGGCATAGTTGACTTTTCAAGAATGCTTCATTTTAGGTCATTTTTCAAGCCTTGATTCTTGATCCAAAAATGCTTCAAATGGAAAAACTTTGGTCATGAAAGTTGTAGATCTCATCTTTCCCTTTTCAAAAAGTACAAGAACATGATCAAACTCTTCTTGGATCAAAAGTTATGGTGTGGCAAAGTTGGCTAAAATCATTGATTTTCAAGGCATGCTTCAAATGAGAATTTTGCAAAATCATGTACCAAGGCAAATTGCAACCTCTAATTCATTTCAAACCATGACACAAACATTCCTTAGGCCTTAAAAGTCAGAATTGGATCAAGGTTTCTCATGTTTTGGTTCATGTAACAAGACTTTTCTTCATGAAGTTCAAAAAGCAAGCAACTTGCAAAATCATCATGATCACTTCCTACAACTTGTGACATTGGCTGCTAACTTTGGCTAGCCTTTCCCCTCACCCTTGCTGCGCAGCCCCATGCTTGTACTTGCCTAGATCATGAGCCATACTTTCCTTACACAAAATTTGACTTTTGAGCAAAAGCAAACTTACCAATCACTATAGGCCAGGTCACATCATCTGACCTATAGGATTAAAATACAATATCATTTGGCAAGCAAAATGTATCAAGAGGCAAGGCTGAAACCTCATGTACCAAGACATTCACAAAACACACCCCAGCTGCATTTTGTTTCGAATCTCTCTGCCCAACCATCAAACATACAAACCATTTCCACACTTCAACTCACCATACTTCATAGACCTCAAACCACCAAGAGCTAGGCCTGAAACAAGCAAGAACACCCCACTGCCATTTCTCACCTCAACTTGCAGTTTCATTCGAAACTCTTTCCACAGCACACAAACACACAAACAAACACCACAAAGCTTCTCCACTCACCATCTGGATCACAAAGAACCATTTACAATGACCTGAAGCTGCCTGAAACTCCATTGCCATTTCTGACTGAGCTTGAGCAGAAGCTTGTCAAACTCCTCATCCAACCAACATAAATTCCTTTTGAGCATTCAAACATCATCTGGGGATCAAGTGGAGTGGATTGCACTGAAGGAAGTGGTCAAAAAGTCATCAGAGTGAAAGCTTCGAATCTCAGGTAGCTTGAAAAATGTTTTTCCAGAAATCATTTTTCTTGTTCTAAACTTGCTCTTTGTGCCTTCCTGATCATGAGTATGCTTTTAGTTTTTGAAATGGCTTTGAAATGAGTATTTAATTAGCTTCTGAAACTTGCGTGCCCTAGTTCTTATTTGCTTCGATTCAGCTTAGTTAGGAAATATAAATTTGTTTTGAGTGAGGGTTTTGGTTCGTGAGTGTGTAAGGATCATTTCCCAATTCTTAGGTTTCATTTTTGTTACGTTTTGAGGGAGTTTGGGGATTTTCAGGGGAGATGCTGGCCGGAGAAGACGACCGGAGGTCTTCTCCGGCAGCCTGAAAGTGTTTAAGCCCTAATTGTGTAATTAATTGCCATTTGAATGTGGACCATTGGATGCGTTGAAAGTGTTGACCTCCCGCGTGAGTGTGTGGCCTGGATCTCTCTGATTAGCCCTAATCCACGTGTTTAATATAATTAATCCATAATTTAATTAATTAAGTCAGAAACAACCTGGACCCTTGGATGACGCGCGTGGTCAACAGATTCAAATCCAGACTCAATCTCATCCCTCCATTCTGATTACTTTCCCTTTTATTTAATTTTAATTCATTTTCTTTTCATTTTATTTGCATAATTTATTAAAAATAGCAAAAATGTCTTAAAAATTATGAAACTTTTTCTTAAAAGTTCTATTAATTTTTAAGACCCAAAAATATTTTTATTTTATTTTTTATCATTAAAAAAGTATTTTTAAATATTTAAAAGATTATTTTTAATTGATTAATGGAAATTAATTAATTAAAAATACTTTTAGGTATTTAAAAATCACCAAAAATTTCATGAAATGTTCTAAGACATTTAGAAACATTGTCCAACCTTCAAACCAAATTTCTTTTTTGATCTTGATGCATTTTGAGAATTTTCCATTGAATTAAATCATTTTTGGTGCATTATTTTGATCATGAGTTCAAAAATTAATTTCTGCCTATCTAAGAAGGGTTGGACATTGATTCTTCTTGCATTGTTTTGTGTTTAGCATGTAGTTTCTAGGATAAAATGGCCATGATTTGATCTTGCATTTTTCAATTGTTTGGTATTTCTTTTGTTTAGGAACCCTAAAAACCCTAATAACTTAGAAAAATCATAACTTGAGATTGGTTAAGAGTTGAGACCTCCCCTTTGGACCTTGGTTTAGTATAGGTTTAGGGTTTCTTTGGATGGAATTTTCCATTTTTTATCTTAGGGTTTGCTTCTAGTTTTGGTTTTTGTTTGTTGTTTGTTTCATAAACCCTAATTTGGGCTTCCATTTGCATCCTTCTTGCATTCTCTTGCATAACATGACTTGCCATGACATTTCAAGCATTCATGTGATTCATTTGACATCATAAGACATATAGAAAGCATCTTTGATCATTGCATCTTGCATTTGCCATGTTGTATGCCATGTATGCTTCATAACTTTTCATGTATATCCATGCTTCCAAGCTTGCACCATTTGCATCCATGAACTTGTATGAACATCTCCATGTCTTGCCTCATGCTTGTAGCACTCCATAGCATCATTATCATCATAAACATGCTTCTGGTTTTGATTTACTTCATACCATTTCATCACATTTTGCATTGCATTGCATTTCCTTTTCTAACTTTTCAGGTGGTAAGTGATTTTGAGAAGTGAATTTGCCTTCACTTCTCATAACTTTTCTTTTCATCTCTCTTGCATCCATGCTGCATTTTATCTTGTGTTTGAGATTTAGCTTGCTCATTCTTGTTCCTCCCACTTTCTTTCTTCAAGTGACTTGACTTCTTGAATGAAGCAAGTTGCTTTTCTTCTCTTGATCTTGTTCATCTGCTTCCTGGTGGTTCTCTTTGAAGACTTCTCTTGAAAACCTCACAAACCTTAGGAACAACCAAGCATGACAATGATTAGGGTTTTGATTAGTCTCCCCTCATAGTTTTACCTTTGTGTTTCTCCTTGAGTCTTCTCTTCTCATCTCATAATCAGGGACTAAACCCTAAAGGCTTTAAGGCTTTGTGATTAAGTTTATGCCTGCATCCTTCTCTTAGGATGGAGTGTATAACTTTAATCCTAAGTGTTAAACCCTTAATGTGTTTAAATCTCTTAATCAATCCATCTAATAATCATCAAGACATCACTTGTAACTTGGGCCTTGCATTAGGGTTCTAATTCTTCCTTAATTGGTTAAGAAGGACCAACCCTAGTGTTAATGGACAAGTCCCCCTCAAGTTGTCTTACAAATCATAAAATTCACTTCATCATCATATCATTAAATAAAATCCACTTAACCAAAGGCTTGTTTTGTCATGAGTTTAATCCCTAATCATGGATTAAGTTGAGGAGCTTTCCTCAGCTTAAACATTCTCATCTATTATCCTTCTATTAGGATGGTATAATGAGTCTGTTTAATCCTTGATTATGGCTTAACCTCATTACTTAACACTAAACAAAAACACCAAAAACATCTAAATAATCACAAGTAGGTTAATGATCTTAATCCTGCATCAAAGGTGGTTAAGTGTGAGAAGCTGACTTCACACTTGAGGTATTCTCATTACCCCTAATCAGAGGGAAGATGTGATGAGTTTACTAAATCCATTGGTTTAGACTTAAGCTCATTAACTTATGACAAACTTTCAAAAGCAATAAAAGACTGAAAACTCAAAAACAAACAATAATCGTCTCCTCCGGGATTCTTTTCTCATCTCATTCACTCACAACCGAGAACTTGCTTCTTCCGTCTAATGCAAGACAGTTTGCATCTGTGCCAGACAGATCATACACTTGAGCACAGGCAAGTAAGCAGTTCACAAGTCAATTCATCTATCAGTCTCTTTGGGTCGAACTACGGTGTTCTGACTTCCTCATTGCACGAGAGGATACGTAGGCATAACTTAACAGTTATCGAACAAAAGTCTCTGTATATTCCCCCTTTTTCTAGCCTCATTCTTTTAGCCTCATGATCTTGAGCAATTCATCCTCATTCCTGCACTGACACTGTATATATTACACCTCACATTCTTCTACACTGACACCTGTACATTCTTTTCCAGTTATTTTTCACACAAATTGCACTGACATTACCCCTTTAGAACACAAATATTTTAAGCGTGGATCCCGTCGAGTACGGCGGACAATCTGGGTGCTAATACCTTCCCAGGTTGTAACCAACCCCCTTTCTCAGTCTCTCTGGTTCGCAACCGTCTTATCCATGTCTTTCTAGGTCTATGCAGCATTGCCTTTCCTCCGGGATAAAAATGCCTAGCTGGCGACTTTATTCATTCTCCAGTGAGTTCACGGCTGTGTGTTCTCATTGTCCCTCTCGCCGACCGTTCGCGTCTGTACCTTCATCTGATCTATTTCATTTGTCGGGAGCGACAGCTTGGCGACTCTGCTGGGGACCCTTATATTGCAACCAGGGCTTCTGGTTTCTTTTTGTGGGTTCCTCCTAGCGCTTGATTGATTTGTGTTTACTGGGGTGTTATGTGCTTATTTGTGTTTGTATACTTGTGCTTACTTTTACTTTATGTACAGTTTGTTTTACTGCTTTCTTTATTGCTTTTGTATATATCATACTGTCATGCTGCTGGCTGGATCTGGTTTTGCTTTGGTGGGTGGGTGTCCCAGTGAGAGTTAAGGTCCTATACCTGGGACCTGAGTGACACCTAGGCTAGAGTGAATCATATTCTTTCCCATTCCATTTCGGTCTGGTGCGGGAATATGAAACACGGTTCAGATATGGGTTTCTTCTTGAGAACTCTGTGTTGCGGATTTCCTGCAATACTAGGGCTATCTGGGAAGCCTGCTAAGTCTGGATGACCTTTTAGTATTGACCTTCAGAAACTGAGGTGAATTAGAGGAGGAATTGTTATGGTTATTGTAAACACTGTACCTCCGGGTTAGAAGTGTTTACACTTCTCATAACTGATCCAAGTCTGAGGATCCTTGTTTTAGAACACCACCTGTGAGGGGGGTTGGGCTGTTTACAGGTTTGCAGGTACCTTGACCTCAGAATACCCTGTTACTTTGGTTTGTTAAGAATACTCCATTTTGGGTCAGTTCTTATGATTCTAAAACCCTGGACATGTGGCTCTTTATTTGAGCCCCCCACCTTGGTTACTGGATTTATAGACCGCATCTGGAATTCTTGAACACACTTGGACCTATATCAGGGCATTTTGATCAGATCCGGCTCAGTCACAGACCCTTGCATTTCATTTGCATACATAAACATTGCATCATATTGACATTTGCTTATTTGTGTTTCAGGGTATCCATCTTCATTTGGTTTTGGTTTTGACCCCATCTTCAGTTTTGACTTGTCTTCATCAGCTATCTGCTTCAGTTATCACCTGCACCAGCCAGTCAGTGGCCCACTTCTTCAGTATTATCATCAGCACCTGTCTCTACTCAGTCTCAGCATCATGGCTCCTAAAAAGAGCAATATCACCTATCACTTCTTCCAGGCAGAGCTATCAGATATCAGGAGGATTCAAACCCTGATCACTCCAGATCACATACCATTGTTCAGGGAAAGTTATGGAGATATACTTGATATGGTTATGGATCTGGACCCATCACAGAGAAGCCTGATCCACACCTGCATTCAGTTCTATGATCCCCCACTGAGATGTTTCACTTTCCAAGACTTTCAGTTGGGCCCTCTATTAGAAGAATACTCCTCATTAGTTGGTATACCTATCAGAGGTGGAATCCCTTTCAACCCTGAGATGGTCTTTCCTGCTAATGGAGAAGTAGCAAAGGCTTTGCATCTGGAACCTGTCCTGATTGAGCAGCATATGACTTCTAAAGCTGGGATCCCTGGTTTCCATCTGGATTTCTTGATCTCTCAAGCTACCCTGAAAGCTTCTCTAGGAGAGTGGAAAGTTGTTTGTGCTTTATTGGCCTTGAGTATATATGGAATTGTATTGTTTGCAGATGAGCCTCGATTCATTAGCAAGAATGCAATCCATCTGTTCATCTTGAAGAACCCAGTGCCAACTTTATTGGGGGATCTTTACTATTCAGTGCATCAGAGGAATGAAAAGCAGAGGGGAAGATTAGTAAGGTGTTGTGCTCCATTGTTCCACACTTGGCTTCTCAGGCATCTACCCAGGACAGATGCATTTCTAAACCCTCATCAGCAGAGCAACTGGGCTAAGAGACTCACTGTTCTAACTTCAGCTGACATCAGATGGTGCACTCAGAGCACCAAGGGCAGGGATGTCATCACCAGCTGTGGGCCTTTTCCCAATGTGCCCCTAATAGGAGTTAAGGGTAGTATCAATTACAATCCTCTGCTGTTCAGAAGGCAACTGGGCTATGCACTGGTCCACACTCCTAGGGCACAGGACTTGGTTGAGACTCTCTATTGTGAGAACAAGATTAATTTGGCTATTGTTAGACAAGCTGCCTGGGCCTGGGATAATGTTCAAACCAAGGGAGTGACTATTCTGGGGAAGTGCAATAATGTGGCATCAGCACAACATTATGAGTGGTCCCGTGCCAGGGCCCAATTCTCTGGGATGCCCTTTACCATAGAAGACATGCCTGAGTCATCTTCAGCACCACCCCTTGCCACTATCAGTTTGGAAGAGTTTGAGAGCTTGAAAGAAAGGAATGAGAAGCTAACCCAGGCTTTGCAGAAGACCCTCCGGGAGAGGAGTGAAGGTATGAGGGAGATTGAGAGGTTGGAGAAATTAAGAGTAGAGCATTTGATTAAGATTGAGAAGTCTGGGGATTATATCAAAAAGTCTAAGGCGGGAGAACAAATTCTGAAGAATGCTTGCAAGGAAGCCCAGTTCCAGAGAGCAAGGACAGACTTGTATTTGAAGGAGAGTCAAGCCCGGTGGGTCAGGATCACCGAGGCTCGTACTCTAGAGGACAAGAGAGTTCAAGACAAGATGGAGCAATTAGAAGCAAGTGCAAAAGAACAACAAGAAGCCCTGGCATCAGCCCAGAGGGAGATATCAGAATTGAAGATCAAAGCAGGGGTGAAGAGGTCAAAGGACCAAACTCAGCACAAGAAGCTAACAGCAGCTGTTACGACCCGGAATCTCCTCATCAGGAATCTCACGGAGCGTCCGGCTGATCCTGTGACCGAAGCACTTCTCAAGGAAGTTCGTGAGGATGAGTTTGGTCTTGGTGTTTGACCATTTGTTTGTTGTTGCTTTCTTTCCATGTACTTTTATTTTCTTTTATGTATTTTGACCCCCTAGAGGGCTTGTGTTGTAAAATGAACAAGTTGTATTATTTCACCTTCTGTAATATATTTGTGTTAGTTTGCTTCATCTGAGTTTTCTTCAAGCAACAGCAACAGCATCATCAGGGGTCTGGAAGGGTCAAAACTGAATGCCAAACCGGATACCTTGAGAGCAAATAAGCATAACTGCATTGCATGCTAACCCTTTGTCTGTTTTGTAGGTTTTGTTTTATTGTTGCTAACCTCTGTTGTGATGCCTCAGGAACTATTGCTAGGCGCCGGGTATTTCCCCTCAACCGTCCGCACCGTTATCCAACCCGAAACAACCTTCCGGGAATTCAGATGGATCAGATGCAGCAGGACCTTACTGAGGTCAGAAATCAAATGGCAAATGAAAGGCTAGAAATGAGGAATCAAATGACTCAGTTTATGGAAGTTATGAACAACATGGCTCAGAGCCAGGAAAGATTGAGGGCCATGGTGGAAAGGCAGAATCAAGAAGATCCACATATAGGGACTGCCGGTACCAGTAACAATGAAAGGGTACAACCTCACGTCAACCCTCCGGTATTTGGACCACACCTCCATCCTGAGGTCAATATTCCTGCAAATGTTCAAGGGACTGCCACCGCAGCTAGGGTACTTCAAGAAGACCCCCAAGAGGACCAGTTTACAGTAATGGGTGCTGGGGAAGAAGCTTATGATAGAAGATTGGATGAGATAGCTGAGAAGTTGAGGTCCTTAGAATCTCAACTCTATGGGCTTCAACGTCATGGATATGGGCTTGGTAGACGGGGTCAGGATCCCCCATAAGTTCAAGCCTCCTTGCTTTGAAAAATACAACGGGACTTCCTGTCCCCGGACTCATCTACAGTCATTTCTGGGAAGGCTGAAGGCCTATACAATGGATGAGAAGCTTTGGATGTTCTATTTCGAAGATAGCTTGACTGGAGCGTCGAGAGAATGGTACTCTCACTTGACAAGGGCAACTATTAGATGCTGGAAGGACCTGGCAGAGGCCTTCATCAGACAATATCAGTATAATCTAGACATGGCACCCAACAGGACCCTCCTGATGGGAATGTCACAGTCTTCAAGGGAGAGTTTCCGAGAATATGCCCAGAGATGGAGGCAATTGGCTGCTGCCGTTCAACCACCTATGTCTGAAAGGGAAATGGCAGACATGTTTATGAACACCCTTCAGGGAACATATATTGACAGGCTGGCTGCTTTCTCTTCCACTAGCTTCGCGGATGTTGTCATAGCTGGGGAGAGAATTGAGAGCCTATTGAAAATGGGTAAGATTTCTGATAATGGTGCCAGCTCGTCCAGTAGTACAAGAAAGCCTTTTGCAGGCCCAAGAAGAACTGGCGAGACCAATGCCATCCACACCAACAGGGGCAGACCCCAGTATGTTCACAGGTCTGTAGCAGCAGTCACTATCCCTGCTCCGGCTCCTCCTCAACCAATCTATCAATCTCCTCAGCAAAGCTATCAACAGCAACCTCAGTACCATCAGCAAAATCAGTATCCTCCAAGAAATTACAACAACAGCAACAGCAACAGCAATAATCAGCAAAGGCCATTCCAGCAAAGGCCATCTCAAGCTAACAGAGTGATCGACCCGATCCCAATGCCATATGCTACATTGCTGCCACAGCTTCTGAAACTCAACCTGGTTGAGCTAAGAACGTTGGCACCTCCGGATCCCAACAGTCTACCAAGGAACTATGACTCCAATGCTAGGTGTGCTTTTCATTCAAACGCACCTGGCCACAGTACAGAAAAGTGCAGAGCTCTGCATATGAAGGTACAAGACCTGGTAGACTCGAAAGCTCTGAATTTTGCACCGCCACCCAATGTCAACAAAAATCCTATGCCAAATCATGGTGGTCCCCGAATTAACGCTATTGAAGAAGACAAACCGTCTTATTTAATAACGAGTGTGGGACAGATCAGGACACCATTGGTAGAAATCAAGGCTCAGCTCTTGGAATGCAACATGTTCCCAGGATGCGAGTTGGGGTGTGCTTACTGCAATATCTCAATAAATGGGTGCGATAATTTGAGGAATGGCATAGATAGCCTTATTCAGAGTGGCCAGCTTCAGATCACCACATCATTTCCAACAAATCCAGCAATCTCATCAGCAACGGTTTCAGAACCTCCTACAACTGCAACAACCATTGTTCCTGACAATTCTTCGGCTTCATCAACAAGTACTTCATCCATTATCTCAACTGATCAGTTCTCAACAAATTTTCCTGCTACAACTTCAGCATCACTCCATTTTGAACCTCCTACAACAACAACATCCGTTCTGCCACCATTGTCTCCTACAACACCAGCAACAAATCATGAAGATGTCTCTACTGTCACAATCTTTTACGATCCTGAAAGCAACTCCGCCTACAACTCAGAAGGTGCTGCTCCCACTAGGGCACCAGTCACAATTTATTACGATCCACAGACTATCACCATTCCTTCAACAGCTGCAATCAGTCCAGTCACCATCACGGTGCCTGGACCCGTACCTTATGAAAGCAGTAATGCCATCCCTTGGCATTACGGCTCTGACTTGTACTGTGAAGGACAAAGAATCACTTTTGAATCATCAACCCCTGCACTACAAGTAGACAATATGGGCGGAGGCGGAGGCTTCACTCGAAGCGGACGTCTTTTCGCCCCACAAATTCAGAGACCCACTGCCGAAGCAGAAGCTGCTGCCAAGGCAAAAGGGAAGAGCCCCGTGCAGGAAGATCAAGTTGTCAAAGAAGCCTTGAAAACACCGTTCGATCAAGAAGTTGATGAGTTTATGAGAATCATCAAAAAGAGTGATTACAAAATTGTGGATCAGCTTCACCAAACACCATCCAAAATCTCTATCCTCTCACTGCTTATGTGCTCCGAAGCCCATCGGAATGCACTACTCAAAGTCTTGCACGCAGCTTACGTGCCTGAAGAGATTACTGTCAACCAGTTGGAAACCGTGGTTGGAAACGTTACTGCTAGCAATGGGCTAGGGTTCACCAATACTGACTTGACAGCGGATGGCCGCAACCACAACAAAACCTTGCACATCATCATGGAATGCAAAGGGGCAGTCCATTCTCATGTGCTGGTAGACACGGGGTCGTCCCTTAATGTCTTACCAAAGAAGGCTCTGGTGAAGTTAGAATATGATGGATTGGCATTGAGACCCAGCAACCTGGTAGTAAGGGCCTTCGATGGTTCTAAGAGATCGGTTCTGGGAGAGATCGAGCTACCTGTGACAATTGGCCCACAGACCTTTAAAACTATCTTTTATGTGATGGACATTCAGCCCGCCTACAGCTGTTTGTTGGGTAGACCTTGGATTCACGCCGCCGGCGCAATAACGTCTACCATTCACCAAAAGTTAAAATTTGAGTGGGAAGGCCAAGTTGTTACAATCTGTGGGGAGGAGGATATATTTGTTAGCCACCTGGCTACTTATAAGTACATTGAGATGGATGGGGAGATCCATGAAACAATGAGCCAAGGATTTGAAGCCTTGAATGTGAATGAAGCATCTGCTGTATCTGGAATCTCCATGTCATCTTACCAACAAGCCCGGAAGGTTGTTGAGGAAGGAACTGCCCTAGGCTGGGGCAAGGTTTTAGCTGTGGAGGAGAAGAAAGACAAATTTGGGTTGGGTTACAGACCAACTCAACATCAAGCAAAGGCTGCTGAGAAGCCCGGTTTTGTCAGCGGGGGGATGCTTACCCCTGATGCTATCAACTGTCTGGAAGACGAGCTGGAAGAGGAGCGCAATCTGGAGAATTGGATTCGTCCAAAGATCCCGGGGAGCAGTATCTCGAACTGGTCTTCCCAGGAAATTATAAGAGTTACTCATGCAGAGTAATTATTATTTCCTGTATTTTTATAAGCATGCATCAAAGTCTTACATCTTGCCCAAGATGACAAGACTCATTTTGTAATCGGGCCATCTGTACTTTTTGTGCAAACAAGATTAATTAATGAAATATCAGACATCTTTTTGCAAACGAGTCTTTTTCTTTTCGTTCACTGTTTTTCCATTTTTCTTTTTGTACAAAAAATAAATGGCGGTGTTTTCAAAATGACAACTTCATTTCACCTTTCTAAATAAGACTAAAATCAGATCACTAAAATGAACAACTTAACCCTTGCAGAGAGTGCCTTCCAGACAGCACCGACAACAGCACGGCTATGACTTCGTATGACTTTGACAATCCAATCAATCAAGCTGATGAAGGGGTTGAAGAAGAATATGAGCTTCCTGAAGAGCTATCCAGGTTGTTAAGACAAGAGGAAAAGGTTATTACTCCTCACCAGGAGGAGGTTGAAGTGATCAATCTTGGTACAGATGAAGACGTGAAAGAAGTTAGAATCGGGGCCTGCCTGCAAGACTCAGTGAAGAGACAACTGATAGACCTGCTTCAGGAATATGTAGATGTGTTTGCTTGGTCGTACCAAGACATGCCAGGGTTGGATACCGATATTGTCGTGCACAAGTTGCCTTTGAGAGAAGAATGCCCGCCAGTTAAACAGAAGCTGCGCCGTACCCGTCCGGACATGGCAATGAAAATCAAAGAAGAGGTACAAAAGCAATGGGACGCCGGGTTCCTTGCTGTGACTAGCTATCCACCGTGGGTTGCTAATATTGTGCCTGTGCCTAAGAAGGACGGCAAAGTAAGGATGTGCGTTGACTACCGGGATCTGAACAGAGCCAGCCCAAAAGATGATTTCCCATTACCTCACATTGACGTATTGGTGGATAACACGGCTCAGTTCTCGGTATTCTCCTTCATGGACGGATTTTCAGGATACAATCAGATTAAAATGTCACCTGAGGACATGGAGAAGACAACCTTCATCACACCCTGGGGCACGTTCTGCTACAAAGTGATGCCATTTGGGCTCAAGAACGCTGGTGCAACATATCAACGGGCTATGGTAACATTATTCCACGATATGATCCATAAAGAAATTGAATGTTATGTGGATGACATGATTGCCAAGTCCCTTACTGAAGAAGATCACCTGGTGAATCTGCTCAAGTTATTCAAGCGTCTGAGGAAGTACCAACTGAAGTTGAACCCCAACAAATGCACATTCGGGGTGCGATCCGGTAAGCTGCTAGGATTTATCGTAAGTGAGAAAGGGATTGAGGTTGACCCTGATAAAGTCAAAGCCATCCAAGAGATGCCTGCACCGAAAACTGAGAAAGAAGTTCGAGGGTTCTTAGGTCGATTGAACTATATCTCACGGTTCATATCTCACCTCACAGCAACCTGTGAACCCTTGTTCAAGCTGTTAAGAAAAGAACAGACGGTCAGGTGGAACGAAGATTGCCAGAAGGCTTTTGACAAGATCAAGGAGTATTTGCAGGAACCTCCAATCCTTATGCCGCCAGTTGAAGGAAGACCTCTGATTATGTACTTGACAGTATTAGAAGAGTCAATGGGGTGTGTGCTGGGCCAGCATGACGAGTCTGGTCGAAAAGAGTATGCAATATAATACCTAAGCAAAAAGTTTACCGACTGTGAACAGCGTTATTCACTGCTCGAGAAAACTTGTTGTGCTTTAGCGTGGGCTGCTCGCCGACTGAGACAGTATATGTTGACCCACACTACCTTGTTAATCTCAAAGATGGACCCAGTCAAGTACATATTTGAGAAGCCAGCTCTTACCGGACGGGTTGCAAGATGGCAAATGATTCTCACAGAATACGACATCCAATACACTTCTCAGAAAGCCATCAAGGGCAGTGTATTGTCTGAATATCTTGCTGAGCAACCTATTGATGATTACCAGCCTATGAGATTTGACTTCCCTGATGAAGACATCATGTTCATAAAATCAAAAGATCATGAAGAGCCTATTCACACTGAAGGGCCTGACCTAGAAGAAGAATGGACTATGATGTTTGATGGGGCGGTTAATATGAATGGCCGTGGTGTTGGTGCAGTACTTATTACACCCAAAGGAGTTCACATGCCTTTCTCGGCAAAACTCACTTTCAACTGCACTAACAACGAAGCTGAATACGAAGCTTGCATTATGGGTCTTGAGGAAGCCATTGACCTCAGGATCAAGACATTGACCGTATTCGGAGATTCAGCTCTAGTAGTCAATCAAACCAACGGAAAATGGTACACCCACCAGGATCATCTGATACCTTACAGGGATTATACAAGAAGGCTATTGACGTTTTTCACAACAGTCAAGCTTGAGTATATCCCTCGGGACGAGAATCAGTTTGCAGATGCCTTGGCTACCATTTCGTCCATGATCAAAGTTCAAGCTGCTAACTTTGTACCTCAGATTTCAGTGTCCAGACTTGATAGACCAGCATATGTGTTCGCAGCAGAAGTTGTCAAAGATGATAAGCCTTGGTTCCATGACATTAAATGCTTCTTGGAGGATCAAACATACCCACCTGGGGCATCATCCAATGATAAGAAGACATTAAGAAGGCTTGCTGGTAGTTTCTTCCTGAACACTGACGGGTCTTTATACAAAAGGAACTTTGATATGGTACTCCTCAGATGTGTTGATAAGACAGAAGCAGACTTGTTGATGCATGAAGTGCACGAAGGATCCTTTGGTACCCATGCAGGAGGACATGCCATGGCTAAGAAATTGCTAAGATCAGGTTATTACTGGATCACAATGGATACAGACTGCTGTGCCTACGCCAGAAAATGCCACAAATGCCAGATCTACGCAGATAAGGTGCATGTGCCTCCCAATCCTTTGAACATCATGTCTTCACCATGGCCCTTTGCCATGTGGGGCATTGATATGATTGGCAAGATTAAGCCAACTGCTTCAAACGGCCACAGATTCATCCTGGTCGCCATCGATTATTTCACCAAGTGGGTTGAAGCAGCCTCATATGCAAACGTCACCAGGCAAGTGGTAGCCAGATTTCTGAAGAGAGATATCATCTGTCGATATGGAGTTCCCGAGCAAATCATTACTGATAATGGTTCCAACTTAAACAACAAAATGATAGCAGAACTGTGCCGGGACTTCAAGATCCAACACCACAATTCTTCTCCTTACAGGCCAAAGATGAACGGCGCTGTTGAGGCAGCAAATAAGAACATCAAGAAGATTGTGCAGAAGATGGTAGTCACTTACAAAGACTGGCATGAAATGCTACCATTTGCCTTGCATGGGTACCGCACGTCAATCAGAACATCCACTGGGGCAACACCGTATCAGCTTGTGTATGGTATGGAGGCAGTCCTACCAGTTGAGGTTGAATTGCCTTCTTTACGAGTATTGATGGATGTTAAACTGAGTGAAGCAGAATGGGTACGGGCCCGATACGAACAACTGAGTCTGATCGAAGAGAAAAGATTGGCTGCAATCTGTCATGGGCAGCTGTATCAGAAGAGAATGAAGAGAGCTTTCGATCAGAAAGTCAGGCACCGAGAGTACCAAGTGGGAGATCTTGTGCTGAAAAGAATCCTCCCTCCTCATACAGACCACAGGGGCAAATGGACTCCAAATTATGAAGGACCATTCGTGGTAAAGAAAGTTTTCTCTGGTGGAGCACTGATGCTCAGCACCATGGATGGTGAAGACTTCCCGTCCCCTGTGAATTCAGATGCAGTTAAAAAATACTTCGCATAAAAATGACCCGCTGGACACAAAAACAGAATGCAAGTCCAGGCAAAAATAGGGCATCCCGGCGAGTCAAAAACAGAATAAAAGACTCGGGCAAAAATAAGGGAAATAAATGAAAAGATGTACACCCTCTGAGTTGAAAAGCCGCATTGGACAGCTCAGGCAAAAATGGGTATCCCGATGGATTGAAAACCCGAAGGGGCGATCCATGCAAAATAAGGGAATAAGCGAACAACTGCATTCTGAATTCGTCTGTATTGTCAGCAACTTGGTTAAGGCTTCAAAGGATCAAGCTTCAATCAGAATCAACTTTCTCCAGAAAGCAAGACGAGAAGAAAGTCAAAAGTCATACGAGTCATAGCAGGAGAGGAAGCTCCTTAAAGCGTCATCAACACCGCCAACATTTTTGTTTCTCAATTTGTAGCAATCCCCTCATTTCAGGAGATATGTTTCTTTGACTGTATCTTGCCAATTCAGGGCACATGAATTAATAAAATCAGATTTTTCAGTCATGTTTCGTTCTGTATATTTTTGTTTGCAAAGGATGTCTGATGTCTCTAAAAAATCAATTGCATAAGTACAGATGTTTTTCTCCCAAAAATAATAATAATAAAACACATGCTTACAGGGAATATACTTACTCTCGAAAGTACTTAACTCCTATGACGGAATCCAGTAAAGGATACCTCGGGACCTTTTGTGCGTTTCCTTATCTTTGCAGGATCGCAGGTATACAGGACGCAACTTAGGGCATGCAAGCTACATCTCAGCAAGTTGGCAAATCAACAAAAGATCTCAGCATCCGAAATGCTCTATCCCCAGCTGAGTTGCCTCTTGTTGCTCTCCCCAGCTGAGTGGCCTCGTATAATTCCCCAGCCAAGTTGCCATTTCATCCTCAGTTGAATACAAGAGTCAGGGAACCATCTCCCCACAGAGCTCCAACCTCTATCCAGAAGAGCAGCGCATAGAAGATCACAACAGAGTGAAGAAAGCTTCTACAAACCCCAGCTGGGTCTCTCATTTCAAAGGATATGTCAATCGGTGACCTATATCCCCAAGCAAATATCATCTTATTAGATCTACCGATGATCTTATCCCCAGCTGGTAGATCCATTTCAAACAGATCAGCCAGTGATCCCCGCGGCAACGGGATCCGAATCCCGGTTTGATATCTTTGCATAATCATGGCATTTGCATCATACTGTCCCCTCAGAGCGTAGCATTCCGTCTAATACGGAGCATTACGGCAAAAATCAAACGCATAGCATAATCATAGGCCATGTTCTGAATTAACACTTGTGAATAATAACCGTTCATCATCATTGTATAAAAATCCCCACCAGAATCCCAGCAAAAGCAGTTGCCTCACAAATCACAAACACCAGTATATATTTCCTTTTGATACCCGTCCATATCATCACTCCCCAGTAAAGTCGCTGGAACACTCTTTACAAACAAGATCACCCGTATTACAGATACTTCCTGACACCCATCCGTGTCACATCACCAGCAGGAAGCCAAAGACATCATCTTTGCACTCACCTATACCTATATATACACTTTCTTGGCACCCGTCCGTGTCACCTTCCCCAGCAGTCAAACACTTATCTACACAATACTCACCACTCGTGATACACTTATACAGATACTCGTCCGTATCTTATACACAACACTTTTCTCCCCACAGATTCGACATTGGTCCATTGTTCTTTGTTAACCAGTTGGTACTCGTCCGTATCATCATCTCAGAGCATTGCATCTAGAGTTTGTTTCTACATGATACTCGTCCGTATCATAGTCTTAAGGATGCTCGTCCGCATCTTTAATCCATACACCGTGTCAAACACTTATGTCCTCTTGAATATAGACACTTGTCTGTGCCTACTATTCCCCAGAAGAGTCCTCTCAGATTCAACACTCGTCCGTGTTCTCTGTTAACCAGATGGTACTCGTCCGTATCATCATCTCAGAACGCGCGTCAGTATTTGTTTCTACCCGATACTCGTCCGTATCGTAGCCTTAAGGATGCTCGTCCGCATCTTTAATCTATACACAATACCAAACACTTATACCTTTTGTTTCTTGGATGAAAACACTCGTCTGTGTATACTACTCCCCAGTAGACTACCAACAAAGCATTTCTTTTTATCTAACACTCGTCCTGTGTTATGATAAAACCTGAGAGCGGCCGTACCCTGCTAGGTGGTCGTCCTCCACCCCTTGATGGTCATCCTCCATCATGCTCATCCGATGGCCGTCCCCATCGTTGTTTTTAGCAGCCGTCCCCTGCTAGGTGGCCGTCCTCCACCTTTTGATGATCGTCCACCATCATTTTATCCAATGACCGTCCCCATTGTTGATTTTTGGTTATCTGACACTCGTCCTGTGTTATGATAAACCTCGAGAGCAGCCGTACCCTGCTGAGTGGTCGTCCTCCACTTCTTGATGGTCGTCCTCCATCATGCTCGTCCGATGGCCGTCCCCATCGTTGACCTTTTCTATCCGATGGCCGTCCCCATCGTTGACATTTTCGGCAGCCGTCCCCTGCCAGGTGGTCGTCCTCCACCTTTGATGGCCGTCCCCATCATATTTCCTTTACTCCCCAACAGAGCAGCCGTCCCCTGCTAGGTGATCGTCCTTCACCTTTGATGGCCGTACCCCATCATCTGTTCATTTCATTTATTCTTTAACCCGATGGCCGTCCCCGTCGTGGTCCCTTTTCCTTTTCTTTCAGCCCGATGGCCGTCCCCATCGTCGGTTACTTTGCTTTGTGAACTTGATGGCCGTCCCCGTCATGTTTCATTGATCCCCAGAAAATTTTACAGCTTTATCTTGATGGCCATCCGCATCATGATTTGATTTTCCCCAGCTAGTCGGCCGTCCCCGTCTTGGCTTTACCTTTTATCCCCAGCATGTCGGCCGTCCCCGTCATTGCGTTGTTTCCCGCTTTACAATATACTTTATTTTCCTTTACAATCTATATCCCTTTTCTTCTTCATTCTGTGAGTGCAAATTTTGGACTGTCTTTGGTATTCAACCACAAGTTATCTTGTTTGCCTGTTAAGTCGTTGCTTACACCCTGCACAGTTAACTCATGTTTGAATAGGGGCAGCTGTAAACACCCCAAATTTTCCCTCACCCATTCACACCATGGCTTGTGATCATTCTCATATGCATAAACACAATCATAACATCTCATGTCTCATTTTTGATTCACTGCATAGATTCAAAGTCATCTGCACCTAGGGTTTGTGATCTGAGCAATCCAAGAGCCCATTGAGCCACTCCAAAGGCCATCAATCACTTCAGAGGGATCCATGTGTGTTCAGGCATCATATTACATCCTCACAAAGTCAAAAATGCAAAGGAATCACAAGAGCTAGGGTTTGAGTGGATGCAGAGCCAAGTTTGACTGCACAGTTGACCTAAAATTAGGGTTTTGGTTTCAGAGGCCATGACCCCAAATTTTTTGGTCATTCTTGTTTCCATTGGTCTCTATATGGTATAGGGAGTATGCATATCAATTTTCATGAAGAAATTCCATGGGGAAGTCATCTGATCAAGGTTTGACTTTTCAGACAAGCCAGTGTAAAATCAGGGCATCTGAGGCCCCCAATGACCCAACCAATGGGTGATCTTCATCATTTTGAGTGTATATGATCTTTATTTGATCATGTAAGAAGGTTGAAGTTCTTAGAAATCAAGAATTTGGAAGTTTTGCAAATGTTGACTTTTTGGGCATAGTTGACTTTTCAAGAATGCTTCATTTTAGGTCATTTTTCAAGCCTTGATTCTTGATCCAAAAATGCTTCAAATGGAAAAACTTTGGTCATGAAAGTTGTAGATCTCATCTTTCCTTTTTCAAAAAGTACAAGAACATGATCAAACTCTTCTTGGATCAAAAGTTATGGTGTGGCAAAGTTGGCTAAAATCATTGATTTTCAAGGCATGCTTCAAATGAGAATTTTGCAAAATCATGTACCAAGGCAAATTGCAACCTCTAATTCATTTCAAACCATGACACAAACATTCCTTAGGCCTTAAAAGTCAGAATTGGATCAAGGTTTCTCATGTTTTGGTTCATGTAACAAGACTTTTCTTCATGAAGTTCAAAAAGCAAGCAACTTGCAAAATCATCATGATCACTTCCTACAACTTGTGACATTGGCTAGCCTTTCCCCTCACCCTTGCTGCGCAGCCCCATGCTTGTACTTGCCTAGATCATGAGCCATACTTTCCTTACACAAAATTTGACTTTTGAGCAAAAGCAAACTTACCAATCACTATAGGCCAGGTCACATCATCTGACCTATAGGATTAAAATACAATATCATTTGGCAAGCAAAATGTATCAAGAGGCAAGGCTAAAACCTCATGTACCAAGACATTCACAAAACACACCCCAGCTGCATTTTGTTTCGAATCTCTCTGCCCAGCCATCAAACATACAAACCATTTCCACACTTCAACTCACCATACTTCATAGACCTCAAACCACCAAGAGCCAGGCCTGAAACAAGCAAGAACACCCCACTGCCATTTCTCACCTCAACTTGCAGTTTCATTCGAAACTCTTTCCACAGCACACAAACACACAAACAAACACCACAAAGCTTCTCCACTCACCATCTGGATCACAAAGAACCATTTACAATGACCTGAAGCTGCCTGAAACTCCATTGCCATTTCTGACTGAGCTTGAGCAGAAGCTTGTCAAACTCCTCATCCAACCAACATAAATTCCTTTTGAGCATTCAAACATCATCTGGGGATCAAGTGGAGTGGATTGCACTGAAGGAAGTGGTCAGAAAGTCATCAGAGTGAAAGCTTCGAATCTCAGGTAGCTTGAAAAATGTTTTTCCAGAAATCATTTTTCTTGTTCTAAACTTGCTCTTTGTGCCTTCCTGATCATGAGTATGCTTTTAGTTTTTGAAATGGCTTTGAAATGAGTATTTAATTAGCTTCTGAAACTTGCGTGCCCTAGTTCTTATTTGCTTCGATTCAGCTTAGTTAGGAAATATAAATTTGTTTTGAGAGGGTTTTGGTTCGTGAGTGTGTAAGGATCATTTCCCAATTCTTAGGTTTCATTTTTGTTACGTTTTGAGGGAGTTTGGGGATTTTCAGGGGAGATGCTGGCCGGAGAAGACGACCGGAGGTCTTCTCCGGCAGCCTGAAAGTGTTTAAGCCCTAATTGTGTAATTAATTGCCATTTGAATGTGGACCATTGGATGCGTTGAAAATGTTGACCTCCCGCGTGAGTGTGTGGCCTGGATCTCTCTGATTAGCCCTAATCCACGTGTTTAATATAATTAATCCATAATTTAATTAATTAAGTCAGAAACAACCTGGACCCTTGGATGACGCGCATGGTCAACAGATTCAAATCCAGACTCAATCTCATCCCTCCATTCTGATTACTTTCCCTTTTATTTAATTTTAATTCATTTTCTTTTCATTTTATTTGCATAATTTATTAAAAATAGCAAAAATGTCTTAAAAATTATGAAACTTTTTCTTAAAAGTTCTATTAATTTTTAAGACCCAAAAATATTTTTATTTTATTTTTTATCATTAAAAAAGTATTTTTAAATATTTAAAACATTATTTTTAATTGATTAATGGAAATTAATTAATTAAAAATACTTTTAGGTATTTAAAAATCACCAAAAATTTCATGAAATGTTCTAAGACATTTAGAAACATTGTCCAACCTTCAAACCAAATTTCTTTTTTGATCTTGATGCATTTTGAGAATTTTCCATTGAATTAAATCATTTTTGGTGCATTATTTTGATCATGAGTTCAAAAATTCATTTCTGCCTATCTAAGAAGGGTTGGACATTGATTCTTCTTGCATTGTTTTGTGTTTAGCATGTAGTTTCTAGGATAAAATGGCCATGATTTGATCTTGCATTTTTCAATTGTTTGGTATTTCTTTTGTTTAGGAACCCTAATAACTTAGAAAAATCATAACTTGAGATTGGTTAAGAGTTGAGACCTCCCCTTTGGACCTTGGTTTAGTATAGGTTTAGGGTTTCTTTGGATGGCATTTTCCATTTTTTATCTTAGGGTTTGCTTCTGGTTTTGGTTTTTGTTTGTTGTTTGTTTCATAAACCCTAATTTGGGCTTCCATTTGCATCCTTCTTGCATTCTCTTGCATAACATGACTTGCCATGACATTTCAAGCATTCATGTGATTCATTTGACATCATAAGACATATAGAAAGCATCTTTGATCATTGCATCTTGCATTTGCCATGTTGTATGCCATGTATGCTTCATAACTTTTCATGTATATCCATGCTTCCAAGCTTGCACCATTTGCATCCATGAACTTGTATGAACATCTCCATGTCTTGCCTCATGCTTGCAGCACTCCATAGCATCATTATCATCATAAACATGCTTCTGGTTTTGATTTACTTCATACCATTTCATCACATTTTGCATTGCATTGTATTTCCTTTTCTAACTTTTCAGGTGGTAAGTGATTTTGAGAAGTGAATTTGCCTTCACTTCTCATAACTTTTCTTTTCATCTCTCTTGCATCCATGCTGCATTTTATCTTGTGTTTGAGATTGAGCTTGCTCATTCTTGTTCCTCCCACTTTCTTTCTTCAAGTGACTTGACTTCTTGAATGAAGCAAGTTGCTTTTCTTCTCTTGATCTTGTTCATCTGCTTCCTGGTGGTTCTCTTTGAAGACTTCTCTTGAAAACCTCACAAACCTTAGGAACAACCAAGCATGAAAATGATTAGGGTTTTAATTAGTCTCCCCTCATAGTTTTACCTTTGTGTTTCTCCTTGAGTCTTCTCTTCTCATCTCATAATCAGGGACTAAACCCTAAAGGCTTTAAGGCTTTGTGATTAAGTTTATGCCTGCATCCTTCTCTTAGCATGGAGTGTATAACTTTAATCCTAAGTGTTAAACCCTTAATGTGTTTAAATCTCTTAATCAATCCATCTAATAATCATCAAGACATCACTTGTAACTTGGGCCTTGCATTAGGGTTCTAATTCTTCCTTAATTGGTTAAGAAGGACCAACCCTAGTGTTAATGGACAAGTCCCCCTCAAGTTGTCTTACAAATCATAAAATTCACTTCATCATCATATCATTAAATAAAATCCACTTAACCAAAGGCTTGTTTTGTCATGAGTTTAATCCCTAATCATGGATTAAGTTGAGGAGCTTTCCTCAGCTTAAACATTCTCATCTATTATCCTTCTATTAGGATGGTATAATGAGTCTGTTTAATCCTTGATTATGGCTTAACCTCATTACTTAACACTAAACAAAAACACCAAAAACATCTAAATAATCACAAGTAGGTTAATGATCTTAATCCTGCATCAAAGGTGGTTAAGTGTGAGAAGCTGACTTCACACTTGAGGTATTCTCATTACCCCTAATCAGAGGGAAGATGTGATGAGTTTACTAAATCCATTGGTTTAGACTTAAGCTCATTAACTTATGACAAACTTTCAAAAGCAATAAAAGACTGAAAACTCAAAAACAAACAATAATCGTCTCCTCCGGGATTCTTTTCTCATCTCATTCACTCACAACCGAGAACTTGCTTCTTCCGTCTAATGCAAGACAGTTTGCATCTGTGCCAGACAGATCATACACTTGAGCACAGGCAAGTAAGCAGTTCACAAGTCAATTCATCTATCAGTCTCTTTGGGTCGAACTACGGTGTTCTGACTTCCTCATTGCACGAGAGGATACGTAGGCATAACTTAACAGTTATCGAACAAAAGTCTCTGTATATTCCCCCTTTTTCTAGCCTCATTCTTTTAGCCTCATGATCTTGAGCAATTCATCCTCATTCCTGCACTGACATTGTATATATTACACCTCACATTCTTCTACACTGACACCTGTACATTCTTTTCCAGTTATTTTTCACACAAATTGCACTGACATTACCCCTTTAGAACACAAATCTTTTAAGCGTGGATCCCGTCGAGTACGGCGGACAATCTGGGTGCTAATACCTTCCCAGGTTGTAACCAACCCCCTTTCTCAGTCTCTCTGGTTCGCAACCGTCTTATCCATGTCTTTCTAGGTCTATGCAGCATTGCCTTTCCTCCGGGATAAAAATGCCTAGCTGGCGACTCTATTCATTCTCCAGTGAGTTCACGGCTGTGTGTTCTCATTGTCCCTCTCGCCGACCGTTCGCGTCTGTACCTTCATCTGATCTATTTCATTTGTCGGGAGCGACACATGGATCTCAACTTCTCAGATATCTCGTCCAGACGACGGTCATAAGCTTCATCTGCCCCAGCACCTAACACCATAAACTTCTCATCTTGAGGATCTTCCTGTAGAATATGATCTCTAGTGTTTCTTTGGCCATGCCCAAGGACATTAGCTTCAGGATTGTTGTCAGGTCCAAACACTACTGGAGTCGCTCGCGGTTGATCGCGCTCATTGTTGCTAGTACCTCCAGTGCCTGCGTGATTATCTTTCGGGGTTTGCCGCTCGACCAACTCCCTTAATCTTTCCTGGGTCTGAGCCATCCCAGTCATCACAGCCATGAATTGATTCATCTGGGTTCTCACTTCTGTCCTCACATCTGTCATTTGAGTCCTCACATCTGTCAGTTCCTGCTATAGCTAATCCATTTGTAGACTCGGAAGGTTGTTATGGGTCGGATATCTGTGGACTCGGTTGACAGAAAAGACCCTTCTGCGAGCAATATTTCTGGAAACAATCAACAAAGTGAGAAAACAATAACAAAACACCTGCAAAACAAAGGATATGAGGTTAGCATGCGATGGGATCTATCTATTTGTCTTCAGAGGGTATCCGGTTTTTGGTTCTTGGTTTTGACCTTCCAGACCCCTTGGAGGAGATAAAGATGTTGAACGAAATCCACAAAAACCAAAAGATAAATAGAATACAAATGACATTGACAAAATACAACTAGTTTGTGAATACAACAAAAAACAAAAACTCCCATGGTGAGTTGAAATACAACTATAATACAATCAGTTCACGAATACAACAAAACAAACTCCCCTGGTGAATCAAAATACAATCAAATTCAAGAATACAACAAATAAAATCACCATGGTGAGCTAAAGTACAATCGAATAGATATAAGTAAAGAAAATCAGACATCCAGTCCAAAAGCATCCTCCCTGACTTCCTTCAGGAGAGCATCAGTTACCGGTCCAACTGGGTGCTCTATAATAGTTCTGATGAGAAGGTTTCTGGTTGCAATGGCATTTGTCATCTTCTGATACTTGTCTTGTTCTTTGGATCTCTTTAACCCCACCCGGAGTTTCAACTCCGAGATCTCCTTCTGAGCTGATAGCAGTGTTTCTTGGCTTCTTTTCTCATTAGACTCTAATTGCTCTATCTTGGCTTGCATCTCCTGGTCTTCTTTCAGACGAGCCTCAGTTATCCTGACCCATCTATCCTGACTCTCCTCCAGATAATGCTCAGCTCTTGCCCTTTGAATATTTTCTTCCTTACATGCATTCTTCAGCACAAGTTCTCCTACTCGGGCTTTCATGATGAAGTCTTCAGTCTTCTCAATTTTGGTTACATCCTCGATGTGCAGCTTCTCTAACCTCTCAATGTCTAGACGACCATCATTCCTTTCCCAAAGGGTCTTCTTCAAAGCTTCAGCCAGCTGGGCATTCCTCTCTTTCATCTTCTCAAATTCTTCCAAACTGATTGTGGTTATGGGCTCAACTGCTGATGGCCCTGGCACATCCTCCAGGGTGAATGGTATGCGAGTAATTTGTCCTCTGATGCGTGACCATTCAGTGTACTGAGTAGAGGCTATGTTGTTTCACTTCCCTATAATGGCGGTTCCTTTAGTCTGTATATTATCCCAAGCCCAGGCTACTCGTCGGATGGTGGCATGGTTGTTTTGAACATCACAATAAAGAGATTCTGCTAGGTCTTGCTCCCTAGGTGGATGTACCAAGGCATACCCCAACTGTCTTTTGAAAAGTAAAGGATTGTAATTGATGCAACCCTTTACTTCAATAAGTGGCACATTTGGGTATTGCCCACAGCTTTTTATTATATCTCGGCCCTTGGTGTTTTGAGTACACCATCTGATCTCTTCTGAAGTAAGGGCAATCATCCTCTTAGCCCAATTCCTTGACTGATGTGGGTTTAGGAAAGCTTTTGTCTTCGGCATATGTTTCATCAATCAACTATACAAAAGAGGTGCACAACATCTTACCAGTATTCCTCTATGTTTCTCATTCCTCTGATGAACTAAGTAATATAAATCTCCTACAAGGTGGGAACCGGGTTCTTTAGCATGAAGATGTGAATGGCATTCTTGCTTACAAACTTAGGCTCGTCTGCAAACAAAATGATACCATAAATGCTGAGAGCCAGGAGAGCACACACAATTTCCCAATTCCCTACTACAACATGCTTTGTAGCCTGAGTAATCAAGAAATCCAGATGAAGGTCTGAGATTCCAGCCTTGGAAGTCATGTGTTCATCAATGGTGGTTACTTCCGGATGTAGTGTGTAACACCCTTCTACCCCAAAAAAAAATATTTAAATATTATCAGAGTAATCATCGAGAAGGGTATCACATTTCATCATAATTCGAACAAACAGTGTCCTGTCCCGTAACACGGGTTAATCAACATCAAGAATAACATATAGCATTTGACAGTGGAATTTAAACTTCATATTTCAAACTCATAATTTTTTACTTCATAAAATATAATTTTCACCATCCGAAATTTAACATCATAAAATAGGAAAAATATTTATCCAAATAATAACATAATTGAAAACAGTTTAGCAAAAGAAAACCCATCCCAGTGTTACATGACACAGAGCAGGACACATAGACCAAAACCACTTCTAAGGAACACTAAAACACGCTCCGAGACTCATGAATAACTCCTCTTGCACTACAAGCCTATTCTTTATCATCTGCAAGTTACCCACGAAAGAGGCAACATTTCCAAGAAGACAGGGTGAGTAATCATAATATATCATAAACTTATAAGAATATAGAACATAAATAAATTAGTACAACATATCATGACATCATCAACTATAAAATTCAGCAACAACAACACGATCATGAAATTAAGCAACACCAACACAGTCATGAAATTCATCCAGAATATGCAATTCTAACATCCTGATATGCAATATGCATGTGGTACCATTTTCATCGTGAGATAGATACATGACCATCAACTCTCCACAAAGGAGCACATCGTAAATCATCGAGTCACTTCAATCCACACAATGGGATTGAAGCAATAAAATAGGATGAAGCCCCATCGTGAATGTTATGAAATGCAATGATGCGCTACATCGTAAAAATCATCAAAATAATTCGCATCATTCATTTCACCTCAGCAAACCAATCATCAAATAATCATATATATCATCATGACATTACACCCAGAACACTGGTTCTATAACCACTCTGACACATCAAGAATTGACCCGTACCCGGTAAATCATGAGTCAATTACAAGGTTATTTCATAAATTCATTTATAAAAACTATTGCATTTTTCTCATTTTTATTCATCAAAATAAAGTTCAGTTCATGCTCTTTCTGACGCTTCAAACGGAACGCGAATCGGATTTACGGTTTGAAAGTTACGGATTTTTCAAGAATTAAAATTCAGCATACTGACAGTGTTATCCGGTTAACCCATAGCGTTAACCGGTTAACGCCTGCGAAATTCCAGTTTTTCACCAAAAATTACAATGGTTAACCGGTTAACCCATAGCGTTAACCAGTTAACGCACGTTTTCCAGCAGTTCTCTGCTACACAATTGCAGACTGCTTCAACACCAAAACCCCCCCCAAAATCCCATTACGGGTTTCACATCAAAACACTCAAAAACCATTCAAAAACATCAATCAAACATCAACATCATCAAGATAACAATTATACAAACAAATATATGATTGTAACTCATTCTAATCACTCTAATTCATCAAGATTTCTCTCATAAACTCCACCTAAATCAAAACCCCTAAAACTCATAAACTCATACAATCCTAATCTATTCATAGTCTAATTCCTACACATTTACAATAGATTATAAAAACTCCCCATACCTTAGAGAATTTCTCCGATTGACTCTCTTCTCTGGGGTTCTCCACAGCCTCTTGACTCTGAGCTTCCTCTTTCTCCCCCTTCTTCAGAGCACTTCCCCAAACACGATAAAATGAGCATTTTGATCGTATAATCCCTTTTGATCAAAACTATCCTGTAACACGGTGGGAGAACTGACTTTAGTTAAATGTTGCGGATAGCAAGAGTCGCCACCGACTTTTATTTTATCCAAAGGAAAGGGCATAAAAGAACAGGAAAGACCTTAAAAGATTTTTGGGTTCGGGGGGTAGGTTATGTAAAGGGAGGGTGTTAGCACCCTTTACATCCATGGTTATCCATGGGCTCTTAGTTACTTAGCTCACTTTAAAATGTTTTAAGAAGTGTAGTGTGTGTTTAGAAATTTTCTTAAGTACTTTATAATGATCCATGTACGGATATATATAAAGCCTTTGTTTTGAAAATTGCTTGAAAATGTAAAGTGTTTTTGAAATGTTTTGAAGAGTGAGCAAGTACATAAGAGGAACCTACCCTAAGTTAAATATTTTCTGTTCTTGAATATCCTTTAAATGGTAAGACTATCCCTATTATTAAGGAACATGTAGTCATTACCTTGGATGTATGAGGGACCAATGAAGGGACAACTGTGATTAGGCAACTGTAAGGTGTATTTAGCAATTTGAAGGGACTTATCATCTTTTATTCGAAAGGGACAAGATCATTTACGAAGGCAACATCAAAGGGACTTGATCTTATAATCTTTTAAGGGACTAGATGATATGAGAGAAGGGATTTTGCTTTACACCTTACTTGACCTTTTTCTTTAGGCAACATGAGAGGTATCCTTAAGAATGTGAGATGGCGATCCAAGATCGACTTACGTGTGTGCGTGTACGGATTCAAGTATTTATCTTACAAATTAGTGAGCTAAATTCAATTTTAAATACAAACATGTTTACACTCCCTATTTTACTAACCATGATAATTTAAAATAAATAATAAGAAATTCTACAACTATTACATAGTGGGTACAATTACATTATAATAATAGAATAATTTAAATAAATAAACACATAAAAAGTAAATAAATAAATTGGTTAGTAATAATAAACAAAAATAAATATAAGAAGGTTAGTATAATAATATAATGTAGAAACAAATTAAAAATTAAAAATTAAATAAATAATTAATTTTAAGAGTTTTAATAAAAGAAAAAGTAGTAAATATTATATACTAATAAATATGATTAATAGTTCTAATAATTTAATTATATATACATAAAAAATATTTGTTGATTATAATTAAATAAGCATATAAAAATTTAGACTCATAAAATAAAGTTAGGGTTTTTAATTGTTTAGAAAAAAATAAATTAGGGTTAATTACTTAATCTAAACTTAATTAAATTATTTATATATAAAAACTACATATAATAACAAATTACAAAATAAATATATATAATTAAAATTTACAAACAAATAAATTAAAATTTATAACATAATTAGGGTTTTGTATTTAATTTACAAAATAAAACAATTTATTTACAAAAATATGATAATTATACATATATACATATTGTGAAATAAATATAAACAATTTAAATTTGTTTAAGAAAATAAATTATGATATTTTAAGAATATAGAGAAAAGTATTTTAATGGTATTTAGAAAATATTTTTTATAATTTATATTCACTAATTTAAATAAAATAGAATTAAATATAAGAAAATAAATTAAAAGAAGAAAAAAACCAAAGAAATTGACCAAAAAGAAAGGACCTGGGATTTGAACCCAGGTCCTGTACCTGCCAAGGATGTCCCATGACCAACTGAAATGCGCGCACCATGTGACTTCTTTGTGGATCAAATCAAACAAATAATAAATCTGGAAAATACCATGAATTGTAAAAAAGATGGGCAACCTGGGGATCGAACCCAGGTACAACTGCTTCCAAAACGCGCCTATAACCACTGGGACAGGCCATGCGCTTGTGATATTGAATAGCTCCAAGTCATTATATTTTAATCCTGCCAAAATAAATGACAAAGCACAAAAAATTTCCTTCGGCCAGGATCGAACCTAGGTCTTGAAGGTCATTAACGCGCATACTTACCACCAGACCAAGCAGCATCAACTGAAATAAAATAGAAACAATTATAAAAATATTAAACCAATTTTTTAAATTTCCAGATGGCGCCAAGGAGGTCATCTTCTTCATGGGTTGCTGCGAATTCACCTGCCAAATTACCTATGCATTTTCCTGCGAATTCCTCAATATCCATAACCTGCGAAAATCACATCTCATAGCTAAGCTCATTATGAATCGAAGAAAAATATATTTGACATGAAACCGATTCGGTTTTGCATCATTCATGAGGTTATGGATGCTCATGATCATGTGTATAGCATCCTGAGAGTCCAAGGATCCTCTCTATGTCTTTAGAATACCTTTAAATGCCCTGCAAAGGTGAATCCAAATTTGAGTTTTTCTACAAAATTTTGAAAGCTTGAATGTTCTTCTTAGATGCTGCAATCCGTGTCCCTCACTTGTGTTATGTTCTATACTTATATGTGAATGAGATTAGGTCAAAAATTGTATGATTCTTTGGACTTTTGGATCATTTGAATATTGAGAAAGATATGCCTTAAAATTTGAATATTATTTGATCTAACCTTGCTATTTTGGGACAATCCTCATAACTTGTGTATCAATCTAATCCAAATGTCATTTATAACATTCTAGAAACAAAATCCCTTTTTAAATATATGATTTTATATTTTATTTTAATTTAAATGATATTTTAATGAATAAAATTCAAATAAATATAAAATAAAAAATAGAAAATCAGAAAATAGGTGGGTTGGGTCGTGCTTGGTGTTTTTATAAAGATGGGATGGCAATTTTGTGGGCTCATTTAGCAAAAATTTGATTTAAGGCCTTATTTGCTTCATGAACTTCCCTAAAATTTCCCAACTTTGCAAGGGCACAAATCCTTCAATTTTAATGCTATGAGGATGTTCTTGGACATTTTGGAAAGCTTAAAGAGTCCTCTAACCAACCTCATTGGTTTCATGTTCATATCTTTTACCATTCTCAAGTTATGCTCTTTTGAAGTTGTTGACATTTTGTTGACTTTTAAAAGGACCTATAATGTCTTAGCTCATACCTTCCAAATGAAGCATTTTTGGGCTTGGCTTGTGAGACACAAAGTTGTAGAGAATTCAATTTCATTCAAAATGAGCTTTGGATGGAAAATATTTGATGAAGCATGTGAAAGTTATGGCTGGTCAAAGTTCAGTTGACTTTTCCTATGAAAACCCTAATTTAGAAACTCCTGATTCTTGATGATCTGAAATCTCCTTGATGAATCATGATAAACTCTTGATCAAATGATGAATTTTACTTCTTATACTTGATGTTGGCAAAAAATCATGAAGTTTGACTTTGATTTGACCACATTTGACCTCAGTTTGACTTTTTAACTACTTTGACTGATTTTAACCTATCTGATCATCTGACTGAGCAAACCTTTGAGAAAAGTCTTGAAACTTGTCATGGGGATTCTTAAACATATATAAGATGTTATGAAGCTCACTTGAAGTCTTGGAAGTCCATTTAGCCTGATTAAAGTCAAAACCCTAGTTTAGGATGCCTTGCTTAGGAGGATGCATTGTCTGAGGGAAATGTCAAATCTTTTGACTAATTGTGAACTTTGTGAACCTTGTGAACCTCATGAGATGTCTTGTGAACCTTGTGAACCTCTTAGTACACAAATTCTTGTCTTGTGAGGGCAAATTTTGGGGTGCAACAGCTGCCCCTGTTCAATTTTCTGAAACCTGAGGGGTTAGATTGGTATATGTGCCATTCGTGACCTGGAAGGTTGAAGGGGATTGAACACAAAAGCCCAAAAATTTGCACTCACCAGTGCATAGAGTAATACTGATGATTATCTGTATATGCTTGAGTGGGCTTGAAGATTCCACTTGGAAGAATTGGAGATGGGCTTAAAGATGCCATCTAAGTATCAGGATGAGATGATGTCTTTATGTTGATACTGGATATCAGTACTAGGTCTTCGTATAGGCCGTCTCTGAATCGTTTATGCAACATGATTTGAATTGTTGAATGGATCATTAGAAATAAATCTTCGTGATGATTATCTCTTCTGGAGGTATCTTGGATTAGGGAATGGATCTTTGTACAGACCGTTTGCCTACTCTCCAAAGTCAAAAGAACGTCAGGATTAGTTCTTCTGAAAAATATCTTGAACTAGGGAATGGATCTTTTTACAGACTGTTTGCCTGCTATTTGAGGGTCAAAAGAACGTCAGGATTTGTTCTTAAGGGTCAAAAGAACGTCAGTATTTGTTCTTCTGAAAAAGTCTTGAACAAGGGGCCAAAAGAGCGTCAGGATTTGCTCTTAAGGGTCAAAAGAACGTCAGGATTTGTTCTTCTGAAAAAGTCTTGAACAAGGGGCCAAAAGAGCGTCAGGATTTGCTCTTAAGGGTCAAAAGAACGTCAGGATTTGTTCTTCTGAAAGATGTCTTGAACCAGGGAATGGATCTTGTTACGGACCGTTTGCCTGTTATTCGAGGACATCTCTAGTAGTGTATGGATCATTTCTGACCCGTTGTAAGTTGTTGATATTGTTTTACCTGCATATAACTATCCTGCAAGGGAAATATTAGTTTATGTATTATGTATGCATGCATAGTATGATGCACCTAAGTAAATGTATTATGTACTTATGGATGTATATGTTATGGTATGATGTAAATGATATATGTATGAACCATGCAGTCTGAAATGTCTGGATATCTTCGTATATCAATTGCTGGCCAGGGAAAATAAATCCTGATTTGTTACTGAAGAATATGAGGAACTTGTCTTGTTTGATAATATAGTATTCATAAACCTCCCGTCTTCGTTCGATAGTATGGTGTCCATAACCTCCCGTCTTCGTTCGTCGTACTTCTATTGAAGGAATAAATTCCCGACTATCCGTCTGAGGATAAAAGAGATGGATATAAATTCCAGGGGAGATGTGACTCGAAGTATTTATGAAGATGGATTTGCCCTACTGGGGGATTTGTAGCTGTCTTGTGGGGATGAACTGGCGAAGCTTCGTTGAATTCCTTCCCTCGTTCGTCCTTAGTAAATACTATTACTGCATTTCATGCATTTCTGGTAAACATCAATCATATTAAGCGTTTATGCATTTCTGGTAAACATCAATCATATTCAAAAGCATACATACATTCAAACACAACCAATGGACGTTTCGCTTATGTAAATAGGGTAAAAGTAAATCTGGATTCAAAGATGGAATTTTATTTATATCACAAAGTGACCCGTACATAGGTAAGTTTGTACAAGGAGACAGAAATCCTAGTAAGAGGAATTCGTCGTAAAATTTTTACAAAACAGAGAAAATCAGTTATGTGAGAAATAATCCTATTGAGTTTCAATTCTACTATTGCCATTATCTTCAAGTATCTCATCTTCTACTGTCGAGACGGAAATGATTGGATTGAGCTTTATTTGTTCGAGCTTGATTAAGTAGCACAACTGGTTGTAGTTTCCTGGGTGATCCAAACGAGACATAGTCATACGCTTTAATCCCTAACTTTTTCCTGGATTGCCTTTTCAGGTTTTCAATCCATCGGGATACCCTTTTTTGCCCAAGCCGCCTTTTCAGGTTTTCGACTTGCCGGGTGTACATTTTTTCATATATATCCCTAATTTTTGCCCGAACCCTTTTGGTTCGCCGGGATGCCCTTATTTTTGCCTAGGCCAGTCAACCTAGCGGGTCTCTTTTTATGCGTAGTATTTTTTAACTATGTCTGCGTTTACGGGTTGTGGGAAATCTTCACCATCCATAGTAGTAAGCATCATGGCACCTCCTGAGAATACCCTCTTGACTACAAATGGTCCTTCATATGTAGGAGTCCACTTGCCCATAGGATCACCCTGTGGTAATATGATACGCTTGATTACCAAGTCACCAGCCTGATATACCTTTTGCTTAACCTTCTTATTAAAAGCTTTGATCACCCGTTTCTGGTACATCTGACCGTGACAAACAGCTGCCAACCTTTTCTCATCAATAAAATTTATCTGGTCAAGTCGAGTCTGAATCCACTCATCTTCATCCAAGCCTGCATCCCTCATGATTCTTAAGGAGGGGATCTGAACTTCGATAGGTAGAACTGCTTCCATACCATAGACTAAAGAGAACGGGGTTTCCCCTGTTGAAGTACGTATTGTAGTACGATAACCATAAAGAGCAAATGGTAACATCTCATGCCAATCCTTATACGTAACAGTCATCTTCTGTATAATCTTCTTGATGTTCTTATTAGCAGCTTCTACCGCCCCATTCATCTTTGGACGATACGGAGAAGAATTGTGATGCTTCATCTTGAACTGCGTGCAGAGATCAGTAATCATAGTGTTGTTTAGATTAGAGCCATTGTCAGTAATAATCCTTTCAGGGATGCCAAACCTACATATGAGATTATTCTTAATGAATCGAGCCACCACATTCTTAGTAACAGATGCAAATGAAGCTACCTCCACCCACTTAGTAAAGTAATCAATAGCAACCAGGATGAAACGATGTTGATTAGAAGCAGTAGGCTTGATCTCACCAATCATATCAATGCCCCACATGGAAAAAGGCCAAGGAGCAGTCAACACATTCAATGGTGATGGAGGTATATGAACTTTATCAGCATAGATTTGACACTTGTGATACGTTCTGGAATGTTGATAGCAGTCAGCCTCCATGGTAGACCAATAATAACCTGCTCTCAATATCTTCTTTGCCATAGTATGACCACTAGAATGAGTGTCAAATATTCCATCATGCATGTCTTCCATAATCTTTGTTGCTTCCTTCTTATCCACACAACGAAGCAAAGTTGAATCATGATTACGTTTGTACAAAATTCCATTACTCAAGAAGAACTTAGCAGAAAACCTCCTCAAAAACTTCTTATCTTTGACAGATGCCCCTTCAGGGAACTCTTGGGCTTCAAGATATCTTTTCACTTCATAGAACCAAGGCTTCTCCTCTGCTTCTTCAGTGTCAATCTCATTGCAGTATGCAGGCTTCTCAAATCTATCAATAGTAATCTTGGGAGCTTCATCATCCCAGCTGATCTCAAACATGGATGCCATGGTGGCTAATGCATCTGCCAACTGATTCTCTCTTCGTGGAATATGTCCAAAGGTAATCTCTTTAAAATGTGGGATCAAAGACAATACATACTCTCTGTAAGGAATGAGGTTATCATGCTTGGTATCCCAATCTCCTTTAATCTGACTTACTACCAGGGCTGAATCTCCATATACGTCAAGGAACTGAATCTTCATATCAATGGCAGCTTTGATACCCAGGATACATGCCTCATACTCAGCCATGTTATTAGTACAATAGAAACAAAGTCTGGCAGTAATCGGGGTATGACAACCTTCAGGGGAACTGATCACAACACCAACACCATTACCAAGTGCATTAGAAGCTCCATCAAAAAACAATAGTCCATCGGGATCCTTGTTCAGGTTTGTCATATTGTCCAGGTTCTTTGGTAATAATCATAATATCTTCATCAGGGAACTCAAAACTCATTGATTGGTAATCATCCACTGCTTGATGAGCCAAATGATCAGCTACAACACTTCCTTTAATGGCCTTCTGAGTAGTATACTGTATATAGTATTTTGTTAAGATCATTTGCCATCTCGCTATTCTTCCGGAAAGAGCAGGTTTCTCGAATATGTACTTGATTGGATCCATCTTCGAAATCAATAAGGTAGTATTGTCAACATATACTGTCTTAGTCGGCGAGCAGTCCATGCCAAAGCACAACAAGTTTTCTCGAGCAGTGAGTATCTTGTTTCATAGTCGGTAAACTTTTTGCTAAGGTAATATATTGCCTGCTCTTTTCGACCAGACTCGTCATGTTGCCCCAACACACACCCTATTGAGTTGTCTAACACTGTTAAGTACATAATCAAGGGTCTTCCATCAACTGGTGGCATCAAAATGGGAGGTTCTAGGAGATATCTCTTGATTTCATCAAAGGCTATATGGAACTCATCATTCCATTCCATTACCTGATCTTTCTTCAACAACTTGAAAATTGGCTCACAGGTGGCAGTTAATTGAGAAATAAATCTTGCAATGTAATTCAGTCATCCCAAGAAACCTCTAACTTCCTTCTCAGTACGGGGAGCTGGCATCTCTTGTATAGCTTTCACTTTTGCAGGATCTACTTCAATACCTTTTCCACTGACAATGAAACCCAGAAGCTTACTAGATCTAACTCCAAAAGTACACTTGTTTGGGTTCAATCTCAACTTGTATTTCTTCAACCTCTCAAACAATTTATGCAAATGATCAAGATGTTGCTCTTCATTCTGGGACCTGGCTATCATATCATCTACATATACCTCTATCTCATGATGAATCATATCATGAAACAAAGCCACCATAGCACGCTGATATGTTGCCCCAGAAATCTTCAAACCAAATGGCATCACCTTATAGCAAAAGGTGCCCCACTGTGTGACAAATGTTGTCTTCTCCATATCTTCAGGTGCCATCTTGATTTGATTGTAACCAGAGAAACCATCCATGAAAGAGAACACCTTATGCTGAGCAGTATTGTCTACTAGAACATCAATATGAGGAAGTGGAAAGTCATCTTTGGGGCTGGCCTTGTTCAAATCCCTGTAATCTACACACATACGTACCTTACCATCTTTCTTAGGTATCGGTACCACATTTGCAACCCATTGAGGATAAGAAGTCACAGCTAAGAACCCTGCATCAAACTGTTTCATTACCTCCGCTTTAATCTTTTCTGACATTTCAGGACGCATGCGACGAACCTTCTGCTTCTTTGGACGACAATCTTCTTTTACCGGTAGACGGTGAACCACAATATCTGTATCCAACCCTGGCATATCTTCATAGGACCAAGCAAAGATCTCCACATAATCATGTAACATCTGAATCAATCTGCTCTTGACACTATCCTCTAATTCAGCCCCTATCTTGACTTCTTTCCTGTTCTCTTCAGTTCCCAGATTCACAACTTCGATTGGCTCTTCATGTGGCTGTATAGCTTTCTCTTCTTGTTGCAACAACCTAGCAAGCTCTACAGATACTTCACAATCGTCCTCATTTCCATCTTCAGCTTGATAGATCGGATTCTCGAAATTATAATTGGCGATAGTAGAACTGTTATCAACAGGATCCAGAGTGGATGAGGATCTGCATTTTAGTGATGTGGGTGTGTATAAGAACACATAGCTGATAAAAGAAGAAAAATAAAATAAAGACAAGGAACACAATATTTACGAAAACGAAACGTCCACTGATTTTTATTGAATGAAGTATGCAAATGAAATGACATCCCGTAACAAGCACACCATTGTGCCCCGGGTAAGGCACAAGGCTTAAGAGTTTAATTGTTCAAAAATTACAAACTTTAAAAATAACAACACAGTAATAATATTTACTCCTGAATAAAGGAGATAGGAATAACATCTTCAGCTTTCCAATTATTGAGCCCAGCACCCATAGTAGGAAAAATCCAAGCATCCAAGTTGTAATCTTCATCATAGTCACCCACAGCATTGATCTGATCTTTCATGACCCCCTGATTGGTGATACGAACAGCACGAGCACGACGAACAACCTTCCAGGACTTTGCAGTGAAACCCAAACCAAATTTGTCAGACTTGTATGGGATGTCAGGAAGCTGACCTCAAATAGTACAACCACCTTCATCCACCACAGCTCTAGCATCTTTAAGGGAGGCCATTGTAGGAGGTACTCTGGTGACCACAGGAACTTTCTTGACAACAGGAGGAGCTTCATAATTATTAACAACCCAAGGAACTACTTCAAACGTCTGACATGGAGTTTCAACATATTCACCTTCCACTTCAAGATATTTAAAGGTGTTCACATGGCTAACTATATATCCTTCCTCTCCGTAAACAGTGACAACTTTTCCTTCTACTGGATATCTCAGCTTCTGATGTAAGGTGGAGGTTACAGCACCTGCCCCATGGATCCAGGAACGCCCAAGCAAACAAGAATACGAAGGACGAATATCCATTACATAAAAAGTAGCATTGAAGACTTGAGAACCTACTTTTATTGGGAGATCAATTTCTCCATGCACCACTCTTCTCGAGCCATCAAAAGCCTTCACCACTATATTACTGGGCTTTAACACAGCATCTTCAGGGCTAAGCTTATTCAGAACTTCTTTGGGCAACACATTCAGCGAGGAACCATTGTCTATTAACACATGTGACAGGGTAGTGCCCTTGCATTCAATAGAGATATGTAGAGCCCTGTTATGATCCCTCTTGGCCGGAGTCAAATCAGCATCGGAGAAACCTAACCCATTATCATAGGTTAAGTGTGCAACACAATTTTCAAACTGGTCTACAGAAATCTCATTTGGTATGTGAGCAGTCTTCAAATATTTAATCAAGGCCTTGTCATGAGCCTCAGAACACAACAATAAAGACAACATAGAAATCTTGGAGGGAGTATGCCCCAATTGATCAACAATGTCATAATCACTCTTGCGAATGATCTTCAATACTTCTTCCATCTGCTTAGAAAGATCATCAGCAGCTGGCACATCAGTTTGTATAGGTTCAATAACAGGACCTTTGCCCTGAGCATCAGCAGTAGAGGTAGTAGCCGGAGTAACTGTATTCTTGGAGGTAACTGGAGGAGAGAAAACTCTTCCACTTCGTGTGATCTTATAGATCCAGCAATATTATCAATATCCAGATTTTCACCAACAACAGGTGCATCAGCTAAGGATTCCTGCTTGACACCATGAATATAAACATCGGAGCCATAATGCCAAGGCACCGCCTTATCAGAAGTATATGGAATAGGACCCGGAGTGGTAATGATCATAGGAGCCACTCTAGCTTCAGCAACAATCTTCACAGGGCCTTCAGTAGTAATTTTAATTGGACCCTTACGAGTGATTTTTACAGGTCCCTTGGAAGTAATCCTTATCGGCACTTTATCAACCATATCCACCTCTTCAACCTTTGCACCTTTAGTTATATGTTCAACCATGCTCTCTACAGAAGGTGTCCTCTCAAACAATATTGTGTAATTGTCCATGAGGCGTTGAATTTCGTCCTTCAATCTCCAGCAACTATCCGGCTTATAAGCACAATAGAAACAATCTTCATGACAACCTGGAAAGAACCCAGCTTGTACCAACTTCTTCTTGATAACAGATAATGGTGTAGTCACGTCTGCAACTGAGGAAATATGTGAAACTTCATCAATGGCATTGACAGTCTTTTCATGATTTGGCATGGGAGCAGTAATCACATTTGGAGTACCCGGAGGGTCAAACTCAATCTCTCCCGCATCAATCATATCTTGAATCTTGTTTTTCAATATCCAGCAACTATTGGTATCATGTCCCTGACAATTTGAATGATATGCACATCGTGCATTAGGATTATACCTGGGAGAGGTAACATTGGGATTCTGAGGAGGGTCCCTCAAAGTGATGAGTTCACCCTTCAACAAGTGTTGCAAGGCTTGGGCCAGTGACATATTGAGCTTAGTGAACTGCCTTCTAGGCCTCTGCTGATTGCCCTGTGGTGGCTTTGGTGTTGCAGGAGTTGGATTGGAGATATGAATTGCACTCACAGACTGATGCCTCCTATTACGATCAGGTTGACCATAAACAGCATTTGACTCTTTCTTCCCATTGGGAGGCTTCTTTGCAGTACTTGATGAAGAAGCACCCACTTGGATATTGCCACTCCTTATACCACTTTCTACGCGCTCTCCTGTCATTATCAACTCAGTGAAGCCAGATGATGAGCTTCCAATACGATGACTGTAAAAAGGACCATTCAACGTACACATGAACATATCCACTAACTCCCTATCAGTTAGAGGGGGTTTCACTCTACCAGCCAAATCTCTCCACTTCTGGGCATACTCCTTGAAGTTTTCTTTAGCACCCATAGACATGCTTTGTAGTTGCATGCGAGTAGGGGCTAGGTCAGCATTGTATTGATATTGCTTATAAAAAGCCTCGACAAGATCATTCCAATCACGGATGTTGACACTCTCCAAATGATAGTACCATTCCAATTGAGCTCCAGATAAGCTCTCTTGGAAGAAATGGATCCACAACTTCTTATCAGCAGTATGTGGTTGGATTCTCCGGACATAAGACCTCAGATGCAGCTTGGGACAAGAGACACCATCATACACTACAAAAGCAGGAACCTTGAAACCAATGGGTATAACCACCCTGTCGCTCCCACCAAATGACACCCGGGGCCAAGAGGGGTACAGACGCGAACGGTCGGCGAAAGAGGAATGAGAACACACAGGAGTGAACTCACAAGAAAAGAAAAAAGTCGCCATCTAGGCATTTTTATCCCGGAGGAAAGGCAATGCTGCATAGACCTAGAAAGATATGGATAAGACGGTTGCGAACCAGAGAGACTGAGAAAGGGGGTTGGTTACAACCTGGGAAGGTATTAGCACCCAGATTGTCCGCCGTACTCGACGGGATCCACGCTTAAAAGATTTGTGTTTTAAAGGGGTAGTGTCAGTGCTATCTGTGTATCAAAGAGTTGGAAAAGGATGTACAAGTGTCAGTGTAAAAGGAATGTGAAGTGTATAAATGATGTGAAGTATGAAAGTGTCAGTGTAAGAACAAGAATGAAATGCTCAAGATCATGAGGCTAGAGAATGATACAGGAAGGAGGGGGAATATACAAAGACTTTTGTTCGATAACTATTAAGTTATGCCTACGTATCCTCTCGTGCAATGAGGAAGTCAGAACACCGTAGTTCGACCCAAAGAGACTGAAAGATAAATTGAATGATGAACTGCTTAATTGCCTATGCTCAAGTGTGTGACCTGTCTGGCTCAGGTGCTAACTGTCTTGCATTAGACGGAAGAAGCGAGTTCTCGTTTATGAGTGAAGATGATGAGAAAAGAATCCCGAAGGAGACGATTATTGTTTTTTTTTGAGTTTTCATTCTTTTATTGCTTTTTGGAGGTTTGTCATAAATCAATGAGCTTAAGCTTAAACCAATGGGTTAGTAAACTCATCACATCTTCCCTCTGATTAGGGGTAATGAGAATACCTTAAGTGTGAAGTCATCATCTCACACTTAATCACCATGGTATAGGATTAAGATCATTAACCTACTTGTGATTATTTAGATATTTTGGTGTTTTTGTTTAGTGTTAAGTAATGAGATTAAGCCATAATCAGGGATTAAACAAACTCATTACACCATCCTAATAGAAGGATAATAGATGAGAATGTTTAAGCTGAGAAAAACTCCTCAACTTAATCCATGATTAGGGATTAAACCCATGACAAAACAAATCCTTTGTTAAGTGGATTTTAGTTAATGATATGATGAAGAAGTGATTTTTATGATTTGTAAGACAACTTGGGGGAGACTTGTCCATTAACACTAGGGTTAGTCCTTCTTAACCAATTAAGGAAGAATTAGAACCCTAATGCAAGGCCCAAGTTACAAGCTTGATGTCTTGATGATTATTAGATGAGTTGATTAAAGGATGTAAACACATTAAGGGTTTAACACTTAGGAGTAAAGTTATACACTCCATCCTAATAGAAGGATGCAGGCATAAGCTTGATCACAAAGTCTTAAAAACTTTAGGGTTTAGTCCCTGATTATGAGATAAGAAGATGCGACTCAAGGAGACACAAAGGTAGAAGCTAAGTGGGGGACTAATCAACACTAATTGTCATCATGCTTGGTCATTCCTAGGGTTTGTGAGGTTTGCAAGAAAGATCTTCAGAGAAACCACCAGGAAGCAGAAGAATGGAGCAAAGAGAAGCAAAGTAACTTGCTTCTATTAAGAAGACAAGTCACTTGAGGAAAGAAGGTAAGATGAACAAGAAAGAGCAAGCTCAATCCAATACACACACAAAAATGCAGCAATGATGCATAAGAGAGATGAAAAGAGATTGTGAGAAGTGAAGGCAAATTCACTTCTCAAGGTAACTTACCACCTGAAAAGTTAGCAAAAGGAATGAAATGCAATGCAAATGGAATGCAATGTGATGATGCAAACCAAAACCAGAAGCATGAACATGATATTAATGATGCTAAAAGATGATGCAATCATGAGGCAAGGCATGAGGATGATCATACAAACATATGGATGCAAGAGAAGCATGCTTAGGAACATGAACATACATGAAAAGTTATGAAATGCAAATGACATACAACATGGCAAATGAAAGATGCAATGATCAAACATGATTCTAATATGTCTTAATATGTATCATGAATCAAATGAATGCATAAAATGTCATGGCAAGTCATGGTATGCAAGCAAATGTAAGATGAATGCAAAAGAAAGCCCAAATTAGGGTTTATGATCAAAACACAAAACAAAAATCAAAACCAGAAGCAAACACTATGATAAAAATTTGAAAATTCATTCAAAGGAACCTTAAACCTATACAAACTCACTGCCCAAAGGAGAGGACCCAATTCTTAACCTAGTGTAAGTTATGAATTTCCTAAGTTGGCTAGGGTTTTAAGGTACCTTGTCAAGAAAAATGTTAAACAAATTGAAAATGCAAGATCAACTCAAACCAATTTAATCCTATAAACTAAATGACATGCAAGGTGTAATGCAAAAAGAATCATTGTCCAACTCTTAAAGGCTAGGCAGAAATGAATTTTCAAAGTTTGGATCAAAATAATGCCTTGAAATGAAATTAATTCCATAGAAAATTGTCAAAAGGCATCAAGATCAAAAAATAAATTTGGTTTGAATGTTGGAAAATGTTTCTAAATGATTTTAAATGTTTCATGAATTTTTTGGTGATTTTTAAATACCTAAAAGTATTTTTAATTAATTAATTCTCATTAATTAATTAAAAATAATCTTTTAAATGATTTAAAAATATTTTTTAATGCAAAAAATAAAAATAAAAATGTTTTTGGTTTCTGAAAATTAATTGAACCTTTGATAAAAAATTTCAGAATTTTTAAAGATGTTTTACTATTTTTAATAAATTGTAGAAAACAAATGAAATTAAATGAAAATAAAAATGAATTTAAACTGAAAATGGAAAAGTCAACAGAATCAAGGGCTGAGGTTTGAACTTGGACACGCGTGAATTGACTTGACGCGCATCTGGACGGCCAGAATTCAAAATTCCTTAATTATGATTAGTGCCCTAATCTGAACCCTAAACAAATTCAGGTGACCGGAACAGTGTTCCGATCATCTTCTCCGACGAGCTCCTCTTTCAATATCTCTCAATATGCCATGAATCCTCTCAAATCTCTCCAGAATCACTCATTGAACATCACTAAAACTAAACCCCACCCCAAAATCCATTTATTTCCACTGAATCAAGAGAATCAAACCAAACAAGTTCCACGGGCAAAATTTCAGAAACTTCATACACTCTCAAATCTCAATCATTTTTAAAAATAAAATGTTCAGTGAACTCAGGGAAGCATGTAGATCATCTTAGAAACAAGAGAAAAGAGTTCTGGAAAAATGAATTTCCATGGCTACCTGAGTAGAAGCTTTGATTTCTGGAACTTTCTGGCTGGTTTCTTGCTTCCAATCAACTCCAGTGGACCTCCTGAGAAGCTTTCAATGCTTGTTTGAAGTTTATAATGGTTGGTTTGGAAGATTTCTGAAGTTCTGCTCAAAGAGGGGCATAAATCGTATTTTGGTTTCATAGGGTTTCAGGCTATGGTGATGGGTGGTTTGTGATCAGTGAGGCATGTTGAGATTGTTTGTGAAGTTTGTTTGTGTGTTTGAGGCTTGTGGAGTCAGTTTCGAAAGGTTTTGCATATGGGGTGGAAAATGAGAAGGCTGTGTTCTTGGAGCTTTTAGGCCTGTGTCTTGTATGAAATGGCTTGCTTTTGATTTGTATAAACAAATGGGATTGACTCAGAGAGTGGTTGTGGCATAGTGTGATTGGTATGGGTCTTTGGCCAAAATGTCAACTTGACTTGTACTTGAGGTATGGGCAATGGTATAGCTAGCCTTTTTGCTTGTCTTGGTTCAGCTAAGTTTAGGGAGAACCATGGAATTGTTTATGGGATAAATCAGCAAGTTGATCAAGGTTTGTGTAGTGTTTTGCAAATTTCACAAAGTTTGGCCCCTTTGGAAATTCTTGAGATTCAAGGCATCAAAATGCAATGTTCTTTGGCCCATTCTGATTTTTAGAGGTCATGTGATCATGTTGTGAAGAATTTGTACACATTTGAAGCCTTTAGAACACTTGATCATACCATTTTGCAAAATACCTCCTTGGTGGAAAACTTCAAATTATGTGATTTTGGCCAACTTTGACAAGCCATAACTTTTGATCCAAAATGAATTAGGTCATGTTCTTGTACTTTTTGAAAAGGGAATGATCCATTCTGCAACTTTCATGACCAAAGTTTTTTTCATTTGAGGCATTTTTGAATCAAAAAGTAAGGGTTGAAAAAGTTTCCCAAAATGGCAATTTTCATCATAAGTTAACTTTCCCAAAAAGTCAACTTTGCAAATGGCTTGAAATTCTTCAAATTTGTGAACTTCCAACATCTTCTATGATCAAATAAAGATCATACACAATCAAAATGATGAAGAACACCCTTTGGTTGGGTCATTGGGGCCCTCAGATGCCCTAATTTTGCACTGACTTGCTCAAAAAGTCAACTCTTGATCAGATGACTTCCCCATGGAATTTCTTCATGAAAATTTATATGCATGATCCCTATACCATATAGAGACCAATAGGAACAAGAATGACCAAAAAATTTGGAGTTATGGCCTCTGAAACCAAAACCCTAATTCTAGGTCATCTGTGCAGTTAAACCTGGCTCTACTTCCATGCCATTCTCAGTTCTTGTGATTTTTTGACATTCTTGACTTTGAGAGGATATAATATGATGCTTGAACACACATGGACCCATTTGAAGTGATTGATGACCTTTGGAGTGGCTCAAGTGGCTCTTGGATTGCTCAGATCACAAACCCTAGATGCAGATGACTTAGAATCAGTGCAATGAATCAAAAATGCAATATGAGATGCTATGATTGAGTTTATGCATATGAAATGATCACAAGCCATGGTGTGAATGGGTGAGGGCAAATTTGGGGTGTTTACAGCTGCCCCTATTCAAACATGAGTTAGCTGTGCAGGATGTAAGCAACGGCTTAACAGGCAAACAAGATAACTTGTGGTTGAATACCAAAGACAGTCCAAAATTTGCACTCACATAATGAAGAATAAAAGGGATATAGATTGTAAAAGAAAATAAAGTATATTGTAAAGTGTGGGCGACGGAGGACGATCGTCGAGCAGAGGACGACTGCTGGGAAAAGAGCAATGACGGGGACGGCCGACACGCTGGGGATAAAGGGGATTATGATGGGGACGGCCATCAGGCGAAGCTATAAGATTCTCTAGGGATTAGTAAAAATGATGGGGACGGACATCAGGTTCATAAAGTAATGTATACAACTATAGGGACGACCATCAGGTTAAACTGATGAATGACGATCATCAGGAAAAGGAAAAGGGACCACGACGGGGACGACCATCGGGTTAAAGAATAAATGAAATAATGATGAGGGACGGTCATCAAAGGTGAAGGACGATCACCTAGCAGGGGACGGCTGCTCTGTTGGGGATAAGATGAGGGACGGTCATCTAAGGTGAAGGACAATCACCTGGCAGGGTACGGCTGCCGAAAGTATCGCGACATAGGACGAATGTCGGATAAAATGTCGACGATGGGGACGGCCATCGGACGAGCATGATGAAGGACGATCATCAAGAGGTGAAGGATGATCACCTAGCAGGGGTCGGATTCTCTCCAGGTTTATCATGACATAGGACGAATGTCAGATAACAAGATCAACGATGGGGACGGCCATCGGATAAAATGATGAAGGACGATCATCAAAAGGTGAAGGAAGATCACCTAGCAGGGTACGGCTGCTACAAATCACAACATAGGACGAATGCCGGATAAAAGGTTGACGATGGGGACGGCCATCGGACGAGCATGATGAAGGACGATCATCAAGAGGTGAAGGACGATCACCTAGCAGGGGACGGCTGCTCTCAAGGTTTATCATGACATAGGACGAATGTCGGATAGAAGAAAGGTAGCTTTGAGGGCGACCTACTGGGGAATAGTAAACACAGACAAGTGTTTATATCCTAGAAATAAAAGGTATAAGTGTTTTGACGTTGTGTATAGATTAAAGATGCGGACGAGCATCTCTAAGACTACGATACGGACGAGTATCGGGTAGAAACAAATACTGACACGTGTTCAGAGATGATGATACGGACGAGTATCAACTGGTTAACAAAGAACACGGACGAGTGTTGATTCTGAGGGGACTCTTCTGGGGAATAATAGACACAGACGAGTGTCTATATTCGAGAAGACATGAGTGTTTGACACGTGTATGGATTAAAGATGCGGACGAGCATCCTTAAGACTACGATACGGACGAGTATCGGGTAGAAACAAACGCTTGACGCATGTTCTGAGATGATGATACGGACGAGTATCAACTGGTTAACAAAGAACACGGACGAGTGTTGAATCTGAGGATGTATAAGTGGTGTATGCAAGATACGGACGAGTATTTGTACGAGTAAAACAGGAGTAACAAGCATGAGTGGTGTTCAGGATTGTTCAACTTGCTGGGGAGAGTGACACGGACAAGTGTCAGAAGAGGAAAGTGTAATATAAACAAGTATACGCTTTACAAAGATGTCAGGTATTTATGTTGGGGAAGGTGACATGGACGGGTGTCAGGGAATTTGTATAAAGATGTATCTGTGAGTGCAAAGAGGACGCTTTGGCTTTTTGCTAGGGGTATGACACGGACGGGTGTCAGGGAGTATTCGTAATATATAAGCGTCTGTTTGTAAAGAAAGCCCGGGCGACTTTACTGGGGAATGACGACACGGACGAGTGCCAAAAGGAGAGTGTATTTGTATTTGTGAGTGTAAGGCCGATGTTTTAGCTTTAGCTCTCCGCTGGGGATATGACACGGATGGGTGTCAGGAAGTATTTGTATCTTTAGGGAAAGTGCCTGGGCTCTTTGCCGGGGAATCTGGGGAGTCTTCTGTATATTGTTGATGGATTGTCAATATTCACAAGTGTTTGATTCAGTACATGGCTTATGATTATGCAATATGTTTGATTTTTTGCCGTAATGCTCCGTATTAGACGGAATGCTACGCTTTGTGGGAAATATGATGCAAATGCTATGATTACGCAAAGATACCGATCCGGGATCCGGGTCCCGTGGCTACAAAGATCTCTGGTTGATCTGCTTGAAGTGATCATCCCAGCTGGGGATGAAGTTACCGGGAGACCTGACATATGGGACTCTGCTTGGTGTTATAGGTTACTGATAAACCTATCCTTGACGATGAGGGACCCAGCTGGGGTTTGTAGAAGCTTCCTTCACTCTGTTGTGAGTTCTTCGGGCACTACTCCTCTGGATGGAGGCTGAAGCTCGGTGGGGGAGATGTGTAAACACCCCAAATTTGCCCTTATCCATTCACACCATGGCTTGTGATCATTTCATATGCATAAACACAATCATACCATCTCATATTACATTTTTTGATTCACTGCATAGATTCTAAGTCATCTGCATCTAGGGTTTGTGATCTGAGCAATCCAAGAGCTTTTGAGCCACTCCAAAGGCCATCAATCACTTAAAAGGGGTCCATGTGTGTTCTTATATCATATTACATCCTCTCAAATTCAAAAATGCAAAAGGATCACAAGAACTGGGATTGGTGTGGATGTAGAGCCAAGTTTGACTGCACAGTTGACCTAAAATTAGGGTTTTGGTTTCAGAGGCCATAACTCCAATTTTTTTGGTCATTATTGTTTCCATTGGTCTCTATATGGTATAGGGAGTATGCATATCAATTTTCATGAAGAAATTCCATGGGGAAGTCATCTGATCAAGGGTTGACTTTCTGGACAAGTCAGTGCAAAATCAGGGCATCTGAGGCCCCCAATGACCCAACCAAGGGGTGATCTTCATCATTTTGAGTACATATGATCTTTATTTGATCATGGAAGAAGATTGAAGTTCACAAAATTCAAGAATTTGAAGATTTTGCAAAGTTGACTTTTTTGGGCATGGTTGACTTTTCAAGAATTTGTCAATTTAGGTCATTTTTCAAGCCTTGCTTTTTGATCCAAAAAGCTTCAAATAGAAAAACTTTGGTCATGAAAGTTGTAGAATACATTTTTCCCTTTTCAAAAAGTACAAGAACATGATCTAATTCTTCTTGGATCAAAAGTTATGGTGTAACAAAGTTGGCCAAAATCACTAATTTTCAAGACAAGCCTCAAATGAGAAATTTGCAAAATCATGAACCAAGGCCATTTGTAACTTCTAGTTCACTTCAAACCAATGTACAAACATCACATGAGTTCTAAAAATCAGAATTGGACCAAAGTTTCTCATGATCATGGTTTGTATAACAAGACTTTTTTCATGAAGTTCCAAAAGTAACCAAGTTGCAAAACCATCATGATGCTTCTTACCACTTGCTGCATTGGCCTTTGAACCACTCTAGCCTTCCACACACACCATGATGCGCCAGCCCTAGCCATTGTACCAAGCTAGAATTCAAGCCATACCTCTCTTAAAAAAAGTTGACTTTTGGCAAAAGCAAACATCCCAATCACTGCAGGCCATGTCACATCCTCTGGCCACTTGGAATTGTTTATACTATCCTCTAGCAAGCAAAACATATGAATAAGCCCAGCTGAAACACACCACAACACACCATACAAAAAAACTCACCCTATTGGCATTTCTCTTCGAATCTCTCTGCCCAGTTCACAAACATTCAAACAAGTTCCACTACTCAACTCACCATGCCTCATTAAGCCCAAACCAACAAAGAACCAAGCCTGAATAAAACAAGAACACCACTTCTCCATTTTCACTCCAACTTGCAGTTTCTTTCGAAACTCACTCCACAGGTCATAAACATCCAAACAAACTCCACAAACCTTCTTAAAACATCACCCTGATCACAAAGAACCACTCACACTGGCCTGAAACTGCCTGCATCACCATTGCCATTTTCAACTGAGCTTGAGCAGAAGCTGTTCGAGCTCTTCATCTAGCCAGCATAAACTTCTCCAAAGCATTCAAGCATCATCAAGAGGTCATAAGGAGTGGACTTCACAAGGAGGGGAGGTCAGAAAGTTGCTGGAGTGAAAGCTTCGAATCTCAGGTAGCTCAAGAAATATTTTTCCAGAAATCATTTTTTATGTTCTAAACTTGTTCTCCATGCTTCACTGATTGTTCTGATACCTTTAGTTTTGAAAATGGTGGAGAGATGAGAGTTTAATCAATCTCTGAAACTTTTTTGCCCTAGTTCTTGTTTGCTTCGATTCAGCCTTTCCTGGAAAAATAAATTTGTTTTGAGTGAGGGTTATGATTCGTGAGTGAGTGGGAAACATTTCTGTTCAATTAGATTTCATTTTCATAACGTATGGAGTGAGTTTGAGGTTTGGGGTGAACGGAGAAGATGACCGGAACACTGTTCCGGTCATCTGAAAGTGATTAACGGCGTAATTAGGGTTTAAGCATTAATTAGTCATTTTTGAATTTGGACCGTGAGATCTGGCGCCAAGTCAACTCCCGCCCTGGCCATTTTAAATCTCACGCGTTGGATCTGTTGACTTCTATTTAATTCAGTTTAAATTCATTTTTATTTCATTACTTTTCATTTAATTTGTCCAATTTATTTAAAATAGCAAAAATGCCTTAAAAATTATGAAACTTTTTCTCAAGAGTTTCATTAATTTTTATGACACAAAAATATTTTTATTTTCATTTTTAGCATTTAAAAAGTATTTTTAAATATTTAAAAGTTTATTTTTAATTGATTAATGAAAATTAATTTATTAAAAATACTTTTAGGTATTTAAAAATCGCCAAAAAATTCATGAAATGTTCTAAGACATTTAGAAACATTGTACAACCTTCAAACCAAATTTATTTTTGATCTTGATGCATTTTGAGAATTTTTCATTGAATAAAAATCATTTTTATGCATTAATTTGATCCAAAGTTTCAAAAATCATTTCTGTCTATCCATGAAGAGTTGGACATTGATTCTTTTTGCATTGCATTGTGTTTAGCATGAAGTTTGTGAGATAAAAAGGCCATGATTTGATCTTCCATTTTCCATTTGTTTGACATTTCTTTTGTTTGGAAACCCTAAAACCCTAGCAAACTTGTAAAAATCATAACTTGAGCTTGGTTAAGAGTTGAGACCTCTCCTTTGGGCTTTGGTTTAGTATAGGATTAGGGGCCCTTTGTGTGGCATTTTCAATTTTTTATAATGTTGTTTGCTTCTGATTTTGGTTTTTTGTTTGATGTTTGATTCATAACCCTAATTTGGGGCTTCCATATGCATCCATCTTGCATTCTCTTGCACAACATGACTTGCCATGACATTTCAAGCATCCATGTGATTCATTTGACATCATAAGACATATAGAAAGCATGTTTGATCATTGCATCATGTATTTGCCATGTTGCATGCCATGTGCACTTCATAACTTTTCATGTGTTTTCATGGTTCCTAGCTTGCTTCATTTGCATCCATGAACTTGTATGATCATTTCCATGTGCTGCCTCATGTTTGTAGCATCTCATAGCATCATTAGCATCATGTATATGCTTCTGGTTTTGTTTCTCATCATGCCATCTCATCCCATTTTGCATTGCATTGCATTCCTTTTCTAACCTTTCAGGTGGTAAGTAACTTTGAGAAGTGAATTTGCCTTCACTTCTCATAACTTCTTTTCATCTCTCCCTTGCATCCATTGCTGCATTTTTCTTTGTGTTTGAGATTGAGCTTGCTCTTTCTTCCTCTTCACACTTTCTTTCTTCAAGTGACTTGACTTCTTGAAAGAAGCAAGTCACTTTGCTTCTCCTGATCCTTTCATCTGCTTCCTGGTGGTTCCATTGAAGATCTTCTTTTGAAAACCTCACAAACCTTAGGAACAACCAAGCATGACAATGATTAGGGTTTTGATTAGTCTCCCCTCTTAGTTTTACCTTTGTGTCTCTTTTGAGTCTTCTCTTCTCATCTCATAATTAGGGACTAAACCCTAAAGGCTTTAAGGCTTTGTGATTAAGCTTATGCCTGCATCCTTCTTTTAGGATGGAGTGTATAACTTTAATCCTAAGTGTTAAACCCTTAATGTGTTTAAATCTCTTAATCAATACATTTAATAAGTATCAAGACATCACACTTGTAACTTGGGCCTTGCATTAGGGTTCTAATTCTTCCTTAAATGGTTAAGAAGGACTAACCCTAGTGTTAATGGACAAGTCCCCCTCAAGTTGTCTTACAAACCATAAAAAACACTTCATCATCATATCATTGAATAAAATACATTTAATCAAAGGCTTGTTTTGTCATGAGTTTAATCCTTAATCATGGATTAAGTTGAGGAGTTTTCCTCAGCTTAAACATTCTCATCTATTATCCTTCTCTTAGGATGGTGTAATGAGTCTGTTTAATCCCTGATTGTGGCTTAACCTCATTACTTAACACTAAACAAAAACCACAAAAACATCTAATTAATCACAAGTAGGTTAATGATCTTAATCCTACACCAAAGGTGATTAAGTGTGAGAATCTGACTTCACACTTAAGGTATTCTCATTACCCCTAATCAGATGTAAACACTGTACCTCCGGGTTAGAAGTGTTTACACTTCTCATAACTGATCCAAGTCTGAGGATCCTTGTTTTAGAACACCACCTGTGAGGGGGTTGGGCTGTTTACAGGTTTGCAGGTACCTTGACCTCAGAATACCCTGTTACTTTGTTTGTTTAAGAGTACTTCATTTTGGGACAGTTCTTGTGATTCTAAAACCCTGGACATGTGGCTCTTTATTTGAGTCCCCCACCTTGGTTACTGGATTTATAGACCTCCATCTGGTATTCTTGAATATGACTTGGACTTATATCAGAGCTCTTGATCAGATCCAGCTCAGTCACAGACCCTTGCATATCATTTGCATGCATAAACATTGCATCATATTGACATTTGCTTATTTGTGTTTCAGGGTATCCACTTTCATCTTTGGTTTTGGTTTTGACCCCATCTTCAGCATTGGCCCATCTTCACCAGCATCTGCTTCAGTTATCACCTGCACCAGCCAATCAGTGGCCAGTTCTTCAGTATTATCATCAGCATCTGTTCATCTTCAGCATCATGGCTCCTAAAAAGAGCAACATCACCTATCACTTCTTCCAGCCAGAGCTATCTGACATCAGGAGGATTCAAACCCTGATCACTCCAGATCACATACCATTGTTCAGGGAACACTTTGGAGATATACTTGATATGGTTATGGATCTGGACCCTTCACAGAGAAGCCTGATCCACACTTGCATTCAGTTCTATGATCCCCCACTGAGATGTTTCACTTTTCAGGACTTTCAGTTGGGCCCTCTATTGGAAGAATACTCATCATTGGTTGGTCTGCCTATCAGGGGTGGAATCCTTTTCAACCCTGAGATGGTCTTTCCTGTTAATGGAGAAGTAGCAAAGGCTTTGCATCTGGAACCTGTCCTGATTGAACAGCATATGACTTCTAAAGCTGGAATCCCTGGCTTTCATTTGGATTTCTTGATCTCTCAAGCTACCCTGAAAGCTTCTTTAGGAGAGTGGAAAGCTGTCTGTGCTTTGCTGGCCTTGAGTATATATGGAATTGTGTTGTTTGCAGATGAGCCTCGATTCATTAGCAAGAACGCAATCCATCTTTTCATCTTGAAGAACAAAGTGCCCACTTTATTGGGGGATCTCTACTACTCAGTGCATCAGAGGAATGAAAAGCAGAGGGGAAGATTAGTGAGGTGTTGTGCTCCATTATTTCACACTTGGCTTCTCAGGCATCTACCCAGGACAGATGCATTTTTGAATCCTCATCAGTAGAGAAACTGGGCAAAGAGACTCACTGCTCTAACTTCAGCCGATATCAGATGGTGCACCCAAAGCACCAAGGGCAGGGATATCATCACCAGCTGTGGGCATTTTTCCAATGTGCCCCTTATAGGAGTTAAGGGTAGTATCAATTACAACCCTCTGCTGTTTAGAAGACAACTGGGCTATGCACTGGTCCACACTCCTAAGGCACAGGACTTGGTTGAAACTCTTTATTGTGAGAACAAAATTAATCTGGCTATTGTTAGGCAGGCTGCTTGGGCCTGGGATAATGTTCAAACCAAGGGAATAACCATTCTGGGGAAGTGCAACAATGTGGCTTCAGCACAATATTATGAATGGTCCCGTGCCAGGGCTCAATTCTCTGGAATGCCCTTTACCATAGAAGATATGCCTGAATCATCTTCAGCACCATCCCCCTGCCACTATCAGTTTGGAGGAGTTTGAGAGCTTGAAGGAAAGAAATGAGAAGTTAACCCAGGCTTTGCAGAAGACCCTCCGGGAGAGGAGTGAGGGTAGGATGGAGATTGAGAGGTTGGAGAAGTTGAGAGTGGAGCATCTGACTAAGATTGAGAAGTCTGGGGATTATATCAAGAAGTCTAAAGCTGGGGAACAAATTCTGAAGAGTGCTTGCAAAGAAGCCCAGTTCCAGAGAGCAAGGACAGACTTGTATCTGAAGGAGAGTCAGGCCCGGTGGGTCAGGATCACTGAGGCTCGTACTCTGGAGGACAAGAGAGTTCAAGACAAGATAGAGCAACTGGAAGCTAGTGCAAAAGTGCAGCAAGAAGCCCTGGCAGCAGCCCAGAGGGAGATATCAGAGCTGAAGATCAAAGCAGGAGTGAAGAGGTCAAAGGACCAAAGCCAGCACAGGAAGCTAACAGCAGCTGTTACGACCCGGAATCTCCTCATCAGGAATCTCACGGAGCGTCCAGCTGATCCTGTGACCGAAGCACTTCTCAAGGAAGTTCGTGAGGATGAGTTTGGTCTTGGTGTTTGACCATTTGTTTGTTGTTGCTTTCATTCCATGTACTTTTATTTTCCTGTAATGTATTTTGACCCCTCAGAGGGCTTGTATTTGTAAACAAACTATGTACCATTTTGCTTTTGTAATATATGTATTAGTTTGTTCCATCCAAGTTCCACTTCAAAAGCAACATCAACAGCATCTGCAAGGGTCTGGAAGGGTCAAAACTGAATGCCAAGCCGGATACCTTGAAAACAAATAGGCATACTGCATTGCATGCTAACCCTTTTGTTTGTTTTGTAGGTTTTTTGTTTTATTGCTGCTAACTCTGTTGTGATGTTCAGGAACTATTGCTCGGCGCCGGGTATTTCCCCTCAACCGTCCGCACCGTTATCCGACCCGTAACAACCTTACGGGCATTCAAATGGATCAGATGCAGCAGGACCTTACTGAGGTCAGAAATCAAATGGCAAACGAAAGGCTAGAAATGAGGAATCAAATGACGCAGTTTATGGAGGTAATGAACAACATGGCTCAGAGCCAGGAAAGATTGAGGGCCATGGTGGAAAGGCAAAATCAAGAAGATCCACATATAGGGACTGCCGGCACCAGCAACAATGAAAGGGTCCAACCTCATGTTAACCCCCCTGTATTTGGCCCCCACCTTCATCCTGAGGTCAACATTCCTGCAAATGTTCAAGGAACTGCCACTGCAGCCAGGGTACTTCAAGAAGACCCCCAAGAGGACCAGTTTACAGTAATGGGTGCTGGGGAGGAAGCTTATGATAGAAGGTTGGATGAGATAGCTGAAAAGTTGAGGTCCTTAGAGTCTCAAAACTCTTTGGGATTCGACATCATGGACATGGGCTTGGTAGACGGGGTCAGGATTCCCCATAAGTTTAAGCCTCCTTGTTTTGAAAAATACAACGGGACTTCATGCCCCCAGACTCATTTACAATCATTTCTGGGGAGGCTGAAGGCCTATACTATGGATGAGAAGCTTTGGATGTTCTATTTCGAAGACAGCTTGACAGGAGCATCAAGAGAATGGTACTCTCACCTGACAAGGGCAACTATCAGGTGTTGGAAGGACCTGGCAGAGGCCTTCATCAGACAGTATCAGTATAACTTAGACATGGCACCCAACAGGACTCTCCTAATGGGAATGTCACAGTCATCAAGGGAAAGTTTCCGAGAATATGCCCAGAGATGGAGGCAATTGGCTGCTGCTGTTCATCCACCTATGTCTGAGAGGGAAATGGCAGATATGTTCATGAACACCCTTCAGGGGACATATATTGACAGACTGGCTGCTTTCTCTTCCACTAGCTTTGCAGATGTTGTCATAGCTGGGGAGAGAATTGAGAGCCTGTTAAAAATGGGCAAGATTTCTGACAATGGTGCCAGCTCGTCCAGTAGTACAAGAAAGCCTTTTGCAGGCCCAAGAAGAACTGGCGAGACCAATGCCATCCACATCAACAGGGGCAGGCCCCAATATGTTCACAGATCAGTGGCAGCAGTCACCGTTCCTGCTCCAGCTCATCCTCAACCAGTTTATCAACCTCCGCAACAAAACTATCAGCAACAACCTCAGTACCATCAACAGAATCAGTATCCTCCAAGGAATTACAACAACACCAACACTAACAACAACAACCAGCAAAGGCCATTCCAACAGAGGCCTTCTCAAGCCAATAGGGTGATCGATCCGATCCCCATGCCATATGCTACATTGCTGCCACAACTCCTGAACCTCAACCTAGTTGAGCTAAGGACGTTGGCACCTCCAGATCCCAACAGTCTACCCAGGAATTATGATTCCAACGCCAGATGTGCCTTCCATTCAAATGCACCTGGCCACAGTACAGAAAAGTGCAGAGCTCTGCACATGAAGGTACAAGACCTGGTAGACTCAAAAGCTCTGAATTTCGCACCACCACCTAATGTCAATAAGAATCCCATGCCGAATCACGGTGGTCCCAGAATTAACGCTATTGAAGAAGACAAGCCGTCTTATTTAATAACCAGTGTGGGTCAGATCAGGACACCGTTGGTAGAAATCAAGGCTCAACTCCTCGAATGTCAAATGTTCCCAGGGTGTGAGTTAGGGTGTGCCTACTGCAATATTTCAGTAAATGGGTGCGATAACCTGAGGAATGGCATAGACGGTCTCATTCAGAGTGGCCAGCTTCAAATCACCACATCATTTCCTACAAATCCAGCAATCTCATCAGCAACAACTCCAGAACCTCCTACAACTGCAGCAACCATTGTTCCTGACAATTCCTCGGCTTCATCAACAAGTACTTCATCTATTATCTCAACTGATCAGTTATCAACAAATTTTTCTTCTACAACCTCAGCATCACTCCATTTCGAAACTCCTACAACAACAACATCCATCCTTCCACCAATGTCTACTACAACACCAGCAACAAATCATGAAGATGTCTCAACTGTCACAATATTCTATGATCCTGAGAACAACTCTGTCTACAACTCAGAAGGTGCTGCTCCCACCAGAGCACCGGTCACAATTTATTATGATCCGCAAACTATCACAATTCCTTCCACAGCTGCAGTCAGTCCAGTCACCATCACGGTGCCTGGACCAGTGCCTTATGAAAGCAGCAATGCCATCCCGTGGCATTACGGCTCTGACCTGTACTGTGAAGGACAAAGAATCACTTTTGAATCATCAACCCCTGCACCACAAATTGACAATGTGGGAGGAGGCGGAGGCTTCACTCGAAGCGGACGTCTTTTCGCTCCACAAATTCAGAGACCCACTGCCGAAGCAGAGGCTGCTGCCAAGGCAAAAGGAAAAAGCTTGGTGCAGGAAGAACAGACTGTCAAGGAAGCTTTAAGAACACCCTTCGATCAGGAGGTTGATGAGTTCATGCGAATCATCAAAAAGAGTGATTATAAAATAGTGGATCAGCTTCATCAGACGCCTTCCAAGATCTCAATCCTATCATTGCTTATGTGCTCCGAAGCCCATCGGAATGCACTACTCAAAGTCTTGCACGCAGCTTACGTGCCCGAAGAGATCACTGTCAATCAGCTGGAAGCTGTAGTTGGAAATGTCAATGCTAGTCACGGGCTAGGGTTCACCAATACTGATTTGACTACGGAAGGCCGCAACCATAACAAAGCCTTGCACATAACCATGGAATGTAAAGGTGCTGTCCTTTCCCATGTGCTGGTAGACACGGGGTCATCCCTCAATGTCTTACCTAAAAAGGCCCTGGTGAAGCTAGAATATGACGGATTGGCGTTGAGACCCAGCAACCTGGTGGTGAGAGCCTTTGATGGTTCAAAGAGATCGGTTCTGGGAGAGATTGAGTTGCCCATAACGATTGGCCCGCAGACCTTCAAAACGACCTTCTACGTGATGGATATACAGCCTGCCTACAGTTGTCTATTGGGTAGGCCATGGATTCACGCCGCTGGCGCCGTGACCTCTACCCTTCACCAGAAGTTAAAATATGAGTGGGAGGGTCAAATCGTTACAATCTGTGGAGAGGAGGATATTTTTGTCAGCCACCTGGATACCTATAAGTATATTGAGATGGATGGGGAGATCCATGAAACAATGAGTCAGGGGTTCGAGGCCTTGAACATCAATGAAACATCTGATGTGCCTGGTACTTCAATATCATCATACCAACAAGCCCGGAAGGTTGTTGAGGGAGGAAACGCCCAAGGCTGGGGCAAACTACTATCGGTGGAGAAGAAAGAGGACAGATTTGGGTTGGGTTACAAACCAACTCAACAAGATCAAGCAGCGGCTGCGAAAGAGCCCAACTTTGTGAGTGGGGGGATGCTCACCCCTGATGCTGTCAACTGTCTGGAAGACGAGCTGGAAGAAGAACGCAACCTGGAAAGCTGGATTCGTCCAAAGGTCCCGGGGAGCAGTATCTCAAACTGGTCTTCCCAGGAAATTATAAGAGTTACTCATGCAGAGTAATTATTATTTCCTGTATTTTTATAGCATGCATCAAAGTCTTGCATCTTGCCCAAGATGACAAGACTCATTTTGTAATCGGGCCATCTGTACTTTTTGTGCAAACAAGATTAATCAATGAAATATCAGACATCTTTTTGCAAATGAGTCTTTTTTCTTTTCCGCTCACTATTTTTCCATTTTTCTTTTTGTACAAAAAAATAAATGGCAGTGTTTTCAAAATGACAACTTTATTTCACTTTTCTAAAACAAGATTAAAATCAAATCACTAAAATGAACAAACTGAACCCTTGCAGAGAGTGCCTTTCAGACTGCACCGACAACAGCACGGCTATGACTTCGTATGACTTTGACAATCCAATCAATCAAGCTGATGAAGGGGTTGAAGAAGAGTATGAGCTTCCTGAAGAGCTAGCCAGGTTGTTGAAACAAGAGGAAAAGGTTATCACTCCTCATCAGGAGGAGGTCGAAACGATTAATCTTGGTACAGATGAAGATGTGAAAGAAGTTAAAATCGGGGTCTGCCTGCAAGACTCAGTGAAAAGACAACTGATTGACCTGCTTCAAGAATATGTGGACGTGTTTGCTTGGTCTTATCAAGATATGCCAGGGTTGGATACCGATATTGTCATGCACAAGCTGCCTTTGAGAGAAGAATGCCCGCCAGTTAAGCAGAAACTGCGCCGTACTCGCCCGGACATGGCAATGAAAATCAAGGAAGAGGTACAAAAGCAGTGGGACGCCGGGTTCCTTTCTGTAACTAGCTATCCACCGTGGGTAGCTAACATAGTACCTGTGCCTAAGAAAGACGGCAAAGTAAGGATGTGTGTTGACTACCGGGATCTGAACAGAGCCAGCCCGAAAGATGACTTCCCATTACCTCACATTGATGTATTGGTGGATAACACGGCTCAGTTCTCGGTATTCTCCTTCATGGACGGATTTTCAGGATATAATCAGATCAAGATGTCACCTGAAGACATGGAGAAGACAACATTCATCACACCCTGGGGCACGTTCTGCTACAAGGTAATGCCATTTGGGCTCAAGAATGCTGGTGCGACATATCAACGGGCTATGGTGACATTATTCCACGATATGATTCATAAAGAAATAGAATGTTATGTGGATGACATGATTGCCAAGTCCCTTACTGAAGAAGACCACCTGGTGAATCTACTGAAGTTATTCAAGCGTCTGAGGGGGTACCAATTGAAGCTGAACCCCAACAAATGCACATTCGGGGTGAGATCTGGTAAGCTGCTGGGTTTTATTGTAAGCGAGAAAGGGATTGAAGTTGACCCTGATAAAGTCAAAGCCATCCAAGAGATGCCTGCACCGAAAACTGAAAAGGAAGTTCGAGGGTTCTTAGGTCGATTGAACTACATTTCACGGTTCATATCTCACCTTACGGCAACCTGTGAACCCTTGTTCAAATTGTTGAGAAAAGAACAAACGGTCAGGTGGAATGAAGACTGCCAAAGGGCTTTTGATAAGATCAAAGAATACTTACAAGAACCTCCAATCCTTATGCCTCTAGTTGAAGGAAGACCCCTGATCATGTACTTGACAGTATTAGAAGAGTCAATGGGGTGTGTGCTGGGCCAGCATGACGAGTCTGGTCGAAAAGAGTATGCAATATACTACCTAAGCAAAAAGTTTACCGACTGTGAACAACGTTATTCACTGCTCGAGAAAACTTGTTGTGCTTTAGCGTGGGCTGCTCGCCGACTGAGACAATATATGTTGACCCACACTACCTTATTAATCTCAAAAATGGACCCAGTCAAGTACATTTTCGAGAAGCCAGCTCTTACCGGACGGGTTGCAAGATGGCAAATGATTCTCACAGAATATGACATCCAGTACACATCTCAGAAAGCCATCAAGGGCAGTGTACTATCTGAATATCTGGCTGAGCAACCTATTGATGATTACCAGCCTATGAGATTTGACTTCCCTGATGAAGACATCATGTTCATAAAATCAAAAGATCATGAAGAGCCTGTTCACACTGAAGGGCCCGACCCGAAAGAAGAATGGACTATGATGTTTGACGGGGCTGTTAACATGAATGGTCGTGGTGTTGGTGCAGTACTCATTACACCTAAAGGAGTTCACATGCCTTTCTCGGCAAAACTCACTTTCAACTGCACTAACAACGAAGCTGAATACGAAGCTTGCATTATGGGTCTTGAGGAAGCCATTGACCTCAGGATCAAAACATTGACTGTATTCGGAGATTCGGCTTTGGTAATCAATCAAACCAACGGAAAATGGTACACCCACCAGGATCATCTCATACCTTACAGGGATTATACAAGGAGGTTACTGACTTTCTTTACAACAGTCAAGCTTGAGTATATCCCTCGGGACGAGAATCAGTTTGCAGATGCTCTGGCTACCATTTCATCCATGATCAAAGTTCAAGCTGCCAACTTTGTACCTCAAATCTCAGTGTCCAGACTTGACGGGCCAGCATATGTATTTGCCGCAGACATTGTCAAAGATGATAAGCCTTGGTTCCATGACATTAAGTGCTTCTTGGAGGATCAGACATACCCACCTGGGGCATCTTCCAATGATAAGAAGACTTTGAGAAGGCTTGCTGGTAGTTTCTTTCTGAACGCTGATGGGTCTTTATACAAAAGGAACTTTGATATGGTACTCCTCAGATGTGTTGATAAGACAGAAGCAGGTTTGTTGATGCATGAAGTGCACGAAGGATCTTTTGGTACCCATGCCGGAGGGCATGCCATGGCTAAGAAGTTGCTAAGATCGGGTTATTATTGGATCACAATGGATGCCGACTGTTGTGCCTACGCCAGAAAATGCCACAAATGCCAGATCTATGCGGATAAAGTGCATGTGCCTCCCAATCCTTTGAACATCATGTCTTCACCCTGGCCCTTTGCTATGTGGGGCATCGACATGATTGGTAAGATTGAGCCAACTGCTTCAAACGGCCACAGATTCATCCTGGTCGCTATTGATTATTTCACCAAGTGGGTCGAAGAAGCCTCATATGCAAACGTTACGAGGCAAGTGGTAGCCAGATTTCTGAAAAGAGATATCATCTGCCGATACGGAGTGCCCGAGCGAATCATTACTGACAATGGTTCCAATCTGAACAACAAAATGATGGCAGAGCTGTGCCGGGACTTCAAGATCCAACACCACAATTCTTCTCCTTACAGGCCAAAGATGAATGGCGCTGTTGAGGCAGCAAATAAGAATATCAAGAAGATTGTGCAGAAGATGGTAGTCACTTACAAAGACTGGCATGAAATGCTACCGTTTGCCTTGCATGGGTACCGCACGTCAATCAGAACATCCACTGGGGCAACGCCGTTTCAGCTTGTGTATGGTATGGAGGCAGTCCTACCTGTTGAAGTTGAATTACCCTCCTTGCGAGTACTGACGGATGTTAAACTGAGTGAAGCAGAATGGGTTCGGGCCCGATTCGAACAACTGAGTCTGATTGAAGAGAAGAGATTGGCTGCAATCTGTCATGGGCAGTTATATCAGAAAAGAATGAAGAAGGCCTTCGATCAGAAAGTCAGGCATCGAGAGTACCAAGTAGGAGATCTTGTGCTGAAAAGAATCCTCCCTCCTCATACAGACCACAGGGGCAAGTGGACTCCAAACTATGAAGGACCATTTGTGGTAAAGAAAGTTTTCTCTGGTGGAGCACTGATGCTCAGCACCATGGATGGTGAAGATTTCCCGTCCCCTGTGAATTCAGATGCAGTTAAAAAATACTTCGCATAAAAAATGACCCGCTGGACACAAAAACAGAATGTAAGTCCAGGCAAAAATAGGGCATCCCGGCGAGTCAAAAACAGAATAAAAGACTCGGGCAAAAATAAGGGAAAATAAACAAAAGAATGTACATCCGCTGAGTTGAAAAGCCGCATTGGACAGCTCAGGCAAAAATGGGTATCCCGATGGATTGAAAACCCGAAAGGGCGATCCATGCAAAATAAGGGAATAAGCGAACAACTGCATTCTGAATTCGTCTGTATCACCTACAACTTGGTAAGCTTCAAAAGGATCAAGCTTCAATCAGAATCGACATTCTTCAAAAAGCAAGATGAGAAGAACGTCAAAAGTCATACGAGTCATAGTAAAGAGGAAGCTCCTTAAAGCGTCATCAACACTGCCAACATGTCGTTTCTCAATTTGTAACAATCTCCTCATTTCAGGGGATATGTTCCTTTGACTGTATCTCGCCAATTTAGGGCATATGAATTAATAAAATCGGATTTTCAGTCATGTCTCGTTTTGTACATTTTATTTGCAAAAATGTCTGATGTCTTAAAGAAAAACTGATTGCATAAGAATACAGATGTTTATCTTCAAAAGTAAAAACATGCTTGCAGGAAATATACTTACTCTCAGAAGTGCCTAACTCCTATGACGGAATCCAGTAAGGATACCTCGGGATTACCTTGTGCGTTTCTCTATCTTTTCAGGATTGTAGGTATCCAGAACGCAACTTGGGACATGTAAGCTTTATCCCAGCAAGCTGGCAAACCAACACTCAATTTTAGCACCCGAAGTGCTCTCTCCCCAGCTGAGTTGCCTCCCATGACTTCCCCAGCTGAGTTGCCATTTGTTGCTTATCCCCATCAGAGTTGCCAGGCATCGCAGAAGGCACCTATATCCCCGGCTGAGTCAAGGATCCTTTTCAACAGAATCCTTAGGGAGGTCTCTCAGTGATCTCTCTATCTCCCCAGCCGAGTTGCCTTTTCATCCTCAGCCGGAGCACAAAAGTCAGGGAATTATCTCCCCACAGAGTTCCAGCCCCTATCCAGAAGAGCAACGCATAGAACTCACAACAGAGTGAAGAAAGCTTCTACAAACCCCAGCTGGGTCCCTCATTACCGAGATAGGTCTATCAGTGACCCAGGTCCCCAAGCAAATATCATTAGATCTATCGATGATCTCATCCCCAGCTGGGATGTCCATTTCAACAGATCGACCAGGAGATCTTCGCAGCAACGGGATCCAGATCCCGGTTTGGTATCTTTGCATAATCATAGCATTCGCATCATATTCACCCATAAAGCGTAGCATTCCGTCTTAACACGGAGCATTACGGCAAAAATCAAACACATAGCATAATCATAAGCCATGTGTTGAACCAACACTTGTGAATACTGACAGTTCATCAACGTACAGAAAAATCCCCACCAGAGTCCCCGGCAAAAGCAGCTGCCTCACAATCCACAAACACCAGTATATACTCATTCTGACACCCGTCCGTGCCATCACTCCCCAGTAAAGTCGCCTGAACGCTCTTTACGAACAAGACCACCCGTATTACAGATATGTCCTGACACCCGTCCGTGTCATACCCCAGCAGAAAGCCAAAGACATCCTCTTTGCACTCACATATACTTATATACACTTTTTTGACACCCGTCCGTGTCATATCCCCAGTGCAGTCGTCTACACATTTACAACCCATATACTTGTTGATATTATTATACTTTTCCCTCTTGACACTCGTCCGTGTCACTCTCCTCATCAGATAAACACTCATCCATATGTACTCATACCACTTATACAAATACTCGTCCGTATCTTGTATGTACCACTTATATATCCCCACAGATTCGACATTGGTCCATGTTCTTTGTTAACCAGTTGGTACTCGTCCGTATCATCATCTCAGAATGTGCGTCAAGTGTTTGTTTCTACATGATACTCGTCCGTATCATAGTCTTAAGGATGCTCGTCCGCATCTTTAATCCATACACCGTGTCAAACACTTATGTCCTCTTGAATATAGATACTCGTCTGTGTCTACTATTCCCCAGAGGAGTCCCCTCAGATTCAGCACTCGTCCGTGTTCTTTGTTAACCAGTTGAAACCCGTCCGTATCATCATCTCTGAACACGTGTCAGTATTTGTTTCTACCCGATACTCGTCCGTATCGTAGTCTTGAGGATGCTCGTCCGCATCTTTAATCTATACACCAACATCTAAACACTTATACTTTCTTTTCCTGGTTGTAAACACTCGTCCGTGTTTACTATATCCCCAGTAGATCGCCAAGTAAGCAAATTTTCCTTTTATCTGACACTCGTCCTGTGTCATGATAAACCTTGAGAGCAGCCGTACCCTGCTAGGTGGTCGTCCTCCACCTCTTGATGGTCGTCCTCCATCATGCTCATCCGATGGCCGTCCCCATCGTTGATATTTAGCATACGTCCCCTGCTAGGTGGTCGTCCTCCACCTCTCGATGATCGTCCTTCATCAATTTTATCCAATGGCCGTCCCCATTGTTGATTTTTGGTTATCTGGCGTTCGTCCTATGTCATGATAAACCCTGAGAGCAGCCGTCCCCTGCTAGGTGGTCTTCCTCCACCTCTTGATGGTCGTCCTCCATCATGCTCGTCCGATGGCCGTCCCCATCGTTGACCTTTTATCCGATGGCCGTCCCCATCGTTGATATCTTCGGCAGCCGTACCCTGCCAGGTGGTCGTCCTCCACCTTTGATGGCCGTCCCCATCATATTTCCTTTATTCCTCAACAGAGCAGCCGTCCCCTGCTAGGTGATCGTCCTTCACCTTTGATGGCCGTACCCCATCATCTGTTTATTTCATTTATTCTTTAACCCGATGGCCGTCCCCGTCGCGGTCCCTTTTCCTTTTCTTTTAACCCGATGGCCGTCCCCATCATCGGTTACCTTGCTTTGTGAACTTGATGGCCGTCCCCGTCATGTTTCATCAATCCCCAGAGAATTTTACAACTTTATCTTGATGGCCGTCCCCATCATAATTTGATTTTCCCCAGCTAGTCGGCCGTCCCCGTCTTGGCTTTACCTTTTATCCCCAGCATGTCGGCCGTGCCCGTCATTGCTTTGTTTCCCGCACTTTACAATATAATTTTTTCCCCTTTACAATCTATATCCCTTTTCTTCTTTATTCTGTGAGTGCAAATTTTGGACTGTCTTTGGTATTCAACCACAAGTTATCTTGTTTGCCTGTTAAGCCGTTGCTTACATCCTGCACAGCTAACTCATGTTTGAATAGGGGCAGCTGTAAACACCCCAAATTTGCCCTCATCCATTCACACCATGGCTTGTGATCATTTCATATGCATAAACACAATCATACCATCTCATATTACATTTTTTGATTCACTGCATAGATTCTAAGTCATCTGCATCTAGGGTTTGTGATCTGAGCAATCTAAGAGCTTTTGAGCCACTCCAAAGGCCATCAATCACTTCAAAGGGGTCCATGTGTGTTCTTATATCATATTACATCCTCTTAAAGTCAAAAATGCAAAAGGATCACAAGAACTGGGATTGGTGTGGATGCAGAGCCAAGTTTGACTGCACAGTTGACCTAAAATTAGGGTTTTGGTTTCAGAGGCCATAACTCCAATTTTTTTGGTCATTCTTGTTTCCATTGGTCTCTATATGGTATAGGGAGTATGCATATCAATTTTCATGAAGAAATTCCATGGGGAAGTCATCTGATCAAGGGTTGACTTTTTGGACAAGTCAGTGCAAAATCAGGGCATCTGAGGCCCCCAATGACCCAACCAAGGGGTGATCTTCATCATTTTGAGTACATATGATCTTTATTTGATCATGGAAGAAGATTGAAGTTCACAAAATTCAAGAATTTGAAGATTTTGCAAAGTTGACTTTTTTGGGCATGGTTGACTTTTCAAGAATTTGTCAATTTAGATCATTTTTCAAGCCTTGCTTTTTGATCCAAAAAGCTTCAAATAGAAAAACTTTGGTCATGAAAGTTGTAGAATACATTTTTCCCTTTTCAAAAAGTACAAGAACATGATCTAATTCTTCTTGGATCAAAAGTTATGGTGTAACAAAGTTGGCCAAAATCACTAATTTTCAAGACATGCCTCAAATGAGAAATTTGCAAAATCATGAACCAAGGCCATTTGTAACTTCTAGTTCACTTCAAACCAATGTACAAACATCACATGAGTTCTAAAAATCAGAATTGGACCAAAGTTTCTCATGATCATGGTTTGTATAACAAGACTTTTTTCATGAAGTTCCAAAAGTAACCAAGTTGCAAAACCATCATGATGCTTCTTACCACTTGCTGCATTGGCCTTTGAACCACTCTAGCCTTCCACACACACCATGTTGCGCCAGCCCTAGCCATTGTACCAAGCTAGAATTCAAGCCATACCTCTCTTACAAAAAAGTTGACTTTTGGCAAAAGCAAACATCCCAATCACTGCAGGCCATGTCACATCCTCTGGCCACTTGGAATTGTTTATACTATCCTCTAGCAAGCAAAACATATGAAGAAGCCCAGCTGAAACACACCACAACACACCATACAAAAAAACTCACCCTATTGGCATTTCTCTTCGAATCTCTCTGCCCAGTTCACAAACATTCAAACAAGTTCCACTACTCAACTCACCATGCCTCATTAAGCCCAAACCAACAAAGAACCAAGCCTGAATAAAACAAGAACACCACTTCTCCATTTTCACTCCAACTTGCAGTTTCTTTCGAAACTCACTCCACAGGTCATAAACATCCAAACAAACTCCACAAACCTTCTTAAAACATCACCCTGATCACAAAGAACCACTCACACTGGCCTGAAACTGCCTGCATCACCATTGCCATTTTCAACTGAGCTTGAGCAGAAGCTGTTCGAGCTCTTCATCTAGCCAGCATAAACTTCTCCAAAGCATTCAAGCATCATCAAGAGGTCATAAGGAGTGGACTTCACAAGGAGGGGAGGTCAGAAAGTTGCTGGAGTGAAAGCTTCGAATCTCAGGTAGCTCAAGAAATATTTTTCCAGAAATCATTTTTTATGTTCTAAACTTGTTCTCCATGCTTCACTGATTGTTCTGATACCTTTAGTTTTGAAAATGGTGGAGAGATGAGAGTTTAATCAATCTCTGAAACTTTTTTGCCCTAGTTCTTGTTTGCTTCGATTCAACCTTTCCTGGAAAAATAAATTTGTTTTGAGTGAGGGTTATGATTCGTGAGTGAGTGGGAAACATTTCTGTTCAATTAGATTTCATTTTCATAACGTATGGAGTGAGTTTGAGGTTTGGGGTGAACGGAGAAGATGACCGGAACACTGTTCCGGTCATCTGAAAGTGATTAACGGCGTAATTAGGGTTTAAGCATTAATTAGTCATTTTTGAATTTGGACCGTGAGATCTGGCGCCAAGTCAACTCCCGCCCTGGCCATTTTAAATCTCACGCGTTGGATCTATTGACTTCTATTTAATTCAGTTTAAATTCATTTTTATTTCATTACTTTTCATTTAATTTGTCCAATTTATTTAAAATAGCAAAAATGCCTTAAAAATTATGAAACTTTTTCTCAAGAGTTTCATTAATTTTTATGACACAAAAATATTTTTATTTTCATTTTTAGCATTTAAAAAGTATTTTTAAATATTTAAAAGTTTATTTTTAATTGATTAATGAAAATTAATTTATTAAAAATACTTTTAGGTATTTAAAAATCACCAAAAAATTCATGAAATGTTCTAAGACATTTAGAAACATTGTACAACCTTCAAACCAAATTTATTTTTGATCTTGATGCATTTTGAGAATTTTTCATTGAATAAAAATCATTTTTATGCATTAATTTGATCCAAAGTTTCAAAAATCATTTCTGTCTATCCATGAAGAGTTGGACATTGATTCTTTTTGCATTGCATTGTGTTTAGCATGAAGTTTGTGAGATAAAAAGGCCATGATTTGATCTTCCATTTTCCATTTGTTTGACATTTCTTTTGTTTGGAAACCCTAAAACCCTAGCAAACTTGTAAAAATCATAACTTGAGCTTGGTTAAGAGTTGAGACCTCTCCTTTGGGCTTTGGTTTAGTATAGGATTAGGGGCCCTTTGTGTGGCATTTTCAATTTTTTATAATGTTGTTTGCTTCTGATTATGGTTTTTTGTTTGATGTTTGATTCATAACCCTAATTTGGGGCTTCCATATGCATCCATCTTGCATTCTCTTGCACAACATGACTTGCCATGACATTTCAAGCATCCATGTGATTCATTTGACATCATAAGACATATAGAAAGCATGTTTGATCATTGCATCATGTATTTGCCATGTTGCATGCCATGTGCACTTCATAACTTTTCATGTGTTTTCATGGTTCCTAGCTTGCTTCATTTGCATCCATGAACTTGTATGATCATTTCCATGTGCTGCCTCATGTTTGTAGCATCTCATAGCATCATTAGCATCATGTATATGATTCTGGTTTTGTTTCTCATCATGCCATCTCATCCCATTTTGCATTGCATTGCATTCCTTTTCTAACCTTTCAGGTGGTAAGTAACTTTGAGAAGTGAATTTGCCTTCACTTCTCATAACTTCTTTTCATCTCTCCCTTGCATCCATTGCTGCATTTTTCTTTGTGTTTAAGATTGAGCTTGCTCTTTCTTCCTCTTCCCACTTTCTTTCTTCAAGTGACTTGACTTCTTGAAAGAAGCAAGTCACTTTGCTTCTCCTGATCCTTTCATCTGCTTCCTGGTGGTTCCATTGAAGATCTTCTTTTGAAAACCTCACAAACCTTAGGAACAACCAAGCATGACAATGATTAGGGTTTTGATTAGTCTCCCCTCTTAGTTTTACCTTTGTGTCTCTTTTGAGTCTTCTCTTCTCATCTCATAATTAGGGACTAAACCCTAAAGGCTTTAAGGCTTTGTGATTAAGCTTATGCCTGCATCCTTCTCTTAGGATGGAGTGTATAACTTTAATCCTAAGTGTTAAACCCTTAATGTGTTTAAATCTCTTAATTAATACATTTAATAAGTATCAAGACATCACACTTGTAACTTGGGCCTTGCATTAGGGTTCTAATTCTTCCTTAAATGGTTAAGAAGGACTAACCCTAGTGTTAATGGACAAGTCCCCCTCAAGTTGTCTTACAAACCATAAAAAACACTTCATCATCATATCATTGAATAAAATCCATTTAATCAAAGGCTTGTTTTGTCATGAGTTTAATCCTTAATCATGGATTAAGTTGAGGAGTTTTCCTCAGCTTAAACATTCTCATCTATTATCCTTCTCTTAGGATGGTGTAATGAGTCTGTTTAATCCCTGATTGTGGCTTAACCTCATTACTTAACACTAAACAAAAACCACAAAAACATCTAATTAATCACAAGTAGGTTAATGATCTTAATCCTACACCAAAGGTGATTAAGTGTGAGAATCTGACTTCACACTTAAGGTATTCTCATTACCCCTAATCAGAGGGAAGATGTGATGAGTTTACTAACCCATTGGTTTAGACTTAAGCTCATTAACTTATGACAAAATCCAAAAAAACAATAAAAGAATGAAAACACAAAAACAAACAATAATCGTCTCCTGCGGGATTCTTTTCTCATCACCTTCACTCACAAACGAGAACTTGCTTCTTCCGTCTAATGCAAGACAGTTTGCACCTGAGCCAGACAGGTCATACACTTGAGCATAGACATGTAAGCAGTTCACAAGTTAATTCATCTTTCAGTCTCTTTGGGTCGAACTACGGTGTTCTGACTTCCTCATTGCACGAGAGGATACGTAGGCATAACTTAACAGTTATCGAACAAAAGTCTCTGTATATTCCCCCTCTTTCCAGCTTCATTCTTTTAGCCTCATTATCTTGAGCATATTCTCATTCCTGCACTGACACTTTCATATTTCACTTCACTTTTCCCTTGCACTGACACCTGTACATTCTTTTCCAGCTCTTTGATACACAAATAGCACTGACACTACCCCTTTAAAACTCAAATCTTTTAAGCGTGGATCCCGTCGAGTACGGCGGACAACCTGGGTGCTAATACCTTCCCAGGTTGTAACCAACCCCCTTTCTCAGTCTCTCTGGTTCGCAACCGTCTTATCCATATCTTTTCTAGGTCTATGCAGCATTACCTTTCCTCCGGGATAAAAATGCATAGCTGGCGACTCTTTTCATTCCCTGTGAGTTCACTCCTGTGTGTTCTCGCACCCTCCTCTCGCCGACCGTTCGCGTCTGTACCCCTTTTGACCCGGTGTCATTTGGTGGGAGCGACAAGATGGTTCCCTGACTTTTGTACTTGGTTATGGAGGAAGTAAATGGCAACTCGGCTGGGGAAGAAGCAATGGATGGTAACTCAGCTGGGGAGAAAGCACCTACGGTGCTAAGACTGAGTGGATAATGATTTGCCAGTCGGCCGGGATGAAGCCTTCGGGTCCCATGTTGTGCTTTGAATACCTGTAATCCTGAAAAGACGGAGAAATGCACAAGTAATCCCGAGGTATCCCTTACCGGATTCCATCATAGGAGTTTAGACACCCCGGGAGTAAGTATATTTCCTGCAAGCACGTGTTTTAAAAGAAGCATCTGTATTTATGCAATCAGTATCTTAAGGACATCGGACATTTTGCAAATGAAAATAAAATGTACGAGACCAAACATGACTGAAAATCTGATTTTATTGATTCATGTGCCCTGAATTGGCAAGATACAGTCAAAGAAACAAATCCCCTAGAATGAGGAGATTGTTATAAATTGAGAAACAAAAGGTGTTGGCAATGTTGATGACGCTTTAAGGAGCTTCCCTTTGCTATGACTCGTATGACATTTGACGTTCTTCTCGTCTTGCTTTCTGGAGAAGGCTGATTCTGAAAGAAGCTTGATCCTTTCGAATCTTACCAAGTTGTAAGTGATACAGACGAATTCAGAATGCAGTTGTTCGCTTATTCCCTTATTTTGCATGGATCGCCCTTTCGGGTTTTCAACCCATCGGGATACCCATTTTTGCCTGAGTTGTCCAATGCGGCTTTTCAACTCAGCGGGTGTACATTTTTTGTTTATTTTCCCTTATTTTTGCCCGAGTCTTTTATTCTGTTTTTGACTCGCTGGGATGCCCTATTTTTGCCTGGACTTACATTCTGTTTTTATGTCCAGCGGGTCATTTTTTATGCGAAGTATTTTTTAACTGCATCCGAATTCACAGGGGACGGGAAGTCTTCACCATCCATAGTGCTGAGCATGAGTGCTCCACCAGAGAAAACTTTCTTTACTACGAATGGCCCTTCATAGTTCGGAGTCCACTTGCCCCTGTGGTCTGTATGAGGAGGGAGAGTTCTTTTCAGCACAAGATCTCCTACTCGGTACTCTCGGTGCCTGACTTTCTGATCGAAGGCTTTCTTCATTCTTTTCTGATTCAGCTGTCCATGACAGATTGCAGCCAATCTTTTCTCTTTAATCAGACTCAGTTGTTCGTATCGGGATCGGACCCATTCTGCTTCGTTCAGCTTAACATCCATTAGTACCCGCAAGGAGGGTAATTCAACTTCAACAGGTAGGACTGCCTCCATACCATACACAAGCTGATACGGTGTTGCCCCAGTGGATGTTCTGATTGATGTGCGGTACCCATGCAAGGCAAACGGTAGCATCTCATGCCAGTCTTTGTATGTGACTACCATCTTTTGCACAATCTTCTTGATATTCTTGTTAGCTGCCTCTACAGCGCCGTTCATCTTTGGCCTGTAAGGAGAAGAATTGTGGTGTCGGATCTTGAAGTCCCGGCATAGTTCTGCCATCATTTTGTTGTTCAAGTTGGAACCACTATCAGTAATGATTCGCTCGGGCACCCCATACCAACAGATGATGTCTCTTTTCAGAAATCGGGCTACCACTTTCCTTGTAACATTTGCATAGGAAGCTGCTTCAACCCACTTGGTGAAATAGTCAATGGCAACCAAAATGAATCTGTGGCAGTTTGAAGCAGTCGGTTCAATCTTGCCAATCATATCAATGCCCCACATGGCGAAGGGCCAAGGTGAAGACATCACATTCAGAGGATTGGGAGGCACATGCACCTTATCCGCATAAATCTGGCATTTATGACATTTTCTGGCATAGGCACAACAGTCTGCATCCATGGTGATCCAGTAATAGCCTAACCTTAGAAACTTCTTTGCCATGGCATGCCCTCCTGCATGGGTACCAAAGGATCCTTCGTGCACCTCGTGCATCAACAAGTCTGCTTCTGTTCTATCAACGCATCTGAGGAGTATCATATCAAAGTTTCTCTTGTACAGGGAACCATCGGTATTCAGGAAGAAACTACCAGCTAGCCTTCTTAGTGTCTTCTTATCATTGGAAGATGCCCCAGGTGGGTATGTCTGATCCTCCAGGAAGCACTTAATGTCATGGAACCAAGGCTTATCATCTTTAACAACATCTGCTGAGAACACGTATGCTGGTCTGTCAAGTCTGGACACTGAAATCCGAGGCACAAAGTTGGCAGCTTGAACTTTGATCATGGATGAAATGGTGGCAAGAGCATCTGCAAATTGATTTTCATCTCGAGGGATATACTCAAGCTTGACCGTTGTAAAGAAAGTCAATAACCTCCTTGTATAATCCCTGTAAGGTATCAGATGATCCTGGTGTGTGTACCATTTGCCGTTGGTTTGATTGATTACCAGAGCTGAATCCCCGAACACAGTCAAAGTCTTGATCCTGAGGTCAATGGCTTCCTCAAGACCCATAATACAGGCTTCGTACTCGGCTTCGTTGTTAGTGCAGTTAAAGGTTTGCAGGAACCCTTGGCCACATCATACCCTGTTTCTTATTGTGTTTAAGAATGCTTCACTTTGGACAGTTCTTGTGATTTAACCCAGGACATGTGACTCTTTATTTGAGTCCCCCACCTTGGTTACTGGACTTCTGAACCTCCATCTGGACTTCTTAAACATACATGGGCTTATATCAAGGCAGTTAACCAGATCCAGCTTGATCACAAACCCTTGCATACCATTTTCATACATCATCATTGCATCATTTAACATTTTCTTATTTGTTTTTCAGGATATCCATATTACATTTGGCTTGGTTTTGACCCCTTTATCTGATTAGACCCTGGTTCATCAGCTATCTGCTTCAGCCATCTTCATCAGTCGCCTGTTTCAGCTACTGTTATCACCAGTCTCAGCCTGTCAGTGGCTCATCACCAGTATCAGTCTTCATCAGCAGTTATTTTCAGCCCTTCAACAGCAGTCATGGCACCCAAAAAGAGCAACATTTCATACCACTTCTTTGAGCCTGTGCTGGCTGGCATCAGGCAGGTCCAGGCACTCATCACTCTAGACCATATCCCATTATTCAGAGAACATTATGGAGGCATCCTTGATATGATTATGGACTTGGACCCTTCTCAGAGGAGTTTGATTCACACTTGCCTACAGTTCTATGATCCTCCTTTGAGATGTTTTACTTTCCAGGATTTTCAGTTGGGGCCTTTATTAGAGGAGTTTTCATCATTGGTTGGAGTGCCTGTCAGGGGTGGTATCCCCTTCAATCCAGAGATGGCTTCTCCCAACAATGAAGAAGTGACAAAGGCACTGCATTTGGAACCTGTTCTGATTGAGCAAAACATGACTACAAAGGCTGGAATCCCTGGCCTACATTTGGATTTTCTCACTTCTCAGGCCATCCTGAAGGCCTCCTTGGGAGAATGGAAGGCAGTTTGTGCATTGTTAGCCCTCAGTATATATGGGGTTATACTTTTTGCAGATGATCCCAAGTTTATTAGCAAGAATGCTATTCATCTCTTCCTTTTGAGGAACCCAGTACCCACCTTGCTGGGAGATTTCTATTATTCTGTTCACCAAAGGAATGAGAAGCAGAGAGGGAGATTGGTGAGATGTTGTGCTCCTCTATTTCATACCTGGCTGCTTAAACACATGCCTAAGACTAACGCCTTCCTGAATCCTCACCAACAGAAGAACTGGGCTAGAAGGCTTACTGCTTTGACCTCAGATGACATCAGATGGTGCACCCAGAGCACCAAAGGAAGGGATATAATTACTAGCTGTGGACAGTTTCCCAATGTACCTCTGATAGGAGTGAAGGGTTGTATCAACTACAATCCTTTGTTGTTTAAGAGACAATTGGGCTATGCTCTGGTTCACCCTTCTAAAGAGCAAGACTTGGCTGAAACTTTGTATTGTGAGATAAAACCTAATCTAGTTGTTGTCAGACAAGCATCCAGGGCTTGGGACAACATCCAGACCAAAGGGATGGCCATTCTTGGGAGATGCAATAATGTGGCCTCAGCTCAGTATTATGAATGGTCTCATGCTAGGGCTCAGATTTCTGGGATGCCTTTCACCATTGAGGATGCACCTAGACCATCCACAGTACCACCTCCAGCTACTGTCAGCCTAGAGGAATTTGAGAAACTGAAGGAGAGAAATGAGAATCTGTCTCAAGCTCTACAGAAGACCCTCTGGGAGAGGAGTGATGGTCGTCTAGACATTGAGAGGTTAGAAAAGCTAAAGGTGGAGCACTTAGCCAGGATTGAGAAATCAGAGGACTACATCAAGAAATCAAAAGCTGGAGAGCAAATACTGAAGAATGCCTGTAAAGAGGCCCAGTTTCAGAAGGCTAGGACTGATCTCTATCTAAAAGAAAGTCAAGATAGGTGGGTCAGAATCACTGAAGCTTGCACTCAAGAGGATAAGAGAACTCAGGCCAGGATTGAGCAGTTAGAGGCCATTGAAAAGAAACAACAGGAGGCTCTGCTGGCAGCCCAGAAGGAAATCTCAGAATTGAAGCTTAGGGCTGGTGTGAAGAGGTCAAAAGACCAGGACAAGCACAAGAAGCTGACTGCTGCTATTGCCACCAGGAACCTTCTTATCAGAAGCATTACAGAGCATCCGGCTGGTCCTGTAACTGAAGCACTTTTGAAGGAAGTTAAGGAGGATGAATTTGGCTTAGATGTTTGACTTATTTGCTTGTTGTTGTTTCCATTTCATGTACTTTTCTTTTTATGTTGTATTTTGACCCCACAGGGGCATGTGTTGTAAAAAACAAACTATGTATTATTCCCTGTTTGTAATATATTTGTCAGTTTGTTTCATTTAAGTCTCTCTCTCTCAAGCAACATCAAAGCATCTTCCTCAGGGTCTGGAAAGGTCAAAACCAAGTGCCAAGCCGGATACCTTGGAAACAAATAAGCATACTGCATTGCATACTAACCTTTTGTTTTGTTTTGTAGGTTTTTGTTTTGTCTGTAACTAACTCTGTTGTGATTCAGGAACTATTGCTCGCCGTCGGGTGTTCCCACTCAACCGTCCGCACAGATATCCTACTCGCAACAACCTTCCGGGTATACAGATGGACCAAGTACAGCAGGATCTTACAGAGGTCAGAACTCAAATGGCCAATGAGAGGTTGGAGATGAGAAACCAGATGACCCAGTTCATGGAAGTGATGAATGGTTTGGCTCAAAGCCAAGAAAGATTAAGGGCATTGGTAGAGAGGCAGACCCAAGAAGAACCCCATCTAGGGACTGGAGGAACGAGCAACAATGAGAGGGTTCAGCCTCATGTTAATCCACCAGTGTATGGGCCTCATCTTCACCCAGAGATCAACATCCATGCTAATGTGCAAGGGAATGCTACTGCAGGCAGAGTATTACAAGAAGACCCCCAAGAGGATCAATTCACTGTAATGGGAGCTGGGGATGAAGCCTATGATAGGAGGCTTGATGAAATTGCTGAAAAATTGAGATCCCTGGAGTCTCAAAACTCCTTGGGTTTTGATGTCATGGATATGGGGTTAGTGGACGGGGTAAGGATTCCCCACAAGTTTAAACCCCCGTGCTTCGAGAAGTACAACGGAACTTCCTGTCCGCGAACCCACTTACAATCCTTTCTGGGGAGGCTGAAGGCATACACCATGGATGAAAAACTATGGATGTTTTACTTTGAAGACAGTTTGACAGGGGCTTCAAGGGAATGGTACTCTCACTTGACCAGAGCAACCATCAGATGCTGGAAGGACCTAGCTGAGGCCTTCATCAGACAGTACCAATATAACCTGGACATGGCTCCTAACAGGACCCTCCTGATGGGAATGTCTCAGTCATCCAGAGAAAGCTTCCGGGAATACGCCCAGAGGTGGAGACAGCTTGCTGCTGCTGTCCAACCACCCATGTCGGAAAGGGAAATGGCCGACATGTTTATGAATACCCTTCAAGGGACATACATTGATAGGCTAGCTGCCTTTTCTTCCACCAGTTTCGCTGACGTAGTCATAGCTGGAGAAAGAATTGAGAGCCTTCTAAAGATGGGTAAGATTTCCGATAATGGTGCGAGCTCGTCCAGCAACCCCAGAAAGCCTTTTGTGGGGCCTAGAAGAATCAGTGAGACTAATGTTATCCATGCCAGCAGGGGCAGACCTCAGTATGTTCATAGGTCAGTGGCAGCTGTCACTATTCCCGCTCCAATTCCTCAGCAACCAGCATATCAACCACAACAACAACCCCACTACCAGCAACAAGTTCAGTATCCGCCTCAGAGGAACTACAACAACACCAGCAACAACAATCAACAAAGACCTTTTCAACAGAGACCATCTCAGGCCAATAGGGTGATTGATCCAATCCCTATTCCTTATGCCGCTTTATTGCCACAACTCCTGAAACTCAACTTAGTTGAGTTAAGGACATTGGCACCACCAGATCTGTCCAGTCTGCCAAAAAATTATGACGCCAACGCCAGATGTGCTTTTCACTCCAATGCACCTGGCCACAGTACAGAGAAGTGCAGAGCTTTACAAATGAAGGTACAAGACCTAGTAGATTCTAAAGCTCTAAACTTTGCACCCCCGCCAAATGTCAACAAGAATCCCATGCCCAACCACAGAGGACCAAGAATTAATGCTATTGAGGAAGATAAGCCGTCTTTCTTAATAACCAGTGTTGGGCAGATTCGGACACCTCTGGTAGAAATTAAAGCCCAGCTCCTAGAATACCAGATGTTCCCCGGGTGTGAGCTCGGTTGTGGTTATTGCAACATTTCGGTAAACGGGTGTGATAATTTGAGAAGCGGCATAGATGGCCTTATCCAGAGTGGCTTACTTCAAATCACAACATCAACACCTACAAATCAAGCAATCTCTTTGACAACAATTCCTGAGTCTTCTATAACTGCAACAACAATTATTCCAAACAATTCTTCAATCTCATCAACAAATGCTTCATCTATCACTTCAACAAACCAAATATCAACAACCATCTCTTCTACAACATCAGCACCCCTTTATTCAGAATCTTCTACAACACCAACAGATATTTCAGCAGTCACCATTTATTATGATCCGTCATATGTTCCTCCTAGCAACAATTTTCAACAACAAACAGTGGCATCTCCTGCCAGGTCACCAGTCACCATCTACTACGATCCGCACACCGTTTCAGCACCCTCCTCTGCAGTAGTCAGTCCAGTTACCATCACGGTGCCTGGACCAGTTCCTTATGAAAGCAGTAATGCCATCCCTTGGCATTATGGCTCTGACCTTTACTGCAATGGGGAGAAAATCACTTTTGACTCTTCAACTTCTTCTCCACGGATTGATAATGTCGGGGGAGGCGGAGGCTTCACCAGAAGCGGACGCCTTTTTGCCTCGCAATCACAAAGACCCAATGCCGAAGCAGAAGCTACTGCCAAGGCAAAAGGAAAGAGTGTAATATCCGAAGAACCCATTCTCAAGGAAACTCAGAAGACATCTTTTGAACAAGATGTAGACGAGTTTATGAGGATTATAAAGAGAAGTGATTACAAAGTGGTGGATCAGCTTCACCAAACTCCCTCAAAAATCTCCATATTATCCCTGCTGATATGTTCCGAAGCTCACCGGAATGCATTACTAAAAGTCTTGCACGCAGCATATGTGCCAGAGGAGATCACCGTTAATCAGCTGGAGACCGTGGTAGCAAACGTCAATACCAGCCATGGATTGGGTTTTACCAATGCTGATTTAACAGCTGAGGGATGTAACCACAACAAGGCTTTACACATCACCCTAGAATGCAAGGGTGCTGTTCTATCACATGTACTGGTAGACACTGGGTCTTCACTCAATGTTTTACCAAAGAAAGCCTTGGTGAAGCTGGAGCATGATGGCTTGGCATTGCGTCCAAGTAATTTGGTGGTGAGAGCATTTGATGGCTCTAAGAGATCAGTGCTAGGAGAGATTGACCTGCCTGTGATGATTGGCCCGCAGACTTTTAAAATTACCTTCTATGTGATGGACATTCAGCCGGCCTACAACTGTTTGTTGGGTAGACCTTGGATCCATGCCGCTGGCGCAGTTACGTCTACCCTTCACCAGATGCTGAAATTCGAGTGGGAGGGTCAGATCATCACTATCTGTGGTGAAGAAGATATCTTTGTTAGCCATCTGGCTACATACAAATACATTGAGATGGATGGAGAGATCCATGAAACTATGAGCCAGGGGTTTGAGGCCCTGAACATAAATTAAGCATCTGCAGTGCTTGGAACCTCAATGACATCTTATCAGCAAGCCAGGAAGGTTGTTGAAGAGGGGACTGCCCAAGGCTGGGGCAAGCTGCTGCCTGTGGAGAAGAAGGAGGACAGATTTGGGTTGGGTTACAAACCAACTCAACAAGATCAAGCAGAGGCTGCTAAGAAGCCCAATTTTGTCAGTGGGGGGATGCTCACCCCGGATGTAGTGAACAACTTGGAAGATGAGTCGGAAGATGAGCACAACCTGGAGAGCTGGATACGTCCAAGGATCCCGGGGAGCCATATCTCAAACTGGTCTTCCCAGGAAATTATAAGGGTTGCTCCTGCAGAGTAATTATTATTTCCTGTATATTTTAAGCATGCATCAAGTCTTGCATCTTGCCCAAGATGACAAGACTCATTTTGTAATCGGGTCATCTGTAATTTTGTGCAAATAGATCAATCAATGAATATCAGACATCTTTTGCAAATGAGTCTTTTTCTTTTCCGCTCACTGTTTTTCATTTTTCTTTTTGTACAAAAATAAAATGGCAATGTTTTCAAAATGACAACTTTATTTCACTTTTATAAAACAAGATTAAAATCAATCACTAAAATGAACAATCTAAACCCTTGCAGAGAGTGCCTTTCAGACTGCACCGACAACAGCACAGCTATGGCTTCGTATGACTTTGACAATCCAATCAATCAAGCTGATGAAGGGGTTGAAGAAGATTATGAGCTTCCTGAAGAGCTAGCCAGGTTGTTAAGGTAAGAGGAGAAGGTTATCACTCCTCATCAGGAGGAGATCGAAACGATTAATCTTGGTACGGGTGGAGATGTGAAAGAGGTTAAGATCGGGGCCTGCTTACAAGACTCAGTAAAGGAACAACTGATTGACCTGCTTCGGGAATATGTGGATGTGTTTTCTTGGTCTTATCAGGATATGCCAGGGTTGGACACCGATATTGTTATACACAAGCTGCCTTTAAGAGAAGATTGCCCGCCGGTTAAACAGAAGCTACGCCGTACTCGCCCAGACATGGCAATGAAGATAAAAGAAGAGGTGCAAAAACAGTGGGACGCCGGGTTCCTTGCTGTGACTAGCTATCCGCCGTGGGTTGCTAATATTGTACCTGTGCCTAAGAAAGACGGCAAGGTAAGGATGTATGTAGACTACCGGGACTTGAACAGAGCCAGTCTGAAAGATGATTTCCCTTTACCTCACATTGATGTATTGGTGGATAATACGGCTCAATTCTCGATGTTCTCCTTCATGGACGGATTTTCAGGATACAATCAGATCAAGATGTCACCTGAAGACATGGAGAAGACAACTTTCATCACACCCTGGGGCACGTTCTGTTATAAGGTGATGCCATTCGGACTGAAGAATGCTGGTGCAACATATCAACGGGCTATGGTGACGTTATTCCACAACATGATCCATAAAGAAATTGAATGTTATGTGGATGACATGATTTCCAAGTCCCTCACAGAAGAAGACCACCTGGTAAATCTGTTGAAGTTATTCAAACGTCTGAGGAAGTACCAACTAAAGCTGAACCCCAACAAGTGCACATTTGGGGTGCGATCTAGTAAGCTGCTGGGCTTTATTGTGAGTGAGAAAGGGATTGAAGTTGACCCTGATAAAGTTAAAGCCATTCAAGAAATGCCTGCACCGAAGACTGAGAAAGAAGTTCGGGGGTTCTTAGGTAGATTGAACTACATTTCGAGGTTCATATCTCACCTTACAGCAACCTGTGAACCTATGTTCAAGCTGTTAAGAAAGGAACAAACGGTCAGGTGGAACGAAGATTGCCAGAGGGATTTTGACAAGATCAAGGAATACTTACAAGAGCCTCCAATCCTTATGCCTCCAGTTGAAGGAAGACCTCTAATTATGTACTTGACAGTATTAGAAGAGTCAATGGGGTGTGTGTTGGGCCAGCATGACGAGTCTGGTCGAAAAGAGTATGCAATATACTACCTGAGCAAAAAGTTTACCGACTGTGAACAACGTTATTCACTGCTCGATAAAACTTGTTGTGCTTTAGCGTGGGCTGCTCGCCGACTGAGACAGTATATGTTGACCTACACCACTTTATTGATCTCAAAGATGGATCCAGTTAAGTACATTTTTGAGAAGCCAGCACTTACCGGACGGGTTGCAAGATGGCAAATGATCCTCACGGAATATGACATCCAATACACATCTCAGAAAGCCATCAAGGGCAGTGTATTGTCTGATTATCTTGCTGAGCAACCCATCGATGATTACCAGCCTATGAGATTTGACTTCCCTGATGAAGACATCATGTTCATTAAAGCAAAAGATCATGAAGAGCCTGTTCACACTGAAGGGCCTGACCCAGAAGAAGAATGGACTATGATGTTTGACGGGGCTGTTAATATGAATGGCCGTGGTGTTGGTGCAGTACTCATTACACCTAAAGGGGTTCACATGCCTTTCTCGACAAAGCTCACCTTTAACTGCACTAACAACGAAGCTGAATACGAAGCTTGCATTATGGGTCTTGAGGAAGCCATTGACCTCAGGATCAAGACTTTGACTGTGTTCGGGGATTCAGCTCTGGTAATCAATCAAACCAATGGCAAATGGTACACACACCAGGATCATCTGATACCTTACAGGGATTATACAAGGAGGTTATTAACTTTCTTTACAACAGTCAAGCTTAAGTATATCCCTCGGGACGAGAATCAGTTTGCAGATGCTCTTGCCACCATTTCATCCATGATCAAAGTTCAAGCCGCCAACTTTGTACCTCGGATTTCAGTGTCCAGACTTGACAGACCAGCGTATGTATTTGCAGCAGATATTGTTAAAGATGACAAGCCTTGGTTCCATGACATTAAGTGCTTCTTGGAGGATCAGACATACCCACCTGGGGCATCTTCCAATGATAATAAGACATTAAGAATGCTTGCTGGTAGTTTCTTCCTGAATACTGATGGTTCCCTGTACAAGAGAAACTTTGATATGGTACTCCTCAGATGCGTTGATAGGACAAAAGCAGACTTGTTGATGCATGAAGTGCACGAAGGATCCTTTGGTACCCATGCAGGAGGGCATGCTATGGCTAAAAAGTTGCTAAGATCAGGTTATTACTGGATCACAATGGACGCCGACTGTTGTGTTTATGCCAGAAAGTGTCATAAATGCCAGATTTACGCAGATAAGGTGCATGTGCCTCCAAATCCTTTGAATGTGATGTCTTCACCCTGGCCCTTTGCCATGTGGGGCATTGATATGATCGGCAAGATTGAACCGACTGCTTCGAATGGTCACAGATTCATCTTGGTAGCCATTGACTATTTTACCAAGTGGGTTGAAGCAGCTTCCTATGCAAATGTTACAAGGCAAGTGGTAGCCCGATTTCTGAAGAGAGACATCATCTGTCGGTATGGAGTTCCCGAGCGAATCATTACTGATAATGGTTCCAACTTAAACAACAAAATGATGGCAGAGTTATGCCAGGACTTCAAGATCCAACACCACAATTCTTCTCCTTACAGGCCAAAGATGAATGGCGCTGTTGAGGCAGCTAATAAGAATATCAAGAAGATTGTGCAGAAGATGGTAGTCACTTACAAAGACTGGCATGAGATGCTACCGTTTGTCTTGCATGGGTACCGCACGTCAATCAGAACATCCACTAGGGCAACACCGTATCAGCTTGTGTATGGTATGGAAGCAGTCCTACCTGTTGAAGTTGAATTACCCTCCCTACGGGTACTGATGGATGTTAAGCTGAACGAAGCAGAATGGGTCCGATCCCGATACGAACAACTGAGTCTGATTGAAGAGAAAAGATTGGCTGCAATCTGTCATGGGCAGCTGTATCAGAAAAGAATGAAGAAAGCCTTCGATCAAAAAGTCAGGCACCGAGAGTACCAAGTAGGAGATCTTGTGCTGAAAAGAATCATCCCTCCTCATACAGACCACAGGGGCAAATGGACTCCGAACTATGAAGGACCATTCGTAGTAAAGAAAGTTTTCTCCGGTGGAGCACTCATGCTCACTACTATGGACGGTGAAGATTTCTTATCCCCTGTGAATTCAGATGCAGTTAAAAAATACTTCGCATAAAAAATGACCCGCTGGACATAAAAACAGAATGTAAGTCCAGGCAAAAATAGGGCATCCCGGCGAGTCAAAAACAGAATAAAAGACTCGGGCAAAAATAAGGGAAAATAAACAAAAAAATGTACACCCGCTGAGTTGAAAAGCCGCATTGGACGACTCAGGCAAAAATGGGTATCCCGATGGATTGAAAACCCGAAAGGGCGATCCATGCAAAATAAGGGACTAAGCGAACAACTGCATTCTGAATTTATCTGTATCACCTAAAACTTGGTAAGCTTCGAAAGGATCAAGCTTCTGTCAAAATCAGCCTTCTTCAGAAAGCGAGACGAGAAGAACGTCAAATGTCATACAAGTCATAACAGAGGGGAGCTCCTTGAAGCGTCATCAACGTTGCCAACACCTTTTGTTTCTCAATTTATAACAATCTCCTCATTCTAGGGGATTTGTTTCTTTGACTGTATTTTGCCAATTCAGGGCACATGAATTAATGAAATCAGATTTTTCAGTCACGTTTCGTCTCGTACACTTTACCTTCATTTGCAAAATGTCCGATGTCCTTAAGATACTGATTGCATAAATACAGATGTTCTTCTTCTAAAAATACGTGCTTGCAGGAAATATACTTACTCTCGGGAGTGTCTGAATTCCTACGACGGAATTCGGTAAGGGATACCTCGGGATTACTTGTGTGTTTCTCTATCTTTTCAGGACTGTAGGCATTCGAGGCACAACATGGGGCATGAAGGCTTCATCCCAGCAAGCTGACAAATCATTATCTACTCAATCCTAACACCGGGGGTGGTTTCTCCCCAACTGAGTTGTCTAGTATTGTCCTCGGCAGGACCCCTACAGAAATCTTCAGAAAGACCTTCCCATGGTCTTTCTTCTTCCCCAGCCGAGTTGCCATTTATTTCCTCCGCAGCTAAGTGCAAAGACAGGGAACCACCTCCCCACAGAGCTTCAGCCTCTATCCGAGAGAGCAATGCCTGAGGATTCCACAACAGAGTGAAGAAAGCTTCTACAAACCCCAGCTGGGTCCCTCATTACCAAAGATAGGCCTATCAGTGACCTATATCCCCAAGACAGATCTACCAATGATCTCATCCCCAGCTGGGATGTCCATTTCAAGCAGATCAACCAGAGATCTTCGCAGCATCGGGATCCGAATCCCGGATCGGTATCGTTGCATAATCATAGCATTCGCATCATATTCTCTCCCACATAGTGTAGCATTCCGTCTAATACGGAGCATTACGGCAAAAATCAAACATATTGCATAATCATAAGCCATGATCTGAATCAAACACTTGTGAATATTGACAATCCATCAACAATATACAAAAGACTCCCCAGATTCCCCGGCAAAGAGCCCAGACACTTTCCCTAAAGATACAGATACTTCCTGGCACCCGTTCATGTCGTATCCCCAGCAGGAAGCCAAAGCGTCCTCTTTGTACTCACAGATACATATGTCTACAAATTCCCTGACACCCGTCCGTGTCGCTTTCCCCAGCACAGTTGCCTAAACATTTTGTAAACCATATACTTGTTTATATTACACCTTTCTCTTTTGACACTCGTCCGTGTCACCCTCCTCGGCAAGTTAAACACTCTCCTGTACACCACTCGTACTTGTTTCACTCATACAGATACTCGTCCGTATCCTGTATACATCACTCATGTCTCCTTGAATATTAGACACTCGTCTGCGTCTACTATTCCCCAGAAGAGTCCCCGCAGAATCAACACTCGTCCGTGTTCCTTGTTAACCAGTTGGTACTCGTCCGTATCATCATCTCTGAACACGTGTCAGTATTTGTTTCTACCCGATACTCGTCCATATCGCAGTCTCAAGGATGCTCGTCCGCATCTCTAATCTATACACTACGTCAAAATACTTGTACCTTTTATTTTTTGGATGTAAACACTCGTTCGTGTTTACTATTCCCCAGTAGGTCGCCCGCAAAGCTACCTTTTTTCTATCTGACATTCGTCCTATGTCATGATAAACCTTGAGAGCAGCCGTCCCCTGCTAGGTGATCATTCTTCACCTCTTGATGATCGTCCTTCATCATGCTCGTCCGATGGCCGTCCCCATCGTCGACCTTTTATCTGGCATTCGTCCTATGTCATGATTTTTAGCAGTCGTACCCTGCTAGGTGATCGTCCTTCACCTTTTAATGATCGTCCTTCATCATTTTATCCGATGGCCGTCCCCATCGTTGATCTTGTTATCTGACATTCGTCCTATGTCATGATAAACCTTGAGAGCAGCCGTCCCCTTCTAGGTGATCGTCCTTCACCTCTTGATGATCGTCCTTCATCATGCTCGTCCGATGGCCGTCCCCATCATCGACCTTTTATCCGGCATTCGTCCTATGTCGCGATATTTTCGGCAGCCGTACCCTGCCAGGTGATCGTCCTTCACCTTAGATGATCGTCCCTCATCTTTTCCCCAACAGAGAAGTCGTCCCCTGCTAGGTGATCGTCCTTCACCTTTGATGACCGTCCCTCATCATTATTTCATTTATTCTTTAACCCGATGGTCGTCCCCGTCGTGGTCCCTTTTCCTTTTCCTGGTGATCGTCCTTCATCGGTTTTTAGCCCGATGGTCGTCCCCATCGTTGTTTACATTACTTTATGAACCTGATGGCCGTCCCCATCATTCTTACTAATCCCTAGAGCATCTTACCTGATGGCCGTCCCCCTCATAATCCCTTTTATCCCCAGCTTGTCGGCCGTCCCCGTCATTGCTTTACTTCCCGCATTTTCCCCAGCATGTCGGTCGTCCCCGTCAATGCTCTTTCCCCAGCAGTCATCCTCTACTCGACGGTCGTCCTCCGTCGCCCGCACTTTATAAATATACTTTATTTTCTTTTACAATCTATATCCCTTTTCTTCTTCATTCTGTGAGTGCAAATTTTGGACTGTCTTTGGTATTCAACCACAAGTTATCTTGTTTGCCTGTTAAGCCGTTGCTTACATCCTGCACAGCTAACTCATGTTTGAATAGGGGCAGCTGTAAATACCCCAAATTTGCCCTCACCCATTCACACCATGGCTTGTGATCTTCTCATGTGCATTAGTTCAATCATAGCATCCCATTTTGCATATTTGATTCACTGCATTTATTCTAAGTCATCTGCATCTAGGGTTTGTGATCTGAGCAATCCAAGAGCCACTTGAGCCACTCCAAAGGTCATCAATCACTTCAAAGGGGTCCATGTGTGTTCAAGCATCATATTATATCCTCTCAAAGTCAAGAATGTCAAAAAAATCACAAGAACTGAGAATGGCATGGAAGCAGAGCTGGCGACTCTTTTCAGTTCATCTCCATTCTCTCTTTTCGCCGACCGTTCGCGCTTACACCGGGATGCAAATCTTTGGGAGCGACATCATGAGTATGTTTCACAAAGAGAAAACTAAAAAAAACACTTCTTCATTTTAAAAACAACGAAAACATTCTAATAAATAAATTAGGCTAGTGTGCTTGAGCCTTAATCTTTGGAACTAAGTTTGGGGATTTCCTCCATACTTAGGTATGCTTCTTATTCATTCCATCTCGGATTGATGTAGGAAGTACACACTCCATTGAATGAGACTTGAATACACTTTCCTATGCAAACTCTCCAATAAAAAGCTTCTAAAAAACTTCAACAAACAATAAGCGTCTTTCCTTCGGGAATTCTCTTCTCACCTCCTTCACTCTAATGAAAGAACTTGCTTTGACTTGTCTTTTACAAGACGGTAAAAGCATTCATTCCAGACGAGCCTACAACACCTGAGCATAGGCATAAGTAGTTCAATCCCAAAAACACAAGCAAGTTGTGTCAGTCTTATTGACTCGAACTATGGTGTTCTGAATTTCCTATTGCACAAAGGGAATACGTAGGCACAAGCGATGACGTTTGGCGAACACAATCCTTTAGTCTCATTCCTCATTCTTTGTGTCATTTCATACCCTTAGCCTTTCATCTCATTCTTCCTTATTCCTTTTCAGTCCTTTCCAGTAGCAGTTGCAGCAGTAGCAGATACCTTCACCCTTTGAAATAGTGCTAGCAAGCGTGGATCCCATTGGGTATGACAGATGATCTGAGGTGCTAATACCTTCCCATTTTGTAATAGACTCCCTAACCCTTTCTCTTTGGTTTGCGAGACCCCACTTTCTCCTTCTTCTGGGTTTGTGCATCATTACCCTTCCTTTGAGATAAAAATGCATGGCTGGTGACTCTTCCTTTTCCATGCCACTTTAGCGTTTACACAGGATGGAAATCTGGGGAGCGACACTATGATGTGATTATTTCTTGGCCTAGGGACAAGACTCCAAACTTGATTTCTTTCAAATTGTTTTAGTTCCTCTTGCATAGCTATTATCCATTGATCATCGCCTAAGGCTTCATTGATTTTGGCTGGTTTAATTTGAGACACAAACGCCATGTTTAGATAAACATCCTTGAGATTTAACCTTGTGGCTACACCTTGAGTAATGTCACCAATAACTTTATCGATCAGGTGATCTCTACAAGTCCTCCATTCTCTAGGTAGATCATTTTGTTCTTCAACTTGTTGTGAATCATCTTGTTGTTATTTTTGTTGATCACTTACAACATCATTAAGAGTATTCTCTTGAGAGATTTCTACTACATCATCATCATTATCAATAATAACATTATCCTCCTTATAGGGGTTAGATTCATCAAAAGATACATGCATAGATTCTTCTATAGTTAAGGTTCTTTTATTATAGATTCTAAAATCCTTACTTGAAATAGAGTAACCAAGAAATATACCTTCATCCGATATTTTGTCGAACTTACCCAGATTATCCTTGTCGTTGTTCAAGATAAATCATTTTCATCCAAAGATGTGAAAGAATGATATATTAGGTTTCCTCCCTTTGAAAAGTTCATAGGGAGTCTTCTTGAGAATAGGTCTAATATTGACACAATTACTTACAAAACAAGTCGTGCTCACCGCATCCGCCCAAACATATTTAGGAAGGTTTGAATCCCTAAGCATTATTCTTGCATGTTCTACCAATGACTTATTCTTCCTTTCTACGGCACTATTTTGTTGTGGGGTTCTTGGTGCAAAGAAGTTGTGTGAGATTCCATGTTCTTCACAAAATTCTTCAAATGAGGCATTTTAGAACTCTCCACCATGGTCGCTTCTAATGGAGACAATTGAAAGTGACTTCCTATTCTGATTTTTTTGTTGTTGCAAACTTCTTGAATTCCTTGAAAGCTCACCTTTCTGCACTAAGAAGAAAGTCCATGTATATCTAGAGAAGTCATCAACAATATTTAATGCATAAACATTACCTCCGAAGCTCTTTGTTCTTGATGGACCAAAAAGATCCATGTGTAATAATTGTAATGACCTTGTTGTGGACACCATATTCTTGGATTTGAAAGTTGATTTGGTTTGTTTCCCTTTTTGGCAAGCATCACATAATCTATCTTTGATGAATTTGATCTTCGGAAGTCCAATAACTAAGTCATGTTTGATCAATATGTTCAAGTGCTCCATGTAAATGTGAGCAAACCTTTTGTGCTATAACCAAGAGTCGTTGTTGTCTTCCTTAAGACATTTAACCTTCAAAGACAAGTTATCAAGGGAAATCATAAAAATATTGTTAGTTCTCTTACATTTTAACATTACCTCATGAAATTATGCTTTAGACCTTCTACATAGAGGACATCTTCTATGGTTGTTAAAGGTGGTGTACCAATGATGCTTACTCCAAGAACCTTTCATTTGTTGTTATCACCATAGGTCACAAATCCTTTGACCTTAAGTGCTAGATGTGAAAATTTTCTTAGGTCTCCCTGTAGCGGTAAAATCGTGAGTGTAAGTTATTGATTAACTTAACTCGATAAACACAGAGTCGCCACCGCGCTTTTCTTTATTTCCGAAAGGAAAAAGGTAAAAGAACGAATAAAAACCTAGGATTCTAAAAGCAAAGGCTAAAAGAAATAAACAGAGATTGGGTAAGGGGATTGATTACGAACCGGGAAGGTTTTAGGCACCCAACTCGTCCGTGGTACTCCACGGGAGCCCTTTGAAATACTTATTGCTTTTTGGTCTGAAATTGGTTTGTTTTAAAATGATGGAAGAGATGAGGAGAAGAATATTTTTTAATGATTTTTGTGTTTGATAAGGTTTTAACACCTTATGCCTACGTACCCACAAAGTGCAATGCAAGATCAAAACCTCGTAGTTCGTGGTACAAAATTTGAAAAGAACAAATGGGTTGAATTGATTTTAGAATGTAGAGATAAGTCGTCATCCTTTAGCGAATAATTCCACTAGAAAGGATGAATCATATCTAAACATATGGAAAAGAAAAGGGTGCACAAAGCACAAAAACAATTGAGTGAGTTTTGAGTTTTTTAAAGTATATGAGAAAATGGTTTTTGATATATTTACATGGATTGATATTTGATTAAGAAAATAAAGTGAAAAGATTAAAAATCGCTTGACCTAAGTCAAGGTTTATTTATGAAAGTGTTTGAAGTTTAGAAAACAAGAAGGTTTTTGAAATAGGAAGAAGTTTTGAAAATTAAAGAATGGGGAAGAGATGAAGGGACTAATCCTAATGCTTGAATTAAAAGATTAAGGAAAGAGTTTACCAAACCAATATGCACAACTCTTCAAAGTTCGGACTTCCCTCTTCAAAGGCTAATGCCATAGCTTGAGGCCGAGGTTTCTAATCCATTCCAACTTGAGCAAGGGGAAGTTCTTAAAGTCTAAGTCCATTATCCAAAAGCAAAGGGATAGTAACCATAGTCCACAATTAGAAGTCACAAGTCTTTTAAGTGTTCAATCCTTTATTAAGTGTTTTGATATCCAAATGGACAAAATAAAAAAAAACAAGCACAATAGGAATATAAACAAATGATATATGATATTATATGATAAAGCATAATAAAGAGGTAAGGGAGCAAGAGATTAAAATAAAAGGATAAGGTGCGAGAGATTAAATTTAAAAAATTATATATTCACATTATTATAATATTTACAATATAAGTGGTATGATGAACTTAATCAAGCACAACCACAACAAGGAAAATAAAATCGAGGCAAACCGGATCCAAGTGAATCTTAATTCGAATCGGGACAATTGTAGGTCTATGTTAAGCAATCGCCGAGTAATTTACGGAGTAATTACCCTACAAATGAGGTCGGCCACCACTAATTAAAGTGGAAAATATTCGTGTTAATACATGTTAGAGAAACGATATAATGGATCGTTCTCCGAAAACATGCCACACTAAAAGAAAAAGGAAGGTCTAATCTTAATCGAGATTCTCGTTGAATTTCATCGAAAAGCAACCTATCACGATCTCAAAGTATGGAGAATGATCCAAATGATCATTCATCCATAGATTTGAAATAATGAAGATTAAACTTGTCGGAAATCAACAATCTCGAATCGGAGATTGTCATCGACCAAAAGAGAAAAAGATGAAGAACAATGGATCTACAAAAAATAGATCCATAAAAGAAATAGAAATTTATTTTTAAAATCTTTTTCTTAAAATTCCTTTTCTAAAAAAATATTTCTAAAGATATTTTTCTAAATTTTTTCTTAAAGAATTACTTAATAATATTCTAAGAATATTATTAAAGTAATTCTTTCTTAAAAAACTTTAACAAAAGCTTAAACAATAAAAAAAGAAAACAAATAAACAAGAGGAGGGGGGATGATGAGAATCTGCAGGTCAGGTGGTAATAGAAATGGATCTCCAAGGATCCAAACCCAAACAGATTCATCTCAGTCTTATTGAATTTCATTTTATTAAAACAAATTAAAAAAACAAAATATAAAAAAAAACAAAATATAAAAAAAGCAAAAACAAAACAAAGAAGAACAATCTTCTTCTTCCTCTTGGTGCACAACGAAGGAAACAGGGGAAGAGAAAGAACAAAAACACGGCGGAACCTCTTCTCACCTTCTCAAACGAACCACCGCACAACCACAAACCCTCTCTCAATGCTTCCGATTCTTCTTCCTTCTTCTTCTCAAACTCCGCGGATCTTCTTTTCTCCTTCTCAATCTCTCGGTTTCTCCTTCTCAATCTCTCGGTTCAAGGGTTAATTCAAAGAATTGAAGTTGAAAGGTGAAGGTGATTTGAGAAGTTGATTCAGGATTTTAAGCTTTTGAAAGTATGAAGATTGATGAAGGTGGAAAGGAATTAGGGATTGAAATTAATTTTGGCAGGGATTATGGGGGCTATTGAAGCTTGGATTGAGAGAGAGAGAGATGTGGTCTATTTAAATAGGGAAGAAATAAGGAGAGAGTGATGTCGTTTGATGAAGATTCAAATGCGTTTTGGAGAGGTAACGTAAATCCCGTGTGAGCTTCTCGTTTCAATCCTTTTTTAATTTTTTCGTTTTGCTTTCTGATTTGCGTTTTGATTTGAATTGGACTGCATTTTGATATTTGATTTCAGGTGATGCGTGTGAGAAGCGTGCGATTTATTTTTGTTGTTATTTGCGTTTTGCTCATCTGTGAAATTCTCGTGTCTTAGGTGTGCTGGATGCGTGACGGATTTGAATGGGATGGCGTACGGCTTGTAGCTTGAATTGAATTGATGCGGTGGGCCTTGGCTTGTTCGTGTGAAGGCTTGCGCTTGGCTTGGATAATTTGCATTGAAAAGCTGGGATTGTTTGGCAAATGCTTTAGCTTGCGTGGGCCAGTAGTTTTGTGTATTAAGCTGGCTGGTGAAGGCTTCAGGTGTGAGGTGATGGGAAAGCTTTTGTTGTGTGGGGCCTGGTGATGATGGCTTACGGTTTGGCAAAGGCAGCTGAAGTTGATGGAAAGTGTGGGCGTACGGGAAGCTTGTCGTGGCTAGCTTGCTTTCGTGCGGGAGAAATGAAGGTGTTGGCTTTTGTTCAGCTGGGGTAGGATACACGGCGTAAAGAAACTGGCTGAGGCTTGGGTGATGTGGGAAAAAGCTAGGCAAAAGGCTGGTAAGCCTGGCTTGTCACGCGCGTGTTGTATTGAGCTTGGGCAGGAAGGCTTTGTGGGCAAGTGGTACGGATAAGCTGGCTTTGAGGGATGTTTTGAAGTGTGGGGACTCACATGGGGGCTTAGAAAAAAATTGTTGATGGCTTGCAAAAAGGATTATGTCAAGTGTCTTTGTACTTTTCAAATGTGTGACTTTTTTAGAAAACAAATAATAATAATAAAAATTGACTTAATCAATGCTTTTATTATTTATTTTCTAAAACTTATTACTAAATGGATTATAATATATGGTCTTAAAGAAAAAAAAACAATTGGGCTCATTAATGAATTAAGAATATGAATTAAAAGAAATGAATTAATTGGGAATGATTAAGAAAAGGAAATGATAAGAAAATGGATTTTAAAAAAAAATGGAGAATGAAAATATAACGAATAAAATAATTGGGATGAATTAAAAATTAATTGGAAATGGGTAATGAATGATTGGTAAAAATTGGGAAATGAATATGGATATTCGAAAGAAAAGGGATTTTGAAAGGTGACCTTAATATGAATAATCGGTAAAAAAAATGGAAAATGAATAGAAATGGATAATGGTTATGTGTAAAAAAGTGATGGTTTAAGGATCGAATGAAAATGGATGGAACGGATAAATGGATATGAAGTGATGATTTTTTTTAAAGCCCACGACCAACTCCTGATCTTTTCACAAGCCTCTGAACACAGCCAACACAGACCCACTGAACAACCCAAATAATTCGCAACTTGCCAACTGTCATCTGAAAACTGTCTGATTCATGCTCTGATGATTCGAAAACCAAACTGAGGAAAATAAATCCTCCGATGAATCACTGATGAACTGATGAACCGATGAACTGATAAACACTGGAGATTCAAACCAAACTTCGCACAGAACACCGTCTGATAACTGATGATTTTCACACTAAACACCATTTGAACTTTGAAAACGCATTGCCTGATGAATGAATTGCTGGCACACACAACTGGCAGTCGAAACAATTTATCTGATAGTTTGACCAATATTAGGTCAAACATCCACTTGAAATCAAATTGTGACTGAACAAACGCATCTGAATGAAATTATTGTCTCATCTTCGCAAACCTGCAACACAGAGAAGAAGAAGAACACTGCAACATATTTTTTGTATTTTGGTTAGAAGTCAGTAAATATAAACAAATATAAAACAGTAAAAATAATGGTGATCCCCTGCGAAGCATAAATCCTATGTCTGAGAAGAAACTCGAAACCTGTGCGATCTTGTTTGTATGCAAAATGCAGATGATATGCGAAGAAACTTAGGGCAAAAATTAGGGTGTTACAGCTGCCCCTATTTAAGTTTCTTCAATCCGGAGATATGAAGATTGACATCTTCGTCTCTACAAGATGGGAGAGACTTAAATAGAGAAAACCCAATTTTTGTCCTAAGAGAACAATGATATGATATGAATATGATATACAAGCCCAAGATCTCTGTGGGGAAAATATGACCACCAGAGAAAAACAAAAACTTGGGGACACAGAATAAAATCCCGCCGGGGAAACAACAACAACCAAAGAGTTACCAGGAAAATAAATCACTGGATAACAGACTCCACTTGGGAAAAGATATGAAATAATCAGGGAACAATATTCAACCAGGGAAAAATAAACACCCTGCCAAAAATATCAATCAAACAAATATTTGAATCCCAGAAAGGGAGAAATACTGAGTTGGAAAAGAATCACCAACTACCTGTTTACTGGGTAGGAAATATAACAGACTCGACTATCAATTTACTGGATAGGAGCAAAATACAGAGGGATAACCTCAACCACCTTTTTACTGGGCAAGAAATATTCTCAATTACCTGATTTACTGGGTAGAGAATATAAAGGACTCGACTATCGATTTACTGGATAGGAGCAAAATCGTCTACCTGATTTACTGGGTAGGAACTCAATCAAATTACCTTTTTACTGGGTAAGATGAAAATAACTGGGATACCGGATTTACTGGGTAGAACAATTCTCGACTACCTGATTTACTGGGTAGGAGCTTAAGCAAAAGGAAAACAGACTCTATTACCTTTTTACTGGGTAAGAGAATAAAATCTCGACTACCGGATTTACTGGGTAGGAGCACAAGTAAAAGAACTTGATCAATTTGGTAATATTACCCACTATCGATTACTGATAGCTTAATTCCAAAGTAATATACTCAAGCTGGAGAAAATGTTGCCCACTATCAAACAATGATAGCTTAATCTCAAAGCAATATATCCACAAAAGGGGACCAAAGTTCAATCCAAGAACAAATTGGAGAGAAACGGTCAAACAATACTCATCCCGAGGAGGAAATATCTCAACTGGGGAAAATTCCATCCAGATAATAAACTGGGGAGGAAACTAAATCAATATCTTCCACGAGAAACAAACTCGGTGGGGAATTTAGAAAGGATTAACTTTTTATGCTTAAAGGTCGACACTCTAAACTTGAGAGGAAGACGACACACACACTCTGTGGGGAAAGTCCACACCAAAGAGCAGATAACAATGATAAACGCAAGGATGCAAGCAAACAATGCTATGCTTATGCGTATGAATATGCTTATGAATATGCTGACAAAACAGACATAAAGATAAGAAACGGGTGACATGAACACCACAACAACCGGATACTCGGCTAATCCCAAGGCAACAGTGCAGGGAAACATGCTGGAGATTCAACTTGAAATCTGCAGGGGAATATCACAAGCCATCAAAGGAATAAAATCCTGCTACAAGGCTCAACTCATGATAAGACAGTTGTCGCTCCCACCAAATGACACCTCAGGTCAGAAGGGGTACAGACGCGAACGGTCGGCGAAAGGAGAAGAAATGAATAGAGTCGCCAGCTAGGCATTTTTATCCCGAAGGAAAGGTAATGCTGCATAAACCTGGAAAGATATAGATAAGACGGTCGCGAACCAGAGAGACTGAGAAAGGGGGTTGGTTACAACCTGGGAAGGTATTAGCACCCAGATTGTCTGTCGTACTCGACGGGATCCACGCTTAAAAAGATTTGTGTTTAAAAAGAGTAGTGTCAGTGCAATTTGTGTATCAAAGCTGGAAAGAATGCAAGTGTCAGTGTAAAAGAAGTGTGAAGTCTGTGAGAGAAGTGTTAGTGTAAGAACAGGAGTGAGATGCTCAAGATTTTGAGGCTTAAAAGAATAATACTGGAAGGAGGGGAATATACAGAGACTTTTGTTCGATAACTGTTAAGTTATGCCTACGTATCCTCTCGTGCAATGAGGAAGTCAGAACACCGTAGTTCGACTCAAAGAGACTGAAAGGTAAATTGACTTGTGAACTGCTTACTTGCATATGCTCAAGTGTATGACCTGTCTGGCTCAGGTGCAAATTGTCTTGCATTAGATGGAAGAAGCAAGTTCTCGTTTGTGAATGAATGAGATGAGAAAAGAATCCCGGAGGAGACGATTATTGTTTGCTTTTGTGCTTTCAGTCTTTTATTGCTTTTTGAAGTTTGTCATAAGTTAATGAGCTTAAGCCTAAATCAAGGGTTAGTAAACTCATCACATCCTCCCTCTGATTAGGGGTAATGAGGATACCTTAAGTATGAAGTAAACACCTCACACTTAATTACCATGATGTAGGATTAAGATCATTAACCTACTTATATTTATTTAGATGTTTTTGTTGTTTTTGTTTAGTGTTAAGTAATGAGTTTAAGCCATAATCAAGGATTTAATGGACTCATTACACTATCCTAATAGAAGGATAATAGATGAGAACATTTAAGCTGAGAAAGACTCCTCAACTTAATCCATGATTAGGGATTAACCTCATGACAAAACAAAACCTTTATTAAAGTGGGTTTTAGTTAATGATAAGGTGAAGAAGTGATTTTTAAGGTTTGTAAGACAACTTGAGGGAGACTTGTCCATTAACACAAGGGTTAGTCCTTCTTAACCAATTAAGGGAGAATTAGAACCCTAATGCAAGGCCCAAGTTACAAGCTTGATGTCTTAGTGATTATTAGGTGAATTGATTAAAGGATTTAAACACATTAAGGGTTTAACACTTAGGATTAAAGTTATACACTCCACCCTAATAGAAGGATGCAGGCATAAGCTTAATCACAAAGCCTTAAAACCTTTAGGGTTTAGTCCTGGATTATGAGATGAGAAGAGAAGACTCAAAGATGACACAAAGGTAAAACTAAATGGGGGACTAATCAAAACCCTAATTGTGATCATGCTTGGAAGTCCTAGGGTTTGTGAGGCTTAAGAGGAGAAATCTTCAAAGAGCCACCAAGGGGAGAAGCAGATGAAAGGAGAAAGAAGCAGAGAGAAGCAAGACAACTTGCTTCACTTAAGAAGACAAGTTACTTGAAGGAAGAAAGCAAGATGAACATGAATGAGCAAGCTCAATCCAATACACAAAATAAAATGCAGCAAAGATGCAAGAGAGATGAGAAGAGATTGTGAGAAGTGAAGGCAAATTCACTTCTCAAAACAACTTACCACCTGAAAAGTTAGCCAAAAGAAATGAAATGCAATGCAAATGAGATGAAATGTCATGATGCAAACCAAAGTCAGAAGAAATTACATGATGTTAATGATGCTAAGAGATGATACAATCATGAGGCAAGACATGAGAATGATCATACAAGGACATGGATGCAGATGAAGCATGCTTTGAACCATGAATGTACATGAAAAGTTATGAAATGCAATGGACATATAACATGGCAAATGAAAGATGCAATGATCAAACATGATTCTAATATGTCCTAAGATGTACTATGAATCATGTGGATGCACAAAATGTCATGGCAAGTCATTAGATGCGAGCAAATGAGAAATGGATGCAAAGGAAGGCACAAATTAGGGTTACATGCATCATGCAATGCAAAAATCCAAAACCAGAAGCAAATGACATGATAAAAATTTGATAATGCAATCAAAGATACCCTAAACCTATACAAGCTCACTGCCCAAAGGAGGGGATCCAACTCTTAACCTAGTGTAAGTTGTGAATTTCCTAAGATTACTAGAGTTTTAAGGTACCTCATCAAGAAAAATGCAAAACAAATTGAAAATGTAAGATCAATTAAAACCAATTTTATCCTACAAACTACATGCCATGAAGAATGCAATGCAAGAAGAACCATCATCAAACTCTCAATGGTTAGGCAGAATGGATTTTTCAAAGGTTGAACCAAAATATTGCCTTAAAATGAAATTAATTCGAATGAAAATGATCAAAAGGCATCAAGAACAAAAAAGAAATTTGGTTTGAGAGTTTGATAATGTTTCTAAATGTTTCTAAATACTATGTGAATTTTTTTGTGATTTTTAAATACCTAAATGTATTTTTAATTAATTAATTTTCATTAACTAATTAAAAATAAACATTTAAATTATTTAAAAATGATTTTTAATGCAAAAAATAAAAATAAAAATATTTTTGGTTTCTAAAAATTAATGAAATCTTTGACAAATATTTTCATAATTTTTAAATGATTTTTGCTATTTTAAATAAAATGTACAAATTAAATGACAAGAAAATGAAATAAAAATTAATTAAATAGAAAGTATGCACAATCCATGGCTGAGATTCAAAGTTGGGAGTCAATGGTTGACTGCGTGCGCTATTGTAAGGTCAGGATCTCTTCTGGCTTAATTAACTTAAATATGATTTATTAAATTAATAAAATAGATTAGGGTTTTAATGATGTGATCTGAGCCACACACATGCGCGGGAGTCAACCCCAGTCCACCTCATCTACGGTCCAAATTCAAACTCTCATTAATCACGCTGCTAAACCTAATTAGGGTTAAACAAATTCAGACGGCCGGAACAGTGTTCCGGTCGTCTTCTCCGGCGAACCAAAAACCCTAGAATCTTCTACAGGTTACCAATCATGAAATTTCTTCCACCAAAACAATCCTCTCATCAATCTAAACCTAACCCCTCATCTCAAATCCATTTATTTTCACTCACAAGCCTGAATCGAAGCAAAACACAAAATACGGGCAAATGTTCAGAGATACCATACATGTTGGTTTCTTCACCATTTCAAAAAATAAACACATATTCATGATCAGGAGAAGACATAGCATCATAAAAGAACTTAAAAATCAGTTTCTGGGAAAAAAGTTCTTCATGTTACCTGAGATGAAGCTTCTCTGATTTTGAGCTTTCTGGCCTCAAGCTTTGTGCAATCCTTCTCCTTTGATCCTCCTGGTGATGGAATGAAGCTTAGAATGCTTTGAGAGTGGCTGGTTGTGACTGTTTGGTTCTGGTGTAGCAGAAATGAAGGTCTCTATGTGTGATGATTCATGCTGTTTCAGGGGGTGGATTTGGTTCTATGAGTGATTTGTGGTTTGTGTGTGAAGGAATTTTTGGTGTTTGATGCTTGTATGAGGAGATTCGAAGGAGGGAAGTTCTTGGCAGATTTTTGTGTATGCTGCAATGTGGGAGCTTATGGCTTGTGTATAGTATGTTTTTGGGTTGCTTGATGTCCATATATCATACTCTGGTTGGGCAGAGAGTTGGTGGTGGCACTATGGGATTGGTATGGGCAAAATGCAAGAAAGTCAAGATTTTGTGTACTCTAAGCATGGCTCGGGTCAGAGGCAATCTTAGGGCTTGTCTTGCCTCAGCTTTAGTCAAGGAAGGCCCTAGGATCAAGAAAAGACAGTTGGGTGCATTGGATCACATGTTTGAAGTGTTTTTGCAATATGGCAACTTGTTACATTTCATGATTTTTGGCCATGTACATGTGATAAGTCTTGCTGAATTTTTGGTGTGAGATGCCTCATGAGGTTATGGCAATGTCTTGAAACCAGCTAGAGATCATACAATCCCTTTGAGAATGATTTTGCAAGAAATCCCCCTTTTGCATTTTATGGAAAATGGCTTATGGTTACTTTGAAAATTAAGACATGGAAATGGGAATCCTCTTGGGCCAAACTGAATTTTAGGTCATGCATTGTGTTTGTGTGATGATTAGAGGTCACATTGAAGTCACATAAAGGCTTGCCATGAGAATTTGCAAGTTTTCCATTTTGTGCAAAAGTGAAATTTCAATGATTTTATCCAACTTTGACAAGCCATAACTTTTGATCCAAAATGATTTTGAATGAGTTCTTGTATTTTTTGAAAATGGGAGGATCCATTCTACAACTTTCATGACCAAAGTTTTCTCATTTGAAGCATTTTTGAATCAAAAAGAAAGGGTTGAAAAACTTTCCCAAAATGGCAAGTTTTCATTACAAGTCACTTTCCCAAAATGGCAACTTTGCAAATGGCTTGAAATTCTTCAACTTTGTGAACTTATAACACATTATATGATCAAATAAAGATCATACACATTCAAAATGATGGAGAACACTCTTTGGTTGGGTCATTGGGGGCCTCAGATGCCCTGATTTTGCACTGACTTGCTCAAAAAGTCAACTCTTGATCAAATGCTTTCCCCATTGAATTTCTTCATGAAAATTGATATGCATGATCCCTATACTATATAGAGACCAATAGAAACAAGAATGACCAAAAAATTTGGAGTTATGGCCTCTGAAACCAAAACCCTAATTCTAGGTCATCTGTGCAGTTAAACCTGGCTCTACTTCCATGCCTTTCTCAGTTCTTGTGATTCTTTGACTTTCTTGACTTTGTGGGGATATAAGATGATACATGGACATTAATGGACCCCTTTGAAGTGATTGATGACCTTTGAAGTGGCTCAAATGGCTCAGGGATGGCTCAGATCACAAACCCTAGATGCAGATGACTTTGAATCAATGCAGTGAAGCAAATATGCAATGTGAGGTGCCATGATTGACTTTATGCATATGAAAAGATCACAAGCCATGGTGAAATGAGTGAGGGCAAATTTGGGGTGTTTACAGCTGCCCCTATTCAAACATGAGTTAGCTGTGCAGGATGTAAGCGACGGCTTATCAGGAAAACAAGATAACTTGTGGTTGAATACCAAAGACAATCCAAAATTTGCACTCACATAATGAAGAAGAAAAGGGATATAGATTGCAAAAGAAAATAAAGTGTATTATAAAGTGCGGGTGACGGAGGACGACCGTCGAGCAGAGGACGACTGCTGGGGATGAAGCAATGGCGGGGACGATCGACAAGCTGGGGAAAATGCGGGGAATAAAGCAATGACGGGGACGACCGACAAGCTGGGGATATAAGAGATCATGATGGGGACGGCCATCAGGTAAATCTATAAGACTCTCTGGGGATTATAGGTAAATGATGGGTACGACCATCGGGTTGAAGGCATAAATGAAATAAATGATGAGGTACGGTCATCAAAGGTGAAGGACGATCACCTGGCAGGGTACGGCTGCTTTGTTGGGGATAAGATGAGGGACGGTCATCTAAGGTGAAGGACGATCATCTGGCAGGGTACGGCTGCCGAAAGTATCACGACATAGGACGAATGTCGGATAAAAGGGTCGACAATGGGGACGGCCATCGGATAGTCATGATGAAGGACGATCATCAAGAGGTGAAGGACGATCACCTAGCAGGGGACGACTGCTAAAAATCTCACGACATAGGACGAATGTCGGATGGAAAAGGGGTTCTAATGAATAGAGACTCCATTGGGGGTGATGAAGGACGATCATCACAAAGGTGAAGGACGATCACCTGGCAGGGTACGGCTGCCGAAAAGGTATCATGACATAGGACGAATGCCAGATAGATAGGAAATAGTTCAGTGGGATTTGTTGGGACTCTTCTGGGGAACAGTAGACACAGACGAGTGTCTAAATTCAAGAAGACATAAGTGTTTGGCACGGTGTATGGGTTAAAGATGCGGATGAGCATCCTTATGATATGGACGAGTATTAGTAGAAACAAACGCTTGACGCATGTTCAGAGATGATGATACGGACGAGTATCAACTGGTTAACAAAGAACACGGACGAGTGTCAGATCCGAGGGGATTTAAGTGGTATATACAAGATACGGACGAGTTTCTGTATATGTGAAAGGTATGAGTGATACACAGACGAGTGCTCAACTTGCTGTGGAGAACACGACACGAACGGGTGTCGGAAGAAGCGTATTATAAACAAGTAAATGGTTCCCAAATGTTTAGGTAACTATGTTGGGGAAGGTGACACGGACGGGTGTCAAGGAATTGTATGTGGATCTGTGAGTGCAAAGGGGACGCTTTGGCTTTCTGCTGGGGATATGACACGGACGAGTGGACGAGTGTCTGTTTGTAGAGAACGCTCGGGCGATTTTGCTGGGGAATGATGACACGGACGAGTGCCAAAAGGTGTGTGTATCTGTATTTGTAAGGGAAATGCTTTGGTTCTCTGATGGGGAATCGGGAAATATTCTGTATATTGTTGATGGATTGCCAGTATTTACAAGTGTTCAGTTCGACACATGGCTTATGATTATGCAATATGTTTGTTTTTTGCCGTAATGCTCCGTATTAGACGGAATGCTACGCTCTGTGGGAAATATGATGCGAATGCTATGATTATGCAAAACATGCCGATCCGGGATTCGGATCCCGTTGCTGTGAAGATCTCTGGCTGATCTGCTTGAAGTAGACATCCCAGTTGGGGATAAGATTATTGGTAAATCTGGTACGTATGACTCTTCTTGGGGCAATAGATCACTGATAGATCTTTCTTAGTAGTGAGGGACCCAGTTGGGGTTTGTAGAAGCTTTCGTCACTCTGTTGTGAGATCTTCAGGCGTTGCTCTTCTGGATAGAGGTTGAAACTCCGTGGGGTGACGGTTACCGGTCCTTGCACTTGGCTGAGGAAGGAGAGAGATCACTGAAAGACCTTCCTAGAGATTTCTATGGGGGATCCTGCTGAGGATGATACTTGACAACTCAGCTGGGGATATGAACACCTTCTGGTGCTGCTTTTTGAAGGGAATGCTGGAGAAGTGATGCCCGGCAACCCTGATGGGGAGAAAGCATCTCTGGTGCTGTTTGGAAGGTGCTGAGGAAATAATGATTTGGGCAGCCTACTGGGGAGAACCTTTCATGCCCCATGTTGTGCTTTGGATACCTACAAATCCTGAAAAGACAGAGAAACGCACAAGTAATCCCGAGGTATCCCTTACCGGATTCCGTCATAGGAGTTTAGACACTCCCGGGAGTAAGCATATTTCCTGCAAGCACGTACTTTTAGGAGAGAAGCATCTGTATTTATGCAATCAATAACTTAAAGACATCGGACATTTTTTTGCAAACAAAAATAAAATGTATAAGACGAAACATGACTGAAAATCTGATTTTATTAATTCATGTGCTCTGAATTGGCAAATACAGTCCTAGAAACAGATCCCCTAAAATGAGGAGATCGTTACAAATTGAAAGACAAAAAGGTGCTGGCAATGTTGATGACGCTTCAAGGAGCTTCCCCTTTGTTATGACTCGTACGACATTTGACATTCTTCTCGTCTTGATTTCTGAAGAAGGCTGATTCCGACCGACGCTCGAACCTTTCGGAACTTGCCATGTTGTAAGTGATACAGATGAATTCAGAATGCAATTGTTCGCTTATTCCTTTATTTTGCGCGGATCGCCCTTTCGGGTTTTCAATCCACCAGGATACCCTTTTTTGCCTGAGCTGTCCATTGTGGCTTTTCAACTCAGCGGGTGTACATCTTTATTTATTTTCCCTTATTTTGCCCGAGTCTTTTATTCTGTTTTTGACTCGCCGGGATGCCCTATTTTTGCCTGGACCTACATTCTGTTTTTATGTCCAGCGGGTCATTTTTATGCGAAGTATTTTTTAACTGCATCTGAATTCACAGGGGACAGGAAGTCTTCACCATCCATAGTACTGAGCATCAGTGTTCCACCTGAGAAAACTTTCTTTACTACGAATGTGTAAACACCCCAAATTTTCCCTCACCCATTCACACCATGGCTTGTGATCTATGCATATGCATAAGTTCAATCATAGCATCTCATATTGCATATTTGCTTCACTACATTGGTTCAAAGTCATCTGCATCTAGGGTTTATGATCTGAGCTATCCAAGAGCTATTTGAGCCACTCCAAAGGTCATCAATCACTTCAAAGGGGTCCATGTATGTTCAAGCATCATATTATATCCCCACAAAGTTAAGAAAGTCAAAGAATCACAAGAACTGAGAAAGGCATGGAAGCAGAGCCAGGCTTAACTGCACAGATGACCTAGAATTAGGGTTTTGGTTTCAAAGGCCATAACTCCAAATTTTTTGGTCATTCTTGTTTCTATTGGTCTCCATATGGTATAGGGATCATGCATATCAATTTTCATGAAAACATTCCATGGGGAAGGCATCTGATCAAGAGTTGACTTCTTGAGCAAGTCAGTGTGAAATCAGGGCATCTGAGGCCTCCAATGACCCAACCAAAGGGTGTTCTTCATCATTTTGAATGTTCATGATATTTATTTGATCATAGAAGATGTTGGAAGTTCACAAAATTGAAGAATTTCAAGCCATTTGCAAAGTTGCCTTTTTGGGAAAATGACTTGTAATGGAAACTTGCCATTTTGGGAAACTTTTTCAACCCTTGCTTTTTGATTCAAAAATGCCTCAAATGGGAAACTTTGGTCATGAAAGTTGTAGAATGGATCATTCCCTTTTCAAAAAGTACAAGAACTCATTCTAATTCATTTTGGATCAAAAGTTATGGCTTGTCAAAGTTGGGAAAAATCACATAATTTCAAGTTTTGTACCAAAGAGGCATTTTGCAAAATGACATGATCAAGCATTCCAAAGACTTCAAATGGGCACAAACTCACTACAACATACTCACATGACCTCTAAAGATCAGAATTGGCCCAAGAATATTGCATTTTGATGCCTTGAACCTCATGAATTTCCAAAGTGGCCAAACTTTGGGAAAATTGCAAAAATCCTCATAAGCTTTGATCCACTTGCTGATTTACCTCAATCCCAATTCCATGGACATCCTTAATCTCAGCTGAGCCAAGACAAGCCAAAAAGCTAGCTATACCATTGCCCATACCTCAAGTACAAGTCAAGTTGACATTTTGGCAACTTGCCCATACCAATCACAACGGGCCACCAACAACTCTCTGCCCAATCCAGACTTTACAAACACACTCCAAGGGTTCATTTTCATAGGACACACAAGCCTGAAACATATCATAAGCCATAGTTCCAAGTTTATGCCTCATATGCATTTTCATTCGAAACACACTCCACAAGCATCAAACATCAAAACAAACTCCATAGAACATCTCAGCATGTCTCACTAATCATCCCTGACCCTTCACCTTGCCCTGAAACCCCCTGAAATCAAAACACGATTTCCTCCCTTCACTGAACAGAACTTGCTCAATCTCACAAACCAGCCATTCTAAACTCCAACCAAGCCTTGCAAACTTCTCAGGGGGATCATTGGAGGAGATTGGAAGCAAAGAACTGGCCAGAAAGTTACAAACTGAGAAAGCTCAAGCTCAGGTACCTCATGAAATTTTTTTCCAGAAACGCATTTTTAAGTTCTTAAATGAATCTATGTGATGTGTTGATCATGCTGATATGTTTAGTTTTGCAAATGGTTAAGTATTGAGTATGTATGAAGCTTCTGAAATTTTTTGACCTAAACCCCTTTTGATTCGATTCAGCTTTGATACGAAAAATAAATGAGTTTTGTTTGTTAATTCTTGTTATATGATGTATGGGGATCATTTCTGGGCAGAGAAATCAAGCTTTAGTGACCTAGGGAGTGAGTTAGCAATTTTCAGGGAAGGAAGTGGCCGGAGAAGATGACCGGAGGTCATTTCCGGCCACCTGAAAATCATTAGTGCATTAATGAGGATTAGGGTTTAGTTTGAATATAGGCCGTGGATTGGGTTGACTTGCGCGCAAACGTGTGGCCAGGATGCATCATTAAAACCCTAACCTTGTTTAAATAATTAAAATTCTGTTTAATTAATTCATAAACCAATTTAGCCAGATTTGAATCTGGGCCCTTGGATCTGGCGCGCAGTCAACCAGTCCAAGCCCAGATCAAATCCTGGCCCTCCCTTGTGCATACTTCTCTTTATTTTAATTTTATTTTCATTTTCATTGCATTATTTTGTACGAATTAATTAAAATAGTAAAAATCATTTAAAAATTATGAAAATTTTTGTCAAGGTTTTAATTAATTTTTAAAACCCAAAAATATTTTTATTTTTATTTTTTGCATTAAAAATTATTTTTAAATCATTTAAAAGTTTATTTTTAATTAGTTAATGACAATTAATTAATTAAAAATACTTTTAGGTATTTAAAAATCACAAAAAAATTCACATAGCATTTAGAAACATTTAGAAACATTGTCCAACTCTCAAACCAAATTTCTTTTTTGATCTTGATGTCTTTTGATCATTTTCATTGGATTTAATTTCATTTAAAGGCAATATTTTGTTTCAAACTTCAAAAATTCATTTCTGCCTAACCATTGAGAATTGGATAATGATTCTTTTTGCATTGCATCTTGCATAGCATGTAGTTTATAGGATAAAAGTGGTTTGAATTGATCTTGCATTTTCAATTTGTTTTGCATTTTTCTTGACAAGGTACCTCAAAACCCCAACAATCTTAGGAAATTCACAACTTTCATTAGGTTAAGAGTTGGATCCCCTCCTTTGGGCAGTGAGTTTGTATAGGTTTAGGGTATTTTTGATTACATTTTCAATTTTTTTATCATGTCATTTGCTTCTGGTTTTGAATTTTTGTTTTGTATGGTGCATGAAACCCTAATTTGTGCCTTCCTTTGCATCCCTCTTCCATTTGCTTGCATACCATGACTTTCCATGACATTTTGTGCATTCATTTGATTCATAATACATCTTAAGACATATTAGAATCATGTTTGATCATTGATCTTTTATTTTCCATGTTTTATGTCCTTTGCATTCCATAACTTTCCATGTACATTCTTGGTCCAATACATGCCTCATTTGCATCCTTATGCTTACTTCATTATTCTCATTGCCTTGTCTCATGTTTGCATCATCTCTTAGCATCATTAACTTCATGATCTTGCTCCTGGTTTTGGTTTGCATCATCACATCTCATCTCATTTGCATTGCATTTCATTTCTTTTGCTAACATTTCAGGTGGTAAGTTGTTTGAGAAGTGAATTTGCCTTCACTTCTCACATTCTCCTTTCATCTCTTTCATACTTCCTTTGCTGCATTTTTGTATGTGTATTGGATTGAGCTTGCTCATTCTTGTTCTTCTCTTACTTTCTTTCTTCAACCAACTTGTCTCTTTGAGTGGAACAAGTTGTTTTGCTTCTCTCTGCTTCTTGTTCCTTTCATCTGCCTCACTCCTGGTGGTTCTTTGAAGATTCTTCCTCTCTTAAGCCTCATAAACCCTAGGGATAACCAAGCATGATAATAATTAGGGTTTTGATTTAGTCCCCCATTTAGATTTTACCTTTGTGTCATCTTTGAGTCTTCTCTCCTCACCTCATAATCAGGGACTAAACCCTAAAGGCTTTAAGACTTTGTGATTAAGCTTATGCCTGCATCCTTCTATTAGGATGGAGTGTATAACTTTAATCCTAAGTGTTAAACCCTTAATGTGTTTAAATCCTTTAATTAATCCATCTAATAATCATCAAGACATCAAGCTTGTAACTTGGGCCTTGCATTAGGGTTCTAATTCTTCCTCAATTGGTTAAGAAGGACTAACCCTAGTGTTAATGGACAAGTCCCCCTCAAGTTGTCTTGCAAACCATAAAATTCATTTCTTCATCTTATCATTAAATAAAATTCACTCAATAAAGGCTTTGTTTTGTCATGAGGTTAATCCCTAATCATGGATTAAGTTGAGGAGTCTTTCTCAGCTTAAATGTTCTCATCTATTATCCTTCTATTAGGATGGTGTAATGAGTCCATTAAATCCTTGATTATGGCTTAAACTCATTACTTAACACTAAACAAAAACCACAAGAACATCTAAATAAATACAAGTAGGTTAATGATCTTAATCCTACATCATGGTGATTAAGTGTGAGATACTGACTTCACACTTAAGGTATTCTCATTACCCCTAATCAGAGGGAGGATGTGATGAGTTTACTAACCCATGGTTTAGGCTTAGGCTCATTATCTTATGACAAACTTCAAAAAGCAATAAAAGATTGAAAACTCAAAAACAAACAATAATCGTCTCCTCCGGGATTCTTTTCTCATCTCATTCACTCACAAACGAGAACTCGCTTCTTCCGTCTAATGCAAGACAGTTTGCACCTGAGCCAGACAGGTCATACACTTGAGCATAGGCAAGTAAGCAGTTCATCAGTCAATTTATCTTTCAGTCTCTTTGGGTCGAACTACGGTGTTCTGACTTCCTCATTGCACGAGAGGATACGTAGGCATAACTTAACAGTTATCGAACAAAAGTCTCTGTATATTCCCCCCTCTTCCAGCATTATTCTTTAAGCCTCATAGTTTTGAGCTTCATATTCTTTCCTTACACTGACACTTCTCTTATACACTTCACATTCCTTCTACATTGACACTTGCATTCTTTTCCAGCTTTGATGCACAGATCAGCATTGACACTACCCCTTTTAAACACAAATCTTTTAAGCGTGGATCCCGTCGAGTACGACGGACAATCTGGGTGCTAATACCTTCCCAGGTTGTAACCAACCCCCTTTCTCAGTCTCTCTGGTTCGCAACCGTCTTATCCATATATCTTTCTAGGTCTATGCAGCATTGCCTTTCCTCTGGGATAAAAATGCCTAGATGGCGACTCTTGTCTTTTGAGTTCACCCCTGTGTGTTCTCATCCCTTTTCGCCAACCGTTCGCGTCTGTACCCCTTCTGACCTCAGGTGTCATTCGGTGGGAGCGACAGCTTGGCGACTCTGCTGGGGACCCTTATACTGTAACCAGGGTTTCTGGTTCTTTTTGTGGGTTCCTCCTAGCGCTTGTTTGATTTGTGTTTACTGGGGTGTTATGTGCTAATTGTGTTTGTATATTTGATTTATTTACTGCTTTATGTACAGTTATTTTATTGCTTTCTTTACAGCTTTATATATATCATACTGTCATACTGTTATCTGGCTGGATCTGGTTTATTGTTTTGATGGGTGGGGTTTCATTGAGAGATAAAGTCCTATACCTGGGACCTGAGTGACACCTAGGCTAGAGTGGTTCATGTTCTTTCCCATTCCATTTCGGTCTGGTGCGGGAATATGAAACACGGTTCAGATGTGGGTTTCTTCTTGAGAACTTTGTGCTACAGATTTCCTGTAGTGCTAGGGCTATTTGGGAAGCCTGCTAAGTCTGGATGACCTTTATTTTGACCTTCAGAAACTGAGGTGAATTAGAGGAGGATCTTTTATGGTTATTGTAAACATTGTACCTCCGGGTTAGAAGTGTTTACACTTCTCATAACTGATCCAAGTATGAGAATCCTTGTTTTAGAACATCACCTATGAGGGGGTTGGGTTGTTTACAGGTTTGCAGGAACCCTTTGGCCACATCATACCCTGATACTTGTTTTGTTTAAGAATGCTTCACTTTGGACAGTTCTTGTGATTTAACCCTGGACATGTGACTCTTTATTTGAGTCCCCCTCCCTTGGTTACTGGATTTCTGAACCTCCATCAGGACTTCTTAAACATACATGGGCCTTTTGTATCAAGACAGTAATCAGATCCAGCTTGATCACAAACCCTTGCATATCATTTGCATACTCATCATTTGCATCATTTAACATTTGTTTATTTGTTTTTTCAGGGTATCCATATTACATCTGGCTTGGTTTTGACCCCTTCATCTGCATAGACCCTTGTTCATCAGCTATCTGCTTCAGCTATCTTCATTAGTTGCCTGCTTCAGCTACCTCCATCATCATCCTCAGCCTATCAGTGGCTCATCTCCAGTATCAATCTTCATCATCAGCATCTGTTCTCAGCTCTTCATCAGTAGTCATGGCACCTAAGAAGAGCAACATTTCATATCATTTCTTTGAGCCTATGCTGGCTGGCATCAGGCAGGTCCAGACACTTATCACTCCAGACCACATCCCATTATTCAGAGAGCATTATGGAGGCATCCTTGATATGGTTATGGATCTGGATCCTTCTCAGAGGAGTTTGATCCACACTTGCCTACAGTTTTATGACCCACCTTTGAGATGCTTCACTTTCCAGAACTTTCAGTTAGGACCTCTGCTAGAGGAGTTTTCATCACTAATTGGGGTGCCTATTAGGGGTGGAATTCCCTTCAACCCTGAGATGACTTCTCCCAGCAATGGAGAAGTGGCAAAAGCACTGCACCTGGAACCTATTGTGATTGAGCAGAACATGACCACAAAAGCTGGAATCCCTGGTTTGCACTTAGATTTTCTGACTTCTCAGGCTATCCTGAAGGCCTCCTTGGGAGAATGGAAGGCGGTTTGTGCATTGTTAGCCCTCAGTATATATGGGGTTATACTTTTTGAAGATGAGCCCAAGTTTATCAGCAAGAATGCCATTCATCTCTTCCTTTTGAGGAACCCAGTACCCACATTGCTGGGGGATTTCTATTATTCTGTCCACCAAAGAAATGAGAAGCAGAGAGGGAAGTTGGTGAGATGTTGTGCTCCTCTATTTCACACCTGGCTGCTCAAACACTTACCTAGGACTGATGCCTTCCTGAATCCTCACCAACAGAGGAATTGGGCTAAGAGACTTATTACTTTGACTTCAGATGACATCAGATGGTGCACCCAGAGCACCAAGGGCAGAGACATAATCACTAGCTGTGGGCAGTACCCCAATGTGCCTCTAGTGGGAGTGAAGGGTTGCATCAACTACAATCCTTTGCTGTTTAAGAGACAATTGGGCTATGCTTTGGTTCACCCTCCTAGAGTGCAAGACTTGGTTGAAACCCTGTATTGTGAGATAAAACCTAATCTAGCTGTTGTCAGACAAGCATCCTGGGCTTGGGACAACATCCAGACCAAAGGGATGGCCATTCTTGGAAGATGCAATAATGTGGCTTCAGCTCAGTATTATGAATGGTCTCATGCTAGGGCTCAAATTTCTGGGATGCCCTTCACCATTGAGGATGCACCTGGACCATCCACAGTACCACCTCCAGCCACTGTCAGCCTGGAAGAATTTGAGAAGCTGAAGGAGAGGAATGAGAACCTGTCTCAAGCCCTGAAGAAGACCCTCTGGGAGAGGAGTGATGGTCGCCTAGACATTGAGAGGTTAGAGAGGCTTAAGGTAGAACATCTGGCCAAGATTGAGAAAGCAGAAGACTACATCAAGAAATCAAGAGCTGGAGAGCAAATATTGAAAAATGCCTGTAAAGAGGCCCAGTTTCAGAAGGCCAGGACTGATCTCTATCTAGAGGAAAGTCAAGCTAGGTGGGTCAGGATCACTGAAGCTCGCACTCAAGAAGATAAGAGGACTCAAGCTAGGATTGAGCAGTTGGAGGCTAATGAAAAGAAGCAACAGGAAGCTTTGCTGGCAGCCCCGAAGGAGATTTCAGAATTGAAGCTTAGGGCTAGTGTGAAGAGGTCAAAGGACCAAGACAGGCACAAGAAGCTGACCACTGCAATTGCCACCAGAAACCTTCTTATCAGGAACATTACAGAGCATCCGGCTGGTCCTGTAACTGAAGAACTTTTGAAGGAGGTCAAGAAGGATGAGTTTGGCTTAGATGTTTGACTACTTTGCTTGTTGTTATTTCCATTGGATGTACTTTTCTTTTATGTTGTATTTTGACCCCTCAGGGGGCATATGTTGTAAAAACAAACTATGTATGATTCACCATTTGTAATGTATTTGTTAGTTTGTTTCATTAAGTCTCTTTCTCTCAAGCAACATCAAAGTATATTCCTCAGGATCTGGAAAGGTCAAAACCAAAAGTCAAGCTGGATACCTTGGAAAATAAATAAGCATACTGCATTGCATACTGACTGTTGTTTTGTTTTGTAGGTTTGTCTTTACTTTATTTTGTTTCTAACTCTGTTGTGGTTCAGGAATTATTGCTCGCCGTTGGGTGTTCCCTCTCAACCGTCAGCACAGGTATCCTACTCGCAACAACCTTCCTGGTATCCAAATGGATCAAGTACAGCAAGATCTGACAGAGGTCAGAACTCAGATGGCTAATGAAAGGCTAGAGGTGAGAAACCAAATGACCCAATTCATGGAAGTAATGAATGGCTTGGCCCAAAGTCAAGAAAGGTTGAGGGCATTGGTAGAAAGACAAACCCCGGAAGAACCTCCTCTGGGAACTGGAGGAACAAGTAACAATGAAAGGGGTCAGCCTCATGTTAATCCACCAGTATATGGGCCTCATCTACATCCGGAAGTCAACATCCCAGGTAATGTGCAAGGAAATGCTACTGGAGGAAGGATCTTACAGGAAGACCCCCAAGAGGAGCAGTTTACTGTAATGGGAGCTGGGGATGAAGTTTATGATAGGAGGTTTGATGAAATTGCTGAGAAGTTGAGATCTTTGGAGTCTCAAAATTCCCTAGGATTTGATGTCATGGATATGGGGTTAGTGGACGGGGTAAGAATTCCCCACAAGTTTAAACCCCCGTGCTTCGAGAAGTACAATGGAACTTCCTGTCCACGAACTCACTTGCAGTCTTTCTTGGGAAGACTTAAGGCATACACTATGGACGAGAAACTGTGGATGTTTTACTTTGAAGACAGTTCGACTGGGGCTTCCAGAGAATGGTACTCTCACTTGACCAGAGCTACTGTCAGATGCTGGAAGGACTTAGCAGAAGCTTTCATCAGACAGTACCAATACAATCTGGACATGGCCCCTAACAGAACCCTTCTGATGGGAATGTCTCAATCCTCCAGAGAAAGCTTCAGGGAATATGCCCAGAGGTGGAGACAGCTTGCTGCTGCTGTCCAGCCACCCATGTCGGAAAGAGAAATGGCCGACATGTTTATGAACACTCTGAAAGGAACATGTATTGATAGGCTAGTTGCTTTCTCTTCCACCAGCTTCGCAGACGTAGTTATAGCCGGGGAAAGAATTGAAAGCCTTCTAAAGATGGGTAAGATTTCTGATAATGGTGCAAGTTCGTCAAGTAATCCTAGGAAGCCTTTTGTGGGACCTAGAAGGACCGGTGAGACAAATGCCATTCATGCCAGCAGGGGCAGACCTCAGTATGTCCACAGATCAGTAGTAACTATCACTATTCCAGCTCCGATTCCTCAACAACCAGCATATCAACCACAACAACAACCACATTATCAACAGCAAGTCCAGTATCTGCCACAAAGAACCTACAACAACAACAACAGCAACCAGCAACAAAGACCCTTTCAGCAAAGACCATCATAGGCAAATAGGGTGATTGACCCTATCCCTATGCCTTATGCTGCCTTATTGCCACAACTCCTGAAACTCAACTTGGTTGAGTTAAGGACATTGGCACCACCAGATCCCTCTAATCTCCCAAGGAATTACGATGTCAACGCCAGATGTGCTTTCCACTCCAATGCACCAGGCCACAATACTGAGAAATGCAGGGCTTTACAAATGAAGGTGCAAGATCTGGTGGATTCTAAAGCCCTCAACTTTGCACCCCCTCCAAGTGTCACCAAGAATCCCATTCCCAATCATGGAGGGCCAAGAATTAATGCCATTGAGGAAGACAAGCCATCTTTCTTAATCACCGGTGTTGGACAGATTCGGACGCCTCTGGTCGAAATTAAAGCTCAGCTCCTGGAATGTTAGATGTTCCCCGGGTGTGAGCTCGGTTGTGGTTATTGCAACATTTCGGTCAACGGGTGTGATAATTTGAGAAGCAGCATAGATGGTCTTATCAAAAGTGGTATACTCCAGATCACAACAACGGCGCCTACAAATCCAGCAATCTCTTTGACAACAATTCCTGACTCTTCTACAACTGCAACAACAATCATTCCGACCAATTCATCAATATCATCAACAATGGCTCCGTCCATCACTTCAGCAAACCGGATGTCAACAACCATTTCTTCTACAACATCAGCACCCATTTATTCAGCAGCATCTTCTACAACACCAGCAGAAACTAATGAAGATATCTCAGTAGTCACCATCTACTATGATCCGTCAAATGTTCCTCCAAACAACAACTTTCAACAACAAACAGTGGCACCTCTTGCCAGGTCACCGGTCACCATTTACTACGATCCGCACACCATTTCAGTACCCTCCTCGGCTGCAGTCAGTCCAGTTACCATCACGGTGCCTGGGCCAATTACATATGAAAGCAGTAATGCCATACCTTGGCATTATGGCTCTGACCTCTACTGCAACGGGGAGAAAATCACCTTGGACTCTTCAACTTCTTCTCCACAGATTGATAATGTTGGGGGAGGCGGAGGCTTCACCAGAAGCGGACGCCTTTTTGCCTCACAATTGCAAAGACCTAATGCCGAAGCAGAAGCTGCTGCCAAAGCAAAGGGGAAGAGTGTGATACCTGAAGAACCAATTATCAAAGAAACTCAGAAGACATCTTTTGAGCAAGATGTAGACGAGTTTATGAGAATTATAAAGAGAAGTGATTACAAGGTGGTGGATCAGCTTCACCAAACTCCCTCAAAGATCTCCATATTATCCCTGTTGATGTGTTCTGAAGCTCACAGGAATGCATTATTGAAAGTCTTGCACGCAGCATACGTGCCAGAGGAGATCACTGTCAATCAGCTAGAAACTGTGGTGGCAAATGTCAATACCAGTCATGGACTGGGCTTTACCAATGCTGACTTAACAACTGAGGGACGTAACCACAACAAGGCTTTACACATCACTCTAGAATGCAAGGGTGTTGTTTTATCTCATGTACTAGTGGACACTAGGTCTTCACTCAATGTTCTACCAAAGAAAGCCTTGGTGAAGCTGAAGTACGATGGCTTGGCACTGCGTCCAAGTAATTTGGTAGTGAGAGCATTTGGTGGATCTAAAAGATCAGTGCTTGGGGAGATTGATCTGCCTGTGATGATTGGCCCGCAGACCTTCAAAATTACCTTCTATGTGATGGACATTCAGCCGGCCTACAGCTGTTTGTTGGGTAGACCCTGGATCCATGTCGCTGGCGCTGTTACGTCTACCCTTCACCAGAAGCTGAAATTCGAGTGGGAAGGCCAGATCATCACCATCTGTGGGGAAGAAGACATCTTTGTTAGCCATCTGGCTACGTATAAGTATATAGAGATGGATGGAGAAATCCATGAAAATATGAGCCAGGGGTTTGAGGCCCTAAACATTAATGAAGCATCTGCTGTACTGGGAACTTCCATAACATCATACCAGCAAGCCCGGAAGGTTGTTGAGGAAGGTACCGCCCAAGGCTGGGGCAAGCTGCTGCCCGTGGAAAAGAAAGAAGACAGATTTGGGTTGGGTTACAAACCAACTCAACAAGATCAATCAGAGGCTGCCAAGAAGCCCAGTTTTGTCAGCGGGGGGATGCTCACCCCGGATGCAGTGAACAACTTGGAAGATGAGTCGGAAGATGAGCGCAACCTGGAGAGCTGGATACGTCCAAGGATCCTGGGGAGCCGTATCTCAAACTGGTCTTCCCAGGAAATTATAAGGGTTACTCCTGCAGAGTAATTATTATTTCCTGTATTTTTAAGCATGCATCAAGTCTTGCATCTTGCCCAAGATGACAAGACTCATTTTGTAATCGGGCCATCTTGTAATTTTGTGCAAACAGATCAATCAATGAATATCGGACATCTTTTGCAAATGAGTCTTTTTCCTTTTTCGCTCACTGTCTTTTCATTTTTATTTTTGTACAAAAATAAAATGGCAATGTTTTCCAAAATGACAACTTTATTTCACTTTTCTAAACAAGATTAAAATCAATCACTAAAATGAACAATCTAAACCCTTGCAGAGAGTGCCTTTCAGACTGCACCGACAACAGCACAGCTATGACTTCGTATGACTTTGACAATCCAATCAATCAAGCTGATGAAGGGGTTGAAGAAGATTATGAGCTTCCTGAAGAGGTAGCCAGGCTGTTAAGGCAAGAGGAGAAGGTTATCACTCCTCATCAGGAGGAGATTGAAACGGTTAATCTTGGTACAGAAGAAGAAGTGAAAGAGGTTAAGATCGGAGCCTGCTTACAAGATTCAGTAAAAGAGCAACTGATTGATATGCTTCGGGAGTATGTGGATGTCTTTGCTTGGTCTTATCAGGATATGCCAGGGTTGGACACCGATATTGTCATGCACAAGCTGCCTTTAAAAGAAGACTGCCCACCGGTAAAACAGAAATTGTGCCGCACTGGCCCAGATATGGCAATGAAGATTAAAGAGGAGGTACAAAAGCAGTGGGACGTCGGGTTCCTTGCTGTGACTAGCTACCCGCCATGGGTTGTTAATATTGTACCTGTTCCTAAGAAGGATGGCAAGGTAAGGATGTGTGTAGATTACCGGGATCTGAACAGAGCCATCCCGAAAGATGACTTCCCTTTACCTCACATTGATGTATTGGTGGATAATACGGCTCAATTTTCGGTGTTCTCCTTCATTGATGGATTTTCAGGGTACAATCAGATCAAAATGTCGCTTGAAGACATGGAGAAGACAACTTTTATCACACCCTGGGGCACGTTCTGTTACAAGGTGATGCCATTCGGACTGAAGAATGCTGGTGCTACTTATCAACGGGCTATGGTAACATTATTCCACGACATGATCCATAAAGAAATTGAATGTTATGTGGATGACATGATTGCCAAGTCCCTCACAGAAGAAGACCACCTGGTAAATCTGTTGAAGTTATTCAAGCGTCTGAGGAAGTACCAATTGAAGTTAAACCCCAACAAATGCACATTCGGGGTGCGATCTGGTAAGCTGTTGGGATTTATTGAAAGCGAAAAGGGGATTGAAGTTGACCCTGATAAAGTCAAAGCCATTCAAGAAATGCCTGCACCGAAGACAGAAAAAGAAGTTTGGGGGTTCCCAGGTAGATTGAACTACATTTCAAGGTTCATATCTCACCTTATGGCAACTTGTGAACCTTTGTTCAAGCAGTTAAGAAAAGAACAAACGGTCAGGTGGAACGAAGACTGCCAGAGGGCTTTTGACAAAATCAAGGAGTACTTGCAAGAGCCTCCAATCCTTATGCCTCCAGTTGAAGGAAGACCTCTGATTATGTACTTGACGGTATTGGAAGAGTCAATGGGGTGTGTGTTAGGCCAGCATGACGAGTCTGGTCGAAAAGAGTATGCAATATACTACCTAAGCAAAAAGTTTACCGACTGTGAACAAGGTTATTCACTGCTCGAGAAAACTTGTTGTGCTTTAGCGTGGGCTGCTCGCCGACTGAGACAGTATATGTTGACCCACACTAATTTATTGATATCAAAGATGGACCGAGTTAAGTACATTTTTGAGAAGCCATCACTTACCAGACGGGTTGCAAGATGGCAAATGATCCTCACAGAATATGACATTCAGTACACATCCCAAAAAGCCATCAAGGGCTGTGTGTTGTCTGATTATCTTGCTGAGCAACCCATTGATGATTACCAGCCTATGAGATTTGACTTCCCTGATGAAGATATCATGTTCATAAAAGCAAAAGATCACGAAGAGCCTATTCACACTGAAGGGCCTGACCCAGAAGAAGAATGGACTATGATGTTTGATGGGGCTGTTAATATGAATGGTCGTGGTGTTGGTGCAGTACTCATTACACCTAAAGGAGTTCACATGCCTTTCTCGGCAAAACTCACCTTTAACTGCACTAACAACGAAGCTGAATACGAAGCTTGTATTATGGGTCTTGAGGAAGCCATTGACCTCAGGATCAAGACTTTGATTGTATTCGGAGATTCAGCTCTGGTAATTAATCAAACCAACGGCAAATGGTACACCCACCAAGATCATCTTATACCTTATAGGGACTTTACAAGGAGGTTATTAACTTTCTTCACAACAGTCAAGCTTGAGTATATCCCTCGAGATGAGAATCAGTTTGCAGATGCTCTGGCTACCATTTCATCCATGATCAAAGTTCAAGCTGCCAACTTTGTGCCTCGGATATCAGTATCCAGACTTGACAGACCAGCATACGTATTCTCGGCAGATGTTGTTAAAGATGATAAGCCTTGGTTCCATGACATTAAGTGCTTCTTGGAGGATCAAACATACCCACCTGGGGCATCATCCAATGATAAGAATACTTTAAGAAGGCTAGCTAGTAGTTTCTTCCTAAATATTGATGGTTCCTTGTACAAGAGAAACTTTGATATGGTACTTCTCAGATGTGTTGATAGGGGAGAAGCAGACTTGTTAATGCACGAGGTGCATGAAGGATCCTTTGGTACCCATGCTGGAGGGCATGCAATGGCTAAAAAGATGTTAAGATCAGGCTACTACTGGATCACAATGGATGCAAACTGTTGTGCTTATGCCAGAAAATGTCATAAATGCCAGATTTATGCGGATAAAGTGCATGTACCTCCCAATCCTTTGAATGTGATGTCTTCACCCTGGCCCTTTGCTATGTGGGGCATTGATATGATTGGAAAGATTGAACCAACTGCTTCAAACGGCCACAGATTCATCCTGGTTGCTATTGACTATTTCACCAAGTGGGTTGAAGCAGCTTCCTATGCAAATGTTACAAGGCAAGTGGTAGCCCGATTTCTGAAAAGAGATATCATCTGTCGATACGGAGTTCCCGAGCGAATCATTACTGATAATGGTTCCAATTTAAACAACAAATGATGGCAGAACTATGCCGGGACTTCAAGATCCAACACCACAATTCTTCTCCTTACAGGCCAAAGATGAATGGCGCTGTTGAGGCAGCTAACAAGAATATCAAGAAGATTGTGCAGAAGATGGTAGTCACCTACAAAGACTGGCATGAAATGCTACCATTTGCCTTACATGGGTACCGTACGTCAATCAGAACATCCACTGGGGCAACACCGTATCAGCTTGTTTACGGTATGGAGGCAGTCCTACCTGTTGAAGTTGAATTACCCTCATTGCGGGTATTAATGGATGTTAAGCTGAATGAAGCAGAGTGGGTCCGATCCCGATACGAACAACTGAATCTGATTGAAGAGAAAAGATTAGCTGCAATCTGTCATGGGCAGCTGTATCAGAAAAGAATGAAGAAAGCCTTCGATCAGAAAGTCAGGCTCCGAGAGTACCAAGTAGGAGATCTTGTGCTGAAAAGACTCCTCCCTCCTCATACAGACCACAGGGGCAAGTGGACCCCGAATTATGAAGGGCCATTCGTAGTGAAGAAAGTTTTCTCCGGTGGCGCACTCATGCTCAGTACTATGGATAGTGAAGACTTCCCGTCCCCTGTGAATTCAGATGCAGTTAAAAAATACTTCGCATAAAAAAATGACCCGCTGGACATAAAAACAGAATGTAAGTCCAGGCAAAAATAGGGCATCCCGGCGAGTCAAAAACAGAATAAAAGACTCGGGCAAAAATAAGGGAAAATAAATGAAAAATGTACACCCGCTGAGTTGAAAAGCCACATTGGACGACTCAGGCAAAAATGGGTATCCCGATGGATTGAAAACCCGAAAGGGCGATCCATGCAAAATAAGGGAATAAGCGAACAACTGCATTCTGAATTCGTCTGTATCGTTTACGACCTGGAAAGCCTCGAAAGGGTCAAGCTTCATTCAGAATTATCCTTCTTTAGAAAGCAAGATGAGAAGAACGTCAAAAGTTATACGAGTCATAGCAAAGGGAAGCTCCTTGAAGCGTCATCAACATTGTCAACATCTTCTGTTTCTCAATTTGTAACAATCTCCTCATTTTAGGGGATTTGTTTCTATAACTGTATCTTGCCAATTCAGGGCACATGAATTAATAAAATCAAATGTTCGGTCATGTTTCGTCTCGTACATTTTATTTTCGTTTGCAAAATGACCGATGTCTTTAAGATAACTGATTGCATAAATACAGATGCTTCTTCCAAAAAAAATACGTGCTTGCAGGAAATATACTTACTCCCGGGAGTGTCTAAACTCCTATGATGGAATCCGGTAAGTGATACCTCGGGATTACTTGTGCGTTTCTCTGTCTTTTCAGGATTTGCGGGTATTCAAAGCGTAACATGGGGCATGAAAGCTTCACCCCAACAAGCTGGAAAATCATTATCTACCCAGTCAGTCTCACAATTAGCACCAGAGATGCTTTATCCCCAGCGGAGTTGCCAGTCACCTTTCCTCCTCAGCCAAGTACAAAAGCCAGGGAACCATCTCCCCACAGAGTTCCAGTCTCCATCCAGAAGAGCAACGCCTGAAGATCTCACAACAGAGTAATTAAAGCTTCTACAAACCTCAGGTGGGTCCCTCATTACCAAGATAGGTCTATCAATGACCTACTTCCCCAAGCAGAGTCATGTATGTCAGATCCATCAATGGTCTCATCCCCAGCTGGGATGTCCACTCCAAACAGATCAGCCAGAGATATCCTCAGCAACGGGATCCGAATCCCGGATCTTTACCTTTGCATAATCATAGTATTCACGTCATATTCTCCCCGCAGAGCGTAGCATTCCGTCTAATACGGAGCATTACGGACAAAATCAAACATAGTGCATAATCATAAGCCATGTTCTGAATCAAACACGTGTGAATACTGACAATCCGTCAGTGATATACAGAGAAACCCCCCGGATTCCCCGGCAGAAAGCCAAGGCATTTGCCTTACACTCACAAATACCAGTACACACTCCTTTTGGCACCGGTCCGTGTCATCATTCCCCAGTAAAGTCGCCCGAGCATTCTGTACAAACAGGCCATTTATATTACAGATACTTCTTGACACTCGTCCGTGTCATATCCCCAGTAGAAAGCCAAAGCGTCCTCTTTGCACTCACAGATACTTATACGCAACTTCCTTGGAAAACCGTATACTTGTCTATATTACACTTTCCTCTTTTGACACTCGCCTGTGTCACTCTCCCCAGCAAGTTAAACACTCGTCTGTACACCACTCAAGCTCATCACCTTTTACTCATACAGATACTCGTCCGTATCTTGTATATATCACTTATATCCCCTCAGATTCGACACTCGTCCGTGTTCTTTGTTAACCAGTTGATACTCGTCCGTATCATCATCTCAGAATATGCGTCAAGCGTTTGTTTCTACCCGATACTCGTCCGTATCGTAGTCTTAAGGATGCTCGTCCGCATCTTTAATCTATACACTGTGTCAAACACTTATGTCTTCACGAGATTAGACACTCGTCCGTGTCTATTCTTTCCCCAGCAAAGTCCCCAGCAAATCTCAGTGAACTATTTCCTTTCTATCTGACATTCGTCCTATGTCATGATACCCTTTCGGCAGCCGTACCCTGCCAGGTGATCGTCCTTCACCTTTGGGATGACCGTCCCTCATCCTTTCCCCAGCGGAGTCTCCGTTATTGGAACCCTTTATCCGACATTCGTCCTATGTCGTTATATTTAGCAGCCGTCCCCTGCTAGGTGATCGTCCTTCACCTCTTGATGATCGTCCTTCATCATTTTATCCGATGGTCGTCCCCATCGTTGATCTCGATATCTGACATTCATCCTATGTCATGATACCCTCGGAGCAACCGTCCCCTGCTAGGTGATCGTCCTTCACCTCTTGATGATCGTCCTTCATCACGCTTATCCGATGGCCGTCCCCATCGTCGACCTTTTTATCCGGCATTCGTCCTATGTCGCGATACTTTCGGCAGCCGCACCCTGCCGGGTGATCGTCCTTCACCTTAGATGACCGTCCCTCATCTTATCCCCAACAGAGCAGCCGTCCCCTGCTAGGTGATCGTCCTTCACCTCTGGTGACCGTACCTCATCACTTATTTCATAATCCCCAGAGAGTCTTATAGCTTTACTTGATGGTCGTCCCCATCATAATCTCTTATATCCCCAGCTTGTCGGCCGTAACCGTCATTGCTTTGTTTCCCGCATCTTTCCCCAGCTTGTCGTTCGTCCCCGTCATTGCTTCATCCCCAGCAGTCGTCCTCTGCTCGACGTTCGTTCTCTGTCACCCGCACTTTATAATATACTTTATTTCTTTACAATCTATATCCCTTTTCTTCTTCATTCTGTGAGTGCAAATTTTGGACTGTCTTTGGTATTCAACCACAAGTTATCTTATTTTCCTGTTAAGCCGTTGCTTACATTCTACACAGCTAACTCATGTTTGAATAGGGGCAGCTGTAAACACCCCAAATTTTCCCTCACCCATTCACACCATGGCTTGTGATCTTTTCATATGCATAAGTTCAATCATAGCATCTCATATTGCATATTTGCTTCACTACATTGGTTCAAAGTCATCTGCATCTAGGGTTTATGATCTGAGCTATCCAAGAGCTATTTGAGCCACTCCAAAGGTCATCAATCACTTCAAAGGGGTCCATGTATGTTCAAGCATCATATTATATCCCCACAAAGTCAAGAAAGTCAAAGAATCACAAGAACTGAGAAAGGCATGGAAGCAGAGCCAGGCTTAACTGCACAGATGACCTAGAATTAGGGTTTTGGTTTCAAAGGCCATAACTCCAAATTTTTTGGTCATTCTTGTTTCTATTGGTCTCCATATGGTATAGGGATCATGCATATCAATTTTCATGAAAAACTTCCATGGGGAAGGCATCTGATAAAGAGTTGACTTCTTGAGCAAGTTAGTGTGAAATCAGGGCATCTGAGGCCTCCAATGACCCAACCAAAGGGTGTTGTTCATCATTTTGAATGTTCATGATCTTTATTTGATCATAGAAGATGTTGGAAGTTCACAAAATTGAAGAATTTCAAGCCATTTGCAAAGTTGCCTTTTTGGGAAAATGACTTGTAATGGAAACTTGCCATTTTGGGAAACTTTTTCAACCCTTGCTTTTTGATTCAAAAATGCCTCAAATGGGAAAACTTTGGTCTTGAAAGTTGTAGAATGGATCATTCCCTTTTCAAAAAGTACAAGAACTCATTCTAATTCATTTTGGATCAAAAGTTATGGCTTGTCAAAGTTGGGAAAATCACATAATTTCAAGTTTTGTACCAAAGAGGCATTTTGCAAAATGACATGATCAAGCATTCCAAAGACTTAAAATGGGCACAAACTCACTACAACATACTCACATGACCTCTAAAGATCAGAATTGGCCCAAGAATATTGCATTTTGATGCCTTGAACCTCATGAATTTCCAAAGTGGCCAAACTTTGGGAAAATTGCAAAACATCTCATAAGCTTTGATCCACTTGCTGATTTACCTCAATCCCAATTCCATGGGCATCCTTAATCTCAGCTGAGCCAAGACAAGCCAAAAAGCTAGCTATACCATTGCCCATACCTCAAGTACAAGTCAAGTTGACATTTTGGCAACTTGCCCATACCAATCACAACAGGCCACCAACAACTCTCTGCCCAATCCAGACTTTACAAACACACTCCAAGGGTTCATTTTCATAGGACACACAAGCCTGAAACATATCATAAGCCATAGTTCCAAGTTTATGCCTCATATGCATTTTCATTCGAAACACACTCCACAAGCATCAAACATCAAAAAAAACTCCATAGAACATCTCAGCATGTCTCACTAATCATCCCTGACCCTTCACCTTGCCCTGAAACCCCCTGAAATCAAAACACGATTTCCTCCCTTCACTGAACAGAACTTGCTCAATCTCACAAACCAGCCATTCTAAACTCCAACCAAGCCTTGCAAACTTCTCAGGGGGATCATTGGAGGAGATTGGAAGCAAAGAACTGGCCAGAAAGTTGCAAACTGGGAAAGCTCAAGCTTAGGTACCTCATGAACTTTTTTTCCAGAAACGCATTTTTAAGTTCTTAAATGAATCTATGTGATGTGCTGATCATGCTGATATGTTTAGTTTTGCAAATGGTTAAGTATTCAGTATGTATGAAGCTTCTGAATTTTTTTGACCTAAACCCCTTTTGATTCGATTCAGCTTTGATACGAAAAATAAATGAGTTTTGTTTGTTAATTCTTGTTATATGATGTATGGGGATCATTTCTGGGCAGAGAAATCAAGCTTTAGTGACCTAGGGAGTGAGTTAGCAATTTTCAGGGAAGGAAGTGGCCGGAGAAGATGACCGGAGGTCATTTCCGGTCACCTGAAAATCATTAGTGCATTAATGAGGATTAGGGTTTAGTTTGAATATAGGTCGTGGATTGGGTTGACTGGGGTTGACTTGCGCGCAAACGTGTGGCCAGGATGCATCATTAAAACCCTAACCTTGTTTAATTAATTAAAATCCTGATAATTAATTCATAAACCAATTTAGCCAGATTTGAATCTGGGCCCTTGGATCTGGCGCGCAGTCAACCAGTCCAAGCCCAGATCAAATCCTGGCCATCCCTTGTGCATACTTCTCTTTATTTTAATTTTATTTTCATTTTTATTGCATTATTTTGTACGAATTAATTAAAATAGTAAAAATCATTTAAAAATTATGAAAATTTTTGTCAAGGTTTTCATTAATTTTTAAAACCCAAAAATATTTTTATTTTTATTTTTTGCATTAAAAATTATTTTTAAATCATTTAAAAGTTTATTTTTAATTAGTTAATGACAATTAATTAATTAAAAATACTTTTAGGTATTTAAAAATCACAAAAAAATTCACATAGCATTTAGAAACATTTAGAAACATTGTCCAACTCTCAAACCAAATTTCTTTTTTGATCTTGATGTCTTTTGATCATTTTCATTGGATTTAATTTCATTTCAAGGCAATATTTTGCTTCAAACTTCAAAAATTCATTTCTGCCTAACAATTGAGAATTGGATAATGATTCTTTTTGCATTGCATCTTGCATAGCATGTAGTTTATAGGATAAAAGTGGTTTGAATTGATCTTGCATTTTCAATTTGTTTTGCATTTTTCTTGACAAGGTACCTCAAAACCCCAGCAATCTTAGGAAATTCACAACTTTCATTAGGTTAAGAGTTGGATCCCCTCCTTTAGGCAGTGAGTTTGTATAGGTTTAGGGTATTTTTGATTGCATTTTCAATTTTTTTATCATGTCATTTGCTTCTGGTTTTGAATTTTTGTTTTGTATAGTGCATGAAACCCTAATTTGTGCCTTCCTTTGCATCCCTCTTCCATTTGCTTGCATACCATGACTTGCCATGACATTTTGTGCATTCATTTGATTCATAATACATCTTAAGACATATTAGAATCATGTTTGATCATTGCATCTTTCATTTTCCATGTTTTATGTCCTTTGCATTCCATAACTTTCCATGTACATTCTTGGTCCAATACATGCCTCATTTTCATCCTTATGTTTACTTCATCATTCTCATTGCCTTGTCTCATGTTTGCATCATCTCTTAGCATCATTAACTTCATGATCTTGCTCCTGGTTTTGGTTTGCATCATCACATCTCATCTCATTTGCATTGCATTTCATTTCTTTTGCTAACATTTCAGGTGGTAATTTGTTTGAGAAGTGAATTTGCCTTCACTTCTCACATTCTCCTTTCATATCTTTCATACTTCCTTTGCTGCATTTTTGTATGTGTATTGGATTGAGCTTTCTCATTCTTGTTCTTCTCTTACTTTCTTTCTTCAAGCAACTTGTCTCCTTGAGTGGAACAAGTTGTTTTGCTTCTCTCTGCTTCTTGTTCCTTTCATCTGCCTCACTCCTGGTGGTTCTTTGAAGATTCTTCCTCTCTTAAGCCTCATAAACCCTAGGGATAACCAAGCATGATAATAATTAGGGTTTTGATTTAGTCCCCCATTTAGATTTTACCTTTATGTCATCTTTGAGTCTTCTCTCCTCACCTCATAATCAGGGACTAAACCCTAAAGGCTTTAAGGCTTTGTGATTAAGCTTATGCCTGCATCCTTCTATTAGGATGGAGTGTATAACTTTAATCCTAAGTTTTAAACCCTTAATGTGTTTAAATCCTTTAATTAATCCATCTAATAATCATCAAGACATCAAGCTTGTAACTTGGGCCTTGCATTAGGGTTCTAATTCTTCCTCAATTGGTTAAGAAGGACTAACCCTAGTGTTAATGGACAAGTCCCCCTCAAGTTGTCTTGCAAACCATAAAATTCATTTCTTCATCTTATCATTAAATAAAATTCACTCAATAAAGGCTTTGTTTTGTCATGAGGTTAATCCCTAATCATGGATTAAGTTGAGGAGTCTTTCTCAGCTTAAATGTTCTCATCTATTATCCTTCTATTAGGATGGTGTAATGAGTCCATTAAATCCTTGATTATGGCTTAAACTCATTACTTAACACTAAACAAAAACCACAAGAACATCTAAATAAAGACAAGTAGGTTAATGATCTTAATCCTACATCATGGTGATTAAGTGTGAGATACTGACTTCACACTTAAGGTATTCTCATTACCCCTAATCAGAGGGAGGATGTGATGAGTTTACTAACCCTTGGTTTAGGCTTAGGCTCATTATCTTATGACAAACTTCAAAAAGCAATAAAAGATTGAAAACTCAAAAACAAACAATAATCGTCTCCTCCGGGATTCTTTTCTCATCTCATTCACTCACAAACGAGAACTCGCTTCTTCCGTCTAATGCAAGACAGTTTGCACCTGAGCCAGACAGGTCATACACTTGAGCATAGGCAAGTAAGTAGTTCATCAGTCAATTTATCTTCCAGTCTCTTTGGGTCGAACTACGGTGTTCTGACTTCCTCATTGCACGAGAGGATACGTAGGCATAACTTAACAGTTATCGAACAAAAGTCTCTGTATATTCCCCCCTCTTCCAGCATTATTCTTTAAGCCTCATAGTTTTGAGCTTCATATTCTTTCCTTACACTGACACTTCTCTTATACACTTCACATTCCTTCTACACTGACACTTGCATTCTTTTTCAGCTTTGATGCACAGATCAGCATTGACACTACCCCTTTTAAACACAAATCTTTTAAGCGTGGATCCCGTCGAGTACGACGGACAATCTGGGTGCTAATACCTTCCCAGGTTGTAACCAACCCCCTTTCTCAGTCTCTCTGGTTCCCAACCGTCTTATCCATATATCTTTCTAGGTCTATGCAGCATTACCTTTCCTCCGGGATAAAAATGCCTAGCTGGCGACTCTTGTCTTTTGAGTTCACCCCTGTGTGTTCTCATCCCTTTTCGTCGACCGTTCGCGTCTGTACCCCTTCTGACCTCAGGTGTCATTCGGTGGGAGCGACAGAATGGTCCTTCATAGTTCGGAGTCCACTTGCCCCTGTGGTCTGTATGAGGAGGAAGGAGTCTTTTCAGCACAAGATCTCCTACTTGGTACTCTCGGAGCCTGACTTTCTGATCGAAGGCATTCTTCATTCTTTTCTGATATAGCTGCCCATGACAAATTGCAGCCAACCTCTTTTCTTCGATCAGACTCAGTTGTTCGTATCGAGATCGGACCCATTCTGCTTCATTCAGTTTAACATCCAACAATACCCGCAGGGAGGGTAATTCAACTTCAACAGGTAGGACTGCTTCCATACCGTACACAAGCTGATATGGTGTTGCCCCGGTGGATGTTCTGATTGACGTACGGTACCCATGTAAGGAAAACGGTAGCATTTCGTGCCAGTCTTTGTATGTGACTACCATCTTCTGTACAATCTTCTTGATGTTCTTGTTAGCTGCTTTAACAGCGCCATTCATCTTTGGCTTGTAAGGAGAAGAATTATGGTGTTGGATCTTGAAATCCCGGCACAGTTCTGCCATCATTTTGTTGTTCAAGTTGGAACCATTATCAGTAATGATTCGCTCGGGCACTCCATATCGACAGATAATATCTCTTCAGAAATCGGGCTACCACTTGTCTTGTAACGTTTGCATAGGAAGCTGCTTCAACCCACTTGGTAAAATAGTCAATAGCAACCAGGATGAATCTGTGGCCGTTTGAAGCAGTCGGTTCAATCTTGTCAATCATATCAATGCCCCACATGGCAAAGGGCCAAGGTGAATACATCACATTCAAAGGATTCGGATGCACATGCATTTTATCCGCATAAATCTGGCATTTATGACATTTTCTGGCATAAGCACAACAGTCTGCATCCATTGTGATCCAGTAATAGCCTGATCTTAGCAACTTTTTAGCCAATGCATGCCCTCCAGCATGGGTACCAAAGGATCCTTCGTGCACCTCGTGCATTAACAAGTCCGCTTCCGCCCTATCAACGCATCTGAGGAGTACCATATCAAAGTTTCTCTTGTACAGGGAACCGTCAGTATTCAGGAAGAAACTACCAGCTAGCCTCCTTAACGTCTTCTTATCATTGGAAGATGCCCCAGGTGGGGTATGTTTGATCCTCCAAGAAGCATTTAATGTCATGGAACCAAGGCTTATCATCTTTAACAACATCTGCTGAGAACATGTATGCTGGTCTGTCAAGTCTGGACACTGAAATCTGAGGCACAAAGTTGGAAGCTTGAACTTTGATCATGGATGAAATGGTAGCTAGAGCATCTGCAAACTGATTTTCATCTCGAGGGATATACTCAAGCTTGACTGTTGTGAAGAAAGTCAATAACCTCCTTGTATAATCCCTGTAAGGTATCAGATGATCTTGGTGGGTGTACCATTTGCCGTTGGTTTGATTGATTACCAGAGCTGAATCTCCGAACACAATCAAAGTCTTGATCCTGAGGTAAATGGCTTCCTCGAGACCCATAACACAAGCTTCGTATTCAGCTTCGTTGTTAGTGCAGTTAAAGGTGAGTTTTACCTAGAAAGGCATGTGAACTCCTTTAGGTGTAATGAGTACTGCACCAACACCACGACCATTCATATTAACAACCCCATCAAACATCATAGTCCATTCTTCTGTTGGGTCGGGCCCTTCAGTGTGAACAGGCTCTTCATGATCTTTTGCTTTTATGAACATGATGTCTTCATCAGGGAAGTCAAATCTCATAGGCTGGTAATCATCAATGGGTTGCTCAGCAAGATAATCAGACAATACACTCCCCTTGATGGCTTTTTGAGATGTGTACTGAATGTCGTACTCTGTTAGGATCATTTTCCATCTTGCAACCCGTCCGGTAAGTGCTGGCTTCTCAAAAATGTACTTAACTGGGTCCATCTTGGAAATCAACAAGGTAGTGTGGGTCAACATATACTGCCTTAGTCGGCGAGCAGCCCACGCTAAAGCACAACAAGTTTTCTCGAGCAGTGAATAACGTTGTTCACAATCGGTAAACTTTTTGCTTAGGTAGTATATTGCAAACTCTTTTCGACCAGACTCGTCATGCTGGCCCAACACACACCCCATTGACTCTTCTAATACTGTCAAGTACATGATTAGAGGTCTTCCTTCAACTGGAGGCATAAGGATCGGAGGCTCTTGTAAGTATTCCTTGATCTTGTCAAAAGCCCTCTGGCAGTCTTCGTTCCACCTGACCGTTTGTTCTTTTCTTAACAGTTTGAACAAAGGCTCGCAGGTTGTTGTAAGGTGAGATATGAACCTTGAAATGTAGTTCAATCTGCCTAAGAAATCCCATACTTCTTTTTCAGATTTTGGTGCAGGCATCTCTTGAATGGCTTTGACTTTATCAGGGTCAACTTCAATCCCTTTCTCACTTACAATAAATCCCAGCAGCTTACCGGATCGCACCCCGAATGTGCATTTGTTGGGGTTTAACTTCAGTTGGTATTTCCTCAGACGCTTGAATAACTTCAATAGATTTACCAGGTGGTCTTCTTCTGTGAGGGACTTGGCAATCATGTCATCCACATAACATTCAATTTCCTTGTGGATCATGTCATGGAATATCGTTACCATAGCCCGTTGATAAGTGGCACCAGCATTCTTCAGTCCGAATGGCATCACCTTATAACAGAATGTGCCCCAAGGTGTGATGAAAGTTGTCTTCTCCATGTCTTTAGGTGACATCTTGATCTGATTGTATCCTGAAAATCCATCCATGAAGGAGAACACCGAGAACTAAGCCGTATTATCAACCAATACATCAATGTGAGGTAAAGGGAAATCATCTTTCGGGCTGGCTCTGTTCAGATCCCGGTAATCCACACACATCCTCACCTTGCCATCCTTCTTAGGCACAGGTACAATATTAGCAACCCACGGCGGGTAGCTAGTTACAGCAAGGAACCCGGCGTCCCACTGCTTTTGTACCTCTTCTTTTATCTTCATGGCCATATCTGGGCGAGTACGGCGTAGCTTCTGTTTTACCGGTGGGCAGTCTTCTTTTAAAGGCAGCTTGTGCATGACAATGTCGGTGTCCAACCCTGGCATATCCTGATAAGACCAAGCAAAGACATCTACATACTCCCGAAGCATATCAATCAGTTGCTCTTTCACTGAATCTTGTAAGCAGGCCCCGATCTTAACTTCTTTTACGTCTTCTTCCGTACCAAGATTAACCGTTTCAATCTCCTCCTGATGAGGAGTGATAACCTTCTCCTCTTGTCTTAACAACCTAGCTAGCTCTTCAGGCAGATCATAATCTTCGTCAACCCCTTCATCAGCTTGATTGATTGGATTGTCAAAGTCATACGAAGCCATAGCAGTGTTGTTATCGGTGCAGTCTGAAAGGCACTCTCTACAAGGGTTTAGATTGTTTCTTTTAGTGATCAATTTTAATCTTGTTTAGAAAAAGTGAAATGAAGTTACCATTTTGGAAAACATTGCCATTTTATTTTTGTACAAAAAGAAAAATGAAAAACAGTGAGCGGAAAAGGAAAAGACTCATTTGCAAAAGATGTCCGATATTCATTGATTGATCTGTTTTGCACAAAATTACAAGATGGCCCGATTACAAAATGAGTCTTAACATCTTGGGCAAGATGTAAGACTTTGATGCATGCTTTTAAAAATACAGGAAATAATAATTACTCTGCAGGAGTAACCCTTATAATTTCCTGGGAAGACCAGTTAAGGACTTGGCTCCCCGGGATCCTTGGACGTATCCAGCTCTCCAGGTTGCGGTCACTTTCTTCCTCGTCTTCCAAGTTGTTTACTGCATCCGGGGTGAGCATTCCCCCGCTGATAAAGTTGGGCTTCTTGGCAGCCTCTGATTGATCTTGTTGAGTTGGTTTGTAACCCAACCCAAATATGTCCTCCTTCTTCTCCACGGGTAGCAGCTTGCCCCAGCCTTGGGCAATACCCTCTTCAACAACCTTCCTGGCTTGCTGATAAGACGTCATGGAAGTTCCCAGTACAGCAGATGCTTCATTTATGTTCAGGGCCTCAAACCCTTGGCTCATAGTGTTGCACCCCAAAATTTGCCCTCACAATAAAAGACTTTGTGTTCTAAGAAGGTTCACAGGGTTCACAAGTTTCTCAACATGTCCATAACCTTTCATGAGGTTCATGAAGTCTACAAGTCACTTCTTGAAGATTCACAAGGTTCACAAGCTTCCCAATGCTTTCAAGACCTTTCATGGGGTTCATGAAGTCTACAAGTTACTTCTTGAAGGTTCACAAGGTTCACAAGTTCCACAATGCTTTCAATACCCTTCATGAGGTTCAGGAAGTCCACAAGTCACTTCTTGAAGGTTCACAAGGTTCACAAGTTTCACAATGATTACAAAGCTTTCCTGGGGTTTATGAGGTCTACAAAGCCACTTCATGAGGTTCACAAGGTTCACAAGCTTCACAACACCTCCCATGAGTATCACAAGACATTTTTTGATGGTTCACAAGGTTCACAAAGTTCACAATTGGTCAAAGAAGTTGACAATTCCCTCAGACAATGCACCTCCTAAGCAGTGCATCCAAAACTAGGGTTTTGACTTTAATCAGACTAAATGGACTTCCAATACCTGAAGTGAGCTTCATAACATCTTATATGTGTATAAGAACCCCCATGACAAGTTTCAAGACTTTTCTCAAAAGTTTGCTCAGTCAGATGATCAGATAAGTCAAAATCAGTCAATGCAGTTAAAAAGTCAAACTGAGGTCAACTGTGGTCAAACCAAAGTCAAACTTCATGATTTTTTGCCAACATCAAGTATATGAAGTAAAATTCATCATTTGATCAAGGGTTGATCATGATTCACCAAGGAAATTCCAGATCATCAATAATCAGGAGTTTCTAAATTAGGGTTTCCTTAGTAAAAGTCAACTGAACTTTGACCAGCCATAACTTTCACATACTTCATCACCAAGTCTCCATCCAAAGCTCATTTTGAAGGAAATTGAATTCTCTACAACTTTGATGTTGAAAGTTAGGCCCAAAAATGCTTCATTTGAAAGATATGATCTAAGACATTATAGGTCATTTCAAAAGTCAACAAAAAGTCAACAACTTCAAAAGGGCATAACTTGAGATTGGTAAATGATATGGACCTGAAACCAATGGGGTTGTTTAGAGGACTCTTCAAGCTTTCCAAAAAGTCCAATAACACCCTCATACCTTTAAAATTGAGGGAGATATGCTCTTGCAAAGTTGGGCAATTTTGTGATGGTTTATGATGAAAATGAGGGCCTAAAAGCAATTTTCTCCAAATGGGCTGGCCAAATTATGACCCAACCCATACAATAACATCATGCACGAAATTTCCATGATATTTTCATAATTTTTATTTTATTTAATTAATTTATTATGATTTTTTATACTTAAAATCATTTTAAATTTAAATAAAATATTAAAAATGAAGATTTATTTTTGTGATTGATTCTAGAAAGTCTTAATTGGTGATTAGAATCAAAGAAGAAGGAAATCATGTGAATAATACAAAAATAGCAAGTCTTCATAAGCCAATATTTGAAATTCAAAGCACCATCTTTTTCAATCTTTTTAAATCAATTCTTCCACAAAATCAATCAAATTTTTGACCTAGAATCATTCACCTATATATGCTGATCACAAACCTAATCTTCATTCACGAGTTGACTGCCTCTAGAGTAAGTTCCAAGTTTTCAAATTCACCAAAAAAACTCATATTCGGTTTTCAATTTGCAGGGTTTTTAAAGGTAAAATAAGGATGTAGCAAGCTTCCTTGGACTTCACTGAAGCATTATCATTACTCATATGCATCCTATGTGCACCATAATGCCCTACCCGAAGTCATTTTATGCTTGAAAATTTTCTTTTCGATTCCATTAATGTGTTGTTTTTCAATGACTTTTGCCCACATAATCGTGTTTGTTGATGATCATAGATGGAATCTGGACAGTTTGGTGAAGTTTCATAGCCTGAAGCATGATTCACCATTTTTAGGGTTTATAGCTTCAATTAGGGTTTTGTAATCCAGCCCTTATAAATGGATTCTAAGAACGTGGAATGATTGAAAATTTCGTTAGGAACTTAATGACATAATTAATTTCATGAAACCTTGCTGTTTTATCCATGTTTATGTTTCGTAGGTTTTGCTGGGCTTTGTATTTCGCAGGAAAACTTGCATCTAATTTCGCAGCAAAGTTTGTAGGTCTCAAGGAAGAAGAAGATCAGTTCCCGCGCGCTGTTTTAATTCAAATTATTTGTAATATATTTTATTGGTTGGTTGCTGTTTAAAGACACACAAACGCTTGTGTCCCAGTGGTAGGAGGGACGCGCGTATGACCTGAGGCCATGAGTTCGAATCCAGCATCCAGCAATTCTTTTTGATGCGTTTTTCGTTTAATTTGTAGTTTGAATATATTATGTTATGTTGTCACTACCTTATCAGGTGGGCTCTTCCAGCCGGGTGGTGATGCGCGTGTTTGAATGTCTAAAGGTCCTGGGATCAAATCCCACCCCAGGCCTTTTGCTTCTTTATTTTTCTGAATTTTTCAAGATCAAGTACAAAACCAACTGTTCTCTTCTTTCTTTCATCCGCGCACGTGGTGGCCTGGTGGAAGGTGTTGTTGACTGGTAACTAGAGCATCCTGGGATCAAATCCCAGCCAGGTAAGTCTTGTATTTTTTTTTATCATTTTATTTTGTTTTGTTTAATTGTTGTTTAATATTAATCTATAATTAAGTAATTTCATGATAGTTTGTAATATTCTCTAAAATTCTAAAAAAAAAAAGTATTTTCTCTTCAAAAAATTTTTTTATCTCTTTTATGTAATAAAATTATAATATAGGTATATATAGTTTTGTATATTATATCATAAATTCTAAGCATATTTTCTAACAAAACCCTAAAAATATTTTTCTAACAAAATCCTAATTTATTTTTCTAAATGCCTATTAAAAAAAACCAAATTGTTTATTTTTTAATTTTGTGATGTAGTTATTATTATACATGTTATAATTTATTTGTAAACATATTTATAATCCAAATTATTTTTCTTTTAATGTTTAGAAACAATTTAATTTATAATAATTATATTTTTGTATATAGTTTAAAATAATTTATAAATATAATAGTTAATAGAATTAAATTTTATAAATATGATTAATATTGTCAATATGATATTTAAAACCTATTTTCTTCTTATAATGTGTAAATGTTTTTTAAAAAAAAATAAATGTTAATATATGTTTAAAAAGAATTAAATTTGTAATAACTAAAATTTATAATTACATTATGTTTAAATTTTTATTAAAATCCAATTTTTGTGTGTATAATATTTAATTCTATTATATTTAATTATTGTTATTAATCATATTATTTATCTTGCTCTATTAATTTTATATATTATTATTATTTCATTAATCTTTATTATTTACTAACTATACTATTATTTATTATTATATTTTTATTATTATGTTTCTAACCTTGTTTGTTATTTCTAATTATTATTATTATTTAGCACTAACCCAATATTTATTTATTTATTGCTTACTATTTTGCTTATATATTTTTAATTTGCTTATATTTATATTTTGCTATTTATTTATTTTTGCTTATTATAATTATGTTGTAATTGTTTCCTGGATGTAAAATTTGTAAATATTATTATTATTGCTATGGTTAGTAATTAGGGAGTAAAAAATATGTATTTTATTTAAAATAAATTAGATCACTTTAAATATAAGATAATTAAATTAAACACTCACACACGTAAGTCGATTTTTATCGCCGTCTCACTTTCTAAGGTTATCCCTCAAGTTGCCTGCGAATAATGGTCAAGTGGGGTGTATAAAGCAAGTCCCTTTCAAAAGAAAAATCATCAAGTCCCTCATGGTTGCCTTTACGAATCGAGTCCCTTCGAAAAATGATGATAGTCCCTCCTATATGCTTATTACACCCCACAGTTGCCTTCAAAAATAAATGTCCCTCATCATGTCCCTTACATCCAAGGTAATGACTACCTACTCCTTAATAGTAGGGATAGTCTTACCAATGAAAGGATAAAGAATAAGAAAGACTTTAAACTTTAGGGTAGGTACCTCTTAGTTGCTTTCTCACTCCATTTTTTTCAAACTCTTCACAATTTCAAACAAATTTTCAAACAAGTTTTTACACATCCGTACATGGATTATTATTAACTATTATGAAAATTTTTCTATTCACACACTACACTTTCAAAAACAATTTAAAGTGAGCTAAGTAACTAAGAGCCCATGGATAACCATGGATGTAAAGGGTGCTAACACCTTCCCTTTACATAACCTACCCCCCGGACCCAAAATATTCTCTTAAGGTCTTTCCTGTTCTTTTATACCCTTTCCTTATGGATAAAATAAAAGTCGGTGGCGACTCTTGCTATCCGCAACATTACTTAAAGTCAGTTCTCCCACCGTGTTACAGAACTGGCGACTCTGCTGGGGATTTAATATTAAAGAGGGGTACCCTTAGGAATTAGATCACTTTTAAATTGTTTGCCTTGTTTGCTTTATATTACTTGTTGGGGTGCTCTTATGTGTGAAAGATCCTAACCCGGATCTAGTGTACCTTAGGTAAATGGCAATAGACCAAGGAAACTGTACGACGTATATCGATACGGTTGATCTGGTGGCCATAGTTAGTGCGACTTCTTGGTTGGTGCTTATATTCCTTAAGTCAAGTTGAGGATAATATGAGGCTGCCATATGTCGTCAATGCACTAACTAACTTTTAGAACCCTAGTTATCCCATCTTGGCCTTTAGAAAGTAGTGAGGTAGCCGGCTTTGGTGCAGACTGAAGTTGGTTGACACTCGATATTACGCTCATTGAGATCTTGAACTTGGAGGGTTTTGGTTGGCAAGTAAGTTGCCTTCTGAACAACCACCCTTGTGAAGGGTCAATGATATTGAGATCCCTTAGAACCCGGTTACTTTTGTAGGACAGGATGAACCATCTAACTTCAGGGGAGGGTACCTACCTTAAACCTCATGCAAGCCTTTAAACCTAGGGCTATGGTGTGACTTGTTTGTGTGTGCCACATGTTTGTGATTGAACATAACATCATGACATCATCATGCATCATAAGCATAGCATTTTCACTAACCATTTCAAGGACCAAAGGATTTATCTTTGTTCTTTGTTGCAGGTCATGGCTTATACTTGTAGAAACACCATCAGGATCAACTTTGTGAGTATACCTGCTAAGCTTAAAGAGTTGGTTTCTCAAGTGTCTGATCACTCCCAGTTCATCAAGAGACATGGTCACCTATTGGATCTAGTCACTTCAGGGTTCAATGAAGACATGATGAGTGTTCTATTTCAATTCTTTGACCCTAAGCACCATTGTTTTACATTCCCCGACTACCAGTTGGTTCCTACAATGGAAGAGTTCTCTAAACTCCTGGGTATACATGTTCTTGATCAAAGACCCTTCACAGGCTTGGAGAAGGAGCTTAAACCAGAGGTTATTGCTGCAGCTCTACATCTGAAGAAGTCTGACATTGTTCTAGAAACGAGAAGCGGAGTTAAGGGTATTCTTGCCAAGGTGTTGATAGAGAAAGCTCAGGTGTTCTTGAAAGCTATGAGCTATGATGCTTTTGAGGAGATCTTAGCCTTGTTGATATATGGCTTAGTATTGTTCCCCAATCCAGATCAGTTCGTAGACGTTCATGCCATCAACATTTTCCTGAGTCACAATCCAGTGCCTACATTGCTTGGAGACATCTTACATTCTCTTCATACCCGTACTACAAGGGCAAGAGGAACTTTGATGTGTTGCATACCTTTGCTTTCTAGGTGGTTTATTTCTCACCTTCCTCGCTCAGTAATGAAGAATGAGCAAGGGTTCAGATGGTCCAAGAGGATCATGTCACTTTCTCACTCAGATATCCACTGGTGCTCCAGATCTATGGAGAATGTCACCATCATTGACCGTTGTGGGGAGTTTCCTAATGTGCCACTTCTAGGCATAAGAGGAGGCATCACCTACAACCCCTCTCTAGCTTTACGACAGTTTGGTTACGCTCGGAGCGATGGCCCACATGACATGTTGATTCAGGGCATTGTGTTTGATTACGACAACAATCTTCAGGGTTACCGTCAGAGATTCATACGAGCTTGGGGAAAGGTAAACAGGATCGACAGCAAGACACTGGAGCCTAAGTACACTATTCCTATGGAGGCTTATCTCAGATGGGTACGATCTCGTGCTCAGACACTCATGATGCCATATCCTGCCGTCCTACCATTTACCATGGAACCTGTTGCTGAAGGAGACACAGCTTATACCATCCTTCACCCAGACATGCCTACTGATATGGAAGACTTGCAGAGATCATGGATCCAATTGAAAGAGCAAAGGGATACTTTTGAGGCTCATTACAAAGCAAGCCAAGAAAAGATTCTGGAGCTAACAAAGCTACTTCACGAGGAACGAAACCTCAACTCATACCTTAATACAAAGAGGAAACGTCCATGGGAGACTTAAAACCCCACCTTTTGTACTTATTTTATTTCATTTTTTGTAAGCCTAAAAGGCAAAACAAAGTTATTACTAATAAAAGTTTACTTTCTTGTTTGTCTAAGCAAATTTAAATCCTGCGGTCCTTGAAAACATTGCATATGCATTACCATATCATTTCATTGCATCACAGGTTTATAATTGTGCACAAGTTTCTCATCTTCTTGCTGTTTATTTCAGCAATGGCTCTTGAACAATCAGTTAAGGATCTTCAGGCACAAAATGCACAATTCCAAGAGCTGATCTTGAACCTGTCCAAGGGGCAGGATGAATTGAAGGCACTGCTGGCCAAGAAGACTAAGAAGACTAGAAGGTCTGCTGGGTTGATCAACATGGGAAGAAGGTTCAAAGGTCTTGCCAAGACCAAGGAACCAGTTGAAGACTATGAATCTGAAGAATCTGAGCAAGAGGTAGGCAGTCTCCACCATTCAATGGGGGACTCTGATTCTGAGGCTAATTACTACCATGAGCCTAATGAAGACAAATTCAAGATGCTGGTGGATAGGATGGATGCTATGGAGTTGCAGAAATCATCTGGGCTGGATTTTGAGGATTTGAGTTTGATATCTGGGGTAGTCATACCCATTGGTTTCAAGGTTCCTACTTTTGTTGTCTATGATGGGGTCTCTTGTCCCAAATTGCATATGAGGTCATATGTCAGAAGGATTCAACCCCACACTGCTGACAAGAAGTTGTGGATCCATTTTTTTCAAGAGAGCTTATCTGGAGCTCAGCTGGAGTGGTATTATCAGTTGGAGAGTGTCAACATCAGAGACTGGAATGATCTTGCTGAAGCTTTCTATAAGCAGTACCAATACAATGCTGACTTAGCCCCCACTCGCATGCAGCTTCAGAGCATGTCTATGGGTGCCAAAGAAAGTTTTAAGGAGTATGCTCAGAAGTGGAGAGATTTAGCTGGAAGAGTTCAACCCCCTTTGACTGACAGGGAGCTGGTCGATATGTTCATGTGTACGCTGAATGGTCCGTTTTACAGTCATCTCATTGGAAGCTCATCATCTGGCTTCACTGAGTTGATCATGACAGGAGAGCGGGTAGAGAATGGTATCAAGAGTGGTAAGATCCAAGTGGGCACTTCTTCATCAGGTGCTGCAAAGAAGCCTCCCACTGGGAAGAAAGAATCCAATGCTGTTTATGGTCAACCTGATCGTAACAGAAGGCATCAGTCTGTTAGTGTAGTTCATATTTCAAATCCAACTCCTGCAACAACAGAGCAGCCTCAAGGCAACCAACAGAGGGCTAGAAGACAGTTCACGAAGATCAATATGTCAATGGCTCAGGCATTGCAATACTTGTTGAAGGCTGAACTTATTACCCTAAGGGAGGCTCCTCAGAATCCCAATGTTACCTCTCCCAAGTACAATCCCAATGCACGATGTGCATATCATTCAAACTGTCCAGGACATGATACTAATAACTGCTGGGTCTTGAAGAACAAAATTCAAGATATGATTGATGCTGGAGAAATTGAGTTTGATCCACCAGGTACTCCAAATGTGATTACAGCTCCAATGCCAAATCACGAGAAGACTGTCAATGCCATTGATGAAGACCTGCATGTCTATTCAGTAATGGAGTTGACCACACCACTGTCTGTTATCAAAAAGAGGTTAGTACAAGCTGGGATCTTTCCAGGTTGTCGTGAAGATTGTCTGTATTGTACCTATAAGCCGGATAGTTGCTTCATTTTGAGAGATGGCATTCAACGTCTCATGGATAAGTATACTATAGTGTTTGAAAGAAGACCAGCATCTGTAGAAAGTATGGTGGATCATCTGACTCGGGGTAAGAAGGTTGAAGAGGTTGACATGGTTGACAAAGTACCACTAAGAATCACTTCAAAGGGTCCCATTAAAATCACTCATCAGGGCCCAATCAAGATTACTGCTGAAGGTCCTGTGAAAGTTGTTGCTGAAGCCAGAGTGGCTCCTCTGATCATTACTACTCCTGGTCCTATTCCTTACACATATGACAAAGCTGTGCCTTGGCACTATGGGTCTGATGTTTATATCCATGGTGTTAAGCAGGAGCCTTTACCTGATGTGCCTATTGACATTGATAATATTGCTGGATCTAGCAAGATCACTCGTAGTGGAAGAGTCTTCTCTCCTCCAGTTGCTTCTAAGAATGCAGTTACTCCTGCTGCTACCTCCACCACTGATGCTCGGGGCAAAGGTCCTGTTATTGAGCCTGTATCTACTGATGTGCCAGCTGCTGATGATCTCTCTAAGCAGATGGAGGAAGTATTGAAAATCATTCGCAAGAGTGATTATGACATTGTTGATCAGTTGGGGCATACTCCCTCAAAGATTTCTATGCTCTCCCTATTATTATGTTCTGAGGCTCATGCCAAATCATTGATCAAGTTTCTGAAGATGGCTCATGTACCCAGTGCAATTTCTGTTGACCAATTTGAGAATTGTGTTGCCCACCTGACCTATGATAATGGGTTAGGATTTTCTGATGCTGATTTGACCCCTGCCAAGAGGGATCATAACAGGGCCTTGCATATTTCAATTGAATGCAGGGGCACTACCCTGTCTCATGTGCTGATAGACAATGGTTCCTCTTTGAATGTGTTGCCTAAGGAGGTCCTGAACAAGCTGAGTCCTGAAGATGCTGTGCTGAAGCCCAGTAATATTGTGGTAAAGGCTTTTGATGGTTCCAGAAGAGTAGTGCATGGGGAAATTGATCTTCCAATCCAAGTTGGTTCCCAGGTGTTTACTGCTACATTTTATGTGATGGATATTCGTCCTTCATACTCTTGTCTGCTTGGTCGTCCCTGGATCCATGGGGCAGGAGCTGTGACCTCTACATTGCACCAAAAGTTAAGATATCCGGTAAATGGAAAGGTTGTTACTGTCTATGGAGAAGAAGAATACTTTGTCAGCCATGTAAACACTTTCAAGTATCTGGAAGTGGAAGGTGAATACATTGAGACTCCGTGTCAGTCATTTGAAGTGGTTCCCTGGGTTGTTAATGATTGTGTAGCTCCTCCTGCTGTGAAGGAAGTTCCTGTTGTCACCAGAAAACCTCCAACAATGGCAATGGCCTCCCTCAATGATGCTAGAGCTGTGGTGGATGAAGGTGGTTGTACTATTTGGGGTCAGCTTCCTGATATTCCATACAAGGCTGACAAGTTTGGTTTGGGTTTCACTGCAGAGTCCCAGAAGGCTGTTCGTCGTGCTCGTGCTGCTCGTATCACCAATCAAGGGGTTATCAATGCTGTAGGAGATCAAGATGAAGACTACAACTTGGATGCATGGATTTTTCCTACTGTGGGTGCTGGACTTAATAATTGGAAAGCTGAAGATGTTATCCCTATCTCCTTTAGTCAGGAGTAAATACTATTACTGTGTTGTTATATTTTAAATTTGTAATTTCTTGAACAATAAAACTTTCAAGCCATGTGCCTTACCCGGGGCACAATGGTGTGCTTGTTACGGGTTGTCATTTCATTTGCATACTTCATTCAATAAAATCAGTGGACGTTTCGTTTTCGTAAATATTGTGTTCCTTGTCTTTCTTTTCTTTTACTTTTGCTTTATCAGCTATGTGTTCTTACACACACCCACATCACTAAAATGCAGATCCTCATCCACTCTGGATCCTGTTGATAACAGTTCTACTATTGCCAATTATAATTTCGAGAATCCGATCTATCAAACTGAAGACGGAAATGAGGACGATTGTGAAATACCTGTAGAGCTTGCTAGGTTGTTACAACAAGAAGAGAAAGCTATACAGCCACATGAAGAGCCAGTCGAGGTTGTGAATCTGGGAACTGAAGAAAACAGAAAAGAGGTCAAGGTAGGGGCTGATTTAGAGGACAGTGTCAAGAACAGGTTGATTCAGATGTTACGTGACTATGTGGAGATCTTTGCTTGGTCTTATGAAGATATGCCAGGGTTGGATACAGATATTGTGGTTCACCGTTTACCAGTGAAAGAAGATTGTCGTCCAAAGAAGCAGAAGGTTCGTCGTATGCGTCCTGAAATGTCAGAAAAGATCAAGGCAGAGGTAATGAAACAGTTCAATGCAGGGTTCTTAGCAGTGACTTCTTATCCTCAGTGGGTTGCAAATGTGGTACCAGTTCCTAAGAAAGATGGTAAGGTACGTATGTGTGTGGACTACAGAGATTTGAACAAGGCTAGCCCTAAAGATGACTTTCCACTCCCTCATATTGATATTCTGGTAGACAACACTGCTCAGCATAAGGTATTCTCTTTTATGGATGGTTTCTCTGGTTACAATCAAATCAAGATGGCACCTGAAGATATGGAGAAGACAACATTTGTGACACAGTGGGGCACCTTTTGCTAATGCCATTTGGTTTGAAGAATGCAGGGGCAACATATCAGCGTGCTATGGTGGCTTTGTTTCATGATATGATTCATCATGAGATAGAGGTATATGTAGATGATATGATAGCCAGGTCTCAGAATGAAGAGCAACATCTTGATCATCTGCACAAGTTGTTTGAGAGGTTGAAGAAATACAAGTTGAGATTGAATCCAAACAAGTGTACTTTTGGAGTTAGATCCGGAAAGCTCCTGGGTTTCATTGTCAGTGAAAAAGGTATTGAAGTGGATCCTGCAAAAGTAAAAGCTATGCGAGAGATGCCAGCTCCCCGTACTGAGAAGGAGGTTAGAGGTTTCTTGGGACGATTGAACTACATTGCAAGATTTATTTCCCAGTTAACTACCATCTGTGAGCCAATCTTCAAGTTGTTGAAGAAAGATCAGGTGATGGAATGGAATGACGAGTGCCAGACTGCCTTTGATGAAATCAAGAGATACCTGCTAGAACCACCAATTTTAATGCCACCAGTTGATGGAAGACCCTTGATTATGTACTTAACAGTGTTAGACAACTCAATGGGGTGTGTGTTGGGGCAACATGACGAGTCTGGTCGAAAAGAGCAGGCAATATACTACCTTAGCAAAAAGTTTACCGACTGTGAAACAAGATACTCGCTGCTCGAGAAAACTTGCTGCGCTTTGGCATGGGCCGCTCGCCGACTAAGACAGTATATGTTGACCCATACTACCTTGTTGATTTCGAAGATGGATCCAATCAAGTACATATTTGAGAAACCTGCTCTCTCCGGAAGAATTGCAAGATGGAAAATGATCTTGACGGAATATGACATACAGTATACTACTCAGAAGGCCATTAAAGGAAGTGTTGTTGCTGATCATTTGGCTCATCAAGCAGTGGATGATTACCAGTCAATGAATTTTGAGTTCCCTGATGAAGACATCATGATTATTACCAAAGAACCTGGACAATATGACGAATCTGAACAAGGATCCCGATGGACTATGGTTTTTGATGGTGCCTCTAATGCACTTGGTAATGGTGTTGGTGTTGTGATTAGTTCCCCTGAAGGTTGTCATACCCCGATTACTGCCAGACTTTGTTTCCATTGTACCAATAACATGGCTGAGTATGAGGCATGTATCCTGGGTATTAAAGCTGCTATTGATATGAAGATTCAGTTCCTTGATGTGTATGGAGATTCAGCCCTGGTAGTAAGTCAGATTAAAGGAGATTGGGATACCAAGCATGATAACCTCATTCCTTACAGAGAGCATGTGTTGTCTTTGATCCCACATTTCAAAGAGATTACCTTTGAGCACATTCCACGGAGAGAAAATCAGTTGGCAGATGCTTTGGCCACCATGGCATCCATGTTTGAGATTAGTTGGGATGATGAAGCTCCTAAGATTACCATTGATAGATTTGAGAAGCCTGCATACTGCAATGAGATTGACACAGAAGGGGCAGAGGAGAAGCCTTGGTTCTATGAAGTGAAAAGATATCTTGAAGCTCAGGAGTTCCCTGAAGGGGCATCTGTCACAGATAAGAAGTTTCTGAGAAGGTTTGCTGCTAAGTTCTTCTTAAGTAATGGTATTCTGTACAAACGCAATCATGATTCAACTTTGCTTCGTTGTGTGGATAAGAAGGAAGCAACTGAGATTATGGAAGATATGCATGATGGGATCTTTGGCACTCATTCTAGTGGTCATACTATGGCAAAGAAGATTTTGAGAGCAGGTTACTATTGGTCTACCATGGAAGCTGATTGCTATCAACACTCCAGAACATGTCACAAATGTCAAATCTATGCTGATAAAGTTCATGTACCTCCATCACCATTGAATGTGTTGACTGCTCCTTGGCCCTTTGCCATGTGGGGCATTGATATGATTGGTGAGATCAAGCCGACTGCTTCTAATGGGCATCGTTTCATCCTGGTGGCTATTGATTACTTCACGAAGTGGGTAGAGGCAGCTTCATTTGCATCTGTTACTAAGAATGTTGTGGCTCGGTTCATTAAGAATAATCTCATATGTAGGTATGGCATCCCTGAGAGGATTATCACTAACAATGGCTCTAATCTGAACAACACTATGATTACTGATCTCTGCACGCAGTTCAAAATTAAGCATCATAACTCTTCTCCGTATCGCCCAAAGATGAATGGGGCAGTTGAAGCTGCTAATAAGAACATTAAGAAGATTGTACAGAAAATGACTGTTACTTACAAGGATTGGCATGAGATGTTACCATTTTCTCTTCATGGTTATCGTACTACAATACGTACTTCAACAGGGGCAACCCCATTCTCCTTAGTCTATGGTATGGAAGCAGTTCTGCCCATTGAAGTTCAGATTCCCTCCTTAAGAATTATGAAGGATGCAGGCTTGGATGAAGATGAGTGGATTCAGACTCGACTTGACCAGATAAATTTGATTGATGAGAAAAGGCTAGCAGCAGTTTGTCATGGCCAGATGTACCAGAAACGGATGATCAAAGCTTTTAACAAGAAGGTTAAGCCAAAGGTATATCAGGCTGGTGACTTGGTAATCAAGCGTATCATATTACCACAGGGTGATCCTAGGGGCAAGTGGACTCCAACATATGAAGGTCCATTTGTAGTCAAGACAGTGTTCTCAGGAGGTGCCATGATACTGACTACAATGGATGGTGAAGACTTCCCACAGCCTGTAAACGCAGACATAGTTAAAAAATACTACGCATAAAAAGAGACCCGCTAGGTTGACTGGCCTAGGCAAAAGTAAGGGCATCCCGGCAAACCAAAAGGGTTTGGGCAAAAATTAGGGATATATATAAAAAGATGTACACCCGGCAAGTCGAAAACCTGAAAAGGCGGCTTGGGCAAAAAAGGGTATCCCGGTGGATTGAAAACCCGAAAGGGCAATCCAGGCAAAAGTTAGGGATTAAAGCGTATGACTATGTCTCGTTTGGATCACCCATGAAACTGCAACCAGTTGTACTACTTACTCAAGCTTGAACAGATAAAGCTCAATCCAATCGTTTCCGTCTCAACAGCAGAAGATGAGATACTTGAAGATAATGGCAATAGTAGAATTGAAACTCAATAGGATTGTTTCCCACATAGCTGATACTCTTTGTAAAAACTTTATGGCAAAATCCTCTTACTAGGGTTTATGTCTCTTTGTACAAACTTACCCATGTATGGGTCACTTTTTGATATAAATAAATTCCATCTTTTGAATCCAGATTTACTTTTACCCTATTTACATAAGCGAAACGTCCATTGGTTGTGTTTGAATGTATGTATGCTTTTGAATATGATTGATGTTTACCAGAAATGCATGTATGCTTAATATGATTGATGTTTACCAGAAATGTATGAAAATGCAGTAATAGTATTTACTAAGGACGAATGAGGGAAGGATTCCAACGAAGCTTCGCCGGTTCACCTTTACAAGACAGTTACAAACTCTCAGTAGGACGAATCCATCTTCATAAAATCTTATCTCCCCTGGAATTTATATCCATCTCTTTTATCCTCATACGGATATTCGGGAATTTACTTTCCAATAAGGGTACGACGAACGAAGACGGGATGTTATACTTATCCCACTATCAAACGAAGACGGGGGTTATATATACCTTGCCATCCCCAACAACGGAAGGTTATATCTATACCTTACTATCCCCAGCATACGGGAAGTTATCTATACCCTGTTATCCCCAGCAGACGGAGGATTATATATTCTTCAGCAACGAATCGGGATTTATTTTCCCTGGCCAGCAGTTGTTATACAAAGATATCCAGACACTTCCGGCAGTATCATATCATACATACATCATATATATCATACCATAACATACATATCCATAGACATATAGTGCATTACCTAAGTGCATCATATCATACATGCATACATAAAGCATAAACTAATGTTACTATACAAAAGCTACCTTGTTTCAGGTTAATTATCCAACAGACAAACTTATGATCTTCAGGACTGCTTTATCGTCACCTCAGGGTTACTTTATCCTCCTGATAACTTCTCATGACTTCAAGACTGCTTTAGAGTTATCATTGCTCTATCCTCCTGAAATCATTACTTCAAGACTGCTTTAGAGCTATTGATTGCTCTATCCTCCTGAAGCCATCTTATTATTTCAAGACTGCTTTAGAGTTATCATTATTGGTTGCTCTATCCTCCTGAAATCGCATTATTATTTCAAGACTGCTTTAGAGTTATCATTATTGATGGCTCTATCCTCCTGAAATCATTACTTCAAGACTGCTTTAGAGCTATTGATTGCTCTATCCTCCTGAAATCACATTATTATTTCAAGACTGCTTTAGAGCTATTGATTGCTCTATCCTCCTGAAATCACATTATTATTTCAAGACTGCTTTAGAGTTATCATTATTGATGGCTCTATCCTCCTGAAATCATTACTTCAAGACTGCTTTAGAGTTATCATTATTGATGGCTCTATCCTCCTGAAATCATTACTTCAAGACTGCTTTAGGGTTATCATTATTGATTGCTCTATCCTCATGAAGACATGTTATTACATCAGTATTACTCCAGTATCCTGAAATCATATCATTAATACCCCAGGACTGCTCCAGACTCCTGGCAGCTTTCATTATACCTCCATATTTTGGACTGCTTTCCCCTAGTGGCATCTTTAAGCCCACTCAATCATATTCAACTAGTCCTCTGTATCACTCTAATGCACTGGTGAGTGCAAATTTTCGGGCTTTTGTGTTCAATTCCCTTCAACCTTCCAGGTCACGACTGGCAAATATACCAATCTAACCCCTCAGGTTTCAGAAAATTGAACAGGGGCAGCTGTTGCACCCCAAAATTTGCCCTCACAATAAAAGACTTTGTGTTCTAAGAAGGTTCACAGGGTTCACAAGTTTCTCAACATGTCCATAACCTTTCATGAGGTTCATGAAGTCTACAAGTCACTTCTTGAAGATTCACAAGGTTCACAAGCTTCCCAATGCTTTCAAGACCTTTCATGGGGTTCATGAAGTCTACAAGTTACTTCTTGAAGGTTCACAAGGTTCACAAGTTCCACAATGCTTTCAATACCCTTCATGAGGTTCAGGAAGTCCACAAGTCACTTCTTGAAGGTTCACAAGGTTCACAAGTTTCACAATGATTACAAAGCTTTCCTGGGGTTTATGAGGTCTACAAAGCCACTTCATGAGGTTCACAAGGTTCACAAGCTTCACAACACCTCCCATGAGTATCACAAGACATTTTTTGATGGTTCACAAGGTTCACAAAGTTCACAATTGGTCAAAGAAGTTGACAATTCCCTCAGACAATGCACCTCCTAAGCAGTGCATCCAAAACTAGGGTTTTGACTTTAATCAGACTAAATGGACTTCCAATACCTCAAGTGAGCTTAATAACATCTTATATGTGTATAAGAACCCCCATGACAAGTTTCAAGACTTTTCTCAAAAGTTTGCTCAGTCAGATGATCAGATAAGTCAAAATCAGTCAATGCAGTTAAAAAGTCAAACTGAGGTCAACTGTGGTCAAACCAAAGTCAAACTTCATGATTTTTTGCCAACATCAAGTATATGAAGTAAAATTCATCATTTGATCAAGGGTTGATCATGATTCACCAAGGAAATTCCAGATCATCAATAATCAAGAGTTTCTAAATTAGGGTTTCCTCAGTAAAAGTCAACTGAACTTTGACCAGCCATAACTTTCACATACTTCATCACCAAGTCTCCATCCAAAGCTCATTTTGAAGGAAATTGAATTCTCTACAACTTTGATGTTGAAAGTTAAGCCCAAAAATGCTTCATTTGAAAGATATGATCTAAGACATTATAGGTCATTTCAAAAGTCAACAAAAAGTCAACAACTTCAAAAGGGCATAACTTGAGATTGGTAAATGATATGGACCTGAAACCAATGGGGTTGTTTAGAGGACTCTTCAAGCTTTCCAAAAAGTCCAAGAACACCCTCATACCTTTAAAATTGAGGGAGATATGCTCTTTCAAAGTTGGGCAATTTTGTGATGGTTTATGATGAAAATGAGGGCCTAAAAGCAATTTTCTCCAAATGGGCTGGCCAAATTATGACCCAACCCATACAATAACATCATGCACGAAATTTCCATAATATTTTCATAATTTTTATTTTATTTAATTAATTTATTGTGATTTTTTATACTTAAAATCATTTTAAATTTAAATAAAATATTAAAAATGAAGATTTATTTTTGTGATTGATTCTAGAAAGTCTTAATTGGTGATTAGAATCAAAGAAGAAGGAAATCATGTGAATAATACAAAAATAGCAAGTCTTCATAAGCCAATATTTGAAATTCAAAGCACCATCTTTTTCAATCTTTTTAAATCAATTCTTCCACAAAATCAATCAAATTTTTGACCTAGAATCATTCACCTATATATGCTGATCACAAACCTAATCTTCATTCACGAGTTGACTGCCTCTAGAGTAAGTTCCAAGTTTTCAAATTCACCAAAAAAACTCATATACGGTTTTCAATTTGCAGGGTTTTTAAAGGTAAAATAAGGACGTAGCAAGCTTCCTTGGACTTCACTGAAGCATTATCATTACTCATATGCATCCTATGTGCACCATAATGCCCTACCCGAAGTCATTTTATGCTTGAAAATTTTCTTTTCGATTCCATTAATGTGTTGTTTTTCAATGACTTTTGCCCACATAATCGTGTTTGTTGATGATCATAGATGGAATCTGGACAGTTTGGTGAAGTTTCATAGCCTGAAGCATGATTCACCATTTTTAGGGTTTATAGCTTCAATTAGGGTTTTGTAATCCAGCCCTTATAAATGGATTCTAAGAACGTGGAATGATTGAAAATTTCGTTAGGAACTTAATGACATAATTAATTTCATGAAACCTTGATGTTTTATCCATGTTTATGTTTCGTAGGTTTTGCTGGGCTTTGTATTTCGCAGGAAAACTTGCATCTAATTTCGCAGCAAAGTTTGTAGGTCTCAAGGAAGAAGAAGATCAGTTCCCGCGCGCTGTTTTAATTCAAATTATTTGTAATATATTTTATTGGTTGGTTGTTGTTTAAAGACACACAAACGCTTGTGTCCCAGTGGTAGGAGGGACGCGCGTATGACCTGAGGCCATGAGTTCGAATCCAGCATCCAGCAATTCTTTTTGATGCGTTTTTCGTTTAATTTGTAGTTTGAATATATTATGTTATGTTGTCACTACCTTATCAGGTGGGCTCTTCCAGCCGGGTGGTGATGCGCGTGTTTGAATGTCTAAAGGTCCTGGGATCAAATCCCACCCCAGGCCTTTTGCTTCTTTATTTTTCTGAATTTTTCAAGATCAAGTACAAAACCAACTGTTCTCTTCTTTCTTTCATCCGCGCACGTGGTGGCCTGGTGGAAGGTGTTGTTGACTGGTAACTAGAGCATCCTGGGATCAAATCCCAGCCAGGTAAGTCTTGTATTTTTTTTTATCATTTTATTTTGTTTTGTTTAATTGTTGTTTAATATTAATCTATAATTAAGTAATTTCATGATAGTTTGTAATATTCTCTAAAATTCTATAAAAAAAAAAGTATTTTCTCTTCAAAAAATTTTTTTATCTCTTTTATGTAATAAAATTATAATATAGGTATATATAGTTTTGTATATTATATCATAAATTCTAAGCATATTTTCTAACAAAACCCTAAAAATATTTTTCTAACAAAATCCTAATTTATTTTTCTAAATGCCTATTAAAAAAAACCAAATTGTTTATTTTTTAATTTTGTGATGTAGTTATTATTATACATGTTATAATTTATTTGTAAACATATTTATAATCCAAATTATTTTTCTTTTAATGTTTAGAAACAATTTAATTTATAATAATTATATTTTTGTATATAGTTTAAAATAATTTATAAATATAATAGTTAATAGAATTAAATTTTATAAATATGATTAATATTGTCAATATGATATTTAAAACCTATTTTCTTCTTATAATGTGTAAATGTTTTTTAAAAAAAAATAAATGTTAATATATGTTTAAAAAGAATTAAATTTGTAATAACTAAAATTTATAATTACATTATGTTTAAATTTTTATTAAAATCCAATTTTTGTGTGTATAATATTTAATTCTATTATATTTAATTATTGTTATTAATCATATTATTTATCTTGCTCTATTAATTTTATATATTATTATTATTTCATTAATCTTTATTATTTACTAACTATACTATTATTTATTATTATATTTTTATTATTATGTTTCTAACCTTGTTTGTTATTTCTAATTATTATTATTATTTAGCACTAACCCAATATTTATTTATTTATTGCTTACTATTTTGCTTATATATTTTTAATTTGCTTATATTTATATTTTGCTATTTATTTATTTTTGCTTATTATAATTATGTTGTAATTGTTTCCTGGATGTAAAATTTGTAAATATTATTATTATTGCTATGGTTAGTAATTAGGGAGTAAAAAATATGTATTTTATTTAAAATAAATTAGATCACTTTAAATATAAGATAATTAAATTAAACACTCACACACGTAAGTCGATTTTTATCGCCGTCTCACTTTCTAAGGTTATCCCTCAAGTTGCCTGCGAATAATGGTCAAGTGGGGTGTATAAAGCAAGTCCCTTTCAAAAGAAAAATCATCAAGTCCCTCATGGTTGCCTTTACGAATCGAGTCCCTTCGAAAAATGATGATAGTCCCTCCTATATGCTTATTACACCCCACAGTTGCCTTCAAAAATAAATGTCCCTCATCATGTCCCTTACATCCAAGGTAATGACTACCTACTCCTTAATAGTAGGGATAGTCTTACCAATGAAAGGATAAAGAATAAGAAAGACTTTAAACTTTAGGGTAGGTACCTCTTAGTTGCTTGCTCACTCCATTTTTTTCAAACTCTTCACAATTTCAAACAAATTTTCAAACAAGTTTTTACACATCCGTACATGGATTATTATTAACTATTATGAAAAATTTTCTATTCACACACTACACTTTCAAAAACAATTTAAAGTGAGCTAAGTAACTAAGAGCCCATGGATAACCATGGATGTAAAGGGTGCTAACACCTTCCCTTTACATAACCTACCCCCCGGACCCAAAATATTCTCTTAAGGTCTTTCCTGTTCTTTTATACCCTTTCCTTATGGATAAAATAAAAGTCGGTGGCGACTCTTGCTATCCGCAACATTACTTAAAGTCAGTTCTCCCACCGTGTTACACATAGTTTCATGGATTTCTCCATCCATTTCTATGTACTTGTACGTAGCCAGATGGCTAACAAAGATGTCTTCTTCCCCACAGATGGTGATGATCTGGCCCTCCCACTCAAATTTCAGCTTCTGGTGAAGGGTAGACGTAACAGCGCCAGCGGCATGGATCCAGGGTCTACCCAACAAACAGCTGTAGGCCGGCTGAATGTCCATCACATAGAAGGTAATCTTAAAAGTCTGCGGGCCAATCATCACAGGCAGATCAATCTCCCCAAGCACTGATCTTTTAGAGCCATCAAATGCTCTCACTACCAAATTACTCGGACGCAATGCCAAGCCATCATACTCCAACTTCACTAAGGCTTTCTTTGGTAGAACATTGAGTGACGACCTAGTGTCCACCAGTACATGAGATAAAACAGCACCCTTGCACTCTAGAGTGATGTGTAAAGCCTTGTTGTGGTTACGTCCCTCAGTTGTTAAGTCAGCATTGGTAAAGCCCAGTCCGTGACTGGTATTGACATTTGCTACCACGGTTTCTAGCTGATTAACGGTGATCTCCTCTGGGACGTATGCTGCGTGCAAGACTTTCAGTAATGCATTCCTGTGAGCTTCAGAACACATCAATAGGGATAATATGGAGATCTTTGAGGGAGTTTGGTGAAGCTGATCCACCACCTTGTAATCACTTCTCTTTATGATTCTCATAAACTCGTCTACATCTTGTTCAAAAGATGTCTTCTGAGTTTCTTTGACAGCCGACTCTTCAGGTACCACACTCTTTCCTTTTGCTTTGGCATCAGCTTCTGCTTCCACATTAGGCCTTTGAGTTTGTGAGGCAAAAAGGCATCCGCTTCTGGTGAAGCCTCCGCCTCCCCCAACATTATCAATTTGTGGAGAAGAGGTTGAAGAACCCAAAGTGATTTTCTCCCCGTTGCAGTAAAGATCAGAGCCATAATGCCAACGTATGGCATTACTGCTTTCATATGGAAATGGCTCAGGTACCGTAATAGTAACTGGGCTGACTGCTGCAGAGGAGGGTACTGTGATGGTGTGTGGATCGTAGTAAATTGTGACTGGTGACCTGGCAGGAGGTGCCACTGTTTTTTGTTGAAAGTTGTTGTTTGGAGGAACATTTGATGGATCATAGTAGATGGTGACTGCTGAGATATCTTCATTGATTTCTGTTGATGTTGTAGAAGATACGGTTGAATAAATGGATGCTGATGTTGTAGAAGAAAGAGTTGTTGACATTTGATTTGTTGAAGTGATGGACGGAGCCATTGTTGATGATATTGATGAATCGGTAGGAATGATTGTTGCTGCAGTTGTAGGAGAATCAGGAACTGTTGTCAAAGGAATTGTTGGATTTGTAGGTGCCGTTGTTGTGATCTGAAGTATGCCATCTTTGATAAGACCATCTATGCCGCTTCTCAAATTATCACACCCATTGACTGCAATGTTGCAATACCCACAACCGAGCTCACACCCGGGGAACATCTGGCACTCTAGAAGCTGAGCTTTAATTTCAACCAGAGGTGTTCAGATCTGTGCAACACTGGTGATCAAAGTAGAGTGCTTGCCCTCCTCAATGGCATTAATCCTTGGCCCACCATGGTTAGGCATAGGATTCTTGTTGACATTTGGAGGGGGTGCGAAGTTGAGGGCTTTAGAATCCACCAGATCTTGTACTTTCATTTGTAAAGCCCTGCATTTCTCAGTATTGTGGCCAGGTGCATTGGAGTGGAAAGCACATCTGGCGTTGACATCGTAATTCCTTGGGAGATTGGAGGGATCTGGGGGTGCCAATGTCCTTAACTCAACCAAATTGAGCTTCAGGAGTTGTGGCAATAAGGCAGCATAAGGCATAGGGATAGGGTCAATCACCCTATTTGCCTGTGACGGTCATTGCTGAAAAGGTCTTTGTTGTTGATTGTTGTTGCTGTTGTTGTAGGTCCTCTGTGGAGGATACTGAACTTGCTGTTGATAATGTGGTTGTTGTGGTTGTTGATATGTTGGTTGTTGAGGAATCGGAGCTGGAATAGTGACAGCTGCCACTGATCTATGAACATACTGAGGTCTGCCCCTGTTGGCATGAATGGCATTTGTCTCACCGGTTCTTCTAGGTCCCACAAAAGGCTTCCTGGGATTACTGGACGAACTTGCACCGTTATCAGAAATCTTACCCATCTTCAAAAGGCTTTCAATCCTTTCTCCAGCTATAACTACGTCAGCGAAACTGGTGGAAGAAAAGGCAGCTAGCCTATCAATATATGTTCCTTGCAGAGTATTCATGAACATGTCGGCCATCTCTCTTTCCGACATGGGTGGCTGGACAGCAGCAGCAAGCTGTCTCCACCTTTGGGCATATTCCCAAGCTTTCCCTGGAGGATTGATACATTCCCATCAGAAGGGTCCTATTAGGGGCCATGTCTAGGTTGTATTGGTACTGCCTGATGAAAGCTTCAGCTAAGTCCTTCCAGCATCTGATAGTAGCTCTGGTCAAGTGTGAATACCACTCTCTTGAAGCCCCAGTCAAACTGTCTTCAAAATAGAACATCCACAGCTTTTCATCCATGGTATATGCTTTAAGTCTCCCCAGGAAGGACTGTAAGTGAGTTCGTGGACAGGAAGTTCCATTGTACTTCTCGAAGCACGGGGGTTTAAACTTGTGGGGAATCCTTACCCCATCCACTAACCCCATATCCATTACGTCGAAGCCCAGAGAGTTTTGAGACTCCATAGATCTCAACTTCTCAGCAATTTCATCAAACCTCCTATCATAAACTTCATCTCCATCTCTCATTACAGTAAACTGCTCTTCTTGAGGATCTTCCTGCAAAATCCTGCCTGCAGCAGTGTTGCCTTGTACATTCCTAGGGATGTTGGCCTCTGGATCTAGATGAGGTCCAAATACTGGTGGGTTAACATGAGGCTGACCTCCCTCATTATTACTAGTTCCTCCAGTTCCAGGATGCGATTCCTTGGGAGTTTGTCTTTCTACCAATGCCTTTAACCTCTCTTGACTTTGGGCCAAGTTAGTCATCACAGTCATGAATTGAGCCATTTGGTTCCTCATCTCCACTCTTTCATTAGCCATCTGAGTTCTGACCTCTGTCAGGTCCTGCTGTACTTGATCCATTTGGATACCAGGAAGGTTGTTGCGAGTAGGATACCGGTGCGGACGGTTGAGAGGGAACACCCGGCGGCGAGCAATAATTCCTGAACCACAACAGAGTTAGTAACAAACAAACTAATAACAAAACCTACATAACAAAACACAAGTTAGTATGCAATGCAGTATGCTTATTTGTTTTCTAAGGTATCCGGCTTGGTTCTTGGTTTTGACCTTTCCAGACCCTGAGGAAGATGCTTTTGACTTTGTCGAGAAAAGATATCCCAGAAATGGAAACAAACTAAAATATATTACAAATATTGATCAATACATAGTTTGTTTTTACAACATATGCCCCAGAAAGGGTCAAAATACAATACAAAAGAAAAGTACATCAAATGAAAACAACAACAATCAAAAAGTCAGACATCAAGTCCAAACTCATCTTCCTTAACTTCCTTCAGAAGTGCCTCCGTCACTGGACCAGCTGGATGCTCTGTGATGTTCTTGATGAGGAGGTTTCTGGTGGCAATAGCAGTGGTCAGCTTCTTGTGCCTGTCCTGGTCCTTTGACCTCTTCAAACCAGCCCTGAGCTTCAACTCTGAAATCTCCTTCTGGGCTGCCAGCAAAGCTTCCTGTTGCTTCTTTTCATTGGCCTCTAACTGCTCAATCCTGGCTTGAGTTTTCTGATCTTCTTGTGTTCGGGCTTCAGTGATCCTGACCCACCTAGCCTGGCTTTCCTGTAGATAGAGATCAGTCCTAGCCTTCTGAAACTTGGCCTCTTTGCAGGCATTCTTCAATATTTGCTCCCCAGCCCTTGCTTTCTTGATGTAGTCCTCTGCTTTCTCAATCTCGGCCAGATGCTCTACCTTAAGCTTCTCCAACCTCTCAATGTCCAGACGACCATCACTCCTTTCCCAAAGAGTCTTCTTCAGAGCTTGAGACAGATTCTCATTCCTTTCCTTCAGCTTCTCAAATTCTTCCAGGCTGACAGTTGCTGCTGGCTGTGATGTTGATGGTCCAGGTGTATCTTCAATGGTGAAGGGCATTCCAGTAATCTGAGCCCTAGCATGAGACCAGTCATAGTACTGAGCTGATGCAACATTATTGCATCTTCCAAGAATGGCCATCCCTTTTGTCTGGATGTTGTACCAAGCCTAGGATGCTTGTCTGACAGCAGCTAGATTAGGCTTTATCTCACAATACAGGGTCTCAGCTAAATCTTGCATTCTAGGAGGATGAACCAAAGCATAGCCCAGTTGCCTTTTAAACAGCAAAGGATTATAGTTGATGCAACCCTTTACTCCTATCAGAGGTACATTTGGGTATTGCCCACAGCTAGTGATGATGTCTTTGCCTTTGGTGCTCTGGGTACACCATCTGATGTCATCTGAAGTCAAAGCAATAAGTCTCTTGGCCCAATTCTTCTGTTGGTGAGGATTCAGGAAGGCATCTGTCTTAGGCAAGTGTTTGAGCAGCCAAGTGTGAAACAGAGGAGCACAGCATCTCACCAACTTTCCTCTTTGCTTCTCATTCCTCTGATGAATGGAGTAATAGAAATCTCCCAGCAATGTGGGTACTGGGTTCCTCAGAAGGAAAAGATGAATGGCATTCTTGCTGATAAATTTGGGCTCATCTGCAAATAGTATAACCCCATATATGTTGAGGGCTAACAATGCACAAACTGCCCTCCATTCTCCCAAGGAGGCCTTCAGGATGGCCTGAGAAATCAAGAAGTCTAAGTGCAAACCAGGGATCCCAGCTTTAGTTGTCATATTCTGCTCAATCAAAGTAGGCTCTAGGTACAGTGCTTTTGCCACTTCTCCATTGCTGGGAGAAGTCATCTCTGGGTTGAAGGGGATCCCACCCCTGACAGGTACTCCAATCAATGATGAAAACTCCTCCAACAGAGGTCCTAGCTGAAAGTATGGGAATGTGAAGCATCTCAAAGGAGGGTCATAAAATTGTAAGCAGGTGTGGATCATACTCCTCTGAGAAGGGTCCAAGTCCATAACCATATCCAGGATACCTCCATAATGTTCTCTGAATAATGGGATGTGGTCATGGGTGATAAGTGACTGGACCTGCCTGATACCAGTCAACACAGGCTCAAAGAAATGGTATGAAATGTTGCTTTTCCTGGGTGTAGCCATGAATGCTGATGAAGAGCTGGAGACAAGTGCTGATGAGGATCAAGACTGATACTGGAGATGAGCCACTGATAGGCTAGTGTTGGTGATGAAGGCAGCTGAAGCAGACAACTGATGAAGATAGCTGAAGCAGATAACTGATGAAACAGAGGTCTATGCAGATGAAGGGGTCAAAACCAAGCCAGATATAATGTGGATACCCTGAAAAACAAATAAACAAATGTTAAATGATGCGAATGATGAGTATGAAAATGATATGCAAAGGTTTGTGATCAAGCTGGATCTGATTATCTGTCTTGATATAGGTCCATGTATGTTCAAGAAGTCCAGATGGAGGTTCAGAAAATCCAGTAACCAAGGTGGGGGACTCAAATAAAGAGTCACATGTCCAGGGTTAAATCACAAGAACTGTCCAAAATGAGGTACTCTTAAACCAAATAAGGTAACAGGGTATGATGTGGCCAAGGGTACCTGCAAACCTGTAAACAGCCCAACCCCCTCACAGGTGGTGTTCTAAAACAAGGATCCTCAGACTTGGATCAATTATGAGAAGTGTAACCACTTCTAACCCGGAGGTACAATGTTTACAATAACCATAAAAGATCCTCCTCTAATTCACCTCAGTTTCTGAAGGTCATAATAAAGGTCATCCAGACTTAGCAGGCTTCCCAGATAGCCCTAACACTACAGGAAATCTGTAGCACAGAGTTCTCAAAAAGAAACCCACATCTGAACCGTGTTTCATATTTCCGCACCAGACCGAAATGGAATGGGAAAGAACATGAACCACTCTAGCCTAGGTGTCACTCAGGTCCCAGGTATAGGACCTTATACTCTCAATGAAACCCCACCCACCAAGATAGAAGAATAGATCCAGCAATGATAATGATAGTATGAAATATGAAAAACTGTAAAGAAAGCAATAAATAATTGTACATAAAGCAATAAATAAAGCAACTATATAACACAATTAACACATAACACCCCAGTAAACACAAATTAAACAAGCGCTAGGAGGAACCCACAAAAAGAACCAGAAGCCCTGGTTACAGTATAAGTATCCCCAGCAGAGTCGCCAAGCTGTCGCTCCCACCAAATGACACCTCAGGTCAGAAGGGGTACAGACGCGAACGGTCGGCGAAAGGAGAAGAAATGAATAGAGTTGCCAGCTAGGCATTTTTATCCCGAAGGAAAGGTAATGCTGCATAAACCTGGAAAGATATAGATAAGACGTTCGCGAACCAGAGAGACTGAGAAAGGGGGTTGGTTACAACCTGGGAAGGTATTAGCACCCAGATTGTCCGTCGTACTCGACGAGATCCACGCTTAAAAAGATTTGTGTTTAAAAAGAGTAGTGTCAGTGCAATTTGTGTATCAAAGCTGGAAAGAATGCAAGTGTCAGTGTAAAAGAAGTGTGAAGTGTATGAGAGAAGTGTCAGTGTAAGAACAGGAGTGAGATGCTCAAGATTTTGAGGCTTAAAAGAATAATACTGGAAGGAGGGGAATATACAGAGACTTTTGTTCGATAACTGTTAAGTTATGCCTACGTATCCTCTCGTGCAATGAGGAAGTCAGAACACCGTAGTTCGACTCAAAGAGACTGAAAGGTAAATTGACTTGTGAACTGCTTACTTGCCTATGCTCAAGTGTATGACCTGTTTGGCTCAGGTGCAAACTGTCTTGCATTAGACGGAAGAAGCAAGTTCTCGTTTGTGAATGAATGAGATGAGAAAAGAATCCCGGAGGAGACGATTATTGTTTGCTTTTGTGCTTTCAGTCTTTTATTGCTTTTTGAAGTTTGTCATAAGTTAATGAGCTTAAGCCTAAATCAAGGGTTAGTAAACTCATCACATCCTCCCTCTGATTAGGGGTAATGAGGATACCTTAAGTATGAAGTAAAGACCTCACACTTAATTACCATGATGTAGGATTAAGATCATTAACCTACTTATATTTATTTAGATGTTTTTGTTGTTTTTGTTTAGTGTTGAGTAATGAGTTTAAGCCATAATCAAGGATTTAATGGACCCATTACACCATCATAATAGAAGGATAATAGATGAGAACATTTAAGTTGAGGAAGATACCCCAACTTAATCCATGATTAGGGATTAACCTCATGACAAAACAATTAAGGTGGTTTTTAGTTAATGATAAGGTGAAGAAGTGATTTTTAAGGTTTGTAAGACAACTTGAGGGAGACTTGTCCATTAACACTAGGGTTAGTCCTTCTTAACCAATTAAGGGAGAATTAGAACCCTAATGCAAGGCCCAAGTTACAAGCTTGATGTCTTAGTGATTATTAGGTGAATTGATTAAAGGATTTAAACACATTAAGGGTTTAACACTTAGGATTAAAGTTATACACTCCACCCTAATAGAAGGATGCAGGCATAAGCTTAATCACAAAGCCTTAAAACCTTTAGGGTTTAGTCCTGGATTATGAGATGAGAAGAGAAGACTCAAAGATGACACAAAGGTAAAACTAAATGGGGGACTAATCAAAACCCTAATTGTGATCATGCTTGGAAGTCCTAGGGTTTGTGAGGCTTAAGAGGAGAAATCTTCAAAGAGCCACCAAGGGGAGAAGCAGATGAAAGGAGAAAGAAGCAGAGAGAAGCAAGACAACTTGCTTCACTTAAGAAGACAAGTTACTTGAAGGAAGAAAGCAAGATGAACATGAATGAGCAAGCTCAATCCAATACACAAAATAAAATGCAGCAAAGATGCAAGAGAGATGAGAAGAGATTGTGAGAAGTGAAGGCAAATTCACTTCTCAAAACAACTTACCACCTGAAAAGTTAGCCAAAAGAAATGAAATGCAATGCAAATGAGATGAAATGTCATGATGCAAACCAAAGTCAGAAGCAATTACATGATGTTAATGATGCTAAGAGATGATACAATCATGAGGCAAGACATGAGAATGATCATACAAGGACATGGATGCAGATGAAGCATGCTTTGAACCATGAATGTACATGAAAAGTTATGAAATGCAATGGACATATAACATGGAAAATGAAAGATGAAATGATCAAACATGATTCTAATATGTCCTAAGATGTAATATGAATCATGTGGATGCACAAAATGTCATGGCAAGTGTTGCACCCCAAAATTTGCCCTCACAATACAAGACTTTGTGTGCTAAGAAGGTTCACAAGGTTCACAAGTTCCATAATGCTTTCAACACTTGCATAACCTTTCATGAGGTTAATGAAGTCTACAAGTTACTTTATGAAGGTTCACAAGGTTCACAAGTTTCTCAACATCTTCAAGACCTTTCATGAGGTTCATGAAGTCTACAATTTACTTTATGAAGGTTCACAAGGTTCACAAGATTCACAATGATTACAAAGCTCTCCTGAGGTTCATGAGGTCTACAAAACCACTTCATGAGGTTCACAAGGTTCACAAGCTTCACAATACCTCCCATGAGTATCACAAGACATCTTATGAAGATTCACAAGGTTCACAAAGTTCACAATTGGTCAAAGAAGTTGACAATTCCCTCAGACAATGCACCTCCTAAGCAGTGCATCCAAAACTAGGGTTTTGACTTTAATCAGGCTAAATGGACTTCCAATACCTCAAGTGAGTTTCATAACATCTTATATGTGTATAAGAACCCCCATGTCAAGTTTCAAGACTTTTCTCAAAAGTTTGCTCAGTCAGATGATCAGATAAGTCAAAATCAGTCAATGTAGTTAAAAAGTCAAACTGAGGTCAACTGTGGTCAAACCAAAGTCAAACTTCATGATTTTTTGCCAACATCAAGTATATGAAGTAAAATTCATCATTTGATCAAGGGTTGATCATGATTCATCAAGGAGATTCCAGATCATCAATAATCAGGAGTTTCTAAATTAGGGTTTCCTTAGTAAAAGTCAACTAAACTTTGACCAGCCATAACTTTCACATACTTCATCACCAAGTCTCCATCCAAAGCTCATTTTGAAGGAAATTGAATTCTCTACAACTTTGATGTTGAAGGTTAAGCCCAAAAATGCTTCATTTGAAAGATATGATCTAAGACATTATAGGTCATTTCAAAAGTCAACAAAAAGTCAACAACTTCAAAAGGGCATAACTTGAGATTGGTAAATGATATGGACCTGAAACCAATGGGGTTGTTTAGAGGACTCTTCAAGCTTTCCAAAAAGTCCAAAAACACCCTCATACCCTTAAAATTGAGGGAGATGTGCCTTTGCAAAGTTGGGAAATTTTGTGATGGTTTATGTTGAAAATGGAGGTTTAAAATCATTTCTTTCCAAATGGGCTGCCCAAATTGTGACCCAATCCATTTCATAATAGCTTGCACGAAATTAATTTAATTTATTCATAATTTTATTTATTTTATTTTTATTTATTATGATTTTTATATTAAAAAGTCATTTTAAATTCAAATAAAATATAAAATCATGAAAATAAATTTTAATTTTATTTCTAGAAAATCTTAAATCATATTTAAGTGTGATTGATACAAAAATTATGAAAAATCTCCAAAGATAGCAAGTCTTCATGATCAAATATTTGAATTTTACAACATGATCTTTTTCAATATTTTTTGGACCAAATCTTCACACAACCCATCCATGTTTCTGACCTAAATCATTCTCACATATATACTAAGCATAACCCTAGCCTCAGGGGACGAATTCCAGCAGCCATAGTGTAAGTTCTTCATTCAAAAAAATCTTCCAAAAGTCACATTCGGGTTTTCAAATTCAGAGCACTACAAGGTATTTGGAGAACATGGTTGGCTTCCTTGGACATCATGGATCATGAATCACCATTCATAAGCATTCAGTTCATGCCCTAATGATGAACCCGAAGCAATGTTCATGCTTGAAAATTTTTTTCGGTTACACCAATTCATTGCATTTAAATGGATTTTGATTGTCTAATGTTGTTTATGATGATGTGTAGCTTGATTCTGGGCAGGAAAACTCAAGAACCCGTACCTAATTCACCAGATGCCATTATTAGGGTTTGGACTTAGGTTTAGGGACTTTTGATTTAGCAAATATAAATTGATTCTAAAAACATAGAACTAATCGTGTGAATGTCTGGATCATAATGCTGGCTTCAATTTTGTAAAATTGTACAGTTTTGTTGCTTGTTGATATTCGTAGGTTTTGCTGGGAATGGTTTTTCGCAGGAAACTTTGCAAGTATTTTCGTAAGAAAATTCGCAGCTCAGGAGGTTGAAGATGAATTTTGCCGCGCGCCCAGAAATTCAAATAATGATAATTTATTTTATGTTGTTTTGTTGTTTGTATATCACAACCATTGAGTTGTCCCAGTGGAAGGATGCGTATGCGTTTGATGGAAAGGCCAGGGTTCGAATCCTGCTTGGGCCATTATTTTTGTTTTATTTTTCAGGATAATAGAAGACTTAATATATTATGATTCAATGCCATTCAGCTAACAGGAAGGCTCTCCCAGCCAGGTGGTAAAGCGTGCGCATGTTTAACTATAAGGTCCTGGGTTCAAAACCACCCCAGGCCTTTTGTTTTTTCATTGTTTTTTCTGAATTTTTCAAAATAAGGCACAAAACCAAGTGAAGCTCATTCTCTAGCACCTGTGTTTGACTGGCCTGGTGGAAAGTGTTGATGCTTGCAGGCAGACTGACTTGGGTTCAAATCCAGCCCAGGTAAGTTTTCTTTTACTATTATTTCTATTTTTATTTCTTTATGTAATTAACTTAATTGTCTTAGTAATTTTAATTAAAAATAAAATATGCATGTATATATATTTAAAATACCCTAATATGTTTTCTAAAAAAGTTCAAATTGTTATTTTTCCAAATTATTTTCTATGTTATATAATTAAATTGTAGGATGTATGTTTGTTTAACATTTTTTTTGTATATAAATAAACCCTAAAAAATATAAACCCTAATTTTCCAAACCTTAAAATATTTTCTAAATAAACTTTAATCAAACCTAATCTTATTTTTCCAAATAATTTTTATTTCTAATTCTTAATATAGTTAGTATGTACCTATTATAACTTTTTTTTGTAAATAAAATTAAATCTTATAAATACTTAATATAAAATTTTGTGAATATGATTATTGTTTATTTAAAATGTATTTTCATCATAATATGTAAATATTTTTGTTCATAATCTAAATTATATGTAAATAGTTCTAAATTGAGCCTATAATATTTTAATTTTATAATTATAATACATTTAAAAAAATAATAACTTAATAATTTGTAAATTAAAATAATTGTTTGTTCATATTTGTTTCTAAATATAATTGTTCATATTAAAATTTGTTAATTTCTTATTCTTATAATATTTTGATTAATTTTTATTATTATTACTACTAACCATATTATTTATTTTGCTTTATCAATTTTATATTATTATTATTGCATTAATTTTTATTATTCACTAACCTCTTTTTTTTTTTTTACTAACTTTATTTATTTTTAATATATTTTACTAATCCTATTTATTAATTTTTTATTATTACTAACCCTTTAATTATTCATTTATTGCCTATTATATTGTTGCTTATTATTTATATTTATGCTTTTTTGCCATTTATTTTAAATTGTTTATTATTATAATTTCTTGTAATTGTTTCCTGGATGTAATTTTGTAATTATTTAATTATTATTGTTATGGTTAGTAATTAGGGAGTGAAAATATGTATTTTGTTTAAAAATTAACTTAGATCACTTTAATCATAAGATAATTAAATTAAACACTCATACACACGTAAGTCGATTTTTAATCGCCGTCTCACTTTCTAAGGTTATCCCTCAGGTTGCCTACGAATAATGGTCAAGTGGGGTGTATAAAGCAAGTCCCTTAAAAGAAAAATCATCAAGTCCCTCATGGTTGCCTTTACGAATCGAGTCCCTTCGAATAAATGATGATAGTCCCTCATATATGCTTATTACACCCCACAGTTGCCTTCATAACCAGATTGTCCCTCACATGTCCCTTAACATCCAAGGTAATGACTACCTACTCCTTAATAGTAGGGATAGTCTTACCAAGGAAAGGATAAAGAATAAGAAAGACTTTAAATTTTAGGGTAGGTACCTCCTAGTTGCTTGCTCACTTCAAAAAACTTTTCACACTTAACAATTTCAAACAAATTTTCAAAAACAAGTTTTTACATATCCGTACATGGATTATTATTAACTATTCTGAAAATTTTCTTATTCACACACTACACTTTCAAAAACAATTCAAAAGTGAGCTAAGTAACTAAGAGCCCATGGATAACCATGGATGTAAAGGGTGCTAACACCTTCCCTTTACATAACCTACCCCCCGGACCCAAAACATTCTCTAAGGTCTTTCCTGTTCTTTTATACCCTTTCCTTTTTGGATAAAATAAAAGTCGGTGGCGACTCTTGCTATCCGCAACATTACTTAAAGTCAGTTCTCCCACCGTATTACAGCAAGTCATTAGATGCAAGCAAATGAGAAATGGATGCAAAGGAAGGCACAAATTAGGGTTACATGCATCATGCAATGCAAAAATCCAAAACCAGAAGCAAATGACATGATAAAAATTTGAAAATGCAATCAAAGATACCCTAAACCTATACAAGCTCACTGCCCAAAGGAGGGGATCCAACTCTTAACCTAGTGTAAGTTGTGAATTTCCTAAGATTACTAGGGTTTTAAGGTACCTCATCAAGAAAAATGCAAAACAAATTGAAAATGCAAGATCAATTCAAACCAATTTTATCCTACAAACTACATGCCATGAAGAATGCAATGTAAGAAGAACCATCATCAAACTCTCAATGGTTAGGCAGAAAGGATTTTTCAAAGGTTGAACCAAAATATTGCCTTAAAATGAAATTAATTCCAATGAAAATGATCAAAGGGCATCAAGAACAAAAAAGAAATTTGGTTTGAGAGTTTGATAATGTTTCTAAATGTTTCTAAATGCTATGTGAATTTTTTTGTGATTTTTAAATACCTAAATGTATTTTTAATTAATTAATTTTCATTAACTAATTAAAAATAAACATTTAAATGATTTAAAAATGATTTTTAATGCAAAAAATAAAAATAAAAATATTTTTGGTTTCTAAAAATTAATGAAATCTTTGACAAAAATTTTCATAATTTTTAAATGATTTATGCTATTTTAAATAAAATGTACAAATTAAATGACAAGAAAATGAAATAAAAATTAATTAAATAGAAAGTATGCACAATCCATGGCTGAGATTCAAAGTTGGGAGTCAATGGTTGACTGCGCGCGCTATTGTAAGGTCAGGATCTCTTCTGGCTTAATTAACTTAAATATGATTCATTAAATTAATAAAACAGATTAGGGTTTTAATGATGTGATTTGAGCCACACACATGCGCGGGAGTCAACCCCAGTCCACCTCATCTACGGTCCAAATTCAAACTCTCATTAATCACGCTGCTAAACCTAATTAGGGTTAAACAAATTCAGACGGTCGGAACAGTGTTCCGGTCGTCTTCTCCGGCGAACCAAAAACCCTAGAATCTTCTACAGGTTACCAATCATGAAATTTCTTCCACCAAAACAATCCTCTCATCAATCTAAACCTAACCCCTCATCTCAAATCCATTTATTTTCACTCACAAGCCTGAATTGAAGCAAAACACAAAATACGGGCAAATGTTCAGAGATACCATACATGTTGGTTTCTTCACCATTTCAAAAAATAAACACATATTCACGATCAGGAGAAGACATAGCATCATAAAAGAACTTAAAATTCAGTTTCTGGGAAAAAAGTTCTTCATGTTACCTGAGATGAAGCTTCTCTGATTTTGAGCTTTCTGGCCTCAAGCTTTGTGCAATCCTTCTCCTTTGATCCTCCTGGTGATGGAATGAAGCTTAGAATGCTTTGAGAGTGGCTGGTTGTGACTGTTTGGTTCTGGTGTAGCAGAAATGAAGGTCTCTATGTGTGATGATTCATGCTGTTTCAGGGGGTGGATTTGGTTCTATGAGTGATTTGTGGTTTGTGTGTGAAGGAATTTTTGGTGTTTGATGCTTGTATGAGGAGATTCGAAGGAGGGAAGTTCTTGGCATATTTTTGTGTATGCTGCAATATGGGAGCTTATGGCTTGTGTATAGTATGTTTTTGGGTTGCTTGATGTCCACATATCATACTCTGGTTGGGCAGAGAGTTGGTGGTGGCACTGTGGGATTGGTATGGGCAAAATGCAAGAAAGTCAAGATTTTGTGTACTCTAAGCATGGCTCGGGTCAGAGGCAATCTTAGGGCTTGTCCTGCCTCAGCTTGAGTCAAGGAAGGCTCTAGGATCAAGAGAAGACAGCTGGGTGCATTGGATCACATGTTTGAAGTGTTTTTGCAATATGGCAACTTGTTACATTTCATGATTTTTGGCCATGTACATGTGATAAGTCTTGCTGAATTTTTGGTGTGAGATGCCTCATGAGGTTATGGCAATGTCTTGAAACCAGCTAGAGATCATACAATCCCTTTGAGAATGATTTTGCAAGAAATCCCCCTTTTGCATTTTATGGAAAATGGCTTATGGTTACTTTGAAAATTAAGACATGAAAATGGGAATCCTCTTGGGCCAAACTGAATTTTAGGTCATGCATTGTGTTTGTGTGATGATTAGAGGTCACATTGAAGTCACATAAAGGCTTGCCATGAGAATTTGCAAGTTTTCCATTTTGTGCAAAAGTGAAATTTCAATGATTTTATCCAACTTTGACAAGCCATAACTTTTGATCCAAAATGATTTAGAATGATTTCTTGTATTTTTTGAAAATGGGAGGATCCATTCTACAACTTTCATGACCAAAGTTTTCTCATTTGAAGCATTTTTGAATCAAAAAGAAAGGGTTGAAAAACTTTCCCAAAATGGCAAGTTTTCATTACAAGTCACTTTCCCAAAATGGCAACTTTGCAAATGGCTTGAAATTCTTCAACTTTGTGAACTTATAACACCTTATATGATTAAATAAAGATCATACACATTCAAAATGATGGAGAACACTCTTTGGTTGGGTCATTGGGGGCCTCAGATGCCCTGATTTTGCACTGACTTGCTCAAAAAGTCAACTCTTGATCAGATGCTTTCCCCATTGAATTTATTCATGAAAATTGATATGCATGATCCCTATACCATATAGAGACCAATAGAAACAATAATGACCAAAAAATTTGGAGTTATGGCCTCTGAAACCAAAACTCTAATTCTAGGTCATCTGTGTAGTTAAACCTGGCTCTGCTTCCATGCCTTTCTCAGTTCTTGTGATTCTTTGACTTTCTTGACTTTGTGGGGATATAAGATGATACTTGGACATTCATGTACCCCTTTGAAGTGATTGATGACCTTTGAAGTGGCTCAAATGGCTCAGGGATGGCTCAGATCACAAACCCTAGATGCAGATGACTTTGAATCAATACAGTGAAGCAAATATGCAATGTGAGGTTCCATGATTGACTTTATGCATATGAAAAGATCACAAGCCATGGTGAAATGAGTGAGGGCAAATTTTGGGTGTTTACAACAGCATCTGCTAGGAATATCATTCTGCTGAGGAAAGGTAATAATCTGCTGAGGATGAAAATATTCTTGATAAAATCATACTTAACTATCATACCACTCCTGCTCCTCTTGGGGATAGAGTGCCAGACCTGCTAAAAATCACATAGAAGCCTGCTGGAAATCAACACATGCAGACCTACTGGGGATCCATATGAGAATATCAGAAGTTAACATCATAGCCAAAACACAGTTAAGAGGGATTTTAAATCAGTACCCAACATAGGGTACAAGAAAACCTCTAAACTGACTGCTATATTAATACTTCTATATTCAAGGATGCAAATAATTCAAGCTGAGGAACAAGAGCTCAGCTGAGCTGAGAATTCCCGATGCTTCTCAATTTAAAGATAACATGCTGAGGAAGAGATCAACACTCAGCTAGGGATTCTGATCATCCCTTCCAACAACTCTTCTGAGGAATACATACAATCTCCATTCATGCTTATGGTTGGGGAACAAAACATCACTAACATCAATCAGTCAAGACTATCCAGGAACTTTGCATGGACACAAACCGAATCAAACCCTGCTTTGGGAGAGACAAGTTACCCACATCCAGACTTTACCATTCTTGGAATCAATGTTGATATCCTTTCTTTGTTCATATATCAAAAGAAAAATGTTTTTAAAGTCTTCAAAAATTAAATTTATTAAATTTGTTTCAAAAATCATTATCAACAATAAATTGAAATTTTGTAAACAGAAACAATATAAAGAATTGCAAACAATTGGATAAAAGCTCAAATTCATTGATAGAATGGTAGTCAGCAAATGGCATGACTCCATGGATCATTACAAGTTTGAAAAATGGTAAATACATGGAAAAGGGCTACATTGAGATACAATGATCACTATTCTCCCTATCAACTTTGAACTCCACTGTGTCTGAAACTTCAGTCAAGGATGAGTGAATAAGAATCTTTGATGGGAAATTCTTCTGAGAAATAGAACCTGAAATCCTCGGTTACTACAAGTGATTTAGTCTGTCGATGCAGTTACTTGCCATGATCCCTAACTTTTGCCTAGATTTCCCTTTCGGGTTTTCAATCTACCAGGATAATTATTTCTGTTTTTGTCTCTAATTTTTGCCTGGACCGCCCTTTCGGGTTTTCAATCCACCGAGACGCTCATTTTTGCCTAAGCCGCCCTTTCGGGTTTTCAACTTAGCGAGCTGTTCTTTTATTTTTTTAGGCGAAGTATTTCTTGACTGCATCCGCATTCACAGGGCGAGTGATCTCCTCACCATCCATAGTTGCAAGAATTAATGAACCGCCAGAGAAGGCTTTCTTAACAACATATGGGCCATCATAGTTCGGAGTCTACTTGCCCCGAGAATCTTTAAGGAAAGACTGAATCTTTTTGAGCACGAGGTCGCCTTCTCTTAATACACGAAGTTTGACCTTCTTATCAAAAGCTTTCTTCATTCTTTGCTGGTACAACCGACCATGACACAAAGCTGTTATTCTCTTTTCTTCAATCAAATTCAACTGATCAAATCTACTCTGACACCATTTAGCCTCAGTCAACTTGGCTTCCATCAGAACTCTCATTGATGGGATCTCAACTTCGACGGGGAGCACTGCTTCTGTACCATAAACAAGTGAGAAAGGGGTTGCCCCTGTTGAAGTGCGGACAGATGTACGATATCCATGCAAAGCAAAAGGGAGCATCTCATGCCAGTCCTTGTACGTCACAACCATCTTCTGAATGATCTTCTTAATATTCTTATTCGCAGCTTCAACAGCCCCATTCATCTTCGGTCTATAAGAAGAGGAATTATGGTGTTGAATCTTGAAATCTTCACAAAGCTCTTTCATCATCTTATTATTCAAGTTCGAACCATTATCAGTAATGATTCTATTCGGAACACCATATCTGCAGATAAGATTATTCTTAATAAACCGAACCACGACTTGCTTGGTAACATTAACATACGATGCTGCTTCCACCCACTTGGTGAAGTAGTCAATTGCCACGAGAATAAAACGATGTCCATTCGAAGCCTTGGGTTCAATCATGCCAATCATATCAATTCCCCACATAGAGAAAGGCCATGGGGAAGAAATCACATTGAAATAAGCTGGTGGCACATGAATCTTATCAGCATACACCTGACACTTATGGCACTTTTTCACATATTTGCAACAATCAGATTCCATTGTCAGCCAATAGTAACCTGCTCTCAACATCTTTTTAGCCATTGCATGCCCATTGGCATGAGTTCCAAAAGATCCTTCATGAATTTCTTTCATCAACATGTCTGCTTCGTGTCTATCCATGCATCTGAGCAAGACCATGTCAAAATTTCTTTTATAAAGCACATTTCCATTCAAGAAGAAATTGCCTGCCAATCTCCTCAAAGTCCTCTTATATTTACCAGATGCCCCAAGCGGGTATTCTTGACTCTGGAGAAAACATTTAATATCGTGATACCAAGGCTTGTCATCATGGACCTCTTCAACTGCAAACACATGAGCTGGTCTTTCAAGTCGCATCACACTGATCATGGGAACATCATTCCACTGGTGCACTTTTATCATAGAAGTTATAGTTGCTAAAGCATCCGCCATCTGGTTCTCATCACGAGGAACATAATGAAACTCAACTTTGGTGAAGAACGTTGATATCTTCCTGGCATAATCTCTATAAGGGATCAAGTGGGGTTGATGAGTTATCCACGTGCCCTGAATCTGATTAATTACCAAGGCAGAATCTCCATACACATCAAGATGTTTAATCCTCAAATCAATAGCTTCTTCAAGACCCATAATGCAGGCTTCATACTCAGCTTCATTGTTGGTACAAGGAAAAGTCAACCTTGCGGCAAAAGGAATATGTGAACCATGGGGAGTAATGATCATTGCCCCAATTCCTCTTCCACGTGCATTCACAGCACCATCAAAAACTAAACCCCAACGAGATCCAGGCTCCGGCCCTTCCTCAATCAAAGTTTCATCACAATCTTTTACTTTCAAGAACATCACATCTTCATCTGGAAAATCAAACTTGATTGGTTGGTAATCATCAATCGGTTGATGTGCCAAATAGTCAGCCAAGATACTACTTTTTATAGCTTTTTGAGTTCGGTACTCGATATCATATTCTGATAATAACATTTGCCAACGAGTAATCCTCCCAGTTAAAGCAGGCTTTTCAAAGATATACTTGATTGGATCCATTTTAGAGATCAACCAAGTTGTATGATTCAGCATATACTGGCGAAGACGCTTTGCAGCCCAAGCTAAGGCACAACAAGTTTTTTCAAGCATGGAATACCGAGACTCACAATCAGTGAATTTCTTACTCAAGTAGTAAATTGCATGTTCTTTTATTCCAGTTTCATCTTGCTGACCAAGCACACAACCCATGGAATCTTCCAACACAGTCAAGTACATGATCATCGGTCTACCTTCCACCGGAGGAGACAAGATAGGAGGTTCAAGCAGATATTCTTTAATACTTTCGAAAGCTTTCTAACAATCATCTGTCCAGACACAACCTTTATCTTTCTGAAGCAACTTGAAAATCGGAGCACATGTGGCAGTCATGTGAGAGATAAACCTCGAAATATAATTCAATCGGCCCAAGAATCCTCTGACTTGCTTTTCGGTTCTTGGAGCAGGCATTTCCTGAATAGCTTTCACTTTATCAGGATTAACTTCGATGCCTCTTTGGCTGACAATGAAACCTAGCAACTTTCCAGAACGTACACCAAATGTGCACTTGTTCAGATTCAGACGAAGCTTATACTTCCTTAATCTCTGAAACAACTTCAGCAAATGTTCAACATGATCCTCTTCAGTCTTTGACTTGGCGATCATATCATCAACATATACTTCGATTTCTTTATGCATCATATCATGGAAAAGTGTAGTCATAGCTCTTTGGTACGTCGCACCAACATTCTTCAATCCAAAGGGCATCACTCTATAGCAGAATGTTCCCCATGGTGTAATAAATGTGGTCTTTTCCATGTCCTCGGGTGCCATCTTTATTTGATTATAACCGGAAAATCTGTCCATAAAAGAGAACACATCAAACTTAGTCGTATTATCTACCAACATATCAATGTGTGGCAATGGAAAATCATCTTTCGGACTAGCTTTGTTCAAATCTCTGTAATCTACGCACATTCGGAATTTTCCGTCTTTCTTCGGAACAGGAACAATATTGGCCACCCATTCAGGATAAGTTGACGTCACAAGAAAACCTACATCAATCTGCTTTTGAACCTCCTTCTTGATTTTTACTACCATGTTTGGATGAGTTCTTCTTAGCTTCTGCTTTACAGGTGGACATTCAGGCTTCAGCGGCAATCTATGCTCCACAATATCAGTATCAAGACCTGGCATGTCTTGATAAGACCAAGCAAATACATCAACATATTCTCTGAGAAGCTCTATAATCCTCTTCTTAACATCAGGATCAAGCAATGCTCCGACTTTGACTTCTTTCTTTTCATCTTCAGAACCCAAGTTGACCATCTCTATAGACTCACCATGAGGCTGAATAATCTTCTTCTCGTGCTCAAGCAACCGAGAAATTTCATCTGGAATCTCTTCATCATCCTCTTCCTCAGCTTCAAACACAGGGAATTCAAAGTTGGGAGAGGGCATAGGATCATTGTTTTCAATGGGTTTATCAATCAATCTGCACAATGATTTTATTTTTATTTTAGAGCATGAACAAAAGTGCAAACAATATGCAGATAAACAATCATTATATTTTGGGTTTTTTATGTTACCATTTTTCAGAATAAAGCAAAAAATGAAAAACACATATGGAAATAACAAAATAACATTTTATTGATGATGATCAAATTTGAAACAAAGCCCAACAAACATCACTTTCACCTTGGGCAGAGTGAAAGGATTTTTTGGAAGAAAATAAAAAACAATTACTTTGAAGAATGAACGATAAAAGGAATATCAACAGCGATCCAATTCTGGCAAATCTTTCCATGCGTCACGAAGTCAAGCATTTCTTCGTCTTCATCATCATCAATGATGGCAGCAGCGGAATGGTCGTTGATAAATCCAGCACTTCGGAAGCCTTCTTGAATAGTCTTTGGATCTTTGATAACTGTACCTGGCGCAAAGCCGATACCAAAACCTTCCTTGTTGTCTACAGTATCAATAATTCGCCCCCAACCATCAGACTGACCAGCTTCAATCACTCACAGTGCATCCTTGAAAGAGGACATGGGCATGGCATTCTTCTTAGCAGCATTATCCATAATAGAAAGAGCTTGAAACGACGTTCCTACCTCTTCTTCGGCATCAATATAGGAGAAAGAAGACAAATTACTCACAAGCATGGCTCTTTCACCTTCAATGGTCACCAATTTACCTTCTCTCACAAACTTCAGTTTCTGATGAAGAGTGGATGTCACGGCTCCAGCCTCGTGGATCCATGGTCTTCCGAGAAGACAATTGTATGCGAGACGTATATCCATTAGTTGAAAAGTAATCTTGAATATAAACGGTCCAATAAGAATAGGAAGATCCACCTCTCCAATCACTGTCTTCTTCGACCCATCAAACGCTTTCACTATAATCCCACTGTTCCTCATGGGAGCACCTTGAAACGCAAGCTTTGACAATGTCGACTTTGGCATAACATTCAGAGATGAGCCGGTATCAACTAGCACCTTGAACATGGCATCCTCTTGACAATTCACCGAGATATGCAACGCCAAGTTATGATTTCTTCCTTCTTCAGGAAAATCCTCATCACAGAAGCTTAAATTGTTGCAAAATGTGATATTCGCTACAATGCTATCAAATTGATCAACAGTCACATCATGGTCAACATAAGCTTGATCCAGAATCTTCTGCAATGACTGCCTATGAGCCTCAGAACTCATCAAGAGAGACAAAACTGATATCTTCGAAGGAGTCTGCAAATACTGCTCCGTAATGTTATACTCACTCTTCTTTATCAACTTTAGCACCTCATCATCACTATTACCAAATTGGCCCGATTGGACAACAACATCCATAATCTGCTTACTTGCACTTGTATCTTCAACCCTTTTTTGAGGATCTGAAGCATACACTCTGCCACTTCGGGTGACCTTCGTCACATCAGCAATGCTAACTACAGACTTTGGAGTAGGAAGAGGAACTTCCCTACCATTTTCTATCATCGTAGCATTATACCGGTACGGAACAGCTTTATCAGACTCATACGACATTGGACCAGGCACGTTAATCACCAATGGAGTAACAACAGTTTTGCGACTATCAAAAGAAATAACCACCCTCTCAGGAGCAACCCTATCAGGAAGATTTAACTGAGGCATAATAACATTCACTTCATTCTCATATTCATCTCTTTTCGCTGTTACTTCGATCAGCTTATCGTCCATCATCTTCTGAATATCCCTCTTAACAATCCTGCAACTGCGAGGATTCACCGAGCAGATACAACATCCAGCATAATCGTGATCAATATCGTGATATTCACTCAAGAAAGCATGCATCTCCACCAAAGATCTTCGGATATGACGGACTTCATAGATCTTGAACAACCCAGGACAACCATCAACCATATTCACAGACGCATTACCATGCTTCGACAGTGGATTCTTCTGCACATTTGGATTAAAATCATTGAAATACAGAACATTGTTCCTCATCAACTTCTGTACTTCAAACTTTAATGGATAACAATTCTCAACATCATGCCCCGGGGCACCTTGATGAAAAGCACAGCGAGCCTCTGGCTTATACCACCATGGAATAGTCTCTGGAACTGGAGGTGGAGGACGAGTTTGCACAAGATTCTTCGCAATTAAAGATGGAAGCAAGTCCGCATACGTCACCGGAATAGGATCAAAACTTGGCTTAGCCCGAGCTTGTTGATTACCACCTTGTTGCACAGAAGGTTGCTGATAACGAGGTTGGTACTTTGGAACAGCTGGCACAGTTGGAGCCACGTTAATCATCGGTGTTACAGAAGCCACATGTTGCGAATGGTGATTCCCACGACTGTGAGGTCTTCTATAACTTTCACGGGATACTGCATTAGTCTCATTTTCTTTCTTTTTCCCGAAGTTGAACCTTCTAGAACTTGAACCATTACTATTCTCCTGAGTCAACCGTCCTTCACGGACACCTTCTTCTAAACGCATACCCATGCTCACCATTTCAGTGAAATCGGAAGGAGCGCTTGCTATCATCCTCTCATAGTAAAAAGAACCCAACGTCTTCAAGAAGATCTTCGTCATTTCTTTTTCTTCCAGCGGAGGAACAATCTGGGCTGCCAGCTCACGCCATCTCTGCGCATATTCTTTAAAAGTCTCTTTGTCCTTCTGGGACATAGCACGAAGTTGATCTCTATCAGGCGCCATATCAACGTTGTACTTGTACTGCCTCACAAAAGCTTCTCCCAAATCATTGAAGGTCTTGATTTGGCTATTATCCAGACTCATATACCACCTCATGGGTGCACCGGTCAAACTGTCCTGGAAATAGTGAATCAACAGCTTATCATTATCAGTCTGAGCAGACATCTTCCTTGCATACATCTTCAAATGGCTCAATGGACAAGTGTTGCCTTTGTACTTCTCAAACTCAGGCAGCTTAAATTTGTAAGGAACTTTAACATTAGGGACCAGACAAAGGTCATAAGCATCTTTTCCGAACAAATCCTTATATTTCAAAGCTCTCATCTCCCTCTGGATCTCAACAAAGCGTCCCTGGAAGTCATCAAGTCTTTCAGCAACTCCAGCGCCTTCATTGGGCTCAGCATGGTAAATCATTTCATCATGATGCGGAATAGTGCGCACCACAGGCGGTACAGTAGTCACAATTGGAGGAAGAGTAGTCCAAACTGGTGGTGGGAGAGTATTAAATGCAGCAGTCTCCTGATGATGAGGAGGACGGTACCCAGCAGGAAAAAAGTCAACTGGTATGCCCCAGGGCGTGCTAGCAGGTATACGATAACGAGGAGAGATAACAGTCTCAACAGGAAATGATGCGGTAACAACTTCTGAGATGACAGTATTCTGAACAGGAGAAGGAGGTGGCTGATTCTGAGCAGCCACCAAATTTTCCATCATAGCAGTCACTCTTTCCAAGCTTTCCCTCAGATAGGTAACCTCTTCGTGCAGCTCGCGATTCTCTTGTTGCAAAGTTTCCATCACTCTTCTTCGATTAGCTAGAGTATCGAAGCGATGAGTCAGCTTGACAGGAACACTGAATGAAGACCAGAAAACAACAATAAGATTCCTGGAGAACGCTCAAAAAGCAAGACAAATGCCAGTATGATGCATGTTATGCGTATGCAAATGCAAAGATTTCAAAGGATTATAAGTTAACTTGCAATATTCATAAAGAAACATTTTTGAAATACTTAAAAACTCATTCTCATTAAAATCAAGGTGAGGATTACAAATGAAGTACAAACATCAATAATCCTAATACATAAGAGTAAAAGTAAACTAAGCCTAGGGAATCATATCCGAAGAAGTCCCGAATCCTGGCTGATACTTCATACGAATCCTCTTGATCTCATTCTTGTACCGCTCTTCCATATCTTCCTTATCCTTCACCAACTTGTCGACAATGGCCTTCCAAGCACCGGAGGTAGGAGGAATAGTAGCTGGAGTACTAGAGGAAAATAAATCCTCTCTCGGCCTCTTCGTGACACGCCGCTCAAGTAGCTCAATAAGACCATCCTTCTCCTTAAGCTGCTCCTGCATAGTAGTCCTCTCAAGTAACCATTCTTCCTTTTCTTTCTTCATCTTCTCTAACTCTTCTTGAAGAACCAACTTCTCATCAACGGGAGGTAGAAAAGCAGACAAAGGCAAAATGGGAAACATAGGCTCCTCAGGTGGATAAGGCATCTTGAGCTTGGAAGCTCTAGATCGAACCCACTGAATATAACAATCGGATGGAGGAAGGTGTTGTCTACCCAATTGACCTTTCTCTTTCCTGTGAACAGCATGCCAAGAGTGAGCAATCCTTTTCTTCATCTCTATATGATCAACACCATTAAGAAAGAAGAAACGGGATAAGGAAATATTGTTTGGAACATCCTTCAAACAATAACCGAACTGTCGTCTAGCCAGAATGGGGTTGTAGCTAATTCCCCACGTGTACCAAGAAGAGGTACATTAGGAAATTCTCCACAACTATCAATAAGAACTCCAGTGTCATAATGAGAATTATACCATGTCATGTCGTTATGAGAAAGCGACATCAACCTCTGAGACCATCTTCGATTCTCTCTATTGTCCTTGAAAACATCCGACTTCGGTAGGTGCGAAATAAACCACCTATAAAGAAGAGGCGCACAACATACAATCTCTCTATCGCCTTTGGAAGTCCTATAATGAAAAGCATGATACATATCTCCAAGCAAAGTAGGAATCGGGTTCTTCTTCAAGAAGATCTGAATAGCATTCTCATCCACAATACCATCCAAGTTCGGAAACAAGACAATCCCATAGATAAGCAAAGCAAGAATAGCCTCAAATGCATCCTTATGACCCAAAGTAAGTGAAGTAGAAGCCTTTCCCATCAAGAACTTAGCATTAATACCACGAACACTCCCCTTTGGAAGAAACTTCCCATTAAGATCGGATTCCTTAAGAAACAGTGCTTTGGCGATGACCTTGATAGTAAGCTCCTTCTCTAAACCAGTGAAAAGAAACTCCTTGTCTAGAATAGGCAAACCTAACCAATGAGAATACTCCTCCAAAGTCGGCACAAGCTGATAATCCGGAAAGGTGAAACAATGGTGCAACGGATCATAAAACTGAGCTAAAGTAGGGAGAATCCCCTCAGGTACATCGGTATCCAACATATACAAAAGCTTCCCATGACATCTTCGAAACTCTTGGGTATCAACAACCAAAGCTCCTAGCTTTCTCAACTCTACAACATTAGGATTCTTGAAGGTGTACTTCTTTGTGTTCCTCCTTTCAAAAGTCATAGCCATGGACATCTGAAATTTTGCAAAAGTTCCTTATAAGTCCTTTGAAATCTTATGAACAATGCTCATGAATGTATGATGGCATGTATGCAACAAACACAAACAAGATCACACAAGGCACACGGGCTTAGGTTCCGAGTCACGAGCATGGAGTCAAGGTAACAGAACACCAACCCAAACAGGTAAGTACTAAGGTTTTGTCTTCATTGTACCTGCAAGAAACCAAAAGGGTGCTAACAGAGGTGCCCGGAGTTAACAGCCATCTTTAGAATATCATTGGTACGTTAGATTACTCCCCAACCGATAACATTCTTAAAATAGACCTCGTCCGAGTGTAGTATCGCGTGACAACCGCCTTAGATTTACACCCAGACAGTTTCCGCACTACGTTCCTAAATTGGCTTAGATGGGTTAAGGGTTCTAAGGTCCTTAGTATGATCAGCTCAAGGTCGGAAAATAATGCCACGTACAATTACTCGTCATGACATTGATAGTCCAAGAGAGCCTAACCGAGTGGAGATTATCAAATTGATATTGCTTTGGACTACTCCATCACATATCGCTTCGAATATCGCCGTCCTATCATAAGTGTCACTCAGATCCGGGTTAGAATCTATCTCACACAGAGGATCACCAAAACCGAAACAGAACAACTAAATAACAAACAAGTCAAACCAAAACAATAAATAAATCAAAGTAGGCTAAATCCGCTTAGAGATTACTCCCCAGCAGAGTCGCCACTTTTCTGTAGCGGTAAAATCGTGAGTGTAAGTTATTGATTAACTTAACTCGATAAACACAGAGTCGCCACCGCGCTTTTCTTTATTTCCGAAAGGAAAAAGGTAAAAGAACGAATAAAAACCTAGGATTCTAAAAGCAAAGGCTAAAAGAAATAAACAGAGATTGGGTAAGGGGATTGGTTACGAACCGGGAAGGTTTTAGGCACCCGACTCGTCCGTGGTACTCCACGGGAGCCCTTTGAAATACTTATTGCTTTTTGGTCTGAAATTGGTTTGTTTTAAAATTATGGAAGAGATGAGGAGAAGAATATTTTTTAATGATTTTTGTGTTTGATAAGGTTTTAACGCCTTATGCCTACGTACCCACAAAGTGCAATGCGAGATCAAAACCTCGTAGTTCGTGGTACAAAATTTGAAAAGAACAAATGGGTTGAATTGATTTTAGAATGTAGAGATAAGTCGTCATCCTTTAGCGAATAATTCCGCTAGAAAGGATGAATCATATCTAAACATATGGAAAAGAAAAGGGTGCACAAAGCACAAAAACAATTGAGTGAGTTTTGAGTTTTTTAAAGTATATGAGAAAATGGTTTATGATATATTTACATGGATTGATATTTGATTAAGAAAATAAAGTGAAAAGATTAAAAATCGCTTGACCTAAGTCAAGGTTTATTTATGAAAGTGTTTGAAGTTTAGAAAACAAGAAGGTTTTTGAAATAGGAAGAAGTTTTGAAAATTAAAGAATGGGGAAGAGATGAAGGGACTAATCTTAATGCTTGAATTAAAAGATTAAGGAAAGAGTTTACCAAACCAATATGCACAACTCTTCAAAGTTCGGACTTCCCTCTTCAAAGGCTAATGCCATAGCTTGAGGCCGAGGTTTCTAATCCATTCCAACTTGAGCAAGGGGGAAGTTCTTAAAGTCTAAGTCCATTCTCCAAAAGCAAAGGGATAGTAACCATAGTCCACAATTAGAAGTCACAAGTCTTTTAAGTGTTCAATCCTTTATTAAGTGTTTTGATATCCAAATGGACAAAATATAAAAAAAACAAGCACAATATGAATATAAACAAATGATATATGATATTATATGATAAAGCATAATAAAGAGGTAAGGGAGCAAGAGATTAAAATAAAAGGATAAGGTGCGAGAGATTAAATTTAAACAATTATATATTCACATTATTATAATATTTACAATATAAGTGGTATGATGAACTTAATCAAGCACAACCACAACAAGGAAAATAAAATCGAGGCAAACCGGATCCAAGTGAATCTTAATTCGAATCGGGACAACTGTAGGTCTATGTTAAGCAATCGCCGAGTAATTTACGGAGTAATTACCCTACAAATGAGGCCGGCCACCACTAATTAAAGTGGAAAATATTCGTGTTAATACATGTTAGAGAAACGATATAATGGATCGTTCTCCGAAAACATGCCACACTAAAAGAAAAAGGAAGGTCTAATCTTAATCGAGATTCTCGTTGAATTTCATCGAAAAGCAACCTATCACGATCTCAAAGTATGGAGAATGATCCAAATGATCATTCATCCATAGATTTGAAATAATGAAGATTAAACTTGTCGGAAATCAACAATCTCGAATCGGAGATTGTCATCGACCAAAAGAGAAAAAGATGAAGAACAATGGATCTACAAAAAATAGATCCATAAAAGAAATAGAAATTTATTTTTAAAATCTTTTTCTTAAAATTCCTTTTCTAAAAAAATATTTCTAAAGATATTTTTCTAAATTTTTTCTTAAAGAATTACTTAATAATATTCTAAGAATATTATTAAAGTAATTCTTTCTTAAAAAACTTTAACAAAAGCTTAAACAATAAAAAAAGAAAACAAATAAACAAGAGGAGGGGGGATGATGAGAATCCACAGGTCAGGTGGTAATAGAAATGGATCTCCAAGGATCCAAACCCAAACAGATTCATCTCAGTCTTATTGAATTTCATTTTATTAAAACAAATTTAAAAAAAAATATAAAAAAAATATATATAAAAAAAGCAAAAACAAAACAAAGAAGAACAATCTTCTTCTTCCTCTTGGTGCACAGCGAAGGAAACAGGGGAAGAGAAAGAACAAAAACACGGCGGAACCTCTTCTCACCTTCTCAAACGAACCACCGCACAACCACAAACCCTCTCTCAATGCTTCCGATTCTTCTTCCTTCTTCTTCTCAAACTCCGCGGATCTTCTTTTCTCCTTCTCAATCTCTCGGTTTCTCCTTCTCAATCTCTCGGTTCAAGGGTTAATTCAAAGAATTGAAGTTGAAAGGTGAAGGTGATTTGAGAAGTTGATTCAGGATTTTAAGCTTTTGAAAGTATGAAGATTGATGAAGGTGGAAAGGAATTAGGGATTGAAATTAATTTTGGCAGGGATTATGGGGGCTATTGAAGCTTGGATTGAGAGAGAGATGTGGTCTGTTTAAATAGGGAAGAAATAAGGAGAGAGTGATGTCGTTTGATGAAGATTCAAATGCGTTTTGGAGAGGTCACGTAAATCCCGTGTGAGCTTCTCGTTTCAATCCTTTTTTAATTTTTTTGTTTTGCTTTCTGATTTGCGTTTTGATTTGAATTGGCCTGCATTTTGATATTTGATTTCAAGTGATGCGTGCGAGAAGCGTGCGATTTGTTTTTGTTGTTATTTGCATTTTGCTCATCTGTGAAATTCTCGTGTCTTAGGTGTGCTGGATGCGTGACGGATTTGAATGGGATGGCGTACGGCTTGTAACTTGAATTGAATTGATGCGGTGGGCCTTGGCTTGTTCGTGTGAAGGCTTGCGCTTGGCTTGGATAATTTGCATTGAAAAGCTGGGATTGTTTGGCAAATGCTTTAGCTTGCGTGGGCCAGTAGTTTTGTGTATTAAGCTGGCTGGTGAAGGCTTCAGGTGTGAGGTGATGGGAAAGCTTTTGTTGCGTGGGGCCTGGTGATGATGGCTTACGGTTTGGCAAAGGCAGTTGAAGTTGATGGAAAGTGTGGGTGTACGGGAAGCTTGTCGTGGCTAGCTTGCTTTCGTGCAGGAGAAATGAAGGTGTTGGCTTTTGTTCAGCTGGGGTAGGATACACGGCGTAAAGAAACTGGCTGAGGCTTGGGTGATGTGGGAAAAAGCTAGGCAAAAGGCTGGTAAGCCTGGCTTGTCACGCGCGTGTTGTATTGAGCTTGGGCAGGAAGGCTTTGTGGGCAAGTGGTACGGATAAGCTGGCTTTGAGGGATGTTTTGAAGTGTGGGGCCTCACATGGGGGCTTAGAAAAAAAATTGTTGATGGCTTGCAAAAAGGATTATGTCAAGTGTCTTTGTACTTTTCAAATGTGTGACTTTTTTAGAAAACAAATAATAATAAAAAATTGACTTAATCAATGCTTTTATTATTTATTTTCTAAAACTTATTACTAAATGGATTATAATATATGGTCTTAAAGAAAAAAAACAATTGGGCTCATTAATGAATTAAGAATATGAATTAAAAGAAATGAATTAATTGGGAATGATTAAGAAAAGGAAATGATAAGAAAATGGATTAAAAAAAATGGAGAATGAAAATATAACGAATAAAATAATTGGGATGAATTAAAAATTAATTGGAAATGGGTAATGAATGATTGGTAAAAATTGGGAAATGAATATGGATATTCGAAAGAAAAGGGATTTTGAAAGGTGACCTTAATATGAATAATCGGTAAAAAAAATGGAAAATGAATAGAAATGGATAATGGTTATGTGTAAAAAAAGTGATGGTTTAAGGATCGAATGAAAATGGATGGAACGGATAAATGGATATGAAGTGATGATTTTTTTTAAAGCCCACGACCAACTCCTGATCTTTTCACAAGCCTCTGAACACAGCCAACACAGACCCACTGAATAGCCCAAATAATTCGCAACTTGCCAACTGTCATCTGAAAACTGTCTGATTCATGCTCTGATGATTCGAAAACCAAACTGAGGAAAATAAATCCTCCGATGAATCACTGATGAACTGATGAACCGATGAATTGATAAACACTGGAGATTCAAACCAAACTTCGCACAGAACACCGTCAACACCATTTGATAACTGATGATTTTCACACTCAACACCATTTGAACTTTGAAAACGTATTGCCTGATGAATGAATTGATGGCACACACAACTGGCAGTCGAAAAAATTTATCTGATAGTTTGACCAATATTAGGTCAAACATCCACTTGAAATCGAATTGTGACTGAACAAACGCATCTGAATGAAATTACTGTCTCATCTTCGCAAATCTGCAACACATAGAAGAAGAAGAACACTGCAACATATTTTTTGTATTTTGGTTAGAAGTCAGTAAATATAAACAAATATAAAACAGTAAAAATAATGGTGATCCCCTGCGAAGCATAGATCCTATGTCTGAGAAGAAACTCGAAACCTGTGCGATCTTGTTTGTATGCAAAATGCAGATGATATGCGAAGAAACTTAGGGCAAAAATTAGGGTGTTACACTCCCGTCATATGCCTTGAACATCCACTATCAAGATACCATTGATTTGAAGAGGTCTTCAAGCATACCTCATTGTCTTTATCTTCAGAATGGTGTGAGGCCATCAATGCTAGATTTGCACTTTGATCACTGTCCGAGTCTGATAAAGAGCTTATCCCGTTATCCTCCCAGGCAACATAGGACTTATTTTTCTTGTAATCCATTTTTCCTTTATAGCCACCGTTCTTTGAGAGTTTAGGATGACTCGGTTTGATGTGCCCTAGTTTTCCATATTCATAGCATTTGATATCTTGTGTGGATGTTGATGCTTCCTTCTCCTTGTTCTTTGAAAATTTCTTCCTTTTGATATAGTTACAATCACCAATATTATTCTTAGAACCAAAATATTTTCCTAACCTTTTTACAAGAAGCATAAAATTTTCGTCTTCAACCGGATTGTCTTCTTTTTCAACTTCTTTGGAATCAAACTTTAGTGTGATTCTTTTATATTTCTTCTCTTGATTCTCATGCTTTTCCAATCTCCCAAGTTCCGTCTCATATTCTTGAAGTTTTCCGAACAATGTAGCGGATGTCATCGTGGATAGACTTTTCTTTTCGGATATCATCGTCACTTTGGGTTGCCATTCTCTAGACAAAGATCTAAGCACTTTAAGATTAAGTTCATCATTAGTTAAACTTTTACCAAGTGTCGTCAAATGATTGGTCAAGTGCACGAATCTTTTCTGCAAATACAGGATTGATTCTCCTGGCTGCATTGTGAATAATTCGTACCCCTGACTCAACATATTCAATCTCGATCTTTTATCTTCGGCGGTTCCTTCATGAGTTTCCACAAAAGTATCCCATATTTGTTGTGTCGATGTACATGTTGAGACGCGAAAGAATTCATCCATGCTTAGTGCACTTTGTAGAATATTGATTGCCTTTTTGTTATATAGAACCTTCTTTTTATCATCGTCATCCCATGAACCCTTAGGCTTTGTTGATCCAACACCATTAACAACCGTTGAAGGAATGAAAGGGCCATTTTGGACAACATCCCATATTTCATCTCCTTGTGCCTCTAAATGAGCCTTCATGAGAATTTTCCAGAAGTCAAAGTATTCACCATAAAACAATGGAGGCTTGTTGCTACTACCATTGTCTTTAAACACAAGATTGTTGTTTGCAGAAGCCATTCTGAATCGATTAGGAACAAGTTACCTAAAACCAGCTTTAATACCAATTGAAAGTATTAGTTGCACCTAAGAGGGGGTGAATTAGGTTCTTTAAAAAAAGTATGGTTTTTATCAATGAAGGTTATTACTTTTATGTATTGTGGTAAGGTTATGAAAGTAGTAAAGTGTAGAAAGTAAATGAACAATGGTTTATCCTGGTTCCCTTCACAAACTAAAGGTACACCTAGTCCCCTTTCCAACTGAAAGAGATTTCACTATAGTTAGAATTATTGTACAACCTATTCACACTAATGGTGATGCTTAATATCTAACATATAGGAAGATTAAAGGATCTTAATACCTTTAAAATTTGAACACTAGGAGTAAGAAGAACAATCCTCTTCAATGCACACACTTGCTTTCAACAATCCTGAATAGCAAGAGAAGTAATTACAATGGTTGATTTACAATGAGTATGAGAGTTGTATATATAATGTTATCAATACCATGATTGATCTTATCTTTCAATGATAATTTTCACAACTACTTAAGATTTTGTTGCTCAAGATTTTTTGTTCAAATGATATGAAAATATGCAAAAAAATTCTTATGAAAATGACTTGTTCAAGATGTGGAACGTGAAAGTTTTTACAATGATTTTAAGAAAGAGATTTTGAAAGAGGTGATTTTGAAAATTGAAAGATTATGTATTTATAAGATCATAATCACCCCTTGAAACAACATGAAATTCTTCAAAAAATATCATGAACAATTGTCATGATTCATTGGAAACAATTTATGAAAGAATGGATGAAGAGGTGCAATTTTTCAAAACAATTTTTCAAAAACGTACAGTGAGCAATCGATTGCACCTTAGCAGCAATCGATTACACCACAAACAGAAACAAAAATAGACTGAATTTTCAGGCATGCAATCGATTTCACTAAAGGGCCAATCGATTGCACCAAAAAATAGAAGTCGTAAATGAGTAAGAATTTGAGCATGCAATTGATTGCTGCAAAGGTGCAATCGATTGCTCTGGCCACAACTTAGAAATTTTTTGAAAATAAATTTTTGAAAGTGTGATCATGTAATGCAAATGATTTTTGATTAAATTGAGAAACTAGGACTTAAATACTTGATGAATATTTTCATTATACCTTCCAAGGATATTATTCTTCATATCAAGTTTTTGTCTCAATTCTTTGCTTTAACATGATGCTTTGAAAATGAATGAACATTTTTTCCTTCTTGTCAAGTGGTTTGTCTTCATCAAAACAGAAGTCAATCTTGAGAATTTCGATTCCACAAATACAATAAGAAGAATATGCTATCAAGACTGAGGATTAGCAAATATCTAGGAGTCTGTTTATGCAACCTTGTTGTTGTATGCTTTCAGAATAAACCCTGCCTCAATTAGGTCTTTTGAGGGTTGTAACATGGTCTGGTTCATGGTTAATGAAACAAAGGATATAAGGCTCAAAGTTTGATTTGTACCCACCCCTCTTCGTACTGGTCTCTAGCCCTATGTTCAATTAACTCAAGCATTTGTCTTACAAAAGGGATTTGACGATGTAAGGTGAAGATGAAGCTTCAAGGTTCGCTTTGAAGTGGCATTCATCTTATTTTTTTGGTGGATGTTGGATGCCATTGACCCTTTGGTTATTGATGTGGTGGTCACATGATCCTTGTTTTGTCTTTGTTGAGGATCTGAGCTCCTTTTTTGCTTTGTCTTTGATCTGGATTCGCCTGAACTGCTTTATGAAGCGCTTGGTCCACCGGTATTTGCTATGATTCTTTTTTACTAAGTTTCCTTTTGGATGGTAAACTTATTGGTTTTCTTTGATTTTATTTCCATTGGTTGATGGTTCCTTTGACGGGATCTCTCATCGATTTGAAGGTGTAGTCGGGTTAACTAAACAACTATCCTGCCTCGGGTTAAGTGTAATGGTTTGTATCCGAAAGAAACTCCTACTTTTTAGCTCGAAGTGGTTGACTAGGGATTAACTCCTTATCTCTCCAGTGTTTGGGGATTTGAAAAATGCATGTACATCATTGACGAGGTTGCATCATCCTCCCTCAAATATTTGCTAAAGTGAAGTGGAGAAACATTTTTATGCATAAACATAACATTAACAAAACCAAATAGAAATGATAATGTTCAAAGCAAATAGTACTAAGACAAATAAGAAAAAAAATACAAGAATGCAAAATAATAAATGGCATATGATGGCCTTCATTTGAGGAATGAACTTCTCTTGATTGACTGGCTTCTTCAGGGTGGGAGACTACTCTGCCTGATCTTCAGGAACCTATTAAAAAGCATTCATAGACAGGCCACTTGTGGTGACAAGTTCTTGTTAAATCTGATTCATTACTCGTCTGGCGTTGGCTTGGGCAACGTGGAAGTGTCGAGGAATCAGCTTAGAGATTATTTGGATATTTGGGATGAAATGAAAGATGCACAATTGATGTAAATACAATATGAAATGTTATGCATATGGATGTTTTTTACCCCAAAATTTGTCGTCCCACAATCAAAGAAATGTGTCTCAAGAGTTCTCTCAAGGTTCACAATTGGTCAAAAGGATTGAAGACAAAGTATCCTCCTGAACAATGGATCCGAAACTAGGGTTTTAAATCTCTTCAAGCTAAATGGACTTCCAGGGCCTCACGTGAGCTTCATGACATCCCACATACCTTAAAGAATCCCCATGTCAAGTTTCAGAGCATTCCCAATAAGTTAGACCAGTCAAATGTTCAGATAACCAAAAATCAATCAACTTGGTAAAAAAGTCAAATTGTGGTCAATTGTGGTCAACTTAAAGTCAAACTTCAAGATTTTTTGTCAATATCTATATTATGAGGTAAAATTCATCATTTGATCAAGAGCTGATCATGATTCATCAAGGAAATCTCAGATCATCAAGAATCAAGAAGTTTCTAAATTAGGGTTTCATAGTAAAAGTCAACTGAACTTTGACCAGCCATAACTTTCACATACTTCATCAAACATTTTCCATCCAAATCTCATTTTTAAGTAAATTTAATTCTCTACAACTTTGGGTCTCACAAGCCAAGGCCAAAAATGCTTCATTTGGAAGGTATAAGCTAAAATATTATAGGTCCTTTTGAAAGTCAACAAAAAGTCAACTTTTTCCAAAGCTCATAATTTGAAAATGGTAAAAGATATGGACATGGGACCAAAACGGTTTGTTAGAGGACTCTCTAAGATTTCTAAAAAGTCCAATAACGCCTTCATAGCCTTAAAATTAAGGGAGTTGTGCCTTGTCAAAGTTGAGAAATTTTCAAGGGGTGTATGAAGCAAAAAAAGGTCTTAACTTCAATATTTTCCAAGGCGTTTTAAAGGTTGAGACATGATCATTGATGTCTCTTGATGCTATCTCCATCATCTACATCATCTAAAACATCCACATATGCCGTGACGAAATCATCATTATACATGCTTCCAGATTTTTTCAATTTCATATTTCTAACTCTTATAAATTGATTTTGTTGCTCGATTCATGTTTTGTATGATCTAAGGATGCTATCTGGACTGTTTGATTGAAAATTCATTGTAGGTTTAAGAAAAAGCCATGGTTAGAGTTCTTCACCCTCGTTTAGGGCTTTCCAATATAAGCCATATAAATGACTTCTAAGACCATATTCTTATCCCCTGGACTTTGGGAAATTGAATGGTCTTATTATTGAGAGGAAATTTTACGTTTAATGATGAATTTGAGAAACATAGGTTCACCTGCGAAAATAAATTCGCAGGAAAAATCATAACTAAATTTACAGGAGTTTTCGCAGGTAATTTGAAGAAGATGAAGCTGATGGCGCCAAACTGAAGGATTCAAATTTAAGTTTTCCCTTTTATTTTATTATTTTTGTTTTATTTCACCAAAGGTTGAATAGCCTGGTGGTCAGCATGTGCGTGTATTATGCATTAGGACCTGGGTTCGATCCCAGGTCCCCCCCACCTTTTATTATTTTCTTTTATTTGTTCAAACTTAATATATTATTTTCTTGGCCCATATATTATTCTCTACCACGCGCTGGCTTAAATGGCAAGAGTTGGATTTGGTTATCCTGAGGGCAAAGGTTCAAGTCCTGCCTCAGCCTTTTTGGTTTCAATTTTTTTCTTATATCCTTTATTTTTATTTTATATATAATTGTTGTTCTAATTCTTTCACCTGCGTACAAGTGGTGTAGTGGCTGAAGGGTTTTGTTGGCAAAAGCAAGGGCAAGGGTTCAACCCTTGGCCCCAACATTTTGGTATCTCTAACTTTATTTTTTCCTTTTTTATCAAATTTTTTATTTTCTTTGAATTTCTTTATTATTATTATTAAACTAATTTCTAAAAGATAAGACAAAACTTTTTTTTAAGAAACTTATTTTTTTTATAAACCTCTTTTTATAATTTATCTCTTTTAATTTTATTATATTTTATAAATTAAAATAAAACTTATTTTCGTATTTAACCTTAAATTTTCTAAAATAAATCTTTTTTTATTAAATCCTAATTAAACCCTAAAAATGTTTAACTTTAACCCTAAAATTTTCTTTAAACCATAATCTTTTCTCGAACTCTTTTTTCTTTCAAAACCTTTAAAATTTCTCTCAAACCCTAAACATCTGTCCTCATTTTTTATGATATTCATATAACCTGCCTTGTTATTGTTGCTCTGAAATTTTTATCATTTTTCCGTCGCCATTATAACTATGTAATTGTCTCTCACTTGTAAACTTTTATATTTTTATTTTTCGCCTCATAATTATGTAATTGCTCAGAAGCATTGTAATAGTTTAGGAATTTCTTATTTTTGCCTTGAATTTTCTGCCATTTATTTTTCGTTTAATAGTTGTATGGTTAGTAAATAGGGAGTGTAAAACCTAATTGAAATTAATATGAACTTAGATAATTTAATTAAAAAAGATTAAATATCTGAATAAAATCACTCACACACGTAAGTCGATCGTTCTACGATCGTCGTCTGCACCTCCTAGGGTTACCCTTCTTAAAGTTGCCTTTATATGGTCAAGTCCCTCGAAAGTGGGGTGTCTTAAGCAAAATCCATACAAGTATAAATCATTTAGTCCCTCCCCAGTTTAAAAGATCAAATCCCTACGATGTTGCCTACGATATTGCCTATGATAATGATCTTGTCCCTTCGATTAAAGATGATAGTCCCTCCCAATTGCTAAAGACACCCCTCAAATTGCCTTCATTGACCATACGATGACCCTACGCCCATCCCTTAATAAAATCCAAGGTAATGACTACCTATTCCTTAATAATAGGGACAATCTTACCCTTAAAAGAATATAAAAGAACATGAATGACTTAGTCTAGGGTAGGAACTCAAAGGTGCTGGCTCACACCCTTTAAAATACTTTTCACACCTCACAATTTTCAAACATTTTCAAAACAAAGGCTTTGTATACATCCATACGAGGATCATTACAAAGTACTTAAAAAAAATTCTAATAACACACTTCACACTTTCAAAACAATTAAGTGAGCTAAGTAACTAAGAGCCCATGGATAACCATGGATATAAAGGGTGCTTACACCTTCCCTTTATATAACCTACCCCCCGAACTTAAGTATTTAAAAATATGTCTTTCCTGTTCTTTTATGTCTTTTCCATATGGATAAAATAAAAGTCAGTGGCGACTCTTGCTATCTGCAACATTTATAGAAAGTCAGTTCTCCCACTGTGTTACAGAACTGGCGACTCTGCTGGGGACTACTAAGTAAAAGAGGGGTACCTTTAGGAATTAGATCACTTAATTGTTTGCTTTGTTTGCTTTATATTATCTGTTGGGCTTTTGTGTGAAATATCCTAACTCAAATCTAGTGTACCCTAGGTAAGTAGCAATAGACCAAGGAAATTATACGCCGTATACCGATATGGATGATTTGGTGGCTACGTTAGTGTGACTTCTTGGTTGGTTCTTATGTTCCTTAAGTAAGTTGAGGATAACCTGAGGCTTCCATATGTTGTCATTACACTAACTGACTTTGTAGAACCCTAGTTATCCCATCTTGGCCTTTAGAAAGTAGTGAGACAACCGGCTTTGGAGAAGTCTAAAGTTGGTTGGTACTCGATGCTACGCTCATTGAGATCCTAATCTTAGGGGGTTTTGGTTGGCAAGTAAGTTGCCTACTGAACAACAACCCTTGAGAAGGATCAGTGATATTGAGATCCCTTAGAACATGGTTACTTTTGTAGGATAGGATGAACCGACTAAACTCCAGGGGGAGGGTACTTACCTTTAAACCTCATGCAAGCCTCTAAACTTAGGGCTATGGTGTGACTTGTTTGTGTGTGCCACATGTATGTGATTGAACATAACATCATAACATCATGACATCATAAGCATAGCATTTTTACTAACCATTTCAAGGACCAAAAGATTTATCTTTGTTCTTTGTTGCAGGTCATGGCTTCTACTCGTAGAAATACTATCTGGATCAACTTCGTAGGGATACCTTCTAAGCTTAAGGAATTGGTCTCTAAAGTTTATGAAAGCTCCCAATTCATCAAGAGACATGGTTACCTGCTGGATCTAGTTACTTCAGGGTTCAATGAAGACATGATGAATGTCTTATTCCAGTTCTTTGATCCTAAACATCATTGTTTCACGTTCCCCGACTATCAGTTGGTACCTACAATGGAGGAATTCTCCAAACTCCTGGGTGTGCCTATCCTTGATCAGAGACCTTTCACAGGCTTAAAGAGAGAGCCTAAACCTGAAGTCTTTGTTGCAGCCCTACATTTGAAGAAATCAGACATTTTCCTAGAAACGAGAAGTGGAGTTAAGGGTATTCTTGCTAAGGTATTGATGGAGAAAGCTCAGGTGTTCTTGGATGCTATAAGCTATGATGTTTTTGAGGAGATCTTAGCCCTTTAAATCTATGGCTCAGTGTTGTTCCCCAATCCAGACCAGTTCATAGACGTACACGTCATCAACATATTTCTGACTCACAATCTTGTGCCTACATTACTTGGAGATATCTTACACTCTCTTCACACTCGTACTAGGAAAGCGAGGGGAACTCTGATGTGTTGCATACCTCTACTAGCTAGGTGGTCTATTTCTCATCTTCATCGATCTGTGATGAAGAATGAACAAGGGTTGAGGTGGTCTAAAAGGATGATGTCACTCTCTCATTTAGATATTCACTGGTGTTCTCGATCTATGGAAAATGTCACTATCATTGACTGTTGTGGAGAGTTCCCTAATGTACCACTCCTTGGCATTAGAGGGGGAATTACTTACAACCCTTCTTTGGCTCTACTTCAGTTTGGTTATGCTCAGAGTAATGATCCTCATGACATGCTTATTCAGGGTATTGTGTTTGACTATGACAATGATCTTCAAGGTTATCGTCAAAGGTTTATACGAGCTTGGGCTAAAGTGAACAAGGTTGATAGTAAGACTCTGGAACCAAATTACTCCATTCCTATGGAACCTTACCTCAGATGGGTGAGGTATCGTGCTCAGACTATTATGATGCCATATCATGCTGTTCTACTAGTTATTATGGAGCTTGTTGCTGAAGGAGATGTTCCTTATACCATCCTTCACCCAGATATGCCCACTGATTTGGAAGAGCTACAGAAGTCCTGGATCCAACTGAATGGGCAAAGAGATACCTTTGAGGCTCAGTTTAGAGCTAGCCAAGAAAAAGTGTTAGAGCTAACAAAGCAACTTCACGAGGAGCGGAACCTCAACACATACCTCCACACCAAGAGGAAGCATACATGGAAGACTTAGTTCTCAGATGTTTTATTTTCTTTATAAATTTTGTTTATTTTAATTTGTAAGCCCAAGGGGCAATTTTATTTCAAGCCTACTAATAAGAGTTTTGTTTTTGTTTGTTTTAACAAATTTAAATCCTGTGGTCCTTGAAAACATTGCATATACATCTACATACCATATCATTGCATGACAGGTTTTCACAACAGGTTTTTCATCTTCTCGCTATTTAATTCACCAGAAATGGCTCTCGAACAATCTGTCAAAGATCTCCAGGCCCAGATTGCTCAATTTCAAGGGGTGATCCTGAATTTGTCAAAGGGGCAAGAAGAGTTGAAAGTATTCCTCTCTAAGGACATGAAAAAGAAGAATCCTGAAGATAGCAGGGGTGATCAATTGGAACAACTGCAAGCTGAGATAGCAGAGATAAGAATCCAGATGAATGGCCAGGTGGCTCTTATCTAGAGCTTATCCCAGGGGAAAGAAAAGCTGAGAATATTTATCAATAAACTTCAAGATAACAGAGTCGGGAATCAAATCATCAGTCAACCTCTGATGAAACAAGTTGACTTTGTTGAAAGGAAGATAAGGATAAGAGAAGGAAAGAGACATGTTACTATTGATAGTTTTCCAATTGAAGAAAGAAATTCTTGTAAGGTTAATCAACCTCGACATAAGGAATGTAGAAGACAATTCATCCAATTCAACACGTCAATGTCACAAATTTTACAATGCTTGCTGGAGATGGAGCTAATTTCTTTGGAAAATTCTCCTAGAAAACCCAATACTTCTTCCCCTCGCTATAATCCCAATGCAAGGTGTGTGTATCACTCCAACTGTCTTGGACATGACACTGATAATTATTGGGCATTGAAGAATAAGATTCAAGACCTGATTGACAAAGGAATCCTCGAGGTTATGCCAGAAGATCAAATTGAATTCTCCTATCGTCCATCAAACATTGAAACTGTCAGACAAATCACCTAAGGGAGAAAGAAAGAAAGCTCACCAACCCCTGCTAAAGTTTGGGATACCTTGTGACAGCCCAGTGGCAAATTTTATTTCATGGTAAAATGTATTTCTCCTGAAAGTTCACAGATTGCAATCGAAGATATTCAGCCAACTGGATGGGACATCATTTGATTTATTTAGTTGTAATTTCCTTTGTTTGCTCAAACACTTACTATTACGCCGAACTTTGTTTTACATTAATGCATTGCATATGTTTGTCTTGAATTAATCCATTTGTTTCACTATATTTAAAAACTATGTTTTTTACCTCACTTTTTGTGATATTTAACTCTTGATAAAGTTGTAAGCCTTTAGAGGGAGGATGACGAAACAATACCATAATCTTATGTAGTATGCTTTTGAACAGACTATGCTGACGATGTACATGCATTGTTTCAATTCCTATACATTGGGGATATAAGGAAGTTAATCCCTAGTTAACCCTTTTGAGCCAAAGAAGTAGGAGTTTTTCTTTCTCAAGCAAGTTAAAACCCTTATTTATAACCCGGGGCAGGGTAGTTACTCGGTTAAATCAATTACGCCAATTGTCTGTATTGTACACAGCTAATGATGGCTCCTTGTAATCATTAAGCCTGACAGTCAATATCTAGCAAAAGAAAAGCTCACTAAGTCAAAACCTATGAAGGAGACTTAGTAAAAAGAAATTGACATCCCGCTGACTATAATCTTGAAATAAACAGTTCAGGAAAAAGGAAGGGATAACAAAATCAAAAGAAAAAAGAGGTCACTACAAATCCTCAACAAAAAAAAAGAGATGACTTACTTTTCAAATAAAGTTCTGGTTTCTGGACCATCACAAATGTCAGTGTTACAATTCCAAACTCCTTTGGAGCCTCAATGCATAAGTTAACCGAACATAGGATTGAAGGACATCACGAAGAATGGGTTGGGAACAAATAAAATTTGAGCCTTTATCTTTTGTTTCTTAAACCGTGAACCAGACCACGTTACAACCCTTTAAAAGTCCTAACTGAAGCATGGTTAGTTCGAAAGTGTACTGCTACAAAAAGGTATCCTGACTCCTTTAGGGCTTATTATAAATCTTGAGTTAATATCATAGTTTTCATAAACATTGTTTTACTAAAATAACTCTTTTTCAAAACTTCAAGACAGGCATAAGCATTGCATTTTTAATATCATTGTTTGCATATAACTAACTGTTTGACAACAGAGAAACTTACATGATAAATATTCAATAAACCAAAGTATTCTAGATAGACAAAGTTGCTTCCTGAATCAAAGCCAATGTATACAAGGGAGCATAGTCATTATCTCCCAATCAAGGGGGCATACCATGTTACTGTCCAATTAATTTGGCTCAATCAGGTCAAGATTCAACTATTCTTAAGTAGCCAGGGGCAAGTCTCCTCATCTATCTCAATTACCAAAGGTAACATTACAAAGTTCACGATGCCAGAGGCATATTATTGTGGGGCATTCTGCTTATTTCTCTCAAGGTAGCTCCTTTTAGATACTTCCAATATGGGACAAATCATCCTCAACTAAGGGGCAACACTCTCTTTCCAAATCTAATACACGGAGTGTATATGGTCCATCACAGTCTGAAAGCACGTTCCTCTCATTATATTGCCTTGATATTGGATTCTCAGCATAAGCCATTGTGGAAATTAACTGTATGCGCCAGTAGTATCAGATGGTGTCAGTATCATGTCTTAGGATTCAGTCATGATAATTCCTAGAGAATTACTCGGGGAAGTCGAGAATCTCAGAAGTCCTAAATCCATTGGTTACTTTGAATAAGTATACGCCTTCAAAATAGATATAATCCTATTTTCGAATTCAGGTTTACTTTTCCCTTTTTATTTAAGCGAAAACGTCTGTTGATTATGTTTGAATGCATATATGCTTTTAAATATGATTGATGTTTACCAGAAATGCATAAAATATGATAATAGTATTTACCAAGGACGATCGGAGATAGGAATCCAACGAATCTTCGTCGGTTCATCCCCACGGAGTAATTCTTATGGATATTCTTACAGAATACTTCAGGTAGTATCTTGTACTTCTAACTCTACGAAGTCTTCAAGCAATTTCATTTCAAATATAATATATGCTCCAAAGAATTGATACTTGACCAGATAAGTCTCCCGGAGCAATGTCCATCTCTTTTATCCTCAGTCGGGATATTCAGGAACTTAATCATTCAATAAGAAGTATGACGAATGAAAACGGGAGGTTCTAAGTATGATATTCCAAAACAAGACAGGAACGAAGTCTTCATATTCCTCAGCAATGAATCGGGATTTATTTTCCCCAGCCAGCAATTGTTCTACGAAGCTACTCATGTGCTTCAATTACATAATTCATACATATATCATTTACATCATATCATACGCATACAACATTCTCATGATATATCATCTTCCAAAGTGTTATATACATCATGATATTTTCATAGAACTAACCTTGTTTTTCAGGTTAATTCCCCAGCAGACGAACGTCATCAACAACTTATACCTTGGGTTGCTTTATCCTCCCAAACATTATATCATAACACCTTGGGCTGCTTTATCCTTCCAAAAGTTATATCACAATACCTTGGGCTGCTTTATCCTCCCAAAAGCTATATCACAATACCTTGGGCTGCTTTATCCTCCCAAAAGCTATATCACAATATCTTGGGCTGCTTTATCCTCCCAAAAGCTATATCACAATACATTGGGCTGCTTTATCCTCCCAAAAAGTTATATCATAATACCTTGGGATGCTTTATCCTCCCAAAAGGTATATCATAATACCTTGGGTTGCTTTATCCTCCCAAAATCTATATCATAATACCTTGGGCTGCTTTATCCTCCCAAAAGCTATATCGCAATACCTTGGGCTGCTTTATCCTCCCAAAAGCTATATCACAATACCTTGGGCTGTTTTATCTTCCCAAAATTTATATCACAATACCTTGGGCTATTTTATCTTCCCAAAAGCTATATCACAATACCTTGGTCTGCTTTATCCTCCCAAAAGCTATATCACAATACCTTGGGCTGCTTTATCCTCCCAAAAGCTATATCATAATACCTTGGGATGCTTTATCCTCCCAAAAGCTATATCACAATACCTTAGGCTGCTTTATCCCCCCAAAAGCTATATCACAATATCTTAGGCTTCTATAAACCCCCAGGATAATCTTGGACTGCTATATCCCCCAAGATTGCATCAATTTACTCTTTGGACCGCTCTATCCTCCAAGAAGTATATCTGAAGAATTTTCTCTCCGAATGGCATCTTTAAGCCCATTCAAGCAATACAACCAACCAACAATGTTACTCTACGCACCGGCGAGTGCAAATTTTTGGGTTTTTATGTTCAATCCCCTTCAACCTTCTAGTCACGAATGGCGTGCATGCCAATCTAACTCCTCGGGTTTCAGAAAATTGAACAGGGGCAGTTGTTGTACCCCAAAAGTTTCCCTCCCACAATCAAAGCAATGTGTCTCAAGAGTTATCTCAAGGTTCACAAGGTTCACCATTGGTCAAAAGGATTAAAGACAAAGTATCCTCCTAAACAATGGATTCAGAACTAGGGTTTTGAATTTCTTCAATCTAAATGGACTTCCAAGGCCTCAAGTGAGCTTCATGAAATCCCACATACCTTAAAGAATCCCCATGTCAAGTTTCAGAGCTTTCCCAATAAGTTAGACCAGTCAAATGTTCAGATATCCAAAAATCAGTCAACTTGGTAAAAAAGTCAAACTGAGGTCAATTGTGGTCAACTTAAAGTCAAACTTCAAGATTTTTTGTCAACATCTAGATTATGAGGTAAAATTTATCATTTGATCAAGAGTTGATCATGATTCATCAAGGAAATCTCAGATCATCAAGAATCAAGAAGTTTCTAAATTAGGGTTTCACAGTAAAAGTCAATTGAACTTTGACCAGCCATAACTTTCACATACTTCATCAAAAATCTCCCCTCCAAATCACATTTTGAAGGAAATTGAATTCTCTACAACTTTGTGTCTCACAAGCCAAGGCCAGAAATGCTTAATTTGGAAGGTATGAGCTAAAACATTATAGGTCCTTTTGAAAGTCAACAAAAAGTCAACTTTTTCCAAAGCTCATAATTTGAAAATGGTAAAAGATATGGACATGGGACCAAAATGTTTTGTTAGAGGACTCTCTAAGATTTCTAAAAAGTCCAAGAACACCTTCATAGCCTTAAAATTGAGGGAGTTATGCCTTGTCAAAGTTGGGAAATTTTCAAAGGTGTATGAAGCAAAAAAAAAGGTCTAAACTTCAAAATTTTCCAAATGGGCCCATGAAATTGCAACCCGATCTCAAAGATAAAGTCATACACAACCCATTGATCAATTATCATGATTTTTATAATTTATTTTATATTATTTTTGGATTTTATTATTAAAATTCAATTTTAATAGAAATCAAATATGAAAATCAAATATTTGATCTCATGACTTATTTTGGGATCAAATATCTGATATTCAAAGTGATTAAGACTATCCAATTTCGTGCAAGGCCATTATGGAAAGGATTGGTTTGATTTTTTGACCAAAATAACAAGCTTATTTCTTCATGATCAAGTAACCTCAATCCTTGATCCAAAGCTCGATATTTTGACCTAATATCATTACATACATATACACAAACAAAAACAAACACCAATGGACGAAAATCAACAGCCACATACATCATCCAAACTTCAAAAAATTCTCAAAAAAGCACCAATTTGGTTTCTTACTTGCAGGTGATATCAAGGCGTTTTAAAGGTTGAGACATGATCCTTGATGTCTCTTGATGCTATCTCCATCATCTACATCATCTAAAACATCCACATATGCCGTGACAGAATCATCATTATACATGCTTCAATATTTTTTTGATTTTATATTTCTAACTCTTATAAATTGATTTCGTTGCTCGATTCATGTTTTGTATGACCTAAGGATGTTATCTGGACTGTTTGATTGAAAATTCATTGCAGGTTTAAGAAAACGCCATGGTTAGGGTTCTTCACCCTCGTTTATGGCTTTCCAATATAAGCCATATAAATGACTTCTAAGACCATATTCTTATCCTCTGGACTTTTGGTAATTGAATGGTCCTATTATTGAGAAGAAATTGTACGTTTAATGATGAATTTGAGAAACATAGGTTCACCTGCAAAAATAAATTCGCAGGAAGAATCGTAACTAAATTTGCAGGAGTTTTTGCAGGTAATTTGAAGAAGATGAAGCTGATGGCGCCAAACTGAAGGATTCAAATTTAAGTTTTCCCTTTTATTATATTATTTCTGTTTTATTTCACCAAAGGCTGAATAGCCTGGTGGTCAGCATGCGCTTGTATTATGCATTAGGACCTGGGTTCGATCCCAGGTCCCCCCCACCTTTTATTATTTTCTTTTATTTGTTCAAACTTAATATATTATTTTCTTGGCCCAGGTATTATTCACTACCACGCGCTGGTTCAAATGGCAAGAGTTGGGTTTGGTTATCCTGAGGGCAAGGGTTCAAGTCTTGCCTCAGGCTTTTTGGTTTCAATTTTTTTCTTATATCCTTTATTTTTATTTTATATATAATTATAATTTTTGTTCTAATTCTTTCACCTGCGTACAGGTGGTGTAGTGGCTGAAGGGTTTTATTGGCAAAAGCAAGGGAAAAGGTTCAACCCTTGGCCCCAACATTTTGGTATCTCTAACTTTATTTTTTCCTTTTTTATCAAATTATTTATTTTCTTTGAATTTCCTTATTATTATTATTATTATTAAACTAATTTCTAAAAGATAAGACAAAAAAAATTTTTAAGAAACTTATTTTTTTTATAAACCTCTTTTTATAATTTATCTCTTTTAATTTTATTCTATTTTATAAATTAAAATAAAATTTATTTTCGTATTTAACCTTAAAATTTTCTAAAATAAAACTTTTTTTATTAAATCCTAATTAAACCCTAAAAATGTTTAACTTTAACCCTAAAATTTTCTTTAAACCATAATCTTTTCTCGAACTCTTTTTTCTTTCAAAACCTTTAAAAATTCTCTCAAACCCTAAACCTTTGTCCTCATTTTTATGTTATTCATATAACCTGCCTTGTTATTGTTGCTCTGAAACTTTTATCATGTTTTTGTCACCATTATAACTATGTAACTGTCTCTCACTTGTAAACTTTTATATTTATATTTTTCGCCTCATAATTATGTAATTGGCCCGAAGCATTGTAATAGTTTAGGAATTTCTTATTTTTGCCTAAAATTTTCTGCCATTTATTTTTCGTTTAATAATTGCGTGGTTAGTAAATAGGGAGTGTAAAACCTAATTGAAATTAATATGGACTTAGATAATTTAATTAAAAAATATTAAATATCTGAATAAAATCACTCACACACGTAAGTCGATCGTTCTACGATAGCGCGTCTGCACCTCATAGGGTTACCCTTCTTAAAGTTGCCTTTATATGGTCAAGTCCCTCGAAAGTGGGGTGTCTTAAGCAAAATTCATACAAGTATAAATCATATAGTCCCTCCCCGGTTTAAAAGATCAAGTCCCTACGATGTTGCATACGATGTTGCCTACGATAATTATCTTGTCCCTTCGATTAAAGATGATAGTCTCTCCCAATTGCTAAAGACACCCCTCAAGTTGCCTTCATTGACCATACGATGACCCTACGCCCGTCCCTTAATAAAATCCAAGGTAATGACTACCTATTCCTTAATAATAGGGATAGTCTTACCCTTGAAAGAATATAAAAGAACATGAATGACTTAGTCTAGGGTAGGAACTCAAAGGTATTGGCTCACACCCTTTAAAATACTTTTCATACCTCACAATTTTCAAACATTTTCAAAACAAAGGCTTTGATACTCGATGCTACGCTCATTGAGATCCTAATCTTGGGGGGGTTTGGTTGGAAAGTAAGTTGCCTACTGAACAACAACCCTTGAGAAGTATCAGTGATATTGAGATCCCTTAGAACCTGGTTACTTTTGTAGGACAAGATGAACCAACTAAACTTCAAGGGGAGGGTACTTACCTTTAAACCTCATGCAAGCCTTTAAACCTAGGGCTATGGTATGACTTGTTTGTGTATGCCACATGTTTGTGATTAAATATAACATCATAACATCATGACATCATAAGCATAGCATTTTCACTAACCATTTCAAGGACCAAAGGATTTATCTTTGTTCTTTGTTGCAGTTCATGGCTTCTGCTCGTAGGAATACTATCCGGATCAACTTCGTATGGATACCTTCTAAGCTTAAGGAATTGGTATCTAAAGTTTCTAAAAGCTCCCAATTCATCAAGAGACATGGTTATCAGCTGGATCTAGTTACTTCAGGGTTCAATGAAGACATGATGAGTACCCCATACTACGTGATCATCGACACATGGTTTCAAACAAAGGTCTCATAGTTACTGACTATTCTCAACTATTTACTGGATGTGTCATTCGTTTGACAATCATTCAACTCCATTGAGAAAGTCTATTATGAGTGATGTCTTCATATCAAACTACGCAAAGGAAAACCCCTCGGTGCCCCTTACTATGTGACTATCAATATGTTTTCGGGCCAAATGGTTCAAGGTTCTAAAGGTCCTTAGAGTCGACGATCCCAATGAAACACTGATCTTCTGCGCCATAAATATGACAACCGTCAGCATTCACACTAGAATCTACTCCAAGCAAGGTCTTCATATCGACTGCCTACGAAAGCAGTTCTCGGGAGCCCATACTACTCAAACTCTCCTAATTTTTATGTTTATCCTCATAAGCTCGGGTATAAATCCTTTCCCTTAAGTTTCTTTTGCAATTAAAGTATCGATCCAATATCATAATACCAAAGAGCCAAAAGATATATATAATATAGAAAGCGATAAAGAAAGCAATAAAAAACACAAGTAACACATAAAGGCAAACATCCAAACAAACGTAGAACAACCTAAACTAGGCTTGACTTGCATAGGGATGAACTAGTCCCCAGTAGAGTCGTCAGCTGTCGCACCCCGAAAAATACGACCTTGCGATAAACAACTGCGCATTTGGCTGACATGAGAGTCGCCACCTAATTCTGATTTATTCCGAAAAGGGGAAAGGAAAGATATAGATAAAACCCATCAAAAAAGAGGATAAAGACAAAGTTCGTTGCAACCATTTCCTAGGTTCATAAGTTGATTATGCAATGGGGAGGTATTAGCACCCCCTCACATCCATCGTACTCGATGGGAACCATCTAATTTTTCATGCGCAAAAGTATTCCTAATGAGTTACTTGCTAAGGGAAAAGAGCTTGATTAAGAGTTTGATTGATCCTAGGTGCTCAACAAGGATTGAGATCCTCGTGCCTACGTACTCCCTCGTGCAATGGGAAATTCAGAGCTTCGTAGTTTGGCCCACTACGGTTGGTTGGTTATTTGCTTTATTACCTTTATTTGCAAAAAAAAGGATTTAGGAGTTGAATTGAACTAAAGACTGTAGGTAGACTATTTCACTCAATAATCCAAATGTCTTGCATCAAAATAATCGGAGTGAGTAATGGGAGATCTATTATCCCCCTTCTACCACTTAAGGCTCGTGGTGTACAATTCTTCTCGTATTATTAAAATGTTTTGTTATATATGACCTCTTGATGTTAGATCAAGGGTTTGGGTCTAAAAGAGACATATTGGTTTTTTAGGGAGGCCGATGGCGAGGCACGATGTGCTCGACTTACTGGTAAATGCAAATGAAGGTTTATTGTTTGAATGGTTAGGTGGATCCGGTTCCTAGTCCCGAAGGGTGCTCCTAGCAAGACGAAACTATAACCGAAAAAGAAAGTGTGAGTGTGTGAATGCAACTACTTGGAGTTGGACCAAAGGTTCTGTCTCTCCCACCAAATGAGGCTAAGGTCAAATGGGGTACAGACGTGAACGGTCGGTGAAAGGAGAAAGGAATGAATAGAGTCGCTAGCTAGGCATTTTTATCCCGAAGGAAAGGTAATGCTGCATAGACCTGGGAAGATATGGATAAGACGGTCGCGAACCAGAGAGACTGAGAAAGGGGGTTGGTTACAATCTGAGAAGGTACTAGCACCCAGATTGTCCGCCGTACTCGACGGGATCCACGCTTAAAAGATTTGTGTTTTAAAGGGGTAGTGTCAGGGCAATTTGTGTATCAAAGCTGGAAAGAATGCAAGTGTCAGTGTAAAAGAGATGTGAAGTGTATAAAGGGAAGTGTCAGTGTAAGAACAGGAGTATGAAGCTCAAGACTATGAGGCTTAAAGAATGATGCTGGAAGGAGGGGGAATATACAGAGACTTTTGTTCGATAACTGTTAAGTTATGCCTATGTATCCTCTCGTGCAATGAGGAAGTCAGAACACCGTAGTTTGACCCAAAGAGACTGAAAATAAATTGACTTATGAACTGCTTACTTGTCTATGCTCAAGTGTATGACCTGTCTGGCTCAGGTGCAAACTGTCTTGCATTAGACGGAAGAAGCGAGTTCTCGTTTGTGAGTGAATGAGGTGAGAAAAGAATCCCGGAGGAGACGATTATTGTTTGTTTTTTGTGTTTTCAGTCTTTTATTGCTTTTGGATTTGTCATAAGTTAATGAGCTTAAGCCTAAACCAATGGGTTAGTAAACTCATCACATCCTCCCTCTGATTAGGGGTAATGAGAATACCTTAAGTATGAAGTAAGCACCTCAAACTCAATTACCATGATGTAGGATTAAGATCATTAACCTACTTGTGATTATTTATATGTTTTTGTTTAGTGTTAAGTAATGAGTTTAAGCCATAATCAACGATTTAATGGACCCATTACACCATCCTAATAGAAGGATAATAGATGAGAACATTTAAGCTGAGGAAAACTCCTCAACTTAATCCATGATTAGGGATTAACCTCATGACAAAACAAAGCCTTTATTAAATGGATTTTAGTTAATGATAAGGTTAAGAAATGGATTTTATGGTTTGTAAGACAAACTTGAGGGGGACTTGTCCATTAACACTAGGGTTAGTCCTTCTTAACCAGTTAAGGAAGAATTAGAACCCTAATGCAAGGCCCAAGTTACAAGCTTGATGTATTGATGATTATTAAGTGGATTGATTAAAGTATATAAACACATTAAGGGTTTAACACTTAGGATTAAAGTTATACACTCCATCCTAATAGAAGGATGCAGGCATAACCCATATCACAAAGCCTTAAAGCCTTAAGGGTTTAGTCCTTGATTATGAGATGAGAGGAGAAGACTCAAAAGATGACACAAAGGTAAAAGCTAAATGGGGGGATTAATCAAACCTAATTGTTATCATGCTTGGTTATTCCTAGGGTTAATGAGGTTTGCAAGAAGATCTTCAGAGAAACCACCAGGAAGGAAGCAGATGGAAGGAGCAAGAAGCAAAGAGAAGCAAAACAACTTGCTTCACTTAAGAAGACAAGTTGCTTGAAGAAATAAAGTAAGAGATGAACATGAATGAGCAAGCTCACTCTAATACAAATACAAAAATGCATCAAAGATGCAAGAGAGATGAGAAGAGATTGTGAGAAGTGAAGGCAAATTCACTTCTCAAAACAACTTACCACCTGAAAAGTTAGCCAAAAGAAATGAAATGTCATGATGCAAACCAAAGTCAGAAGCATTTACATGATGTTAATGATGCTATGAGATGATACAAACATAAGGCAAGACATGATAATGATCATACAAGGACATGGATGCAGATGAAGCATGCTTTGAACCATGAATGTACATGAAAAGTTATGAAATGCAATGGACATATAACATGGAAAATGAAAGATGCGATGATCAGACATGATTCTAATATGTCCTAAGATGTATTATGGATCATGTGGATGCACAAAATGTCATGGCAAGCCATTGGATGCAAGCAAAAGAGAAATGGATGCAAAGGAAGGCACAAATTAGGGTTACATGCATCATGCAATGCAAAAAATCCAAAACCAGAAGCAAATGACATGATAAAAAATTGAAAATGCAATCAAAGATACCCTAAACCTATACAAGCTCACTGCCCAAAGAAGGGGACCCAACTCTTAACCTAGTGCAAGTTATGAATTTCCTAAGATTGCTAGGGTTTTGGGATACCTCATCAAGAAAAATATCAAACAAATTGAAAATGCAAGATCAATTCAAACCAATTTTATCCTATAAACTATATGCCATGAAGAATGCAATGCAAGAAGAACCATCATCAAACTCTCAATGGTTAGGAAGAAAGGATTTTTCAAAGGTTGAACAAAAATATTGCCTTAAAATGAAATTAATTCCAATGAAAATGATCAAAAGGCATCAAGAACAAAAAAGAAATTTGGTTTGAGAGTTGGATAATGTTTCTAAATGTTTCTAAATGCCATGTGAATTTTTTGGTGATTTTTAAATACCTAAATGCATTTTTAATTAATTAATGTTCATTAATTAATTAAAAATAAACATTTAAATGATTTAAAAATAATTTTTTATGCAAAAAATAAAATAAAAATCATTTTCTGATTAAGAATAATATTTGAAACAAGAGTGTAAAGGGAAATATTTTTAGGATTTTTCTAACTATTTTAAAATAAATATGAAAGATAAATGAATAAAAATGAAATAAAAATGAATTTAAATGGAAAGTATGCAGGATCCAAGGCTGAGATTTAAACTGGGAGAAGGAGGGAAGACTGCGCGCGTCATCCAACGGCTGTAATTCAAACTGAACCAATTAACATAAAAACCTGATTAATTAAACTAATGACGTGGATTAGGGCTTAATGAAAGGATCCAGGCCATTTATATGCGCGGGAGTCAACAAAAGTCCACCAGATCTAAGGCCCAGATTCAAACTAAACCCTAAACGCAATTAATGACTTAATGACATTCAGGTGGCCGGAAATGACCTCCGGTCATCTTCTCCGGCCACACCTCCTCTGAGAATTTCTCAAATCACTCCCCAGGCCATTTGTGGAGCTCTAAAGCTCCAGATCACTTCCTCTCACCTCCCTAAACTCATCCCTAACCTCAAAAACAATTTATCTCTCACCATTAACAAGATTCGAAGCAAGGTTCAAAAATGGTAGAAATTTCAGACAAGCCATACACACTCATTTCTCAACCATTTTCGAAAATTTAAAGTTCAGTGTGACCAGGGAAGCAAGCTTAATCATTTAATAACTTAAAACAAAGCTTCTGGAAAAATGAATTTCAGTGGCTACCTGAGTTGAAGCTTTCAATCCAGGAGCTTTTTGACCAGTTCCTTGCTTCCAATCACCTCTACTGACCTCCCTCAAGTGTTTGTAAAGCTTGTTTGGAGTTTATTTTGGCTGGTTTGTGAGATTGATGGAGTTCTGTTCAGAGAGGGAGGAAAATCGTATTTGAGTTTCAGGGGGTTTCAAGGTAAGGTGAAGGGTGGTTTATGCTCTATGGAGCTTTTCTGAATGAATGGTGAAGTTGGTTTCAAGGTTTGATGATTGTGTGATGAGATTCGAAGGAAAGTGCATAAGAGGTGAAAACTTGAAACTATGGCTTATGAGAGAGATCAGGCTTGTGTGTTATCAAAATGAACCCTTGGAGTGTGCTTGTAAGGCCTGGATTGGGCAGAGAGTGGGTGGTGGACTGTTGTGATTGGTATGGGTGTTTTTGCCAAAAAGTCAAAAGTGTTGTACTTGAGGTATGGGCAATGGTGTAGCTGGCTCATTGGCTTGTCCTGGCTCAGCTGAGATTAAGGATGTCCATGGAATTGGTTTTGAGACAATTCAGCAAGTTGAGTGAAGTTTATGTAGTGTTTTGCAAATTTGTGAACTTTTGGCCCCTTTGGAATTTCTTAATGCACAAGTCATGAAATTGGACAAATCTTTGGTACATTCTGATTTTTAGGCATTGGTTTATGTTTGTGCAAAGGTTAGAAGTTCATTTGAAGTCACATTTTGCCTTGGCAAGAGGTTTTGCAACTTTGCCTCTTTGGTGCAAAACTTGAAATTATGTGATTTTTCCCAACTTTGACAAGCCATAACTTTTGATCCAAAATGAATTAGAATGAGTTCTTGTACTTTTTGAAAATGGAATGATCCATTCTACAACTTTCATGACCAAAGTTTTCTCATTTGAAGCATATTTGAATCAAAAAGAAAGGGTTGAAAAACTTTCCCAAAATGGCAAGTTTCCATTACAAGTCATTTTCCCAAAAAGGCAACTTTGCAAATGGCTTGAAATTCTTCAATTTTATGAACTTATAACATCTTCTATGATCAAATAAAGACCATACACATTCAAAATGATGAAGAACACCCTTTGGTTGGGTCATTGGGGGCCTCAGATGCCCTGATTTTGCACTGACTTGCTCAAGAAGTCAACTCTTGATCAGATGCCTTCCCCATGGAATTTCTTCATGAAAATTGATATGCATGATCCTTATACCATATAGAGACCAATAGAAACAAGAATGACCAAAAAATTTGGAGTTATGGCCTCTGAAACCAAAACCCTAATTCTAGGTCATCTGTGCAGTTAAACCTGGCCCTGCTTCCATGCCATTCTCAGTTCTTGTGATTCCTTGACTTCCTTGACTTTGTGAGGATATGATATGATGTTTTAACATTTATGTACCCCCTTGAAGTGATTGATGACCTTTGGAGTGTCTCAAATGGCTCTGGGATAGCTCAGATCACAAACTCTAGATGCAGATGACTTAGAAACAATGCAGTGAAGCAAATATGCAATATGAGGTGCTATGATTGACCTTATGCATATGAAAAGATCACAATCCATGGTGTGAATGGGTGAGGGAAAATTTGGGGTGTTTACAGCTGCCCCTATTCAAACATGAGTTAGTTGTGTAGGATGTAAGCGGCGGCTTAACAGGCAAACAAGATAACTTGTGGTTGAATACCAAAGACAGTCCAAAATTTGCACTCACAGAATGAAGAAGAAAAGGGATATAGATTGTAAAAGGAAAATAAAGTATAATTATAAAGTGCGGGTGACGGAGGACGACCGTCGAGCAGAGGACGACTGCTGGAGATAAATCAATGACGGGGACGACCAACAAGCTGGGGAAAGATGCGGGAAATAAAGCAATGACGGGGACGGCCGACAAGCTAGGGATATAAGAGATTATGATGGGGACGTCCATCAGGCCCTTCTGGGGATTATAGGTAAATGATGGGGACGACCATCGGGCTGAAGAGGTAAATGATGAGGTACGGTCATCAAAGGTGAAGGACGATCACCTGGCAGGGTACGGCTGCTCTGTTGGGGATAAGATGAGGGACGGTCATCCAACGGTGAAGGACGATCATCGGGCAGGGCACGGCTGCCAAAAGTATCGCGACATAGGACGAATGTCGGATAGAAAAGGTTGACGATGGGGACGGCCATCGGATAAGCATGATGAAGGACGATCATCAAGAGGTGAAGGACGATCACCTAGCAGGGTTCGGCTGCTCTGAAGGTATCATGACATAGGACGAATGTTGGAAGGAAAAGGGGTTCTAATGAATAGAGACTCCACTGGGGGTGATGAAGGACGATCATCAAAAAGGTGAAGGACGATCACCCGACAGGGTACGGCTGCCGAAAGGTATCATGACATAGGACGAATGTCAGATAGAAAGGAGATAATTTAATGGGATTTGCTGGGACTCTTCTGGAGAGCGGTAGACACAGACGGGTGTCTAAATTCAAGGAGACAAAAGTGTTTGACACGGTGTATAGATTAAAGATGCGGACGAGTATCAGTAGAAACAAACGCTTGACGCATGTTCAGAGATGATGATACGGAGGAGTATCAACTGGTTAACAAAGAACACGGACGAGTGTCGGATCTGAGGGGATTTAAGTGGTACATACAAGATACGGACGAGTATCTGTATAAGTGAAAGGTGTGAGTGAGACACATAAGAGTGCTCAACTTGCTAGGGAAAGCATGACACGGACGGGTGTCAGAAAAAGTGTATTATAGACAAGTATTTTGATTTACAAAGTGCATGGGTAATTATGTCGGGGAGGGTGACACGGACGGGTGTCAAGGAATTGTATAGATGTGTACACATGTATTGTGAGTGCAAAGGGGATGCTTTGGCTTTCTGTTGGGGATATGGCACAGACGAGTGTCAAAAAGAGTATCTGTATAAGTGTCTGTTTGTAAGGACTGCTCGGGCGACTTTACTGGGGAACGATGACACGGACGAGCGTCAAAAGGAGTGTGTATCTGTATATGTGAGTGTAAGGCAAATGCTTTGGCTCTCTGGCGGGGAATTGTGGAATATTCTATATATCGTTGATGGATTGTCTACATTTACAAGTGTTTGATTCAGAACATGGTTTATGATTATGCAACATGTTTGATTTTTGCCGTAATGCTCCGTATTAGACGGAATGCTACGCTCTGTGGGGAAAATATGATGCGAATGCCATGATTATGCAAAGATGCCGATCCGGGATTCGGATCCCGCTGCTGTGGAGATCTCTGGCTGATCTGTTTGAAGTGGACATCCCAGCTAGGGATGGAGATCATTGGTAGATCTGATATGACTCTGCTCGGGGAAGTAGATCACTGATAGACCTATCTCGGTAATGAGGAACCCATCTGGGGTTTGTAGAAGCTTTCTTCACTCTGTTGTGAGATCCTCAGGCGTTGCTTTTCTGGATAGAGGTTGAAACTCTGCGGGGAGATAGTTTCCTGTTTGTGCACTTGGCTGGGGAAGAAGAAAGATCACTGAAAGATCCTCCTAGAGATTTCTGCGGGGGGTCCTGTTGAGGATGACACTTGACAACTCAGCTGGGGATATGAGCATCTTCTGGTACATTCCCTGAAGGAAATGTTAGAGAAGTGATGCCTGGCAACTCTGATGGGGAGAAAGCATCTCTAGTGCTATTTGGAAGGTGCTGGGGGAACAACGATTTGAGCAGCCTACTGGGGAGAAGCCTTCATGCCCCATGTTGTGCTTTGGACACCCGCAATCTTGTAAAGAAACACACAAGTACCTCAAGGTATCCCTTACTGGATTCCGTCATAGGAATTTAGACATTCCTAGGAGTAAATATATTTCCTGCAAGCACGTATTTTTAGAAAGGAAGCATCTGTATTTATGCAATCAATATCTTAAGGACATCGGACATTTTGCAAATGAAAAATAAAATGTACGAGACAAGATATGACTGGAAATCTGATCTTATTAATTTGTGTGCTCTGAATTGGCAAGATACAGCCAAAGAAACGGATCCCCTGAAATGAGGAAATCGTTACAAATTGAGAAACAAAAAGATGCTGGCAATGTTGATGACACTTCAAGGAGCTTCCCTTTTGCTATGACTCGTATGACATTTGATGTTCTTCTCGTCTTGCTTTCTGAAGAGGGCTGATTCTGACCGAAGCTTGGACCTTTCGGAGCTTGCCAGGTTGTAAGTGATACAGACGAATTCAGAATGCAGTTGTTCGCTTATTCCCTCATTTTGCGTGGATCGCCCTTTCGGGTTTTCAATCCACCGGGATACCCATTTTTGCCTGAGTTGTCCAATGCGGCTTTTCAACTCGGCAGGTGTACATTTTTTTATTTATTTTCCCTTATTTTTGCCCGAGCCTTTTATTCTGTTTTTGACTCGCCGGGATGCCCTATTTTTGCCTGGACTTACATTCTGTTTTTATGTCCAGCGGGTCATTTTATGCGAAGTATTTTTTAACTGCATCTGAATTCACGGGGGACAGGAAGTCTTCTCCATCCATAGTACTGAGCATCAGTGCTCCTCCCGAGAAAACTTTCTTTACTACGAATGGCCCTTCATAGTTCGAAGTCCACTTGCCCATGTGGTCTGTATGAGGAGGAAGGAGTCTTTTCAGTACAAGATCTCCTACTTGGTACTCTCGGAGCCTTACTTTTTGATCGAAGGCTTTCTTCATTCTCTTCTGATATAACTGCCCATCACAGATTGCAGCTAATCTCTTTTCTTCAATCAGACTCAGTTGTTCGTATCGGGATCGGACCCATTCTGCTTCATTCAGTTTAACATCCATTAGTACCCGCAAGGAGGGTAATTCAACTTCAACAGGTAGGACTGCCTCCATACCATAAACAAGCTGATACGGTGTTGCCCCAGTGGATGTTCGGATTGACGTACGGTACCCATGCAAGGCAAATGGTAGCATTTCATGCTAGTCTTTGTATGTAACTACCATTTTCTGCACAATCTTCTTGATATTCTTGTTAGCTGCCTCTACATCGCCATTCATCTTTGGCCTGTAAGGAGAAGAATTGTGGTGTTGGATCTTGAAGTCCTGGCACAGTTCTGCCATCATTTTGTTGTTCAAATTGGAACCATTATCAGTAATGATTCGCTCGGGAACTCCATACCGACAGATGATGTCTCTCTTGAAATCAGGCTACCACTTGCCTTGTAACATTTGCATAAGAAGCTGCTTCAACCCACTTGGTGAAATAGTCAATAGCAACCAGGATGAATCTGTGGCCGTTTGAAGCAGTCGGTTCAATCTTGCCAATCATATCAATGCCCCACATGGCAAATGGCCAGGGTGAAGACATCACATTCAAAGGATTGGGAGGCACATGCACTTTATCCGCATAAATTTGGCATTTATGGCATTTCCTGGCATAAGCACAACAGTCTGCATCCATTGTGATCCAGTAATATCCTGATCTTAGCAACTTCTTAGCCATTGCATGCCCTCCAGCATGGGTACCAAAAGATCCTTCGTGCACCTCGTGCATCAACAAGTCTGCTTCTGTCCTATCAACGCATCTGAGAAGTACCATATCAAAGTTTCTCTTGTAAAGGGAACCCTCAGTATTCAGAAAGAAACTACCAGCTAGCCTTCTTAATGTCTTCTTATCATTGGAAGATGCCCCGGGTGGGTATGTTTGATCCTCCAAGAAGCATTTGATATCATGGAACCAAGGCTTATCATCCTTAACAACATATGCTGAGAACACATATGCTGGTCTGTCAAGTCTGGACACATAAATCCGAGGCACAAAGTTGGCAGCTTGAACTTTGATCATGGATGAAATGGTAGCCAGAGCATCTGCAAACTGATTTTCATCTCGAGGGATATACTCAAGTTAGACTGTTGTGAAGAAAGTCAATAACCTTCTTGTATAATCCCGGTAAGGTATCAGATGATCTTGGTGGGTGTACCATTTGCCGTTGGTTTGATTAATTACCAGAGCTGAATCTCCGAATACAGTCAAAGTCTTGATCCTGAGGTCAATGGCTTCCTCAAGACCCATAATACAAGCTTCGTATTCAGCTTCGTTGTTAGTGCAGTTAAAGGTGAGTTTTGCCGAGAAAGGCATGTGAACTCCTTTAGGTGTAATGAGTACTGCACCAACACCACGACCATTCATATTAACAGCCCCATCAAACATCATAGTCCATTCTTCTTCTGGGCCAGGCACTTCAGTGTGAACGGGCTCTTCGTGATCTTTTGCTTTAATGAACATGATGTCTTCATCAGGGAAGTCAAATCTCATAGGCTGGTAATCATCAATGGGTTGCTCAGCAAGATAATCAGACAATACACTGCCCTTGATGGCTTTCTGAGATGTGTACTGAATGTCATACTCTGTGAGGATCATTTGCCATCTTGCAACCCGTCCGGTAAGTGCTGGCTTCTCAAATATATACTTGACTGGGTCCATCTTGGATATCAATAAAGTGGTGTGGGTCAACATATACTGCCTTAGTCGACGAGCAGCCCACGCTAAAGCACAGTAAGTTTTCTCGAGCAGTGAATAACGTTGTTCACAGTCGGTAAACTTTTTGCTTAGGTAGTATATTGCATACTCTTTTCGACCAGACTCGTCATGCTGGCCCAACACACACCCCATTGACTCTTCTAATACTGTCAAGTACATGATTAGAGGTCTTCCTTCAACTGGAGGCATAAGGATTGGAGGCTCTTGCAAGTACTCCTTGATTTTGTCAAAAGCCCTCTGGCAGTCTTCATTCCACCTGACCGTTTGTTCTTTTCTTAACAGCTTGAACAGAGGTTCACAGGTCGCAGTAAGGTGAGATATGAACCGTGAAATGTAGTTCAATCTACCTAAGAAACCCCGAACTTCTTTTTCAGTCTTCGGTGCAGGCATTTCTTGAATGGCTTTGACTTTGTCAGGGTCAACTTCAATCCCCTTTTCACTTACAATAAATCCCAACAGCTTACCAGATCGTACCCCGAATGTGCATTTGTTGGGGTTTAACTTCAGCTGATATTTCCTCAGACGCTTGAATAGCTTCAACAGATTTACCAGGTGGTCTTCTTCTGTGAGGGACTTGGCAATCATGTCATCCACATAACATTCAATTTCTTTATGGATCATGTCATGGAATAATGTTACCATAGCCCGTTGATAAGTGGCACCAGCATTCTTCAGCCCGAATGGCATCACCTTATAACAGAACGTGCCCCAGGGTGTGATGAAAGTTGTCTTCTCCATGTCTTTAGGTGACATTTTGATCTGATTGTATCCTAAAAATCCTTCCATGAAGGAGAATACCGAGAACTGAGCCGTATTATCCACCAATACATCAATGTGAGGTAATGGGAAGTCATCTTTCGGGCTGGCTCTGTTCAGGTCCCGGTAATCCACACACATCCTCACTTTGCCGTCTTTCTTAGGCACAGGTACAATATTAGAAACCCATGGTGGATAGCTAGTTACAGCACGGAAACCGGCGTCCCACTACTTTTGTACCTCTTCCTTTATTTTCATTGCCATATCTGGGCGAGTACGGCGCAACTTCTGTTTTACTGGCGGGCAATCTTCTTTCAAAGGCAGCTTGTGCATGACAATGTCAGTGTCCAACCCTGGCATATCTTGATAAGACCAAGCAAAGACATCCACATATTCTCGGAGCATATCAATCAGTTGTTCCTTTATTGAATCTTGCAGGCAGGCCCCGATCTTAACCTCTTTCACGTCTTCTTCCGTACCAAGATTAACAGTTTCAATCTCCTCCCGGTGAGGAGTGATAACCTTCTCCTTTTGTCTCAACAACCTAGCTAGCTCTTCAGGAAGCTCATAATCTTCTTCAACCCCTTCATCAGCTTGATTGATTGGATTGTCAAAGTCATACGAAGTCATAGCAGTGTTGTTGTCGGTGCAGTCTGAAAGGCACTCTCTGCAAGGGTTTAGATTGTTCATTTTAGTGATCGATTTTAATCTTGTTTAGAAAAAGTGAAATGAAGTTACCATTTTGGAAAACATTGCCATTTTATTTTTGTACAAAAAGAAAAATGAAAAACAGTGAGCGGAAAAGAAAAAGACTCATTTGCAAAAGATGTCTGATATTCATTGATTGATCTGTTTGCACAAAATTACAAGATGGACCGATTACAAAATGAGTCTTGACATCTTGGGCAAGATGCAAGACTTGATGCATGCTTAAAAAGTACAGGAAATAATAATTACTCTGCAGGAGTAACCCTTATAATTTCCTGGGAAGACCAGTTAAGGACTTGGCTCCCCGGGGTCCTTGGACGTATCCAGCTCTCCAGGTTGCGGTCGCTTTCTTCCTCGTCTTCCAAGTTGTTCACTGCATCCGGGGTGAGCATTCCCCCGCTGACAAAGTTGGGCTTCTTGGCAGCCTCTGATTGATCTTATTGAGTTGGTTTGTAACCCAACCCAAATCTGTCCTCCTTCTTCTCCACGGGTAGCAGCTTGCCCCAGCCTTGAGCAGTGCCCTCTTCAACAACCTTCCTGGCTTGCTGATAAGACGTTATGGAGGTTCCCAGTACAGCAGATGCTTCATTTATGTTCAGGGCCTCAAACCCTTGGCTCATAGTTTCATGGATTTCTCCATCCATTTCTATGTACTTGTACGTAGCCAGATGGCTAACAAAGATGTCTTCTTCCCCACAGATGGTGATGATCTGGCCTTCCCACTCGAATTTCAGCTTCTGGTGAAGGGTAGACGTAACAGCGCCAGCGGCATGGATCCAAGGTCTACCCAACAAACAGCTGTAGGCCGGCTGAATGTCCATCACATAGAAGGTTATCTTAAAAGTCTGCGGGCCAATCATCACAGGCAGATCAATCTCCCCAAGCACTGATCTTTTAGAGCTATTGAAGGCTCTCACCACCAAATTACTCGGACGCAATGCCAAGCCATCATACTCCAGCTTCACTAAGGCTTTCTTTGGTAGAACATTGAGTGACGACCCAGTGTCCACCAGTACATGAGATAAAACAGCACCCTTGCACTCCAGGGTGATATGTAAAGCCTTGTTGTGGTTACGTCCCTCCGTTGTTAAGTCAGCATTGGTAAAGCCCAGTCCGTGACTGGTATTGACATTTGCTACCACGGTTTCTAGCTGATTAACAGTTATCTCCTCTGGCACGTATGCTGCGTGCAAGACTTTCAGTAATGCATTCCTGTGAGCTTCAGAACACATCAACAGGGATAATATGGAGATCTTTGAGGGAGTTTGGTGAAGCTGATCCACCACCTTGTAATCACTTCTCTTTATGATTCTCATAAACTCGTCTACATCTTGTTCAAAAGATGTCTTTTGAGTTTCTTTGATAGCTGGCTCTTCAAATACCACACTCTTTCCCTTTGCTTTGGCAGCAGCTTCTGCTTCGGCATTAGGTCTTTGCACTTGTGAGGCAAAAAGGCGTCCGCTTCTGGTGAAGCCTCCGCCTCCCCCAACATTATCAATCTGTGGAGAAGAGGTTGAAGAATCCAAAGTGATTTTCTCCCCGTTGCAGTAGAGGTCAGAGCCATAATGCCAAGGTATGGCATTACTGCTTTCATAAGGAACGGGTCCAGGCACCGTAATAGTAACTGGACTGACTGCTGCAGAGGAAGGTACTGAAATGGTGTGCGGATCGTAGTAAATGGTGACTGGTGACCCGGCAGGAGGTGCCACTGTTTGTTGTTGAAAGTTGTTGTTTGGAGGAACATTTGATGGATCATAGTAGATGGTGACTGCTGAGATATCTTCGTTAATTTCTGCTGGTGTTGTAGAAGATTCTGCTGAATAAATGGATGCCGATGTTGTAGAGGAAAGGGTTGTTGACATTTGATTTGTTGAAGTGATGGACGGAGCCATTGTTGATGATATTGATGAATCGGTAGGAATGATTGTTGCTGCAGTTGTAGGAGGATCGGGAATTGTTGTCAAAGGAATTGCTGGATTTGTAGGCGCCGTTGTTGAGATCTGAAGGATTCCATCTTTGATAAGACCATCTATGCCGCTTCTCAAGTTATCACACCCGTTGACTGCAATGTTGCAATACCCACAACCGAGCTCGCACCCGGGGAATATCTGGCACTCTAGAAGCTGAGTTTTAATTTCAACCAGAGGTGTTCGAATCTGTCCAACACTGGTTATCAAGAAAGATGGCTTGTCTTCCTCAATGGCATTAATCCTTGGTCCTCCATGATTGGGCATGGGGTTCTTGTTGACATTTGGAGGGGGTGCGAAGTTGAGGGCTTTAGAATCCACCAGATCTTGTACTTTCATTTGTAAAGCCCTGCATTTCTCAGTATTGTGGCCAGGTGCATTGGAGTGGAAAGCACACCTGGCGTTGACATCATAATTTCTTGGAAGATTGGAGGGATCTGGCGGTGCCAATGTCCTTAACTCAACCAAGTTGAGCTTCAGGAGTTGTGGCAATAAGGCAACATAAGGCATAGGGATAGGGTCAATTGCCCTGTTTGCCTGTGACGGTCTTTGCTGAAAAGGTCTTTGTTGTTGATTGCTGTTGTTGTTGTTATAGGTCCTCTGTGGCGGATACTGGACTTGCTGTTGATAATGTGGTTGTTGTTGTGGTTGATATGCTGGTTGCTGAGGGATCGGAGCTGGGATAGTGACAGCTGCCACTGATCTGTGAACATACTGAGGTCTGCCCCTGTTGGCATGAATGGCATTTGTCTCACCGATTCTTCTAGGTCCCACAAAAGGCTTCCTGGGATTACTGGACGAACTTGCACCATTATCAGAAATCTTACCCATTTTCAAAAGGCTTTCAATCCTTTCCCCAGCTATAACTACATCAGCGAAACTGGTGGAAGAAAAGGCAGCTAGCCTATCAATATATGTTCCTTGCAGAGTATTCATGAACATGTCGGCCATTTCTCTTTCCGACATGGGTGGTTGGACGGAAGCAGCAAGCTGTCTCCACCTTTGGGCATATTCCCTGAAGCTTTCCCTGGAGGATTGAGACATTCCCATCAGAAGGGTCCTGTTAGGGGCCATGTCCAGATTGTATTGGTACTGCCTGATGAAAGCTTCAGCTAGGTCCTTCCAGCATCTGATAGTAGCTCTGGTCAAATGTGAATACCACTCTCTTGAAGCCCCAGTCAAACTGTCTTCAAAATAGAACATCCACAGCTTTTCATCCATGGTATATGCTTTAAGTCTCCCCAGGAAGGACTGTAAGTGAGTTCGTGGACAGGAAGTTCCATTGTACTTCTCGAAGCACGGGGGTTTAAACTTGTGGAGAATTCTTACCCCATCCACTAATCCCATATCCATTACATCGAAACCTAAGGAATTTTGAGACTCCAGAGATCTCAACTTCTCAGCAATTTCATCAAACCTCCTATCATAAACTTCATCTCCAGCTCCCATTACAGTAAACTGCTCCTCTTGAGGATCTTCTTGCAAGATCCTGCCTGCAACAGTGTTGCCTAGTACATTCCTTGGGATGTTGACTTCCGGATCTAGATGAGGTCCAAATACTGGTGGATTAACATGAGGCTGACCTCCCTCATTATTACTAGTCCCTCCAGTCCCAGGATGAGGTTCCTCGGGGTTTTGTCTTTCTACCAATGCCCTTAACCTCTCTTGACTTTGGGCCAAGTTAGTCATTACAGTCATGAATTGGGCCATTTGATTCCTCATCTCCACTCTTTCGTTAGCCGTCTGAGTTCTGACCTCTGTCAGGTCCTGCTGTACTTGATCCATTTGGATACCAGGAAGGTTGTTGCGAGTAGGGTACCGGTGCGGACGGTTGAGAGGGAACACCCGGCGGCGAGCAATAATTCCTGAACCACAACAGAGTTAGTAACAAACAAACCAATAACAAAAACCTACAAAACAAAGCAAAAGTTAGTATGCAATGCAGTATGCTTATTTGTTTTCTAAGGTATCCGGCTTGGTTCTTGGCTTTGACCTTTCCAGACCCTGAGGAAGATGCTTTGATATTGTTGAGAAAAAGAAACCCCATAATGGAAACAAACTACAATATATTACAAATGGTGAATCATACATAGTTTGTTTTTACAACACATGCCCTTAAAGGGTCAAAATACAGCACAAAAGAAAAGTACATCAAATGAAAACAACAACAATAAAAAAGGTCAGACATCTAGTCCAAACTCATCCTCCTTAACCTCCTTCAGAAGTGCCTCGGTCACTGGACCAGCTGGATGCTCTGTGATGTTTCTGATGAGGAGGTTTCTGGTGGCAATGGCAGTGGTCAGCTTCTTGTGTCTGTCCTGATCCTTTGATCTCTTCAATCCAGCCCTAAGCTTCAACTCTGAAATCTCCTTCTGGGCTACCAGCAAAGCTTCCTGTTGCTTCTTTTCAATAGCCTCTAACTGCTCAATCCTGGCTTGAGTTTTCTGATCTTCTTGTGTCCGGGCTTCAGTGATCCTGACCCACCTAGCTTGACTTTCTTGTAGATAGAGATCGGTCCTAGCCTTCTGAAACTGGGCCTCTTTGCAGGCATTCTTCAATATTTGCTCCCCAGCTCTTGCTTTCTTGATGTAGTCCTCTGCTTTCTCAATCTTGGCCAGATGCTCCACCTTAAGCTTTTCCAACCTCTCAATGTCCAGACGACCATCACTCCTTTCCCAAAGAGTCTTCTTCAGAGCTTGAGACAGATTCTCATTCCTTTCCTTCAGCTTCTCAAATTCTTCCAGGCTGACAGTGGTTGCTGGCTGTGCTGTGGATGGTCCAGGTATATCCTCAATGGTGAAGGGAATTCCAGTAATCTGAGCCCTAGCATGAGACCAGTCATAGTACTGAGCTGAAGCAACATTATTGCACCTTCCAAGAATAGCCATCCCTTTCGTCTGGATGTTGTCCCAAGCCCAGGATGCTTGTCTGACAGCAGCTAGATTAGGCTTTATCTCACAATACAGGGTTTCAGCTAAATCTTGTACTCTAGGAGGGTGAACCAAAGCATAGCCCAGTTGTCTCTTAAACAGTAAAGGATTGTAGTTGATGCAACCCTTTACTCCTATCAGAGGTACATTTGGGTATTGCCCACAACTGGTGATTATGTCTTTGCCTTTGGTGCTCTGGGTGCACCATCTGATGTCATCTGAAGACAAAGCAATAAGTCTCTTAGCCCAATTCTTCTGTTGGTGAGGATTCAAGAAGGCATCTGTCTTGGGTAGGTGTCTGAGCAGCCAGGTGTGAAACAAAGGAGCACAACATCTCACTAACTTCCCCCTTTGCTTCTCATTCCTCTGATGAATGGAGTAATAGAAGTCTCCCAGCAATGTGGGTACTGGGTTTCTCAGAAGGAAAAGATGAATGGCATTCTTGCTGATAAACTTGGGCTCATCTGCAAACAGTACAACCCCATATATGCTAAGAGCTAGCAATGCACAAACTGCCCCCCATTCTCCCAAAGAGGCCTTCAGGATGGCCTGAGAAATCAAGAAGTCCAAGTGTAAACCAGGGATCCCAGCCTTTGTTGTCATGTTCTGCTCAATCAGAGTAAGCTCCAGGTACAGTGCTTTTGCCACTTCTCCATTGTTGGGAGAAGTCATCTCTGGGTTGAAGGGGATCCCACCCCTGATAGGTACCCCAATCAATGATGAAAACTCCTCCAAAAGAGGTCTTAGCTGAAAATCTGGGAAAGTGAAACATCTCAAAGGAGGGTCATAAAATTGTAGGCAAGTGTGAATCATGCTCCTCTGAGAAGGGCCCAAGTCCATAACCATATCCAGGATACCTCCATAATGCTCTCTGAATAATGGGATGTGGTCTGGAGTGATAAGTGTCAGGACCTGCCTGATGCCAGTCAGCACAGGTTCAAAGAAATGATATGAAATGTTGCTCTTCCTGGGTGTCATGACTGCTGATGAAGAGCTGAAGACAAGTGCTGATGAAGATCAAGATTGGTACTGGAGATGAGCCACTGATGGGCTGATGCTGGTGATAATGAAGATGATTGAAGTAGACAACTGGAGAGAATAGCTGAAGCAGATAGCTGATGAACAGAGGTCTATGCAGATGAAAGGGTCAAAACCAAGTCAGATACAATGTGGATACCCTGAAAAACAAATAAACAAATGTTAAATGATGCAATGATGATGTATGCAAATGATATGCAAGGGTTTGTGATCAAGCTGGATCTGATTATCTGTCTTGATATAAAGCCCATGTATGTTCAAGAAGTCCAGATGGAGGTTCAGAAATCCAGTAACCAGGGTAGGGGGACTCAAATAAAGAGTCACATGTCCAGGGTTAAATCACAAGAACTGCCCAAAATGAGGTACTCTTAAACAAAACCAGAATAGGGCATGATGTAGCCAGTGGTACCTACAAACCTGTAAACAGCCCAACCCCCTCACAGGCGGTGTTCTAGAACAAGGATCCTCAGACTTGGATCAGTTATGAGAAGTGTAAACACTTCCAACCCGGAGGTACAGTGCTTACAATAACCATAAAAGACCCTCCTCTAATTCACCTCAGTTTCTGAAGGTCAATAATAAAGGTCATCCAGACTTAGCAGGCTTCCCAGATAGCCCTAGCACTACAGGAAATCTGTAGCACAGAGTTCTCAAGAAGAAACCCACATCTGAACCGTGTTTCATATTCCCGCACCCGACCGAAATGGAATGGGAAAGAACATGAACCACTCTAGCCTAGGTGTCACTCAGGTCCCAGGTATAGGACCTCAAACTCTCAATAGAACCCCACCCACCAAGACAGAAGAACAGATCCAGCAATGATAATGACAGTATGAAATATGAAAAACTGTAAAGAAAGCACTAAATAAAGTTATGCATAAAGCAATAAATAAAGCAACTATATAACACAATTAGCACATGACACCCCAGTAAACACAAATCAAACAAGCGCTAGGAGGAACCCACAAAAAGAACCAGAAGCCCTGGTTACAGTATAAGGGTCCCCAGCAGAGTCGCCAAGTTGTCGCTCCCACCAAATGAGGCTAAGGTCAAATGGGGTACAGACGCGAACGGTCGGCGAAAGGAGAAAGGAATGAATAGAGTCGCCAGCTAGGCATTTTTATCCCGAAGGAAAGGTAATGCTGCATAGACCTAGGAAGATATGGATAAGACGGTCGCGAACCAGAGAGACTGAGAAAGGGGGTTGGTTACAATCTGAGAAGGTACTAGCACCCAGATTGTCCGCCGTACTCGACGGGATCCACGCTTAAAAGATTTGTGTTTTAAAGGGGTAGTGTCAGGGCAATTTGTGTATCAAAGCTGGAAAGAATGCAAGTTTCAGTGTAAAAGAGATGTGAAGTGTATAAAGGGAAGTGTCAGTGTAAGAACAGGAGTATGAAGCTCAAGACTATGAGGCTTAAAGAATGATGCTGGAAGGAGGGGGAATATACAGAGACTTTTGTTTGATAACTGTTAAGTTATGCCTACGTATCCTCTCGTGCAATGAGGAAGTCAGAACACCGTAGTTCGACCCAAAGAGACTGAAAATAAATTGACTTATGAACTGCTTACTTGTCTATGCTCAAGTGTATGACCTGTCTGGCTCAGGTGCAAACTGTCTTGCATTAGACGGAAGAAGCGAGTTCTCGTTTGTGAGTGAATGAGGTGAGAAAAGAATCCCGGAGGAGACGATTATTGTTTGTTTTTTGTGTTTTCAGTCTTTTATTGCTTTTGGATTTGTCATAAGTTAATGAGCTTAAGCCTAAACCAATGGGTTAGTAAACTCATCACATCCTCCCTCTGATTAGGGGTAATGAGAATACCTTAAGTATGAAGTAAGCACCTCAAACTCAATTACCATGATGTAGGATTAAGATCATTAACCTACTTGTGATTATTTAGATGTTTTTGTTTAGTGTTAAGTAATGATTTTAAGCCATAATCAAGGATTTAATGGACCCATTACACCATCCTAATAGAAGGATAATAGATGAGAACATTTAAGTTGAGGAAAACTCCTCAACTTAATCCATGATTAGGGATTAACCTCATGACAAAACAAAGCCTTTATTAAATGGATTTTAGTTAATGATAAGGTTAAGAAATGGATTTTATGGTTTGTAAGACAAACTTGAGGGGGACTTGTCCATTAACACTAGGGTTAGTCCTTCTTAACCAGTTAAGGAAGAATTAGAACCCTAATGCAAGGCCCAAGTTACAAGCTTGATGTCTTGATGATTATTAAGTGGATTGATTAAAGGATATAAACACATTAAGGGTTTAACACTTAGGATTAAAGTTATACACTCCATCCTAATAGAAGGATGCAGGCATAACCCTAATCACAAAGCCTTAAAGCCTTAAGGGTTTAGTCCTTGATTATGAGATGAGAGGAGAAGACTCAAAAGATGACACAAAGGTAAAATCTAAATGGGGGGATTAATCAAAACCTAGTTGTTATAATGCTTGGTTATTCCTAGGGTTAATGAGGTTTGCAAGAAGATCTTCAGAGAAACCACCAGGAAGGAAGCAGATGGAAGGAGCAAGAAGCAAAGAGAAGCAAAACAACTTGCTTCACTTAAGAAGACAAGTTGCTTGAAGAAAGAAAGTAAGAGATGAACATGAATGAGCAAGCTCACTCTAATACAAATACAAAAATGCAGCAAAGATGCAAGAGAGGTGAGAAGAGATTGTGAGAGGTGAAGGCAAATTCACTTCTCAAAACAACTTACCACCTGAAAAGTTAGCCAAAAGAAATGAAATGCAATGCAAATGAGATGAAATGTCATGATGCAAACCAAAGTCAGAAGCATTTACATGATGTTAATGATGCTATGATATGATACAAACATAAGGCAAGACATGAGAATGATCATACAAGGACATCGATGCAGATGAAGCATGCTTTGAACCATGAATGTACATGAAAAGTTATGAAATGCAATGGACATATAACATGGCAAATGAAAGATGAAATGATCAGACATGATTCTAATATGTCCTAAGATGTATTATGGATCATGTGGATGCACAAAATGTCATGGCAAGCCATTGGATGCAAGCAAAAGAGAAATGGATGCAAAGGAAGGCACAAATTAGGGTTACATGCATCATGCAATGCAAAAAATCCAAAACCAGAAGCAAGTGACATGATAAAAAATTGAAAATGCAATCAAAGATACCCTAAACCTATACAATCTCACTGCCCAAAGGAGGGGACCCAACTCTTAACCTAGTGCAAGTTATGAATTTCCTAAGATTGCTAGGGTTTTGGGATACCTCATCAAGAAAAATACCAAACAAATTGAAAATGCAAGATCAATTCAAACCAATTTTATCCTATAAACTACATGTCATGAAGAATGCAATGCAAGAAGAACCATCATCAAACTCTCAATGGTTAGGCAGAAAGGATTTTTCAAAGGTTGAACCAAAATATTGCCTTAAAATGAAATTAATTCCAATGAAAATGATCAAAAGGCATCAAGAACAAAAAAGAAATTTGGTTTGAGAGTTGGATAATGTTTCTAAATGCAATGTGAATTTTTTGGTGATTTTTAAATACCTAAATGCATTTTTAATTAATTAATGTTCATTAATTAATTAAAAATAAACATTTAAATGATTTAAAAATAATTTTTTATGCAAAAAATAAAATAAAAATCATTTTCTGATTAAGAATAATATTTGAAACAAGAGTGTAAAGGGAAATATTTTTAGGATTTTTCTAACTATTTTAAAATAAATATGAAAGATAAATGAATAAAAATGAAATAAAAATGAATTTAAATGGAAAGTATGCAGGATCCAAGGCTGAGATTTAAACTGGGAGAAGGAGGGAAGACTGCGCGCGTCATCCAACGGCTATAATTCAAACTGACCCAATTAACATAAAAACCTGATTAATTAAACTAATGACGTGGATTAGGGCTTAATGAAAGGATCCAGGCCATTCATATGCGCGGGAGTCAACAAAATTCCACCAGATCTAAGGCCCAGATTCAAACTAAACCCTAAACGCAATTAATGACTTAATGACATTCAGGTGGCCGGAAATGACCTCCGGTCATCTTCTCCGGCCACACCTCCCCTGAGAATTTCTCAAATCACTCCCCAGGCCATTTCTGGAGCTCTAAAGCTCCAGATCACTTCCCTAAACTCATCCCTAACCTCAAAAACAATTTATCTCTCACCATTAACAAGATTCGAAGCAAGGTTTAAAAATGGCAGAAATTTCAGACAAGCCATACACACTCATTTCTCAACCATTTTCGAAAATTTAAAGTTCAGTGTGACCAGGGAAGCAAGCTTAATCATTTAATAACTTAAAACAAAGCTTCTGGAAAAATGAATTTCAGTGGCTACCTGAGTTGAAGCTTTCAATCCAGGAGCTTTTTGACCAGTTCCTTGCTTCCAATCACCTCTACTGACCTCCCTCAAGTGTTTGCAAAGCTTGTTTGGAGTTTATTTTGGCTGGTTTGTGAGATTGATGGAGTTCTGTTCAGAGAGGGAGGAAAATCGTATTTGAGTTTCAGGGGGTTTCAAGGCAAGGTGAAGGGTGGTTTATGCTCTATGGAGCTTTTCTGAATGAATGGTGAAGTTGGTTTCAAGGTTTGATGATTGTGTGATGAGATTCGAAGGAAAGTGCATAAGAGGTGAAAACTTGAAACTATGGCTTATGAGAGAGATCAGGCTTGTGTGTGTTATCAAAATGAACCCTTGGAGTGTGCTTGTAAGGTCTGGATTGGGAAGTGAGTGGGTGGTGGACTGTTGTGATTGGTATGGGTGTTTTTGCCAAAAAGTCAAAAGTGTTGTACTTGAGGAATGGGCAATGGTGTAGCTGGCTCATTGGCTTGTCCTGGCTCAGCTGAGATTAAGGATGTCCATGGAATTGGTTTTGAGACAATTCAGCAAGTTGAGTGAAGTTTATGTAGTGTTTTGCAAATTTGTGAACTTTTGGCCCCTTTAGAATTTCTTAATGCACAAGTCATGAAATTGGACAAATCTTTGGTACATTCTGATTTTTAGGCATTGGTTTATGTTTGTGCAAAGGTTAGAAGTTCATTTGAAGTCACATTTTGCCTTGGCAAGAGGTTTTGCAACTTTGCCTCTTTGGTGCAAAACTTGAAATTATGTGATTTTTCCCAACTTTGACAAGCCATAACTTTTGATCCAAAATGAATTAGAATGAGTTCTTGTACTTTTTGAAAAGGGAATGATCCATTCTACAACTTTCATGACCAAAGTTTTCTTATTTGAAGCATTTTTGAATCAAAAAGAAAGGGTTGAAAAACTTTCCCAAAATGACAAGTTTCCATTACAAGTCATTTTCCCAAAAAGGCAACTTTGCAAATGGCTTGAAATTCTTCAATTTTGTGAACTTCTAACATCTTCTATGATCAAATAAAGACCATACACATTCAAAATGATGAAGAACACTCTTTGGTTGGGTCATTGGGGGCCTCAGATGCCCTGATTTTGCACTGACTTGCTCAAGAAGTCAACTCTTGATCAGATGCCTTCCCCATGGAATTTCTTCATGAAAATTGATATGCATGATCCCTATACCATATAGAGACCAATAGAAACAAGAATGACCAAAAAATTTGGAGTTATGGCCTCTGAAACCAAAACCCTAATTCTAGGTCATCTGTGCAGTTAAACTTGGCCCTGCTTCCATGCCATTCTCAGTTCTTGTGATTCTTTGACTTCCTTGACTTTGTGAGGATATGATATGATGTTTGAACATTTATGGACCCCCTTGAAGTGATTGATGACCTTTGGAGTGGCTCAAATGGCTCTGGGATAGCTCAGATCACAAACCCTAGATGCAGATGACTTAGAAACAATGCAGTGAAGCAAATATGCAATATGAGGTGCTATGATTGACCTTATGCATATGAAAAGATCACAAGCCATGGTTTGAATGGGTGAGGGCAAATTTGGGGTGTTTACAGGTTCGCAAAAGAAGTGAAATTTATACTAGTCCCTAAGGGTGCTCCTAGCTATCAAAATCACAATGTGGAAAATAAATTGCGTACAATGGAAATGGGAGAGGGATACAAAATAAATTATATGGGATTGCACAAAATAAAATGGTTCATTGTATTGGCCCAAGAGAAAGCGTGTGTGAAGTGTCCTAAACTATACGAAGTCGTTGGGGATGAGATTAAATTGAAAGCGTCGAAATGTGTCTCTGTAACTATCTTAGAATCGATTCAATGTTAGAATCATTTTATAAGAAGTCGAGCGTCGATTTATGCATCAGTGCGGATTTTGAAAATTAAATTGAATTTTAATTTCGATCACAATGCAAAAGACAACCGATTAATGGTCTCGTCTTAACCAATATTTGTAATAATCTCGATTTTTAGACTTTCATCGACCAGATGCTAAAAATAAAATAAAGTGCAATAAAATAAATTTCCAAAAGGGAAATAAAATGGTCTCATCATTTAATCAAGATTTCAAGTCGGCTTACGACGAATCTCAAGATCTAGATGTTCATCGACCATAAATTGAAAATAAAATGACTAATAAAGTAAACTAAACTATATAGCCTTATATTGGTCAAAGTGTTACCGATTTAATGAAATCGAACATTCCTTGACCTTTTATGTCATCAGCCCGAAAGTTAAAATTAAATATAAATAGAATGAAACTATAAAATTAGATTAAAAGCATTAGAAAATATTTTAACTAATCTAAAAAAACAAAAGAAATTAATTAAAAAGCAGGGGGAGGTGCATGCCAGATTTGAGTGTGTGTTTAGCAACAGAAAAATAAACCTCTTGGGCCTGAAAGCCCAATCAGTAAAAAAAGGTAATGGGGTGTATCCGATCTGGGCGAAGTGTAATTAGCAAGCCACTATGGGCTTGAAAGCCCATTAAACAAACACCAAAAAGAAATAATGAAAAAAAGACTAAAATAAAATAAAATAAAATATGAAATAAGAATATTCAAAAACGATTCCCTATTCGCATACTCAAGATCTCTCTCTCCCTCTCACACACAAAACTCACGGTTCAAAAAAGAAAACAAGAATCCATCCTCAACTTTTTGTTCGGATCTCTCTCACCGCGTCTCGGTTCGTTCGTTTTTTTTTATGATCTGGTTTCTTTCTCATCTCCCTCGACTATCGCTCTCGTTTTCATTCATAGTCGGTCTCACTCTCTCACGTGATTTGTGTTCGGTTCATTCGAGTTCACTCTGGTTTTCTTTCGATTTCGGTTTGTTGCTCGGTCCTGGATCTAGTTTATGATTTGAGAAAGGTTTTTTTTTGTTTTCTGGTTTGTGGTTTATGGTTGAAGAGGATTGAGGTTTGCAGAGGGTATGCGGAATTTTTCTGGTTTTGCAGGGATCAAGAACAATTTATTTGCAAGTTTTTTCATTGAAAAAGAAAGGTATTTATATTTTTTAGTTGTTTTGTGAAACTTGGTTTATTTCTGCAGAATTATGTTAAGGTTTTCCAAGCTTCCTTTTCTTGTGAATGAGAGGTTGATTAAATAAAGATTCAAGAGGGAAAAAGGGGATACTTGGGATAAAATTTTGTGAGGAATATGCTTTGTTGATGTTGTGCTGAGTAATGTTGAGCGGATTGTATCATGTGCATTTTAGTAAAGTTGTGTGTGTATCGTGGTCGTTTTCGGCTTGTTGTTGCGAGTTCGTTTTGTCCATGTGTGTAGCAGCATAACTTTCCTTTTTCGTTTTTTGTGTGGTCATGGTGTAAAGTGGAAATTTAGTTGATGGGGTCAGGTGTGAAATGTTGGAATGGAAAAATGCTGGTGTACGTGAAAAATTGGGGTTTACGCATCTCATGTTCAGATGGACCATTAATATTTTTCTTTCTCTTTTTTTATAATTTTGTTTTTATATTTCTTGTATCAACATGGATCATGGGCTTAGAAATCTATATGGTTTTTTTGTTTGTTATGGAATTGGACTTTGGTAACATGGTTTTTTGTGATGATGATTAACGGGCTTAAGAAATGAGAAAATGGTATGAATTAATTAAGAATGGAAATTGGGTATCACAAAAATGAAAGTGGATAATTGGAGAATAAATCATGGATTGAATTAAAAATGATATTAAGATGATTTCAATGGATATGAAGAATTGGATAAAAATGAAAATGGATTGATATAGGTTTTAAAAAAATGGAATTGGTGTTAAAAGAATGGTTATGAATGTAATCGAATGGATTAATGGATATGTGATTGTTTGTGAAACATGAAAGGAATGGAAAATTGAAACTAAAAACCACCATTAAAATCTACTGACGCACAACTTAATCGATAACTCTTCCTGAGCCCTGACTCAACCTCGAATGAATCTCGACTCAACTTTGCAACAACTGGTATTTAAACAATGAGAAAAATGAAAGTAATTGACACATTTTTTTGGTTTTTGAATAGTGGTAAGTAAGCTAAAACAGGAATAATATATATAGGTAGGACAAATTTGGGGTATGACAGATGCCAAGCCTCTTAATGATGCATCACCTTCGAACAACTCCACCATAACTATTTCAGATCAACCTATTCAGGACTATCTTAATGATGGACCTGAATATGCTGAGACTTAACCTAAATCAGAAAACAATGTCTAAGACCACCCTTTACCATCAACCCATCAAGAAACTACCTAACACATATCTCCATAAAATCATGCCTTAGGAAAATAAATTTTAGATGAATATGTTCATGAAACCTTGCAAAAAGATTAAACCAGCACATCCAAACCATCTTAGCACATAACCAACCTACAGTCTCTATCCGACCATGTACTTTCTAGGTTTGAAGTTTTTAAGACTGGTTTATTTAATGAGGCATAGGAATTAATGGAAGAATGATTCATATCTACTGATTTTGTGGCCTATGATGCAAAATGGGAAAGCTTTAGAAGGTCTGAAGAACTTCTCAACAAAGGAAGTTACTAAAACTAGCCACAAGCAACTACTCAATCTTGAGGCTAAAGTTATTGCAATTGCTAAATGTCAAGAGTCTTTGAAAATTCAGATGGCTAGCAACCAACTTTTAGTGGATGCTCATTTCAAGTTTGTTGTTGCAAGGTAAGAAGAAATTGGTTATGATCTTAAGACAATCATGGAACTATTGAAGAAACCTTAGGTCTAGGATGTAGAACCTGTTTATGTGCTTTGTTGACTTGTTTATGGATCTTTGTGTGTTTTATAATATTCTTGTGAATTTATAGTATTTATGTGTATTTAAATGCTCTTGTTTCATATTTGTTATACTTTATATTGACAATTTAAAGTAAATGAAACATGTTTTTGCTGGCTAAACTGATTGAACAAAAAAAGGGAATTTTACTAGAATTTAAAAGGTTACATGAGAATAGATAAGACAATACAATAAATTAGCCTATACTAGTCTTTTTTTTTGTTGCTTAAGTCATCTCTCTCAGTGTTGCAAATAAATTCTTCTCATGATTGGTATGCTTCCTCGTCTTCAGTGGAAGGAACTTCATCCGTATTGAAAGAATTCTCGGAATCACTCCAGTGTTCTTTTGATCCTGAAGTATGTGCTCTGTAGACAGACAATCTGGTTTAAACTCCCTTATCTTCATTCAACTTTTGTTTCTCCTTTGTTGCATCTGTATGAAGTTTTGTTGACATTTCCTAGATTGTCAAACGTCTATCCCTTATTGCTTCAACCTTCTTTGGTCATTCAAACTCTCTCGCAAAATCATGTTTCTCACTCTTATGAGGAATGCAGTTATGAGATTTTATCTTCATAACTAGTTTTTGCTTGAAGTCTTTTTGAGAACTGGATGAATGCTTGAGGTAACCGTATCAATATGATTTTATAGTGATCTTTGAGTATTCATTCAAGTACAAGTTTGGAATATATGCACTAATAATATTGATCTTTGACCATCTTGGGAAACTGCACATCTGACCAACTTTCATTTGAATCCGACTACTCATAATCATATAAATTATTTTTGACCATCTTGGAACACAACATTATTGTTCAATACTTGCTTTAATTGTCACCTATCGTACCCTTTTAAATCTTTTTGATGTGACAAAAGGGGGAGAAATATGTAGAAATATTTAAATAAAAATTTAAACCCTTCGGACGACATATTTTAGCTTTTTTGTATATAGAATTAAGGAAGAGCTTACAAACCTCAACCTTATACTATTAGACTCTGAATGAGCTTACAAACCTCTTCAGATGTTGCCAAAGAAAGTTAAAATAATATTTTAGTTTTCTTAAATATAGAACTAAGGGGGGCTTACAAACCTCAACTTTATACTATTAGACTCATAGAGAGCTTACGAACCTCAGACTTTGATGTTACTAAGAAAATTAAAATACTTTTTCTTGAATATAATACTTAACGGAGTTTACATAACTCAACCTTGGACTAATAGACTCAGTTGGGCTTACAAACCTCGTACTTTGAAGTTGCCAAGAAAATTATAATTGCCCAACATTATTCTTTAAATACTTATGTTTGTCATCGTCAAAAAGGGAAAATTGTTAGAACAAGATTTGTTCTTGACATATATTCATTGGATTTTGAGGATAACAAAGTATTAAAAGAACAATAGTATTATCTAATGTGTGTTCCAAATATGCATGTCCTAATGGTTAAAGATATATATTTAAAATCTGAAATATAAAGACACACTTGAGATAAGTTAAATTACTAACATCTGGTGGTGCAGAATCTAAAGAATACTTTATAAGTGATGTATGACGTAGACTCTAATATGTATGAAGAAAAAAAATTATAAAAACAACATAAATGTAAACGTTGTCATCTAAACACCTCTTAAGTTTCTTATGAGATAAGTCTGAAATGAACAAGGAAATAAAGCTATAGTAAATTTGAATGGATTTTGTTTTTAGTTTTTAAATTATATTCTTAAACTTATTTCTTAAACTATTTTTAAACATAAGTTTTAAGTACAGCTTCACTTTATTTATTTATCAAAATATGATGTAATATCATTTTTTTCAATTTATAATTTTTATCTATAAAGTTAACAAAAAAATTATATAACAATTTGTCGTGTTTCACAAATAAAATATTATTTAAAAATGAACATGTTGTTAATTTTAAATATAAAAAAAATGAAAACAATTAAAATTATTTAAATTTAAAATATAAAATTTTAGTTTCATGAATTGGATGAAATAATTTAGCAAATCTATATTTAAGCCTAAATAAATAAAACATAATTTATTTGGTAATCTCAATATCGATTTTTTGGAGAATAGAAAATAAAAACTTGTTTGGTACTGTAAGTTTATTTTTTAATATATTTTAACATACTCTTATTGAAATAAATAAGATTGTAATTCAATTTAACTTTGTGAGTATTTAGTGTTTGTTTTCAACAAAGTTACTCTTATCTTATGCAATGTTTTTTCAACAACTTGCTTTATTTTTGTGTTACTATCATTTGAAAGGGACATAAGGAAGGAATTGATCGAACAAAAAGATTATCTATTGAGAAAGTTAGGACGGCACATTAAATACTAATTAATTATGAGTTCTTCTAGACGATGATTAAGGTAATCATGGAAATCATGTCAGCAAAGCATTTAACATAGAAAGAGAGAAAAAAATCTAGAACTTTTAAAAACTATTTTACAATAAGAATAAAATAAAATCAGTATTAAAAATATTTTGTTAATTTCAATTTCTCATCTTAAAGGTGATATTTTATTTTAATTATTAATCAACTAGACCAACAAAATTAATATTAAAAGTAACTTTAAGTATTTTATGACCATTAATTAAAAAATATATTTTTACTTGATTTCCCTTTAATATAATGCTTTAAATTTAAATTTAGTTATAAATATATAGAATGAGTATAGTTGAGTATAGTTGAGTGGATAAAAGAAATCTCTCATATCATTTAAGTATTTGATTTAACTCTTCATAATCATAAAAATTAATATTTTAATATATTTTAAATGTATCAGTTTGAAATTTGATTTTAAACCTTTAACGGGTTAGGTCAGGTCGGCTCTGCTATATACACGCACGACGAGTCAATCTTATTTTAATATAATATTTTTTTTAAATAGAGATATTTCTTATGTAATGGAACTATAATTGGTGTTGAACGTTAATGTAGGACCTTGGATGCATGTGATGATGCTGATATATGATATGGTGGTGCGGGATGGACCTGCAAGGTTAACACTCTAACGACCTAAAAATAATTTTGTTTTAAATTACCGTTTTTCAAAACTATAAAATTCACCCCCTTTTGTGTATGGAATCACATGTTCAACAAATGATATCAGAGTCAAACTCATGTTCAAAGACTATTCGTCTCAGGAGGAGGATGAGTTCCAACATTGTTTTTAACAAGAGAACTTTCTTAAACACGTATCCATTATTTGATGGTGATACGTTTGTGTTGAATTGTAATTCCTTGTGTCGAAGCAGGTTTCCCGACAGGGACAAGAAAGTTTTCGAATAGCCTAGTGTGTATGTGTGTGTCGAAACACCTAGTTGTCGAAGTGTCGAGTAGTTAGTCTCGACATGGATTTTGTCTTAAACCTAATTTTGTAGTATTAGTAGAATTAGGTATTTTGGGTTTTTTGTTTTTTGGGCTTTGCTTAGGAAGCAAGCAAGCTAAATCTATAAATAGAGAGTAACCATATTATTGTAAAGTGATTCACTTGAATAAAATTGCAATTTTAAGAGCAAAGAGTTACTCTGCAGAAATTCTTCTTCTTCCCCTATTTGATACTAAATTCCTAATTTTCTTTCTTCCCCAAATTCAATTTTCTTTTCTTATTATCATCACCATTATGCACCAATACAATCTTGCATTCAAGGTTTGTTGATTCACTCGAGTGAATAGTGAAAAACGAAAGAATTAAATCGGTCGATTGAATCTTGTTCATCAAAGTTGATCCGAAATTACTTAAAGTCTTGAGTTTAATTTCAACATGTGGTATCTAGAGCACTGATTGCGCGATTTGTGGGAAGCAAAACACAATGGCAATGGCAATGAATCATCTGAATGGACATTTTCTGGCAAGTCTCCCAATTCTGAAAGGTCAGAATTATGAGAATTGGTGTAAACAGATGAAGGTAGTTTTCTGTTGTCAAAGATCTTTGGGATCTTGTGAATAAAGGAGTAACACCACTTGCAGAAAATGTGTCAGATCAAGAAAAAGTTGCATACAAAAAATTGAAGAAGAAAGATTATAAAACTCTATTTATAATTCATCAATGTGTTGATCCAGACAATTTCAAAAAGGCCAGTGATGTAGAATCAATAAAATAAGCATGGGAAATATTGGAGAAATTGTTTGGAGGTGCGAAGAAGGTGAATGAGGCGAGTTTACAAACTCACAAAAGGACGTATGAATTGCTTCAGATGGAAAAAAGTGAAAGCATAACTGATTTTTTCACTAGGGTTACAAAACTGGTGAATCAAATCAAGGTATGTGGATAAGTGTTGACATCAAGATCCATTGTTGCAAAGATCTTGAGGTCATTGTCTCCAAAGTTCGACCACGTGGTAGTAGCCATAGAAGAGTTGAAAGTTTTGTCAACATTGACAAAGGAAGAGCTCCAAGGGAAACTTGAATATCATGAATAAAGAATTACTGAAAGAGTTGCAAGCAAGTTGAATAGTGATGTGGCTTTGCAGGAGAAATCACCAAGAGAAAAGAAAGTTAAAGGGAAGTGATTCAACAATAAAGGTATATGAGGATACAATAATTTTACTGGTTGAAGTTAGCAAGAAGAAAGCTGGTCAAATCAAAGAAAGTCCTCATACCAAGATAATGATGCAAATTTTGCAAATCATGAAGAAGATATGTTGTTGATTGTTACAACAAGAGATGAAGAAAGATTCTAGGACCAACCAATGGTACTTCGACTCAGGATGCTCATTACACATGGATGGTAGGAAGGATTGGTTTGTCAACATAAAACTCTTAATGGAGAACATGGTTAAATTTGAAAATGAAAATACTCTAACAGTTGGATGTATTTGTAATGTTCTGATTATGAGGAAAGATGGCAAGAGGTCAATAATATCCAATGTATTATACATACCAGGCATGACGAGTGATTTGCTCAGCATATGGCAGTTGGTTGAAAAGAACTACAAGGTTTCAATTGAAGACAAAATGATGAGATTTCTCGACTTAGGAGGGAGGTTAATCTTGAAGGCTCTAATGTCTAAAAATAAAACCTTCTGGATTGAACTTAATGTGATGGAGCACAAGTGATTTGCAATTGTAGCTACCAGGAATGAATGGGTATGACACTATAGACTTAACCATCTCAACTTCAAAGACATCAGAGATCTAAAGAGAAGGAATACAGTTCCGGGGTTACCAGAAATCGATATTCCAAACAAAGTGTGTGAAGAACGTGTGCAGGCAAAGCAACACAAGAACAACTTCAACAAGGATGTAGGAAGCAAGTCAAAGGAAATTCTTGAAGTCATATACTATGATGTGTGTGAATCTATTAGGGTGAATTGGGTTGGAGGTAACAAATACTTTGTCATATTCATAAATGATTTTATTCGAAAACTATGGACTTACATAATCAAGAAGAAAAGTGAAGTGATTAAGGACGTGGTGGATTGTGCATGAGGTGATGCCACCCCACACTCCACAACAAAATGGAACTGCATAAAGGAATGATAAAATCATCATGAATATGGTGATAAGTATATTAAAAGACAAGCATCTACCTCCAAGTCAATCAAATATGGACATTAATAACAAACACCCAAGGTGTTCAAAAATATCAGGAAATAATTGATTAGGTCCTTAATCTAACCAATTAGATGGCCTGTTTTGGGAAGCTTTTGATATCATATTTTTTTGGAAGAATCCTCATCAAATTTATGCAAGTTTTCACACTCAAAACTTCTAGAAGGTTTGCGATAAATGGGTAACTTTTTCCATTATCTTCCATATAATATTTGATTCTCTCTTCTCCTTATTGTGTGTGTAAGAATACCACTTTAGCATTCCATCATCATCATGACACTCAAAAGGATAATATTTTTCTCTCAATCATCTTCCCTCATTGATGTTTTCTCATCTTAACAACAAGAAAGAATGTTATTTCAAAATTTTGCAAATCGGACTGTCTTAGGAATACACATTTTGGATGTTGGAGTCTTTCAAGAATGTTAAATCTTCAAGATCTTTGACGATATGAAATTAACAACTTTCATCAACATCCCTCCATGAAAATTGTATTTATCCTTAGTTAAAATATTATTTTTAATTCTCCACTTCACATGTGGAATAATTTATTCCAAAGTATGAAAGAATAAGATATCATTACATTTGGAATACTTTGCAAAATTTATGGATTTTCCCCCATGATAGTGCTCTCTTCAATCTAAAGGAATAATGGGGAAACTTCAACTATAAGATTGTTGCCTCCTCGTTTTTGATCAATCTAAAGTCTCTGGTACTTTCCATATTCACTATTAGATCTTGAAAATCTATTATCAGGATACCAAGATGTCATAAAAAAATTTGTAACAATGTGTATGACAAGTTTAACGAGTGATCAAAAAATAAAGACGATAAATAAAATAGCAAATGAATCAGTAACTTTGTCAGGTTCAAAGCCACCAATTTATGGAGTGTGGAACAATTTTTTTTGCAGGTGATATGCTTTTAAACAAGGATATCAACTTTTGATGATGACAACTAATGATAAGTCAAGCATGAAATATTAAACAAATAGAGATGCAAACCTTGTCATTGGGATTTGATGAGATTGACTATCGGATGATGGCAACCCAATAATGTAACTAAATCCTCATCAAAGTCACTAAAGCATGTGTCAACATAAATAGAAGTATCCAACAAAGTCTTGAAGCAATGTGATGATCTCCTAACTTAGTAATGGTGATCTTTTATTTTAGTAAATAGTGAATGATTGTTAGACAAAATGACTTTATCGTAAAAGCACATGGATAAAGCATACACACTAAAATATTTTCAAAAATGCTTTGCCAAAAGAAAATATTTTGAAAAACATATGGAATTTGTGACAATTGAACTGGGAGCAGTCAAAATAGGTAGAGGCATATTTTCGACTTTTCTAATCGATTAAAACATTTGTCCAATTGATTAGAAATGCACAAACTTAAGGTCTAATATGTCTTAAAGGCACCTTGATTTTGTGCAACGACTATAAATCTTAAAAATCCTTTTTGAGAACTTACAAAAAATTATTTATATATTTTAATCGATTAGGAATAAGTGATAATTGATTAGATTGTTCCAAAATGCCATTATTTCAAATTCCTTTTTTTAGCCAACCTCGGGTCTATAAATAGAGGTTTCATTTCTCGTTTCAAAGCATCCATAACGTGTTTTGACACTTTCACCTCTCACTACCTCTCTGGATTTTTTTTAAAAAAAATTCTTACTATGTTTTTATTCTAAGTATTTTTGTGAGAAAAGTCCTTTTGTGAGTGAGAACATTTTTGTAATTCTAGAATTGGTATAATTGTAAAATTCACCAAGGGAATCTTTTGTTTATACCTTGGATAAATATTGACCAATTAGGGATTTATTTAGGTTAAAGCTAAACCCATAAAAATCTTTTGTTTGAGATTGGGTATTTCAATCCTAGTATAGGTTGTAAATCATCTTGTAATAAAATCTCCTTAGTTCTTGGTCAGACAGGTTATAAAACCAAGACAGGTTGAAGCTCAACTAAGTACTTAAAAGCTTCATAGGTTCGAGATCAAACTAGATTTTTGGTTAGCTCGTGTAAAACCAAGGTATTTAGCTTAATGGTTTGGAACTTAAAGACTAAATGCGCTAAGGTTTGTGTTTATGGAAATAACACTAACCGCTTCGATCCACCATTTGGGAAGGAAGATTGGACCCTTCACTCTCAAGATCATTCTAAATAAAAGATGCAAATGCCTATGAAGAAAAGTTCTTATTGTCCTTGGTTAAAGTTTTGATGAAGACAAACACATCAATAAAAAGAACATAAAAACTTGTATAAGAAGAAAAAGATTGAAGGCTAGCACAAATAAAATAAAATAATCAAGATGGTCAAAGTATGCATTGCAATTCATATTATATATCTTAATGACTCAGAACATTATGCATAATTCATCTCAAATCATTTATGCATCTTTAAAAATTATTTGGAACCAAACCATGTGGTTACAAGTTGTATTTGAACACATTCAATCAACTATAACCGGTTATAGGCACAATTTTTTAATTAAAAAAATATGTTTTATTTTTTGACAACTACAGTTGTAACTGGTTAACCAAAACCTGTAACCGATTACAACCGCGAAAATTCTAAAAAAAAACTTTTAACAACTACAATTGTAACCAGTTTCAACATTATGGTAATCAGTTACCACTGAAGCAACAACTATTTTTATCAATTTGTTTCATTCCTAAAAATTGCATTGCTTTATGGAACCACTCCAAACATTTGTATTCATTCAAAGGGGTTCCTATTCATGTAAATAACATTTATACTCCAGTAAAACGAAAATCAACTCTTTCGAAATTTATTTTTCAAATCAATTCAAACAAAGTTGTTAATTAAATGTTCATATATTTTCAAATGAAACTTTATGCATAAACTTTACATCATTTAAACAAGTCTAATTCATATTAATTTATGAGCACTTAAGTGTATTTTTTTTTGTATTGTGATCAAAGAGAAAGAGAAGAGCCAAAACTTTCATACATTTTGTAATACAAGCAAGTAAAAAGAGATAAACTCAAGTGTTAAATTTATATTTTTGTGATCATCAAGTTGTTGGTGATTGTTGTAAAAAGATCATTTGAATTAGTTTGATTCAAATTCCACCATAGTTGTTGGTGTTTGGAAATCAATGAAGTGGTGTTCTTCTTTATTATTGTTAAAAGATTATAAGAGAAGTCTTAGTGGCAGTCTTGTACAAAGATCTGACAATAGTGAAATATTTTTGTTGGTTCCTTATACAGTCTGGCATTCTCGTACAAATCAAGTCTAACTTTTTCTAGTTCAATCAAACCCAACTTCCTTTTCTCGCCTACATCGTTAAAATTCATATTTAGGACCTTGATGGCCCATTATGCTTATGCTCAAATTCTATAGGTGGGTGGAAAGATTTTCCATCGACAAACTTGAATGGTGTGGTCCCAATTAGTGTCTTGTATGCGATTATATAGGCTTAGAGTGTGTCATCTAGCTTGGTCGCCTGATCCTTCATTTAAGTAGAGAATATCTTTTCCAAGATTGTTTTTATCTCCCTATAGGAGACTTCGACTTGACCATTTGTATGCGGATGGTATCGGGTTGGCAATTTGTGCCTTACTTCATACTTCTTCAACTGATTTTCAAATTGATGTGAGATGGAGTGAGACCATGCACCGCTTATGACAACTTTGGGTACTCCAAACCTTGGGAAGATGGCCTTCTTAAACAACTTTATAATGACTTGTGCATCGTTTGTTAGAGATGTAATGACCTTAATCCGTTTTGGTACATAGTCGATTGCAACGAGTATGAATTGGTTACTAATAGAGGAAGGGAAAAGTCCCATAAAGTATACTCCCACACATCAAATATTTTAACCTTTGGGATGTTTTCCAATGACATTTAATTCCTATTTGAAATATTTCCAGTGTGTTGGCACTTGTCACACTTCGTAATAAAAACATGCACATCCTTAAAGACATTGGGTCAGGAAAGGCCAACTTGGAGAATTTTTTAAATAATTTTTAATTTACTTGTATAGCCTCCATAAGCGGAGGCATGACAGTGGGTAATCAAACTTTCCATTTCCTCTTAGGTGACACACTATCGAAAGATTTTTTCGGTGCCTTTCTTGAACTATAGAGGTTCATCCTAGTAATTTTGTTTCAAATTGAAAATGATCTTTTATTCTGCTGAAAATCCATACCAAGAGGTAATACTCAATCTGAGAGGTAGTGACAAAGTCAACATACCACAACACTTCAGATCGTATCAACGTGATCAACCTATCATAAAGAAAAAATCATCCAAGGGTAACTCTTCCTTTTTAAAGCCACTAAGTCTGGATAAATGATCTGCCACCACATTTTCCATTCCCCTTTTACCTCGAATCTCTAAATCAAACTCTTTAGTAATTGAATCCATCAAATCAATGTGGGTTTCACGTCCTTCTAGCTCAACATGCATCCGATGACAACATGGTTAATGTAGATAATGATTTTAGATCCCACTAGGCAAAACAAAATTAATCAATAGAATAAATTATGACCAAAATCTATTTCTCATTGGTAGCGCAATTTATTTGAGCTTCATCTTTAGTTCAACTTACATAGTAAATGACATACATTTTCTTGTCCTTTCGTTGTCCTGGTACAATGTCAACTACAAAGTCGCTTGCATCACACATGATTTTGAACGGAAGACTCATATCTGGAGGTTGCATTATTGGTTCGGAGAGTAGTGCATGTTTAGTTGTTGGAAGGACTGAAAGCAGTGTTCGTCGAAATTAAATTTGGCATCCTTCGTGAGAATATTGATTAGAGGTTTGGAGATCTTAGAGAAGTCTCTGATGAATCGCCAGTAAAAACTAACATGTCCTAAGAACTTTGGACTTGTCTCATATTGGTGGAGGACATAAAATTATTATCACCTTTATATTAACCTTATCAACCTCCATTCCTTGTTCGGACACCAGATGTCCAATGATTATGCCCTCCTTCACCATGAAGTGGAAAATTTCCCAATTTAGCACCAGGTTGACTTTTATACATCTATTTAACATTCTTTCTAATTCAGTGTAATAGTCATCAAAGCTCAACCATCGCATTGAAAAATTGACCATAAAGACTTCCATAATATCTTCCAAGAAGTCATAAATGATTAACGTCCTACATCGTTAGAAAGTTGCAGGCATATTGCATAGCTCAAATGACATTCGTCGGTAGGCAAATGTACCATGTGTGCACATGAATGTCGTTTTCTCTTAATCTCCCAAGTGAATGGGAATAAAAAATAATCTCAAATAAACATTGAGATAATAAAAATGAGAATGCTTAGCTCGACGCTTAAGCATTTGGTTTATGAACGGGGGCGGGAAATGGTCTTTCCTCGTGGCCTTATTCAATTTTCTATAATATATGCACTTGTGCCACCCTATTACTGTTTGTGTGGCTACAAACTCACTTTTCTTATTCTTCACTATAGTCATACCTCATTTCTTAGGCACCACTTGCATTGGGCTAACCCACTTGCTATTTGAGATAGGATACATTACCCCAACATCTAATAGTTTCGACACCTTTTTCTTTACCACCTCACTCATATTTGGGGTTGGCCTCATTTGTTGATCTCTTGAGGGTTTTTTAATCCTCTCCGAGCAAAATATTATGCATATACATATAAGGGTTGATACCTTTAAGATCATTGATGGTGTACACTATTGCTTCAAAAAATCTCTTTAAGACAACAAGCAGTTGCCCGATCTTATTCTTTCTTAGCTCAACAATTACGATGACCAGATGGTCCGACTCTTTATCTAAAAATTCATACAGAAGATTCAGATGAAGTAATTTCAACTCTATCTTTGGATTTTATTAGTTCTTGGAGGGAGTTGTGAGAAGCTTGAGGCATTGGTTTTGATTGATTGGATTTTCATCCATCGGACCTTCATATGATTTTGCTTCGCTATCATCGTGAACAATGCTTATAGTTAGATATGCTTCAAACCCATTGGTCGGAAATGGTTCTAACGAGTAATCTATGACACATTCATCTATGATATCAACTAGGAAACAATAATAACCAATGGATGTGTTTTTCATGAAGTTAGACAATAGGAATTTGATATTTTCACCTCCTACCTTAAAGGTAAGTGTCAATCTCTTGACATTAATTATGGCACATGCAGTAGCCAAAAATGGTCTTCATAGGAAGATTGTAATATAAGCATTTTCATTTATATCCATAACCAAAAAGTCAGTGGGAATGTATAACTGACTAATTCTCAAGGGAACATATTCCAGTATTCCCACTGGATAATTTATAGATCTATCATCTAGTTGTAAGGATATTTTGTAGGTTTTAGCTCACCAAGATCAAGTCTCTTAGAGATAGACAAAGACATCAGAATACCGCTTTCACCAAGATCACATATGGCTTTGTCTATGACTTGGTTACCAATAACACATAGAATCGAGAAACTCCCTAGATCTTCCAGCTTATGTGACATCTTGTTTTAAATAATAGAGCTACACTTATCTGTAATCTTCATCGTGCCATCATCATTAAGCTTTTTCTTATTTTTCAGAATATCCTTCAAGAATTTTGCATATTAGGGCATTTGAGTTACGACTCCAGTAAAAGGAATGTTAATATGGAGCTTTTTAAGAGCTCGATAGACTTTTTGAATTATCCTCAATTTTTCTTTCACGAACCTTCGTGAGAACATAATTGGAGGCTTATAAGGAGGAGGAGGAGGCACATATGACTCTTTTTTTCTTTTCTTGACTACCTCAATTTCCTTGGGTGATTGCTCACTCTCTTTCTCGGTTGGTACAAATTCACCATCAATATCCTTTCCTTCAACCATTTTTTATCAGTAGTGACTTCTACCTCTTTACCGCTTTGCAACATCATAAAGTACACATGTCCTTTCGGGTTAGGCGGTATATCCTAAAAATATTCTAGCAGAGGAAGATGTAGACACTTGTTGTAGGGCTCATTGGGAAATTTAGGTTTCCAACATTTTTTTATGAGTATCCATGGCATCCACCTCAGTCGCTAGTTGCCTTATCATTTCATTAGTGTGGATATTCTAATTATTAAAGTCCTTGTTTTGTTGGCTAGTGGGTTATAATGAATTTTTCTATCATTATTTTAGGATTTGAATTTCGGGGAGCAACATGGGCACCTTTTTGTCCTTGAAATCCAGGAGGAACAACAAGTGGTGCAATACTAGCAATAAATATAAGATTATTGTTATTGTATGACAAGTTGAAATGGTTTCTCCAATAAAAGTTGTAGGTATTGGAATATGGATTCCCTTGTTGGAAATAGTTCACTTGGTCAGGGGAAGGGGCTCAATTATGACCATTAGTTGGAATGCAACGCCAACATGGCTAACTACACCACAAATTTCATAGTTATGTGTTACAATGACTACAATAGCAGTAGGTGCGATGTTCAGGTTATCTAACTTTTGGTACAGTGCATCCAAATTTACATTCATGTGGTCAAAGGAACCAACTTCATAAATTCCACCCTTCAACAATGCCTTCTCAACAGGAGTGTGTTCGCTCCTCCCCTGGTAATGATTTTAAGTTATATCTCTTATAAGAGCATAAGCTTCATCGAAAGGCTTGTTCATCAAGGCCCTTCCAACTGATATGAACTTCTGGTATCAAATACGTGATGTAGAAGGCGATATCACGACATTACTATCTGAGTAATAACAATATAAACATAGTATAAATAACAACAATAAAAACACACGGGATTGTTAACCCAGTTCAGTGCAAACACACATACTCTGGGGGCTACTAAGCCAGGAAGAAAATCCAATATTAGTAGAACAATTCAAAGCCTAAACAGTCCTAGTTTACAACTTCTCACTTGAACCTACCCAGTGCAACTTCTACCTAGAAATCAACATCTAGATATGAGAAATCACCATATCACTCCCCCTCAATCACACATTGTGATAAATAATCAAATTAAAGAAAAACAGAAGACCACACTTCCAAAACACAACACCTTGATCTTACTTAAAAGCTTTGATCAAGAACAAACACTCATGCTTAAAAGCTTAGAGTGGACAAAATTACAACTCAAAATTAGTCCAATTCAAACATCTAGGTGATGTATGAATGGCTCACAAATAAAACACGCACAAGAAAAAAACCCTAACACTCAAAAGCACTATACTTTACAATTCAATATTTTCTCCAGAGAAATTAGGTTAAACATCAATAATATAGAATTTTAAGTGGGCTTGGATTTGATCAGAACTTTCCTCAAAAGGATCACATGAATCAAGCATGAAAAAATCTTCAATAATTCTCCAAAAACTAACGCATAACAACTTCTGATTCTGACAACAACACTCCCTTAATTTTCGCACATCCTGGAGAAAATCAAAAGACCAAAATCCTGCTAAAAATATACAAAAATTAAATCAAAACTTTATGTATTTAGAAAGTCCCAGAACTGTCAAGACAAATGTTACAACATCTGTTCTGACATCATAAATTCACTACACACCAAAAGATCTTCAAGCATGTCAAGGACATCAAGGAAAATGATAATGTTTTTCAACATATGCATCCAAACCAAGAATCTTCAATCCCCCCCTTTGGCAAATTGTGGCTAAAAACATTATCAGCACCAGACAACACTTGACAACCAGCCGAAACCAACCACCAGAGATCAAAGCAGCTGAAGAAATAAAAATAACATTTTGGTTGTACAAAGTAGAACACCTGGTAACACAATACCCAATCAGAACAACAACCCTCCTTATCCACTCATCCAACCACAACATCAGAATAAATAATGCAGAAACAACTAACTTTCCCCCTTTTTAGCCATAATGTGACAACCACACCAATAACAACTCCCCCTTAACATATGATTGGTACTCAATAGAGAGAAAGAGAGACCACACAAGCTTCCCATATCAGTATTGAAAGCAACATCACCAGTCTTTTTTCAGCAACTTCCTCTTTAGGGATAATGTTCTCAACATCATCTTCAACAATATAACCAACAAAATTCTTCAGATTATTCTTAGTAAGAGAAATAACAACAACAACTTTGTCTTTCCCTGTCTTGATCTTTATGTCACCATCAGGATTCACACTTTTGATTCATCCATCATTAATAGGAACAAAATAACACAATTGCAGTAGAAGAACTGAGAAGTCTTGAATAGTTTTCCCACATAACTTTAATTGCTATAGATCCTCATTGATGCAAATCCCTAGTTTACCTCTTAGGATTTCAAACTGATTAACATTCAAGGCTTTAGTGAAAATGTCAGCCAGTTGTAAATCAGTGGCTACATGTTCTAGAGCAACAGTCTTTTCTCCAACCATTTCTCTGAAGAAATGATGACGGATATCAATATGCCTGGCTCTGCTATGTTGAATAGGATTCTTGGAAATGTTGATAGCACTCAAATTGTCATAGTACAATGTCATGACATCTTGAGAAACATTGTATTTTGTCAGCACTTGCTTTATCCAAACCAACTGAGAACAACTACTTTCAGTTGATATGTATTCAGCCTCAGTTGTGGATAGAGAAACACTATTTTGCATCTTACTGAACCAAGATATCAGATTTTTCCCAAAAAAGAAGCATCCTCAAAATGTTTTTTTCTATCATCAACACATCCTGCCCAGTCAGCATCACAATAACCACTTAGCTCAGAATTAGAACCATGAGAGTATAAAATACCATAATCACATGTACCATTTACATACTTCAATATTCTTTTCACTTGGCTGATGTGACTCACTTTGGGATCAACTTGATACCTAGCACAAACTCCTACAACAAAGGCAATGCCAGGCCTGCTTGTTGTTAGATATAATAAGTTTTCAATCATACTTCTGTAGAGACTTTGATCCATATTTACACTCTTTTCATCTTTAGATAACTTCAGATGAGTAGGAACATGTGTCCTTTTGTGGCTAGAATTCTCCATTCCAAACTTCTTCACTGTATTCTTGGCATATTTACTCTGTGATATGAATATAGAGTCTTCCATCTACTTGAATCAAAGACCAAAAAAGTAAGTTAATTCACCAACTAGGCTCATCTCAAATTCAGACTGCATCTGTTTAACAAAATGTTGAATCATCTCCTCATACATTCCACCAAACACAATATTATCAACATAAATTTGAGAAATCATGATCTTATTTCCTTCTTCTTTCACAAAGAGAGTCTTGTCTATGCTACCTTTTATGTAGCCATGTTCAACAAGAAATTCAGTAAGTCTCTCATACCAAGCTCCAGGAGCTTCTTTTAACCCATATAGAGCTTTCCTTAGCTTATAGATATGATTAGGTAAATTAGGATCAATGAATCCCTTGGGTTGTTCCACATAGACTTCTTCATTTAGGTAACCATTCAAGAAGGCACTCTTGACATCCATTTGATATAGTTTGAATTTCAAGATGCAAACAACACCAATAAGTAATCTAATAGACTCAAGTCTAGAAACATGAGCAAAGGTCTCATCGAAATAAATTCCTTCTACTTGAGTGTATCCCTGAACAACCAGTCTTGCCTTATTCCTAGTGACAACTCCATGTTCATCAGATTTTCTTGTACATCTACTTGGTGCCTATTACATTTGATCCTTCAGGTCTTAGGACAAGATCCCAAACTTCATTCCTCTTGAATTAAGCTAATTCCTCTTGCATAAGATTAATCCAGAATTCATCAGTTAGTGTTTCTTTGACATTCTTTGGCTTTATCTTTGACACAAAACAAGAGTTAGAGATTATCTCCCTTGATCTTGTAGTAACTCCTTTATCCAGCTCTCCTATGTTGAGGTTATTAGGGCGGTCTTTCAATATTCTGATAGAGGGACCTTTGTTGGTCTGACTATCTTCAGGCTCGGAGCTTGAGGGTTATTCATCAGTACCTCTGTCTTTAGTTTCTACTGGAGTTGCATTCTGGAATGTTTCAACATCATCCAGGACATCAACTTCTTTGTTCAAGTCTTGATCATCAATAATAACATTTATAAACTCCGTCATTACTTTAGTTCTGGAGTTGTAGACCCTATAAGATCTGTTGTTGGTAGAGTATCCTAAAAATATTCCTTCATTACTCTTTGGATCTAACTTTATCCTTTGTTCACGATCTTCCAGGATGTAGCATTTGCTTCCAAAGACATATAAGTATTTCACAGTAGGTTTTCTTCCTTTTCATAATTCATATAGAGTAGCTGAAGTACCTTTTCTCAAGGTGACTCTGTTATGAATGTAGCATGCAATATTCATTTCTTCAGCCCAAAATGATAAGGTAGTTGTTTTGCATGTATCATGGCTCTAGCAGATTTCTATATAGTCATGTTTTTGCATTCTACTATCCCATTTTGCTGAAGAGTAATGGGAGATGAGAATTCATGACTAATTCCTTTAGAGAATCAAAATTCAACAAACTTGGCATTCTCAAATTCCTTCCCGTGATCACTTATGATTCTTATAACATTGCTTTCCTTCTCTCTTTGAAGTTTTTGATAGAGATCTTTAAAAACTTCAAAAGCTTCTGACTTTTCTTTGATGAAATTTATCCAGGTGTATCTTGAATAGTCATCCACTAGAACATAAGCATATTTCTTTCCACCAAGACTTTCTACCTACATAGGTCCCATCAAATCCATGTGAATAAGTTCTAATACTCTTGAGGTGGTAAGATGTTGAATCTTCTAATGTGACATCTTAGTCTGCTTCCCTACTTGACATTCTCCACAAACTTTTCCTTCTTAAATCTTGAGTTTAGTAATCCCTCTGACAACTTCCATGTATATGATTCTCTTCATGCCTTTCAAATGTAAGTGTCCAAGTTTCTGATGCCAGAGTTTAACTTCATCTTCTTTGGCAAGCAAGCAATAGGAGATATAATTTGATTCTTGAGATGACATAGATAACAATTGTCCTTAGATCTGACTCCCTTCATGATTAATTCTCCTTTCCCGTCTATCACAAGACATTCAGATTTGGAGAAATTGATTTTAAGTCCTTGGTCACATAGTTGACTAATGCTAATTAGATTGGCAATCGACTCTTTTACAAGTAGCACATTGTCAAGTCTAGGCACTCTTGAGCAGTCCAGCTGTCCAATTCCCTTGATTTCACCTTTGGCTCCATCACTAGAAGTAACAAAACTAGTAGCATGGGGTCTCATATTCACAAACAGATTAGTGACTCCTGTCATATGTCTTGAACATCCACTGTCAAAATACCAGTCATTTTTTGTTAAAGCTCTGAGAGAGGTGTGAGCTATCAAGCTGTTGGTACCAATCTTAGGAGTCCATTGCTTTCTGACCTTAGGTGTGTTCTGAATTAGGTCAAACTGATGGATAGGTTCGGGATATCCATAGAGTTTGAAACAATAGGCCTTCAAGTGACCAACCTTTCCACAATAATGACACCTCTATTTATGGGAATTCCCTCTGATGTAGGAAACATGTCTTCTTTTATGATGTTGAGAAACCTAATGCAACATCTTTGGTTTGAACTCAGAGGAAGCAAGATTTGAGACAATTTTGTTCCTTTTGTCAAACCCTAAACCAGTCATATCTCCAAATAACTTCCCATTCTGTAGAATCTCATCTAAAGTATCTGAACTACTGTTCAACATTCTGACTGACTTGGTCGTTTGATCAAGTTGGGAATTTAGTAATGTTACCTTATTTTCCAGCTTGGAGATGGTTTCCAAGTGTTATTCCTTTTCATTATTCAGCTGTGATATGATTTTCTTAAGTTCTTCTTCTTGTTGGCATACTTCTTCATTTTTGAGACATAGTTCTCTATATAAAGTGGCTAGCCCATCATATGTGACTTCATCATCACTGAAATCAAAATAATATCTCCCAGTTAGGGCAGTAGTAGTCTTAGCAGATTCTTCTTTAGCTTCACTTTCAGTATCTTCATCTGACCAAGCCATAGTAAGACCCCTTTTCTGATTCTTGAGATGTGTGGGACATCTAGATCTGATGTGCCCATAACCTTCACATCCATAACATTAAACTCTTTTCCTTGAAAGGAGTTCTCTTCAACCTTTGTCTTTCTACCATAATCATTTGACCTATTGATGTCAGGTGATTTGTTCTTGACATTTGGTCTTGGCTTCCTATCCAACCTTTGCATAACTTTGTTGAACCGTCTCCCAAAAAGAACACTAGCATTAGATAGACCTTCCTCAGTATTAAGATTACAATCTTCTACTCCATCTTTATTGTTGGAAGAGAAAGCAATATTTTTGTTTTTCTTGTCAGATTTGTCACTTATGCCAATCTCAGAAGTTTGAAGAGATCCAATAAATTCATCTAATCTCATCATGCTAATGTCATGAGCTTCTTCTATGGCTGTGACCTTCATGTCAAATCTCTTAGGTATATATCTGAGAGCTTTTATTACTAACTTCTCTTCAGATATTGGTTCTCCAAGAGCACTCGAGGCATTAGCAATTTCAAGTATATTCATATGAAAATCATAAATACTTTCATCATCTTTCATCCTTAAGTTTTCAAATTTGTGGAGAGCAACTGAAGTCTTGAAATCTTGACTTTGGAGGTACCTTCATGAGTAGTTTTGAGAATATCCCAAGCATCTTTGGCAATAATAAAAGTATTGATCAATCTAAAAGTATTTTTGTCAATTCCATTGAATATGGTATTCAAGGCTTTAGAAGCAAGCTCATCTTATTCCTTAGACCAGTCCTCTTCTGGATTCAACTTACCAATATCATTGCCATCTTTTTCCTTAATAACAAGATGTTTCCATCCTCTCATAACATCTTTCTAGGCCTTGTTGTCCAAAGACTTCAAGAAGACAACCATCATTGATTTCCAGTAATCATAATTAGTTCCATCCATAATGGGTGGTCTGTTCACAAACCCTACCTCCTTGTCCATTATACTAGAAAGTAACTTCCCTGGATCTCACCCAGATACAGAGCAAGATGCCTGCTCTGATACCAATTGAAATTTTGGTATCAGATACATGATGTTGAAAGCGATGTTACGACATTACTATATGAGTAATAACAATATAAACACAGTATAAATAACAACAATAAAAACACACAGGATTGTTAACCCAATTTGGTGCAAAGACACCTACTTTGGGGGCTACCAAGCCAGAAAGGAAATCCACTATTAGTAGAACAATTCAAAGCCTAAACAGTCCCAGTTTACAACTTCTCACTTGAACCCACCCAGTGCAACTTCTACCTAGAAATCAACATCTAGATATGAAAAATCACCATCTCACTCCCCCTCAATCACACACTGTGATAAACAATCAAATTAAATAAAAATAGAAGATCACTCTTCCAAAACATAACACCTTGATCTTATTTAAAAGCTTTGATCAAGAACAAATACTCATGCTTAAAAGCTTAGAGTGGACAAAATTACCACTCAAAATCAGTCCAATTCAAACATCTATGTGATGTATGAATAACTCACAAATAAAACACGCACAAGGAAAAAACCCTAACACTCAAAAACACTATGCTTTACAATTCAATATTTCATCTAGAGAAATTAGGTTAAACATCAATAATATAGAATTCTGAGTGGGCTTGGATTTGATCAGAACTTTCCTCAAAAGGATCACATGAATCAAACACGAAAAGATCTTCAATAATTCTCTAAAACCTAACGCATAGAAGCTTCTAATTCTGACAGCAACACTCCCTTGATTTTCGCACATCCTGGAGCAAAACAAAAGACCAGAATGCTGCTAAAAATATACATAAATTAAATCAAAACTTTATGTATTTAGAAAGTCCCAAAACTGTCAAGGCAGATGCTACAACATCTGTTCTGACATCACAAATGCACTGCACACCAGAAGATCTTCAAGCATGTCAATGACATCTTACAAGACATCAAGGCAAATGATAATGTTTTTCAACATATGCAGCCAAACCAAGAACCTTCAAATGAGTCCAAGGTCATTCTCGTATTATACAAAATATTGTTATATAAGGTCTGGACAATAAGGCATTTCTCAAGTCTATGGTATGAACATATTCTCATTAGCTCATTGAACCACTCTCGTGCTTCGAAGAGCGATTCCCTATTCGTCTATAATTTGGTTCCTAAGTTACATTGTCTTACTCAACGGGAACTATCTAGCTATAAATGTTTTCTTAAGCTCATTCCATGTTGTAATGGAATTAGACATGATGGGTTGTAGCTATGCTTTGGCTCTATCCCTAAGGGAGAATGGAAATAAACGAAGTCGAATAACTTTCAGATCGATTCCATTGCACTTAAGGGTGTCACAATATTTGACGAAAATCGAAAGGTGCAAGTTCGGGTCATCTGTTGAGGAATCGAAAAATCGGTTCTACTGCACCATGTTTATCAAATAGGGTTTCAATTCAAAATTATTCGCTGCTATGGCAAGACGAACAATGCTCGAATGAGATTCTTCATTCATGGACATATCATATTCTTTTTAGCGGCTGATTATCGTGATCCACCATTGCTTGTTGGTTTCTAAGCAATCGACGTTTCTTGTGGAGATAATGTTCGACTTTGTTGATAGTTCAACAAGGTTCCTTAAGCTACGACCTCTTTACATAAAACCGAGAAGGAGAAAATTAGAATGAAAAAAATGCCTTAGTTTATACGTTGACATAATGGATAAGCGATATTGAACAAAATCTGGTCCTTGGCAACGATGCCAAAAACATGATAGGTCACAAGTATACGACTATATCGAGTAATATAAGATATCATTTCCATATAGACCAAACGTTCAAGTACCATTTTCTATTATTTTCAGTGTAAAGCCAAGACAACGCTGAACCGATTTTTGTATCCTAAAAGGAAAATAGTTTGATTTTATTCAATATTAAAACAAGAGGTCGTACCAATGATTTCTATATACCGATTTTACTCATACAAGTCGATGCATTTAATTATAACGAGAATTATATTTTTGTAGAAAATACTAAATTAGGAGTAACGCCTAAATGATGGAACCTATAAATGAAATAAATGCTTCTGAAATTAAAGTCGCTCCGAAGGGAGAGTTTGATCCAAAAGTACACAATAATCTAATGAAAGTGTAGCATAGAAATAAAAGACAACACCACTGAGAAGAAGCTTCGAATTTGCATAAAACTATAAAACTAGAGTAATTTAATACAAATGTGTTTAGATACTTATCCTTAAGTTACAATCCTATTTATACACATTTTTGTACTCCAAATGCCCCAAAAATCATGCAGAGTCGTGGAAGAATCATGGAGAAAAAGGCTGAAACAAAGTGAAAAAATGTAGAAAAACCAGGAACTGAAGTATATGACAGGCATCATCTCAGACGATCGTCTGTCCATCATCTTTTGTAATTTCGTTTCTTGGTCCCATGACGGACGTCATTTGTAAAGATGACCTGCCCATCATGGGTTCTTCAACTTCGATTTCTTTTTCGTGTTGGGGCCATGACGAACATCACGGGTGATGACGATCCACTAGTCATGGCAGCTGATTGTTTATTTTTCTTTGTTTTTTCTTCCGATTCCTTCCATAGTCGATGCAAATCGACATATACCTGAAACACAGTGAAAACACCCAAGTTTTTCAATACTATACGAATAAAATACTACAAAAATACAAAAGATTCTAATGCAATTTAAGAAACTTAAAAATAAAAAAGTATTATCGATATTCTTGTTGTTAGTATTATCGATACTATATATATGATAAATCAGTTTCTTCTGAATATTATCGATTATTAATACAATTTAAGAAACTTAAAAATAAAAAAGTATCCACAAAAATTGGACTTTGGTTTATATGTTTTTTTCTCTTTCTAATGAAGTAATTTATATTTCCATTGTTTTTAATAATTTTTATATCAAAATTTTACATGTATTAATATTTTTATGAATTTAATTGTAATATACTAACCATACAAAATGATTTTACGCAATCATATCATCTTAGATGTTGAATATTGAAAATAATTTGACTTTTATTTTAATCATCTATAAAATATTGCTTGATGAATAGATAGAATCGATGAATTGATAATGTATAATATTAATAATGTATAATACTAGGACTCAGAATCCATATTATTATTATTATTATTATTATTATTATTATTGAGTAAAATTATTGTTTCAATATCAATTATTTTTATTTACAAATTAAGACATTTATTAACATTTTCATTTTATAATATTAAGAATAATATATAATAATAATAATAATAATAAAAATAAAATGAATTAGATGCTTTTTACATTGAGAAACTAGAATAAAATGAATTATCAAATATTTTAGTAGAGTAAGTGGCCTTACACTTTCTCTCTGTACTACATTTTCTTCACCACACTCAAGAGCTTCTTCTCTCTCTTTCTCTCTCCCTCAGTTGAATTTGACTCTGCAAAACCGTAAACCCTAATCGAAGAATTGTTCAAGCTTCAATTCAAATCCGTTTCCACTTTCTTCTTCTTCCACTGTTCGTAGCGATAGTTGAACCCAAAATGGTTCTGATTTCTTAGTCTGCTATCGTTTTCAGACTCATCAAAATGGGTAGACGTCATGGTTGGGAACTCCCTTTTCACACTTTTCAGGTACATTCTTCCTCTTTCCAATTCCATTTTCATCATCTCATTTTTCTCTTCTACTTTTTCCATTTTCCACCTTTTGACTTTCTCGTTTACTTCATCATTCCCATTTTAGCCGCAATTTTTTTTCTTCTGTATTACGACTTCATAATTTTCCTGATTTTGCTTTTGCTTGATAATTGGAAATTTAGAATCGCTTTTTTGTTTTATTGTTGCTCAGAATCTCTTTTGTCGCTTTTTTTTTTAATACTTTTTTTTATGAAATTGAATTTTGCTCTTACTTTCTAGATGAATGCGCTTTTCAACTCAAGTAATCATTTATAACATTTGTTACTACTTTTTTAACTGTTTAACATTATTCTGATTTTACATTCCAGCTTTTAAGTTTAGTGTAATTATATTGTTTTCTCTTTTTTAGATTTTTTATAATGACAAATTTAAGGGTCAATCAATAATATATATATATTTTTTTGACGGAATTTGAATAGGATTGAAAATGAAATTCAACACTTTAGTTTTAGTATCATGTTCTCTAGAATGGAAGAGTTGTGTTGAGCATCTGCACCGACACTTTGATTTATTCATTTTTTAAAATTATTACCGGTGTTGTCGCCGTGTCAGTGTTGGGATGGTGTTCGGGGTGTTTGGGCTTCATTGGTTCTTACAGCTGAATTTGTAATGGCATTGAGAACTGTTATTCACATAAAGTTCTCACCTTTTCCCTGCTTGTTGTGATTTATGAGCAGGTTGTGGCAATAACGGTTTTTTTCTTGTTATGCATTGCGTATTATGCTTTCTTTGCTCCTTTTCTTGGAAAGGACATCTATGAATATGTTGCTTTTGGTGTTTACTCTGTACTGGTAAGCAACAATTTGATTCTTCGATATCCTCGTTCCGTTTTTCGTTTAAAACTGTGGAGTGAAGGATTCTTTCATTTACTTGTTCTTGAATTTTTAACTGCAGGCAATCTCTGTATTTCTTCTCTATGTTCGGTGCACTGCCATTGACCCTGCCGATATGGGAGTAATGCTTGATTGTGACAAAACTTCTAAGAATAGATCAAAACTTGATGAAGAATTGGCAGGTTGGAATTTGAAAGCTACTGATGTTTATTGATATGATTGTCATTCTCTAGGTTTACCCTTCAGATCAGATTCACTTCATGATTCATCATAACTATCGACACGTTCTCCCTGAATTTTTGTAATTAGTGTTAGTAATACTGCTTATTAAATCAGAGTTGCTAAATCACTAATCACCAATGGAATAAACAGAACTGCAATTGAAGTAGTTATACTTATAGAGTAGTGACATTGTTCACTAGGCTCTAAGTAACTGGATGCACAACAAAACCCAAAGCAGTTACAAGTTATAACAGATTAAACTATGCCATTATTTTAGCATATAATGGCAACACTCTAATGACTATAACAGCAAATTTCTTTGCCGTTTGATACTTTCCCGCGTTATTTGAACTCTAATCTTCTATTGCAGAACCCAACAAGATAGGACTAAAGGATGAAGGATTGTCTGATCAGCACAATTCAAACGGGTGCTCCAAAATTGGATGTTTCTTGTGTAGTTTCCTTGCAATAGAAGATTGCCGTAGTGATGAAGATCTACAGCAACAATCTGGAGAGGAGGATAATTTGTTCTGTACTTTATGCAATGCTGAGGTTTGATCATTTGCTGTAAAAAAACTAAGTATATTCTCCAAATAAAGTCAATTAGAGAAAAATAAGAAATGATAAAAGTAAAAAATGGAGATAAGGTATCATAGAATGCAACAAAGTTTGCTTCTGTTTAGATGAATAAAACAACCTGCCTCCCAAAACTGCCGTATATGAAAATCAGAAAAATATCTGTCATAGACACACACCCTTTCTTGATAACTCATGATAGTTCAAGCATGAACAATTAACCCCTTTAACCAACAGAAGTTACAACTTTTCTTGTAGATTATTCTTTGTATACCACATGATCACTTTTATATTACTCTCTCTATCTGAATAGATCTAATTGAGGAGTTTTCTTTCATTTACTTGCCTCACCAGAACATGAAAATTCTATGATGTGTTATTTAGTATTACATCTTGTTAGATGCATTTTGCAGGTTCGGAAGTTCAGTAAGCATTGTAGAAGTTGCGACAAATGTGTTGATGGATTTGATCACCATTGCCGGGTAAGATTTGCTTGAACCCAACCCCTAGTCAGTTACCGGGTATTTGAATGACTCAATATTATACTGTCCTAGTCTCATGTCCAGTGGTCTGTTGTCATACCTATATTATCAATCTCATATAGCGGCACACCCATCCCCAAAAAGGGAACAGAACGGGAGCGGGAAGTGGAACCGCCGATATTTTAGTGATGCGGACACTAATACAATTAATACTAAAGAACACATAATTGTTATAAACTAAATAAATTAATCAAAATTCATGAATTATTCATATTTAGAAATAAAAACCATAAGTCTTAAGCAAAACATATTTCCAAATGTCAATAAAATTCAATAAAATAACTTTGGGTAATATCATATAAGGTTGATGCGGTCGCATCAGAGCGGCGTCATTCCAAATCCAATCCCATTATCGCAGTCGTTCCAGCCGAGTCACCCATTTGTGACAGAACGGCATGGCCTGACGATGTTTTCTTGGTTTTGCTGTTCCATGCCGAGATAACAGCCCGAACAGCCAAGTTTGATAACATAGTGTCATACTAATAATAAAAGGTCATGCCAACTTTCTTATTTGGTTGCTTAATTAGAGAGTTTGTTAACAGAAGTATTGCATATTGACAATAAATTGGATGAAAGATTTTGAGTGGCCGGCTATCTTGTCAACTGTGTAGACTTGGGGGTTTTGGTTTGAGGAGAGCCTTGAAATCAAATAATTATGGGTGTTCAATTGTATGCCAATAATTTTCCCTATTTTCTGTAATAATGCGAGTTGGTTTCTTTCGTTGTCTTGTCTCCTATGTTAGCCATTTGCAATGAAGCCTGTGGGTTGTCAATGAAAATTGCCCTGAAGTAGACTGTATTGGGTAGATGCTTTGGACTTGAGACGCTGTGTGCATCTGTATGCTTGTTTTGTTATTTTGTCTTCCTTAGCACTTATATTAAAAAAATCATTAAATTTATTATTTTGTTCAGTGGTTGAACAATTGTGTTGGAAGGAAGAATTACATCTCGTTTGTGTGCCTAATGGCTGTGAGCCTGCTTTGGGTAAGTAACATAAAGATGCTTACCAGCATGTCCTAAATTTAGTTATCCCCCTCTCCTTTCTATTCTTCAGTTTTATGTTGAAAGAACCTTCTATATTATGATTTTGTAAATTTCTTACTTTTTGTTCATGCATGTCATATCACAGCTTGTAGTTGAATGTGGAGTTGGGATTCTCGTGCTTGTCCGATGCTTTGCTGCTAAGAAGGATACAGAGTATCTGATAGCTGAAAAGCTTGGAGCTGGATTCACTCGAGCCCCGTTTGCTACAATAGTGGTACATTTGCTCTCTTTTTCTTTCAGAGTTTTATACTTCATCTCAAATAAGGTAACTGAAACTATTATTTATTGAACCAGAAATAAATTTTACTTAACTAAAGTTACTTTTTGTGTAAGTTTAACCATGGTTGCTGAATATTTCTTGTATAGCTTAAAATACTGGATTCTTTCCATTGATGAGAGGCCATATTTGGCTAGAAATGTAAAAGTTAACACACTTCTATTTTAAACATTCATTTGGATACCCTACAAATTTGTTTTTTATTAGTTGGTCTTGAATATTTATCAGTTGTGTTTGGTGGAAATTATTCAATATAATTTTCAATTACACATTACCTAATCTATGAACATCATTGAATAGTCGAGTTGTTAAATATTACTAAATTCGAAACTTTTTCACAATGTTCCCCCTGATTTTCACTTCCACAAAATATGATTTGTTCAAAGATTGAAGATATAAGTTTCTATTTTTATGCAATTTTTAATCCTGTTACAGGCCATATGCACAGCAGTTTCTTTACTTGCGATTATACCACTGGGAGAATTATTCTTTTTTCATATGATCCTGATCCGAAAGGTATAATCAAAACTCTTTCCTCCTAATTATATATTTTCATGAACATACTCTAAGCTGTTATTTTTTCTTACAGGGTATTACAACGTACGAGTATGTTGTTGCCATGAGAACTATGACTGAACCACCCGGTCCTTCAGTTGATGCGGGTGAACAGCAGAGTCTACCTTCATCTCCTACTAGTTCAGCTGTTACTGCGATAAGCGGAAGAAGCTCTGTCGGAATGAGTTTGCAAATCAAAGGTGCCTGGTGTACACCTCCGAGAATCTTTATGGATCAACAGGTACTGCCATCTTTGTACGATTTCCTGAATTATATGATTAGGAACCGTTTTAAATGAATAACCTATCTTTATACATTACAAACAGATAATTACAGTGAGAGATAAGAAAGTTCAATTGAGTTGAATAAAATAATGCACAAAACACAATATAATACCTCTTAATAATAGGTAATTGTTGTTGGATGTTGATAAAGTGTCTGGCCTTGAATAAGCAGGATGAAATGATACATCAGTTGGAGCCAGGCCGCCTACCATCTACTATGGACCCAGATGCCATACAACAACCTGACAAAGGAAAAAAAATGAACCAGCGCCCAGTACGAATAAGCGCATGGAAACTTGCAAAATTAGATTCCAATGAAGCAGCTAAGGCATTTGCTAAAGCTAGAGCCTCATCATCTGTACTTCGTCCGATTAGTTCTCGGTCACATGCATATGATGCGGATCATTTATCAAGTAGCAATGTGAGTGGAAGAAGCAGCCCTAATAGCAACCAAGGATTTCATAACAAATATGATGCAGCAGGGACATCAAGGCTATCTCCTTCTAAGAGCTCATACCCTCCCAGTCAAGCAAGCAGGGAAGATTTAGATGCATGTCACCACAGTACGAGTAACTTCAGCAGTCCACAAGTCTCCAACTTAACCCCTTCTCCGATGCAGAGGCCAGGTTTGAACCGAGACCATTTCAACCCCATGTATCAGCAACCATCTCAAAATCCATCTCCTTCATCAGCTATAGGAAGCAATGGGAATGTAAATCCAGTTCATGAAAATAATGCGCGTCTGCCAATGAGAAATAACTGCCTAACTGTCTCAGAGAATAGAAGCTCGTCAGTGTTTTGGGATCAAGCAGCGGGACGCTTTGTCCCAAACCCATCTAGAGCTCAAGGCAGCTCTCAGGTTCCTGGAACAGAGTTAACGTACACAGGCCGCTCTATATTTTTTGGCAGCCCAGCTCTGAGTGAACAACAGTCAAATGCCGGAACAAGAAATAATAGCTCAGTAGCCGGTGTTTTGGACAGAGATAATATAGCAAGAGATTTTCAGCAAGGTAGATCACAAAGAGGTGCCCAGCTTCCCGTGTTTGTTCCGGGTTATTCGCAGCAAAACAAGTTCTCATAGGGTATGTTTAGGTTGGTGATATATGGAATGGAATGTGATAACATCCATTTTAAAAAATCTATATTGTAGAATGTTAGCCATTCCATTCTACTCCATTTCACCATTAGTTGCAATTTTTTCTTCTCTTTATTTAAAAAACAAAATCCAAAAACATGCTATTGATTTCTAGTTTGTCTTAGTTGTTGCCACCATGTGGTTTGCCATTTCATCTGTACAGGCTAATGAACACAACCTTCTCTGTACTAATTCATTTACCACTGTCATTGCATTTCAGTATTGTATTTGATCATAGGGTATTTATTTTCATTAGGCTAAATTTGTGGTTTTATTTCTTTTATCTTTAAATGTCAGTTTTTATTTTCTTCTTTTTAATATCGAGTGAATTTAGTCTCGCTCAGTATTTTTCTTTTTAATTTTTTAAAATAAATCTCAATAAATAACAGTTAGCTTCTGTTTGGCACGGCCATTTTTGAGTTTATTACTTATTGATTATAAGCTTATATGATAATAAAAATTTGTTAATTTGTTTGGTAACAGTTTTTTCATTACAAGTTTATAGTTTATTTTATTAATTTATATTTTATTTTTCAGACGTTATTTTAAATAGCGTTTTAGTTTATAACTTAGATATTATCATTTTTAATTTCACTTTTATCCTTTTATTTTTATTAAAATCCACTATTACCCTATATAATTTATTTTAACTTAAATAAGACAATTATATATTAAATGACTTTTATGTTATTTACAATTATATATTAAATGACTTTTATGCTATTTTAATTTATCAATTAATTGAACTGTTAATTATATCAAATATTTTAATTAACTTATCAACTATAAATTATAAGTTATTAGTCATTAGCTATAAATTATCAACTATATCTTAACAGGCAATTGTATTAAAATTTATATTGGACTCTTATCAATAACTATCTATCATTATATTTATTTCAAAATAATAAATGAATAAAAAACATAATTTATTATTATAATTGAATCTTATCAATAATTATTCATCATTACATTTATTTTATATTTATTATTTTATTACAATTTATTTAGTGAAATCCTAAAAAATAAAAAGACAGTTTTGATTTGTCATTATTCTCTATTCAATGAAATTCTCATTTACTATATTGTGTTAAATATACAAGTGACTCAACACTGTGTTATACTATCCATTTTTTAATTTTAAATTCTAGAAAAAAAAATCATAGACAAGTTTATACCCTTTTAAACTTCCGTTTTGATATCTTACATGTCCAATTTTATAAAGGTAATTCATTGTTAAAATAAAAAAATGGCAAGTTAATATATTTACATTAATAAAGAAATTACCTTTTAAAAGCAATAATAAAGTCTCATTATAACCAACATTTATCCCCTTATTACATATAAACATCATATGTTTCTACTTTTTCATTCCAATTCAAAATTGTTGATTCATCTATTCCATATACAAATATGTATCCTCCTCCAAGTCACAGTTACTATTATCCATATAATCCATATGATATCAACATGCATGGTTACTATGATCAATATCATACTATATATGATCAAGGCAACAATATTGTGGAAACAAATCCATATCCATTTGATGATCCATATTTTGATAGAAGATCAATGAGACCATATCCATATTATGATTCAAGATATGTTTTTCATGGAAGAGTTGATCCTTACACGAGCTATCAATCTTACTACGAGACTCCATTGTTGTCTTACCCTCAACCATTGCCATCACCAACACTACATCCGTTTTATACACCAGATTGGTTGTGTACTATTATGTGATCCTTTGAATTTTCATTCATAACATCTCTCCCAATTTTTCTAGGGACATGTTTTTCTATAATGCTTTTCATAACATCTCCCAAATTTTTTAGGGTTCAGACATTTTTAGTTTTGTTTGTTTATTTAGTTTGGTTTCTGTAATGGTTTTGATTTTGCTGTTTTTTTTACTATGAGTTTGTTCATGATATTAAATAGTTTCTTTTGTTTGGTTTGTTTATTTACCATGATTGTTAATGTATTATATTTATTAATTCAACTAAATAAATCTAAGTCATTTTTATATTAATTTATTCAAACAATGTACAATAGTTGGTTGTGGGTAATCAATTAATAATTTTATTTATATATTTTAAATGAAAATAAGATTCATACTAATTATAATTGTATTTTACTAGAAAATGACTAAAAATTGTGTTTTTTTTAAAATATTTTTGATATGAAAATTGAACAATTATAATATATCAATTATAAAATATTTACACTTCATGGTTTTGAAATTATTTTTCTAAAAATTAGTCACTAAAATGAAGTTTGGCTTACAATTCACACATGAAGCAATTATTTAATATCATTTAATCAATTCAAAGTTTATTATAAAAATGATATTTTGGAAATGAGTTTTAAAAATGATGGAATGTGATAAAATAGTGGTAGACACAAACAATTTATACACGGGATAAATATTTATCTATCACTAATCAATTGTCAATTAGTTAAATTTAATATTTATTTAATTTCTTTCAAATAATAATTTGAGTTTATTATTAGAAATTTACATAACCAAATGCTTTTGATAAATAATTAATTAAAATTGATATATTTTCAAAATAAAATATGAACAATTATGTTTTTTTTTAAGAAGTTAGTATATTAACCCCCTTTGAATTCTTCCGATCTTTTCTCTTTTAATCCCCCTTTGTGAAGTAGGAGACAAAAGGAATCCCACTTAATCCATTGAGTTTTTCTCTTCTCTTCCGAAATACTCCAAAGAAAACCGCTTTGAATCTTGATAATCTCTTTATGTATTTTGGCCGGTGCTTTGTAGAAAGATAGTTGGAAAATCAAGAAACACCCTTTCCAACCTAACAACCTCTTTTTCAACTTTTGAACCAAAGGAAACCAAGTTGATATTCTACAAGGATTATAATCAACGAGAATGCCTAGGAAGGTGAATTATTTCCTCTCCGTAGCACAAGATAGGAAATAATTCGTCGCTTCAAGATAATTAGGAGTAACATTGATGCCAATAAGCTTAATTGTATGAAAATTAATGCCAAGGCCCGACACCAATTCAAAGGCTCTCAACACCGCTTTTATCGCCTATAAATGTCTCCAACTACCGTCACCCACTAGAAGCGTATCATCCACAAATTGAAGAATGTCGATGGAACACTTACCATTCACGTTGAAGCCGGTAAAATCTCCCATCAAAACCGAGCTCCTCACCAAGCCCAAAAGATCTTCCGTTACTATCACATATAGAAAAGGTATTAACGGATCTCCTTGTCTCAATCCCCTTTCCACCATAAATTCTTTAGTCGGACTACCATTAACCAACACTGCCATTTTGCTAGAGAAAATAGTCGCCTCCATCCACCTCATCCAAACCTCCATGAATCCCATCCTTTTCAATATGAATATAAGAAATTACCAACTCACTTTATCGTAAGCTTTCTCAAAATCCACCTTGAAGAGCGAACATGGCCTATATTCCTTAGTAGCGTAATCCACCACTTCATTAGCTGCCAAAACACCATCTAACAATTGTCTCCCCGAAACAAAGGGGTTTTGAGAATAAGAAATAATCAAATTGAGGAATTTCTTCAATCTAGCCGATAAAAGTTTGGATAAAGCTTTATACAAACATCCGACAAGACAAATAGGTCGAAAATCATCAAACCCCAAAGGATTATCCCCTTTTGGAATCAAAGTAAAGAAAGAGGAAACGATAACTTTGGATAGGATACCCCATGTAGCTCGATTTTTGTGGTCTTTAATCACTATTGCATTTTTTCTACTTTTTGATTTCGTATTTTTTCCTGATGGAGTTGGTTATGAAAGGGAAAAGATATCCACTTTGCATACTATTGATTGACAGATGCCCACATGGTTTTTGATTCTTCTATAGATTATTTTTCTTAAGTATAGGGAAAATTTGTTCTTTTTTATATTGGTAGGGTCTTTTTGATTTGGGTATGGGAATAAGATGGGTATTGGTAAGATAAAATGATGTTATGTTTTTGTGTTTTCATAATTTTCTGATGTTTTTGATAGGTCTGAGAACCTGTTGTTGTTTTTTGTTTGGTGTGCTTGCAAATATCTTATGACATTTTGCCTACGTACCCCTAAAAAGAGAATTGATGGATCAGAGCATCAAAGTTCCTCCTAAAAGGATAGAGCTAGAAGGAGAGGTTGATTTGTATCCTGGTTAAAACACATGATGAAAATGCTCAAAGTTTGTATTTGTGTATAGATCAAATCCCAAGATTGAAGCTGAAATTTTTTGTTTGTATCCTGATTAAAGAACAAGATTGAAGCTGAAGTGGTTTGTTGTAATTGATGGGGGTGCTTGAATTGCATAGCTCAAGATATAAGCTGAATCTGGTATCTTGATTTGCATAGGTCAAGCAAGGCTGAATGGGTACCCTGAATTGCATAGCTCAAGGAGGAATGAATGGTTGATCTGAATTGCATAGCTCAGGAAAGCTGAATTGGGTGGAAAAAATGATTGGTGGAAAGTGATCTTAGTTATAGTCCAAGTGTATGACTGAAAGAGGTTAGCTTAGTTAAAGTCCAAGATTATGAACGTTGGGAATTAACTTAATTAAAGTCCAAAGCTATGATTGTAATGATTGAATTAGCTTAGTTAAAGTCCAAGAATATGACTGTATTGATTAGCTTAGTTAAAGTCCAAGATTATGATTGTTGTTTGATTGACTGTATAGTGTTTGACTTTTTGTGCCTTGATTGAAGCCCAAGGTTGAAGCAAAAAGAGAATCAGTAAAGAGAATTTGTCATCACTAAAGAGGGAAAGGTGTGATTTATACGTGCCTTGATTGAAGCCCAAGGTTGAAGCTAAACAAGGAAAACTGACTATGTGGGAAGGTTTATCTGTATCTTGATTTGGAAGCCCAGGTGTGAAGATTATTTATGAGAGACTGAATCTTGATTGTTTGTATCTTATATGAAGCCTAAGACGGGAGGCTTAAAATTTGAGGGGAGACTAACTCTGTATGAAGAGTGTTATGTCTGCTTTGTTTCATAAAAGTTTTTGAGTTACAAAGATTGCCCCTTTTAAGAGTTATCTTCAAATTTCTGATTTTTTTTTGTGATCAAATGCACTCACGAACCATATATTCTTGTAATATAGGTCATGAGGATCATTTTGGGTGAAAAAGTCAAACTTTGACTTTTTGGTCTAGATGGAAATTACACTAGATACCCCTGTTTTTCTGATTTTTTAACTGGATATCCTCTAGGATATTTTGAACTTGTAAATGGACTTCCATGATGTATATGAGCTATTTAAACCATTCACCATGGTATTATCTCTTATTTAGATGAACATTTTGACTTTGGGTTCCCCGATCAATCAAAAACCCTGATTTGGGCACTGTGAACCCTTAATCTTAAAATCCTTGATCTCTACATCTCTTAGATTTGTAGATGGCTTGTAAAAGTCATGTCAACATTTCTTGATGACATGTGGGGGCCTTGACTCCTTCTTTTAATGAAAATTTCCTCTGGAAAGCTCAGTTGACTGAAACCCCAATTGGTGATACCGATGGCTCGGGGCCCAGATCACTGAAATTCTTGTACAACCTTTGAATGATTCTTCATAATTTTGAGGTTTATTGATCTTTTAATAATGATTGAAAGGTTTAAAATTTTAGGTATTAATGATTGGTCCTTTTCCTGAATCCTCTGAGCGACTCAGGAATCCTGATTCATTACGGGGATATTGTTCAAACCAGTCTGACATAGTCCTTTGGTCAGTGGATTTACTTTGATGAGGTATATATCTTAGGGTCAAAATTTAGGGTATGACAGATGCCCCTATTTAATTTTCTTTGACCTTAAGATACAAATAGTGAAAGCATTGGGAAATTCCGAGTACAAGAGGATTAAATACCTTTAGAATACCCGAAATATTGATCCCAAGATGCCAAGTCGTTCATCCTGTTGGCGATCTTGAGGTTACAAAGGCCTGGTTAAAGGATTCCCTTTTACATTCACAAACAAAGGAAAATTTCAAGTTTTATTTTGAAAAATAAAAGTGAAGTAAATTCATTTTAATTTCAAGAATAAGAGAAATCAGTTTTGAAAATGTCATTTTGTAAAGTAGATAAAAAAAGAGTTGCAAGCAAATGTGCAAAGGCTCAAATTTTCATATATAGGGTTGTAATCAGCCAAAGGCGTGACTCCACATAGTATTACAAAGTAGAAAATGGTAATTTATAGGGAAAAAGGCTATGTTGAAACATAATGATCCTTATCCTTTTACCAATTTAGAGTTCTGAGTCTTCAGAGCTTCCGTTGATGATGACTTGATGAATGACGTTCTTCTGATGATCCAGTCTGGTTGGATGCATTTACTTTCCATGAATCCCTAACATTTTGCCTAGATTTCTCTAGCAGGATATATGTTTTAAATGTCTCTAATTTTTTCCTGGATCGTCCTTTCGGGTTTTCAATCCACCGAGACTGTTTTTTTTCTTTTCATTTGTTTGGCGAATTATTTCTTAACTGCATCAATGTTTGTAGGATAAGTGAATTCCTCACCGTCCATTGTTTCGAATATCAGGGCACCGCCTAAGAAGGATTTCTTAACCACATAAGGGCCGTCATAATTCGGATTCCATTTTCCCCAAGAGTCGGTGAGAAATGATTGAGTTTTCTTAAGTAAGATATTTCCTTGTTTAAAGAGACGAGGTCGAACTTTCTTGTCAAAGGCTTTCTTCATCCATTGTTGGTATAACTGACCGTGACATAGGAAATCATTCTCTTTTCTTCTATCAGATTGAGCTCGTCGAATTTGCTTTTGCACCACTCAACTTCTGTGAGTTTGGCCTCCATCAACATCCTTAATGATGGGATTTCAACTTCTATGGGGAGAACTGCTTCCATGCCATATACTAATAAGAAAGAGGTGGCCTCTGTTAAACTGTGAACAGAAGTTCGATACCCATGAAGTGCATAAGGGAACATCTCGTGCAGTTCCTTGTATGTCACACCATCTTCGGGACAATTTTCTTTATATTTTTGTTGGCGGCTTCCACTGCGCCATTCATCTTTGTTCGATAAGGAAAAGAGTTATGGTATTCAAATTTGAACTCTGCGCATAATTCCTTCATCATTTTGTTGTTCAATTTGGACCCATTGTCAATAATGAGTTGACTCGATACACCGTAACGACATATGATATTATTTTTGATAAATCAGAAGACTACTTATCGGGTTACGTTGGCATATGATGCTGCTTCGACTCACTTGGTGAAGTAATCAATGGCTACCAGGATGAACTGATGTTTGTTTGAAGCTTTGGGTTCAATTATTCCAATCATGTCGATTCCCCATATTGAAAATGGCCATGGCAAAGAGAGATCCTTGAGAAGCGTTGAAGGAATATGAACTTTATCGGCATAAACTTGGCATTTATGACATCTCTTCGCATGCTTGCAAAAATATACCTCCATCATGAGCCAGTAGTATCCTGATTGGAGTATTTTTCTTGCCATCATATGTCCGTTGGTATGAGTACCAAAGGATCCTTCATGAATTTCTCTCATGAGTATTTCTGCTTCACGCTCGTCTACACATCTGAGTAGAACCATGTCGAAGTTTCTTTTGTAAAGTATATATTCGTTGAGGAAGAAGTTGCCTTCCAGCCTTCAGAGGATCTTCCTGTATTTTCTTGACGATCCAAATGCGTATTCCCTTACTGCAGGAATTATTGAATGTCGTAATACCAAGGCTTGCCATCAGCAGCAGTTTCGATTACAAAGATGTAAGTCGGCCTGTCCAGGCACATAATCTCAATTCTTGGTATGTCATTCCATAGATTAAGTGTAAGCATGGAAGAGAGAGTAGCAAGTGCGTCATCCACGTGATTTTCCTCACAAGGGATGTGATATAATTCAAATTTGTTGAAGAATGACAGTAATCTCCTTGCGTAATCTCGGTAAGGGATCAGTCCATGTTGCCGTGTTTCCCATTCTCCTTTGATCTGATTGATCACTAAGGTAGAATCTCCGTACATGTGTAAATTGTTGATCCTAAGATCAATTGCTTTTTTGAGACCCATGATGCAAGCTTCATACTCGACCTCATTGTTTGTACATCTGAATGCCAATCTGGAAGTGAATGGAATATAGGTTCCGTTTGGAGTGACAATGGTTTCCCCAATCCCGTTTCCATAAGCATTGACTACTCAGTTGAAGATGAGTCCCCAAAGGGATCCTGGTTCTGGTCCTTCGTCTGACAGTGGTTCGTCATAATCTTCCATCTTAAGATACCTGACGTCTTCGTCTGGGAAGTCTAATGTGACTAGTTCCTGATTACTGATGGGCTGATGAGCCAAATGATCATCTAGGATACTTCCTTTGATAGATTTTTGAGTGTGATACTCAATGTCGTATTCTGATAACAACATTTTCCAACGCGCGATTCGTCCTGTTAATGCAAGCTTTTCGAACACATATTTGATCGGATCCATTCCCGAGATGAGCCAAGTAGTATGACATATCATATATTGACGAAGACGTTTCGCTGCCCAAGCTAAAGTGCAACATATTTTCTCTAGCATTGTGTACCGAGTTTCACAATCAGTGGATTTCTTCTATCCAGTCATGACTTTGATTCTTCTAGAGAAGTTAGAATATTGGAGCACATGTCGCGGTCATGAGGAATATAAACCTGAAGATGTAATTTATATGTCCCATGAATCCTCGTACTTGTTTCTCCGTTTTTGAAACAAGCATTTCTTGAATAGCCTTGACTTTGTTAGGATCAACTTCGATTCCTTTCTGGCTGACGATGAATCCCATGAGCTTTCCTGACTGGATACAAAAGGTGCACTTGTTAGGATTCAATCGTAGTTTATATTTTCTCAGACGTTGGAACAACTTCTATAGATGTTCAACGTGTTCCTCTTTGATTTTTGACTTGGAAATCATGTCATCGACATATACTTCAATCTATTTATGTATCATATCATGAAAGAGAGTCGTCATTGCGCTTTGATAGGTAACACCGACATTCTTTAATCTGAATGACATTAATTTGTAACATAAGGTGCCCCATGGCATAATGAAAAATGTTTTCTCCATGTCTTTAGGTGTCATTTTGATCTGGTTGTAGCTCAAAAATCCGTCCATGGAAGTAAATACTTTGTACTTTGTTGTGATGTCTATCAGCATGTCGATGTGTGGTAAGGGAAAATCGTCATTTAGATTTGCTTTGTTGAGATCCTTGTAGTCTACACACATTCTGACATTTCCATCCTTCTTTGATATTGGCACAATATTGGACAACCATTAAGGATATTCTGAAGTAGTGAGGAAGCCAACATCAATTTGCTTTTGGACTTCTTCCTTGATTTTGATAGCCATGTTTGGATGAGTTCTTCTCAATCTCTGCTTAACTGGCGAGTATGGATTCAAAGGTAGATGATGTTCCACGATGTCGGTATCCAACCATGGCATGTCTTGGTAGGACCAAGCAAATGAATTGGGAAAATCTTTGAGTAGTGAGATCAGGCTTTTCCTTTCAGCCGAACTAAGTAGTACGCTAATATTGACTTCCTTTCTTTACTGTTCTGAACCCAAGTTAACTGTTTCCAACAGTTCTTTGTATAGTTGAATGTAATTCTCCTCGTGTCTGAGCAGTCTGGAGATATCTTCTGGAAATTCTTCGTCATCTTCCTCTTCAACTTCGAAAACCGGGAACTCAAAGTTGGGAGAAGGCATTGGATCACGTGTTTCAGTGGGGTTTAAAATAGTTAATTTGCATGATGATGATATCGAAAAAACACATATAGAGAATGCAAAAGAAAGTTTATGTAGATTAGTTTCAAAAAACGTTTGTTTTTATTTTTGGTTGTTTTTAGGGATTACCATTTTCTGAAAAAGCGAAAAGAGAAAACAACAACAAGTGCAGAAGTACATAATGACATTTTATTTATGATTTGTCGATTCTTGAAATACACAACCCTATAAAACTAAACTCTATCACTTTGGGATAAGTAAATAGGACATTTACATCATGTAAGTCATATTAAATATTCCTTGTCATCTGAGCGAGATGAAAGATCAAAATAAAGCTAAACAATTACTTTGGAATGTGAACGATGTTTGGGATATCAGTAGAGACCCAATCGTAACGAACTTCGTTGGATATGCAAAAGTTTGGAACTTGTCTTCTCGAATTAGCTTTTGTGATGACATTGATCTCTGGTGAAAGAGGATCCACAAAGTCTTCCTTCCATGCAGATTGATCGTGCAAGAAATTGTCATTTGTTTCTTCATCGTTGCTCTCAAAAGAGTCTCCTCATCCAGTTGTCTGGATGTATTTGATATCGATGCGAGAACTTAAGGGAGTAGTGTACTTTACGCGGTAATCATGTTTTCCACTTGGTTGTCCCAAGGTGTCCTACGTTTCTGTGGGAGTGGTGGGTCATCTTCAGTAATGACATTCACTTCTGGTAGTGCAAAGTTGAGGAAGCCTTGTCCTGCAATCCTTACAAATTCGTCGAGATGACGTTGTTTGTCTCTTGAATTTTCCCAATAAGGTTCCCATGTGGGGTAGATTATCCACTGAATCTTCAGATGTATAATCAAAGTTGTCAATCATTGGAGTGTTTTCCAATGAGTTGTGAGGAACATGAGGTTCTTCAGATATTTTTCTGTCCCCGGTTTTTAGAATGTACTTCGAAATTATGAATTCCAGCCAATTTGTTCGCACTGGTTTCTGGCGAACAACCTCTGGTTAACCAATTTCTTTAGAAAACTGGGTGACTTGCAGGACCAACCATACAAGTCCTGGGATACATGTGCATTGTTTCTGTCGAACTATTCTTAGAATTTGGTGACTGATTTGTGGTTTGTTTTATCAATATTGTCAAAGTATTAAGACTTTGATTTTTGCAAGTAAAGTAAAGTTTGAATCTTAAAGACGAAATAAAGTTAAAAGTTTAAACAAGAACAAGGAAATGTCGAAGGCTGTAAACTTGCAGAAAAGTAAATAAAATTTGAAGATGACAAAAACTTGAAACATAAACAAGTAAATTAAATAACTTTGAAATATAACTGGTGTTCAAACGTACATTGTTCCAAACTTTAGACTCATTTTCTCTCACACTGGGTACTTAGAGTTCTTAAACAGGAATTTTGTATCAATTTTCACACACACATTCTAACCACAAACTATCCTATTTATACATAAACAAAATAACTGCTTAGAACGGAAAAACTATAACTAAACGACAAGTGTCAGCCTGCATGCAAATTTCTTCTCTGAAACCTCCATGTGTCCAACTGCCAAAGGTTACAACCTTTTGAATTTGAATCCCTTCCTTAGGTGACGAAACCTTGCACCTCCTCAAACTGTCGAACCCTTTTAAGGAAGAAACAACTCTTCCAACATCTGCCAAACCATATCTTTTGCCAACAACTTCTTCTGTCGAAGCCTTCACTCACAAACTTTCCAAACTATTCTGCCAGAACATTATATCTATTTCTGTCGAAGCAATGAAACTTTAAAACCTTGTCAGCAATTCTTGGATTCTCCTCCTAATGCTACCCTTCGACAAGGATGACCTTTAACCCTGAATTCCAGCCTGTCGAAATTATGGGTTCACAAATTGCCCCCCAGCAAAGATATTTTCGACTATCAAAGGAGAAATGTCTTTTGCTGTCGAAGTGACCCTTGACTTCTAGTTGCATTTATTGTAAAGTGATTTTTGTTGAGTCCCAAGGAAACACCATGATTTTCACTTTATGAAACGTCACATCCAGCCCACGTTTCACACAATCTCCCATGACCCTATATTGTAGGTAAATCATGGCTCACTACCAACCGCCACTTTCAATCTCCACCAATGGATTAACATGCATGTTTCCCTTTTTCCAACTGAAAAAATCTCTTCATTTTCCCCCTTTTTTTTTTATTATTATTCATTTATTCCACCCTCTATAAATACCATTGTCAACAACATTTCACACTTTTCACTTGTTCGCAGTTTTTTCTTACCCAAACGTGAAAACTCCATTTCCAAATCTTTCAAAGCTCCTGTTTCTCTACCATCTTCATCAAATCAATGGCTCCTCCAAAGACTACCACTGGACAAAGTGCAAAGAAGACAAAGAAGACTACAGATCTTCCTCCTGCTCACGTGTTATCTGGGCCTACTCAAACACAGCACCAACAGTACTTCCCAGAACCCCCAAATGAAAGGGAAAAGGCAAGCATTTACAGGTCACAGGTAATGATTCCCATTTCTGTTTCTGGAATTCACCATGCCATGTTAGGCCCTATTTTTGATCCCACTGCTGATTCTAAACGTTTGAAAGAATTTTACCCCTGCTACTCTGCTTTAAAACCCATAGCTGCTAACAAGAACCCCAAACCTGTCGAAACCTCGTCAAAAGAACCTGAAGTCCTTATGACTTCGACAGAAATAGATCTGTCTTATCTAAACCAAAACAGGATTTTTAGGAGCCCCCCTCTGACGAAAGATCCCTCTGATTACCTAGCATGGCTTACTAGGGTCGAAAAGGCCAAAGAAAAGTTTTGGAAGAAAACTGGGATTTATGACTTAATCCAATTGTCGAAGGAGGGTCCCCGTTACTGCCAAAACATGCTGTTGGCCTCCTTGTATTTCTGGGACAGTACTTACAATACCTTCCACTTACCTTGTGGAATGGTGACCCCCACCCTATTCGACATAGCAGCCATAACTGGCCTTAGTCCTTTAGGGGAAATATTCAACCCTGAACACTTGAACAAGGACCCCATAAGCTTCGACACAAAGTATGCAGGGTATTCTGTTTTCATAGCCCATTACCAAGGTGAAAACAATGAAGAAGTCTCTGACACAGAACACATTGCCTTCCTTAGCCTGTGGTTGTCCAAATTCGTATTCTGTACAAGGTCCCTTCAGGTAGCCAGAAGTTTTATCATTATGGCGAATCAACTTCACAATGGAGTTGCATTTTGCCTAAGTGAGCTACTTCTGGCCAACCTCTATGAATCCTTAAGTGAAGGTGTAAGCAACCTCAAAACCCTTAAGGACAAAGGTAACATAAGTCTCACAGGCCCCTTTTGGCTTCTACAACTATGGCTGAATGCCACTTTTGAAAACTTCATCCCCATAAAAATGCCAATTGTCGAAGAGGCAGTCAAAGAAAGACGCGTCGAATGGCCTAGGCTGGTTCAACTGACCCCTACTGATGAGAATACAAGCCTTCGACAAGCATTTACTGGCTACATCATGATGTTCGCCAAACGCTACAAATTTTCTCCTTCAATGGCACCATTCGCCAACAGGCAAGTAGGTCCAAGATGGTTTACTAGAAAACTACCAGTGGAGAACCAGAAAGATGAAGATTCCTACATCTCCATTTGGGAAGCTTTTCTCATGCCCAGACACTTCTTTTCTCATCATAGCCTCAATAACACAAAGGTATCTCTCATTGTTTACCAACCCAATCTGGTAGCTAGGCAGTTTGGATTAATTCAAACGAAGACGAAGCCCATCTACCACAAGAAAGGTGCCATTATCTTCTACAACTCATGTCACCATTTCGACAAATGTTTGGAACTGTACAACAAATTTTTTGACCCTTCCCTTGAAGTTTATCCCACCATTTTCCTACCAAACTTCCTCTGTACTGAAGAATTCGACGTCTGGTGGAAGGAATACTATATCAACAGATTTTTCGACGTAGCAACTCTCACTACTCTTCTGACGAATGCTTTTGCCTTTGTGCAGGACAGGAAGAAAAAAGGTACAGATCAGCATATCAAAGAAGTTCACAAATTTCAAAAGTATTTTGAAACTATTTACAGGCCTGATGATCTTCGTCGAACCATAGCTGAAGCAGCAGTATCTTTAAAATTCAAATTCACAGAGAAATTAAATAAATTGTGGTTTCCCTCATCTCTTCCACCACATGCACACTACGATTTTGCTTTCACCACTTTTCCTCCAAAATTTCCTCCACTCCCTTCTGCAGAATTTGGAGTGGCCTTGAGTCCTCCATTTCCAGATTGGTTTGTATGTGGATCATATTTAAAACTGCTTCGTGAAAGCAACAAAAAACCTGCCGAACGCGTGGTTGCGACGAAGTATCATCTGCACAACTTCACTGGGCACCTTCATATTGGGATAGAACATGTTACTGTGGACGAACCCATTCTTGAAGGTGTCGAAGAAATTACATTCTTCTTTTTTGCTTCTAACTCTTTTATCATTACATCAATGTTCATGCAACTTTTCCTTTTCAGCTGTTAGGATTGTCAGAAAGACTACTGGCGAAGGAACTCCTTCAAAAACAGTCGAAAAGTCTCCTGCAACTGCCAAGAAGGTTTCGACACAAACAAAACATCCCTCCTTATTTATATACTTCATATTTTCATATACTGAACCCTTTTTTCTTTCTCTTATAGGTAACTCGTACCCCAGCAAAGAAAAGGAAACCAGAAGAGAAGGAAACAAGCGTCGAAGAATCTGAGGACGAGTCCCCTGAACCCCAGCCTTTGAAAAGAAACAAAGGTCTAAGAATTAAAACAGTGGCGTCCCAAAGATCTCTGGTCCAAAGACGAACTCCACCTGCCAGTCCAGTCAACAAAGTTCCCTCAAGGAGCGAAAGAAGTGGGGACTCAAGTGCCCATACTGAAATCCCTCAGGTAATCATTTCGACAAACAACCCCCCAGCCTTGACTGAGTGTAACTTTATCTTACAGTTCTTCTTTTATGTTTTTGCTTGTAGGTTGTTATTGACGTCGAAGAGACCTCTGCAAACCAAGAAGAGCAAGCTCCCTCTAATTCTAAGAGGACTCTGGCTGAAAGACTCCAGGATGATGCCACTCCAGATGCAGGAGTCCATGGGCCTCAAACCTTGGATGAATTCGACCTCAGTGATTCTGAGTCTTCTGACAACAACTCCCCCTTTCGACCGGACCCCATTGCAGCACAAATAATTCCAGATCAAGATGCACCACTTCCACCACCAGCTGCTATACCAGAAGTTAATGAAGATGTCTCTGCTCAGGATGTACCAACTCCAGACCCAACTGACAAAGAAAATGTCGAAGAGGAAGTCACTCTGTCGAATCAACCAGGAGTCAACCTGAGCGTTGGAGGAACCTCTCAACACATTCCCTCTTCATCAAAAGCTCCTGTCGAAACCTCTCTGGGCACTGCTTCGACGAGTTTATCTCATGAAGAAATTGAGAGCTTGAAGGTTAGAAAACCCTTTGAGTACTTAAAAGCCTTGCTCGACACCAGGTATAACTTCCAAGATTCTTCTGCCAGTGGTTCGACAGCTTCAGGGGCCACTTCTGACCTTCAACCAATCAATGTCATCATGGATGAGATCAAGACAAGGATCCTTGGAGTTGACCTGTTTGAAGTCTTGGCTGAGAATACTTCTGCTCAATATGATCTGAAGAAGCTCCTAAAAAGTGCCAACTTGCTGGAGGCTTCGACTGAGGAAAGCCATTTGGTGATGGATTTGATATCTTTGATTGATTCTGTCAGCGCTGATCTGGTTCGACAAAAAGAATTCTCCCAAAAGATCACAGCCAAATCTGAGGAGCAAGTTTCGGCATGGAACACAGTGGCTTCTTCGACAGAAAGGATTTCAGAGCTGAATAAGCTTTCTGACGAATATACCAAAGCTGCTGCTGATTGTGAAAACAATATCCAAGCTTACCAAGCCCAGATTGCTGATCTCCAAAGAAAAATCCTCCAAGAGAAAGAACGCCAGGCCTCTCTCCAAAAACCAAATCAAGAAGCAATAGACAGTGAACTCCAGAAGGGGCTACAACATGCAGAAACAGCCCAGCAACTTCATAGGGAGCTTGACGAAATGACTGTCAGCAAGAGCCTTTGTGAGCGTCGAATCCAACTCCAAAAGAAAAAATTCGACGAGCTTAAAGCCACATTCCTTCGACAGTAATTTTGTAATAGTACTTAGGAATTTTATTTGTTTTAAGGATATTTCCTTTCTTAGCACTTTTATATGTAATGCTATTTTACGCCATTTGTTTGGCGAAGACAAGTTTCGTTTGCAAATTTAATTTGTTATGATTTTTATTTCCTGCAATGTTGGTCTATACTTCTTTAAGTACTTCCCATTTATTTTCATCACTCTTCTATCTTTTTCTATTTCTTCGACTTCGTATGCACCATTGGAAAAAACTCTTAGAATTTTGAAAGGTCCTTCCCATTTAGGGGACCATTTTCCCATCACTCTGTCTTTCTTCTCCATGGGCAATATCACTTTCCAGACTAAATCATTTACTAAGAAGGCTTTGAATTTTACTTTTTTGTTATAAAATTTTTCAACTTTCTCTTTCTGCCTTCTTATTAATTCTAAAGCACGCAACCTTTCTTCATCCAAATCAACCAACTCATCCATCATCATACTCCAATAGATTTCAGATGGAATCTCATGATGTCTTTGAATTCGTATTGACTGTAAACAGATTTCGACTGGCAATACTGCATTATGTCCATAAGTTAATTTAAATGGGGTAGAATTAGTTGCCTCCTTAGGAGATGTTCGACAAGCCCAAAGGATTTGATCCAGGGTCTTATGCCAATTTCTGGGTTTTTTACCCACATGCTTCTTTATCAGGTTTATTACCACTTTGTTGGCTGCTTCGACCTGGCCATTTGCTTGGGCATAATAGGGTGTCGAAGTCAACAACTTAAAACCTGTTTCTCTTGCAAATGCTTGCATATTTCTACCAGTAAACACAGATCCTTGATCAGTGGTTATAGTCTCTGGTATTCCAAATCTATACATTATGTGTTTCTGGATGAAATCTATGACTGCTTCCTGATCTACATTCGTCAAAGGTATGGCTTCAATCCACTTAGTGAAATAGTCTACCCCCACTAATATGTACTTCTGCCCCTTTGAGGAGGCTGGTCGAATCTCACCAATCAAATCTAAAGCCCAACCTCTAAATGGCCAAGGCTTTACAATAGAATGTAACTCACTCGCTGGCACATGAGGTATGCCTGCATGGATTTGACATTCCTGACAACCTTTTGCAAATTCGACACAGTCTTTCAACATGGTTGGCCAATACATTCCTTGTCGAAATAATAGCCATTTCATCTTATGTCCTGCTTGGTGAGCACCACATGCACCACCATGTACATTTGACAGAGCTATATAAGCCTCAGTCTCTCCTAGGCATTTTAGTAGAACTCCTTCTGCAGTCTTTTTAAACAGTTCATTTCCAAAGAGCACATAGCTTATGGCCCTGTACTTTATCTTTCTTTCGACAGTCTGATTTGGATTTTGTAAATAATCTTTGATGGGTTTTCTCCAATCTCCAGCTTCTAAATCACCTACATTGAAAATCTCAAAGTTTTCTTCATCACCATATCCTAATCTCATTGTCTCCAAATCAGATGGGGCCAGCTTAGTAGATAAAACTTTACCTCTCACTTCGACAACCTTCAACAGATTTTCTTTCGACACTTTATACCCTGAAGCCAATTGAGCCAAGTCATTTGCTTCCTGATTTTCCAATCTGGGAATGTGTCTAAAAACCACACTGTCGAATCTCTTGAGGAGCCTGTTGGCTATCACAAAGTACATGATCAAATTTTCTTTGACACATTTGTACTCTTTCGTCAGTTGTTTAATCACCAACTCAGAGTCACCCATTATTTCGACCTCTATTGCCCCCAGTTCCAACAAGATTTCAAGTCCAGATATTAAGGCTTCATATTCTGCCTCATTGTTTGAACAGAATCCTTCTATTTTGTACTTGAACTTTGTTGGAATTTTATTGGGAGAAATAATTAACACCCCAATACCTGTTCCATTTTTGTGGCTGGAACCGTCGAAATATAACCTCCAAGGCTCTTTTTTGACATAATTTGTTTCATCTCCAAGTATGGAGTGGTCAGCTATAAAATCAGCAACTACTTGCCCTTTAACAGCTTTTAGAGGCATATATTTTAAAGAGTATTCAGTCAAAGCTAAAGCCCATTTTCCAATTCGACTATGTAAAATAGATTTAGACAACATATGCTTTATTACGTCGAAATGAGAAGATATATGCACATCAATGGGTTTTATATAATGCTTCAATTTTGTACAAGAGAAATATACACATAAACATAATTTCTCTATCATACTATATCTAGTTTCAGCATTATTTAAAACTCTGCTAAGATAATAAATGGCTCTTTCGACGCCATGTTCATCTTCTTGACAAAGCATACTTCCTAATGTTCTGTCAGATGCTGATATATAGAGCCTCATGCTTCTTTTTCGACAAGGAGATATTAGGACTGGGGGATTTGCCAAATACTCCTTGATCTTGTCGAAAGCATCTTGCTGCTCTTGCCCCCAAGTGAAATCCTCCTTCTTCAGTCGAAGCAGAGGTGAGAAGGCCTGAGTCTTTCCACTAAGGTTGGAGATGAACCTTCTAAGAAAGTTGATTTTCCCTAGCAGAGACTGCAATTCCTTCTTTGTCGATGGCGCTTTTGCTTCCATTATTGCCTTAGCTTTGTTTTCATTAATTTCAATCCCTTTCTTGTGGACCACAAAGCCTAAGAAATCCCCAGCCTGCACACCAAAAGCACATTTAAGAGGATTCATTTTCAAACCAAACTTCCTCATCCTTTCAAAGGACTGTCGAAGATGGTTGATATGGTCCAAGCCTGAAGCAGATTTAATCACAATGTCATCTATATAAATTTGCATAAATGTTTCGATGAAATCATGAAAAATAGAATTCATGGCCCTTTGGTAAGTAGCTCCAGCATTTTTCAAACCAAAGGGCATAACTACCCATTCATATGTTCCTATTGCTCCTGGACAACGAAAAGCTGTTTTTGGAACGTCTTCTTCAGCAATAAAAATCTGGTTATAACCAGAATAGCCATCAAGCATACTTAAATACTCATGGCCTGCTGCAGAATCTACTAGCATTTCTGCTACTGGCATAGGATACTCATCCTTAGGGGTGGCTGAGTTTAGATCTCTAAAATCAATACACACCCTTAGTGTGCCATTTTTCTTAATCACAGGAACAATATTAGCAATCCATTCGACATACCTTGTTGTACGGATGAATTTGCATTTTAGAAGTCTTTCGACTTCTTCTTTGATTTTCGACAGAATCTCAGGTGCAAAACGTCTGGGGGTCTGCTTTATTGGCTTCTTCCCTTCCAGTATTGGCAATTTCAATTCCACCAAACTTCTGTCTAGACCAGGCATTTCGTCATAATCCCAAGCGAAGCAGTCTTTAAACTCATTCAGTAGTTGGATTATTTCGACTCTGAGTTGAGGATTCAACTTGGCACTGATGTAAGTGGGCCTTTTCTCTGCCCCCAGTCCCAAATTAATCTCCTCCAAAGGATCCTGTGCCACCATTTTCATATTGGTGGAGGTTGGATCCTTTTCGAACCTCAAAGGTTCGTCATCATAAATGGCATCAAGTCTTTGGTTCTGCCATTCACCACTTGAGTCTTCTTCAAAACTCTGATTTGCATGTTGCTCCTCAATGTTTTCTTGAGGATGTTGTTCTTTGACAATTTGAGTGCTGGCTTCGACAGCCATATTTCTAACTTCAGCCTCAAGGGCCGCTTTGAGTTGTTTTTCGGCTATATAAGCCGAAATCCTTTTCATGGCTGATGCTTCAGTCATCTTCACTGAATTCACTCCCCCATCCAGTTGGGTTGACATGGGTAGTTCCCCAGGTGTAATTTGTCTCCCCAATTATTTCTTTATCCCACTGGAAACCATGCGTAGGATGGAGGTACATGGAACAATAAGCATTGTCGGAAGCTGTTAGGTCGAAAGCAGCAGGGTTGCATGGTGCTATATGGGCTAGGTTTTTGTCGAAGTTACGGCTAGTAACATTGTTCACATCAGCTGTGAAGTAACTCTGATCTGCTTCAATGTTTTCGACAATCCCATCTGGCCTCCAGATTGATATCCTTTGATGCATGGAAGATGGCACAGCCCCAATCCCATGGATCCATTCCCTTCCCAACAGCAAGTTGTAATTTGCCTTTGATGCTATTACCACAAACATGGTAGGCCTGGTGATAGATCCTACAGTCAAATTCAGTTGTATTACCCCCAACGTTGTCCCTACTTTACCTTCATAGTTGGACAACACCATATTGTGAGGCTTAGTGTCGGAGTCATCTTTTCCAATCCTCTTTATCATATAATGAGGAATTAAATTCACAGCTGCTCCACCATCTATCAGAATTTTGTTGACACCCACATTTTCTACCTTTCCTTTTATGAAAAGAGGCTTTAAGTGAGCCTTCATTGAATCATCTGGCTTTTCGAAGAAAGCATTTTGCTCTTCGACACAGCCATTATTCATTATGTAGTAGCACACGGGCTTCAAGCCTATGCTGTCATCTACCATGTCATCTTCTTCGTCTTCGACTTCCATTGTCCTGTCATAATCTCTGGGCAGTACAGAGACCACATTGCAGGTTACGTCGAAAGAGGCATCTGATTCTGAACCAAATTCATCTGTGACTTCTTCGTCCACTGGAATTCTGTTGTTTGTCTTTTGCATCTCTGTGGTGTCACCAGATCTATTCTCCTGAAAGGTTTCTTTTTCTACCAGAGGCATCCCCTTGTTTGTAATCTGCACACATTCGCTTGATTCAGCTCTCTTCTGCCCAACCCTTTGGTGTTCTACTGTTCCCTTTCCAATTTTCTTCTGCCTTTGGAATCTTCTCCATTGGGATCTGGACATAGGATTCTTCCCTTTGTAATTCTCAGAGACATATTTTGGCCTTGCCTCCTTTTTAACTTCCATTGAAGGACCTCTGTTCACTTCAAAACTCTTCCATCTCTTCTGACCTTGGGCATCCCTTATAGGCTGAACCCATTTGTCATCATTTGGCCTGTTGGATGGTTTGTAGGTGTTGGAACGTCTTTCTCCCACTCCTTGATTGTGATGCTTCCCTCTTCTTGGGTCGAATCTTTCGTTTCTGGTTGGTGGGACTGTTCCCCAACTTCCTTTCCTCTGGGTCTTTTCTGCTGCTTCTAAGTCATCAGCTGCTTTCTTGTCGAACACAGCACTACATCTTGGGCAAAGCATGACTTCTGCATTCTTCCTTTGACATCTCTGGATGAATTCGACAAGACTTTCATTTTCTTCTGGGTAAACCAGCTTCTGATGCTTCTCTTGATGTCTCTTTCCCTTGTTTGTGTCTGGTCCCGCCCTCTGAGTGACTTCCACCATGTGAATCCCAGCATTCTGTTCAGTTGTGATCTTCAATTTATTCATTTTTTCGACCAGCATGATTTCCTCTGGGATGTCCTCCTTTGACTGACTCACATTGCCTTTTGGGTGTAAACCCTTGTAGATGTAGTTGCAGCAGTGTGCAACCCTTTCGACAGGATGCCCTTCAGTTCTGACGGTACCAATGTTTATTGGTTCGACAGTGGGGGAATGGTCATCAGTCCCTGCTGTTTTGATCTCCTCTTGACCAAGGCCCTCAGTGGCCTTTTTCTGAACAATGAGGGTTTTGTCACCCTCCTCTTCGTCATCCTTTTTGAAGGAACCATCCCACCCTGTGGGTTTGATTTTGTTGATATCTGCTTTGGAGCTTGGTGGTGCTGAATATTTCACCATGAAATCGAACTTTCCATTTAACTCTCCCAAAGTATCCCAGATCACCCCCTGCTCAGCATCTTTTTCGTAGTTTTTCTTGTCGAAGCTTCTTCCCACTTTGACTGCATTTCTTTCGTCGAAACCTTCAGTAGTTTCGCTAGCATGATCACTGTCGAAGTTTTCAAAAACTTTGACTTCCTTCTCTTCAGCCTGGTCAGCAAGATCGTCACCTTCTTCTACCACATTTACATGGGTGTCGAAACCTTCAGTAGCTTCTATCATGTAACGTGCCACGTGTTCTATGGTGGACTCACTAGTATCCCCTGAAAATTTTGTAAATTTGGGGACTTTCCACCTTGGTGGTAATTCTTGTTGTAAGACAAATTCAGACAAAGGGGAAGTATAACTAGGCCTTTGTAATCCTACGTTTACTCCATTTTGTGCCATTATTCTCTCAACAGGCTGGAATTCAGGGTTAAAGGTCATCCTTGTCGAAGGGTAGCATTAGGAGGAGAATCCAAGAATTGCTGACAAGGTTTTAAAGTTTCATTGCTTCGACAGAAGAAGTTGTTGGCAAAAGATATGGTTTGGCAGATGTTGGAAGAGTTGTTTCTTCCTTAAAAGGGTTCGACAGTTTGAGGAGGTGCAAGGTTTCGTCACCTAAGGAAGGGATTCAAATTCAAAAGGTTGTAACCTTTGGCAGTTGGACACATGGAGGTTTCAGAGAAGAAATTTGCATGCAGGCTGACACTTGTCGTTTAGTTATAGTTTTTCCGTTCTAAGCAGTTATTTTGTTTATGTATAAATAGGATAGTTTGTGGTTAGAATGTGTGTGTGAAAATTGATACAAAATTCCTGTTTAAGAACTCTAAGTACCCAGTGTGAGAGAAAATGAGTCTAAAGTTTGGAACAATGTACGTTTGAACACCAGTTATATTTCAAAGTTATTTAATTTACTTGTTTATGTTTCAAGTTTTTGTCATCTTCAAATTTTATTTACTTTTCTGCAAGTTTACAGCCTTCGACATTTCCTTGTTCTTGTTTAAACTTTTAACTTTATTTCGTCTTTAAGATTCAAACTTTACTTTACTTGCAAAAATCAAAGTCTTAATACTTTGACAATATTGATAAAACAAACCACAAATCAGTCACCAAATTCTAAGAATAGTTCGACAGAAACAATGCACATGTATCCCAGGACTTGTATGGTTGGTCCTGCAAGTAACCCAGTTTTCTAAAGAAATTGGTTAACCAGAGGTTGTTCGCCAGAAACCAGTGCGAACAAATTGGCACACCCGGTGGGACCTGTGCATTTGATAAAATTCTGATAAATAATTTCTTAGACAAATTGTTCCTTGCTACGTTGTATGATTCTTAGAAGCGGTAAACTAGCCGTAACCGACGTAGAGAGACCAAAGAGAACAAGAAGAAGAAACATGGCTAACTTGCCAAATACTTCAAATAATCCTGACGAAACAATATCAGTTTCCAACCCTATCCCTTCGTCAGGAGCAATACCAGCGTCTGGCCCTGTTTTAGAACAGATTAGGCCTCCTTTGGGGGATCCCATACCAACAGGTTCAGGATCCCAGAATGCGCCTAGTTCTTCCACCATGGGACACGCTAGACCTTTGGGAACCCCTCCCCCTGGAGGAAATACATTCAGGCCATATCTGAATTATTCTCAGCCTTTGACTGGGAGGGAACAACCATATGGAATGCCAACTTCAATGATGGCAAGCCTACATAATTCGTCACCATTATTCTCTGATGCTATGGTTCAAGTGTCATCACCATTGCAGGGGTCAGGATATGGTGGAAATGGAAATAGGATAAACCAAGTTCCACCAGGTTTCCATATGCCCGCTATGACGAACCATTCTGCACAAGTAATTCGTCAACAGATGGATGAAAGCAATCATGATATGGTGCAGGCTTTGACACAACAAATGGGAGAAGTGTTCAATCCCTTAATACAGAACACTACCCAAACAAACCAAATATTGGCAGAACAGATGGCACGCATTGCTGACTTTTTCGGAGTCCCGCAAGTACAGCAAAGAATGCAATTAAATCAGGCCCCTGCCAATAGGGCTGTCGAAGAAGAACTTACTATAAACCAAAGGCCCTTAGGAAATCCTCATGAAAATCCCAGGAGGCAAGAGGTAATAGTCGAACAGCCTAATGTAGAAGAGCCTATTCGACAGGAACCAAGAAGGATAATAGTCCAGAGAAATCAAAATGCTGACGAAGTGTTACAGCAGAGAATGCGTTACAATGACATGCCTGTCGAAAACAATATTGCCACCATGGTTGAGAGAATAATGGCACAAAATGGAGTAAACGTAGGATTACAAAGGCCTAGTTATACTTCCCCTTTGTCTGAATTTGTCTTACAACAAGAATTACCACCAAGGTGGAAAGTCCCCAAATTTACAAAATTTTCAGGGGATACTAGTGAGTCCACCATAGAACACGTGGCACGTTACTTGATAGAAGCAGGAGAAATTGCGAATAATGAGAACCTAAGGATGAAATATTTCCCAAGTTCTTTAACAAAAAATGCGTTCACTTGGTTCACATCACTTCCTGCAACTTCAATTTTTACTTGGACCCAATTAGAAAGATTGTTCCATGAACAATTTTATATGGGACAAACCAAGATAAGTTTGAAGGAGTTGGCAAGTGTCAAAAGAAAGTTTTCTGAACCTATAGATGACTATTTGAATAGGTTTAGATTACTAAAAGCCAGATGCTTTACGCAAGTGCCGGAACAAGAACTAGTCGAAATGGCTGCAGGGGGTCTAGATTATTCCATAAGAAAGAAACTGGATACCCAGTACTTGAGAGATATGGCACAACTAGCAGACAGAGTGAGGCAAATAGAAAGACTAAAAAATGAAAAATTCAGATCAAACAAAAACAAGAAGGAAAGAGTGGCCTATGTAGGAGTAATTCATGAAGATGATTATGACGAAAACGAACAAGTCATCTTCGACCAGCGAGAAATTGATCTGGCAGAATTAAAACAAGGCCCTCCATATTCTTGTAAAGTTTTAGCCCCGTCGAATGGAAAAAATCCAGTCGAAGTAGAAAAGAATGACAGGTTCCCTAAAAGAACTTATACATTCGACATCACTAAGTGTGATGAAATATTTGATTTATTAGTCAAAGATGGTCAGTTAATAAAACCAGCAGGCACGAAAGAGCCTCCTGTAGACCAACAGAAAAAGAGAGGTTTTTGTAAATACCATAATTTCTTGGGTCATAAAACTTCTCAATGTTACCTTTTCAGGGATCTTGTCCAGAACGCAATCCAAAATGGAAGGTTGAAGTTTGGAGACAAAGCCAAGCAGCAGATGAGGATTGACTCTAATCCTATGCAGGTGGTAGAGGCCAATTATGCTGAACCAGAAATGGTAAATGTGGTCGAAATGGAGATCGTGGCTGAAGAAAATTTTGAAATGGTGGAAGTTACTGAAAGCTTCGACACCAACTTCACCATGATAGAAGCTACTGAAGGTTTCGACACCCATGTAAATGTGGTAGAAGAAGGTGACGATCTTGCTGACCAGGCTGAAGAGAAGGAAGTCAAAGTTTTTGAAAACTTCGACAGTGATCATGCTAGCGAAACTACTGAAGGTTTCGACGAAAGAAATGCAGTCAAAGTGGGAAGAAGCTTCGACAAGAAAAACTACGAAAAAGATGCTGAGCAGGGGGTGATCTGGGATACTTTGGGAGAGTTAAATGGAAAGTTCGATTTCATGGTGAAATATTCAGCACCACCAAGCTCCAAAGCAGATATCAACAAAATCAAACCCACAGGGTGGGATGGTTCCTTCAAAAAGGATGACGAAGAGGAGGGTGACAAAACCCTCATTGTTCAGAAAAAGGCCACTGAGGGCCTTGGTCAAGAGGAGATCAAAACAGCAGGGACTGATGACCATTCCCCCACTGTCGAACCAATAAACATTGGTACCGTCAGAACTGAAGGGCATCCTGTCGAAAGGGTTGCACACTGCTGCAACTACATCTACAAGGGTTTACACCCAAAAGGCAATGTGAGTCAGTCAAAGGAGGACATCCCAGAGGAAATCATGCTGGTCGAAAAAATGAATAAATTGAAGATCACAACTGAACAGAATGCTGGGATTCACATGGTGGAAGTCACTCAGAGGGCGGGACCAGACACAAACAAGGGAAAGAGACATCAAGAGAAGCATCAGAAGCTGGTTTACCCAGAAGAAAATGAAAGTCTTGTCGAATTCATCCAGAGATGTCAAAGGAAGAATGCAGAAGTCATGCTTTGCCCAAGATGTAGTGCTGTGTTCGACAAGAAAGCAGCTGATGACTTAGAAGCAGCAGAAAAGACCCAGAGGAAAGGAAGTTGGGGAACAGTCCCACCAACCAGAAACGAAAGATTCGACCCAAGAAGAGGGAAGCATCACAATCAAGGAGTGGGAGAAAGACGTTCCAACACCTACAAACCATCCAACAGGCCAAATGATGACAAATGGGTTCAGCCTATAAGGGATGCCCAAGGTCAGAAGAGATGGAAGAGTTTTGAAGTGAACAGAGGTCCTTCAATGGAAGTTAAAAAGGAGGCAAGGCCAAAATATGTCTCTGAGAATTACAAAGGGAAGAATCCTATGTCCAGATCCCAATGGAGAAGATTCCAAAGGCAGAAGAAAATTGGAAAGGGAACAGTAGAACACCAAAGGGTTGGGCAGAAGAGAGCTGAATCAAGCGAATGTGTGCAGATTACAAACAAGGGGATGCCTCTGGTAGAAAAAGAAACCTTTCAGGAGAATAGATCTGGTGACACCACAGAGATGCAAAAGACAAACAACAGAATTCCAGTGGACGAAGAAGTCACAGATGAATTTGGTTCAGAATCAGATGCCTCTTTCGACGTAACCTGCAATGTGGTCTCTGTACTGCCCAGAGATTATGACAGGACAATGGAAGTCGAAGACGAAGAAGATGACATGGTAGATGACAGCATAGGCTTGAAGCCCGTGTGCTACTACATAATGAATAATGGCTGTGTCGAAGAGCAAAATGCTTTCTTCGAAAAGCCAGATGATTCAATGAAGGCTCACTTAAAGCCTCTTTTCATAAAAGGAAAGGTAGAAAATGTGGGTGTCAACAAAATTCTGATAGATGGTGGAGCAGCTGTGAATTTAATTCCTCATTATATGATAAAGAGGATTGGAAAAGATGACTCCGACACTAAGCCTCACAATATGGTGTTGTCCAACTATGAAGGTAAAGTAGGGACAACGTTGGGGGTAATACAACTGAATTTGACTGTAGGATCTATCACCAGGCCTACCATGTTTGTGGTAATAGCATCAAAGGCAAATTACAACTTGCTGTTGGGAAGGGAATGGATCCATGGGATTGGGGCTGTGCCATCTTCCATGCATCAAAGGATATCAATCTGGAGGCCAGATGGGATTGTCGAAAACATTGAAGCAGATCAGAGTTACTTCACAGCTGATGTGAACAATGTTACTAGCCGTAACTTCGACAAAAACCTAGCCCATATAGCACCATGCAACCCTGCTGCTTTCGACCTAACAGCTTCCGACAATGCTTACTGTTCCATGTACCTCCATCCTACGCATGGTTTCCAGTGGGATAAAGAAATAATTGGGGAGACAAATTACACCTGGGGAACTACCCATGTCAACCCAACTGGATGGGGGAGTGAATTCAGTGAAGATGACTGAAGCATCAGCCATGAAAAGGATTTCGGCTTATATAGCCGAAAAACAACTCAAAGCGGCCCTTGAGGCTGAAGTTAGAAATATGGCTGTCGAAGCCAGCACTCAAATTGTCAAAGAACAACATCCTCAAGAAAACATTGAGGAGCAACATGCAAATCAGAGTTTTGAAGAAGACTCAAGTGGTGAATGGCAGAACCAAAGACTTGATGCCATTTATGATGACGAACCTTTGGGGTTCGAAAAGGATCCAACCTCCACCAATATGAAAATGGTGGCACAGGATCCTTTGGAGGAGATTAATCTGGGACTGGGGGCAGAGAAAAGGCCCACTTACATCAGTGCCAAGTTGAATCCTCAACTCAGAGTCGAAATAATCCAACTGCTGAATGAGTTTAAAGACTGCTTCGCTTGGGATTATGACGAAATGCCTGGTCTAGACAGAAGTTTGGTGGAATTGAAATTGCCAATACTGGAAGGGAAGAAGCCAATAAAGCAGACCCCCAGACGTTTTGCACCTGAGATTCTGTCGAAAATCAAAGAAGAAGTCGAAAGACTTCTAAAATGCAAATTCATCCGTACAACAAGGTATGTCGAATGGATTGCTAATATTGTTCCTGTGATTAAGAAAAATGGCACACTAAGGGTGTGTATTGATTTTAGAGATCTAAACTCAGCCACCCCTAAGGATGAGTATCCTATGCCAGTAGCAGAAATGCTAGTAGATTCTGCAGCAGGCCATGAGTATTTAAGTATGCTTGATGGCTATTCTGGTTATAACCAGATTTTTATTGCTGAAGAAGACGTTCCAAAAACAGCTTTTCGTTGTCCAGGAGCAATAGGAACATATGAATGGGTAGTTATGCCCTTTGGTTTGAAAAATGCTGGAGCTACTTACCAAAGGGCCATGAATTCTATTTTTCATGATTTCATCGAAACATTTATGCAAATTTATATAGATGACATTGTGATTAAATCTGCTTCAGGCTTGGACCATATCAACCATCTTCGACAGTCCTTTGAAAGGATGAGGAAGTTTGGTTTGAAAATGAATCCTCTTAAATGTGCTTTTGGTGTGCAGGCTGGGGATTTCTTAGGCTTTGTGGTCCACAAGAAAGGGATTGAAATTAATGAAAACAAAGCTAAGGCAATAATGGAAGCAAAAGCGCCATCGACAAAGAAGGAATTGCAGTCTCTGCTAGGGAAAATCAACTTTCTTAGAAGGTTCATCTCCAACCTTAGTGGAAAGACTCAGGCCTTCTCACCTCTGCTTCGACTGAAGAAGGAGGGTTTCACTTGGGGGCAAGAGCAGCAAGATGCTTTCGACAAGATCAAGGAGTATTTGGCAAATCCCCCAGTCCTAATATCTCCTTGTCGAAAAAGAAGCATGAGGCTCTATATATCAGCATCTGACAGAACATTAGGAAGTATGCTTTGTCAAGAAGATGAACATGGCGTCGAAAGAGCCATTTATTATCTTAGCAGAGTTTTAAATAATGCTGAAACTAGATATAGTATGATAGAGAAATTATGTTTATGTGTATATTTCTCTTGTACAAAATTGAAGCATTATATAAAACCCATTGATGTGCATATATCTTCTCATTTCGACGTAATAAAGCATATGTTGTCTAAATCTATTTTACATAGTCGAATTGGAAAATGGGCTTTAGCTTTGACTGAATACTCTTTAAAATATATGCCTCTAAAAGCTGTTAAAGGGCAAGTAGTTGCTGATTTTATAGCTGACCACTCCATACTTGGAGATGAAACAAATTATGTCAAAAAAGAGCCTTGGAGGTTATATTTCGACGGTTCCAGCCACAAAAATGGAACAGGTATTGGGGTGTTAATTATTTCTCCCAATAAAATTCCAACAAAGTTCAAGTACAAAATAGAAGGATTCTGTTCAAACAATGAGGCAGAATATGAAGCCTTAATATCTGGACTTGAAATCTTGTTGGAACTGGGGGCAATAGAGGTCGAAATAATGGGTGACTCTGAGTTGGTGATTAAACAACTGACGAAAGAGTACAAATGTGTCAAAGAAAATTTGATCATGTACTTTGTGATAGCCAACAGGCTCCTCAAGAGATTCGACAGTGTGGTTTTTAGACACATTCCCAGATTGGAAAATCAGGAAGCAAATGACTTGGCTCAATTGGCTTCAGGGTATAAAGTGTCGAAAGAAAATCTGTTGAAGGTTGTCGAAGTGAGAGGTAAAGTTTTATCTACTAAGCTGGCCCCATCTGATTTGGAGACAATGAGATTAGGATATGGTGATGAAGAAAACTTTGAGATTTTCAATGTAGGTGATTTAGAAGCTGGAGATTGGAGAAAACCCATCAAAGATTATTTACAAAATCCAAATCAGACTGTCGAAAGAAAGATAAAGTACAGGGCCATAAGCTATGTGCTCTTTGGAAATGAACTGTTTAAAAAGACTGCAGAAGGAGTTCTACTAAAATGCCTAGGAGAGACTGAGGCTTATATAGCTCTGTCAAATGTACATGGTGGTGCATGTGGTGCTCACCAAGCAGGACATAAGATGAAATGGCTATTATTTCGACAAGGAATGTATTGGCCAACCATGTTGAAAGACTGTGTCGAATTTGCAAAAGGTTGTCAGGAATGTCAAATCCATGCAGGCATACCTCATGTGCCAGCGAGTGAGTTACATTCTATTGTAAAGCCTTGGCCATTTAGAGGTTGGGCTTTAGATTTGATTGGTGAGATTCGACCAGCCTCCTCAAAGGGGCAGAAGTACATATTAGTGGGGGTAGACTATTTCACTAAGTGGATTGAAGCCATACCTTTGACGAATGTAGATCAGGAAGCAGTCATAGATTTCATCCAGAAACACATAATGTATAGATTTGGAATACCAGAGACTATAACCACTGATCAAGGATCTGTGTTTACTGGTAGAAATATGCAAGCATTTGCAAGAGAAACAGGTTTTAAGTTGTTGACTTCGACACCCTATTATGCCCAAGCAAATGGCCAGGTCGAAGCAGCCAACAAAGTGGTAATAAACCTGATAAAGAAGCATGTGGGTAAAAAACCCAGAAATTGGCATAAGACCCTGGATCAAATCCTTTGGGCTTGTCGAACATCTCCTAAGGAGGCAACTAATTCTACCCCATTTAAATTAACTTATGGACATAATGCAGTATTGCCAGTCGAAATCTGTTTACAGTCAATACGAATTCAAAGACATCATGAGATTCCATCTGAAATCTATTGGAGTATGATGATGGATGAGTTGGTTGATTTGGATGAAGAAAGGTTGCGTGCTTTAGAATTAATAAGAAGGCAGAAAGAGAAAGTTGAAAAATTTTATAACAAAAAAGTAAAATTCAAAGCCTTCTTAGTAAATGATTTAGTCTGGAAAGTGATATTGCCCATGGAGAAGAAAGACAGAGTGATGGGAAAATGGTCCCCTAAATGGGAAGGACCTTTCAAAATTCTAAGAGTTTTTTCCAATGGTGCATACGAAGTCGAAGAAATAGAAAAAGATAGAAGAGTGATGAAAATAAATGGGAAGTACTTAAAGAAGTATAGACCAACATTGCAGGAAATAAAAATCATAACAAATTAAATTTGCAAACGAAACTTGTCTTCGCCAAACAAATGGCGTAAAATAGCATTACATATAAAAGTGCTAAGAAAGGAAATATCCTTAAAACAAATAAAATTCCTAAGTACTATTACAAAATTACTGTCGAAGGAATGTGGCTTTAAGCTCGTCGAATTTTTTCTTTTGGAGTTGGATTCGACGCTCACAAAGGCTCTTGCTGACAGTCATTTCGTCAAGCTCCCTATGAAGTTGCTGGGCTGTTTCTGCATGTTGTAGCCCCTTCTGGAGTTCACTGTCTATTGCTTCTTGATTTGGTTTTTGGAGAGAGGCCTGGCGTTCTTTCTCTTGGAGGATTTTTCTTTGGAGATCAGCAATCTGGGCTTGGTAAGCTTGGATATTGTTTTCACAATCAGCAGCAGCTTTGGTATATTCGTCAGAAAGCTTATTCAGCTCCGAAATCCTTTCTGTCGAAGAAGCCACTGTGTTCCATGCCGAAACTTGCTCCTCAGATTTGGCTGTGATCTTTTGGGAGAATTCTTTTTGTCGAACCAGATCAGCGCTGACAGAATCAATCAAAGATATCAAATCCATCACCAAATGGCTTTCCTCAGTCGAAGCCTCCAGCAAGTTGGCACTTTTTAGGAGCTTCTTCAGATCATATTGAGCAGAAGTATTCTCAGCCAAGACTTCAAACAGGTCAACTCCAAGGATCCTTGTCTTGATCTCATCCATGATGACATTGATTGGTTGAAGGTCAGAAGTGGCCCCTGAAGCTGTCGAACCACTGGCAGAAGAATCTTGGAAGTTATACCTGGTGTCGAGCAAGGCTTTTAAGTACTCAAAGGGTTTTCTAACCTTCAAGCTCTCAATTTCTTCATGAGATAAACTCGTCGAAGCAGTGCCCAGAGAGGTTTCGACAGGAGCTTTTGATGAAGAGGGAATGTGTTGAGAGGTTCCTCCAACGCTCAGGTTGACTCCTGGTTGATTCGACAGAGTGACTTCCTCTTCGACATTTTCTTTGTCAGTTGGGTCTGGAGTTGGTACATCCTGAGCAGAGACATCTTCATTAACTTCTGGTATAGCAGCTGGTGGTGGAAGTGGTGCATCTTGATCTGGAATTATTTGTGCTGCAATGGGGTCCGGTCGAAAGGGGGAGTTGTTGTCAGAAGACTCAGAATCACTGAGGTCGAATTCATCCAAGGTTTGAGGCCCATGGACTCCTGCATCTGGAGTGGCATCATCCTGGAGTCTTTCAGCCAGAGTCCTCTCAGAATTAGAGGGAGCTTGCTCTTCTTGGTTTGCAGAGGTCTCTTCGACGTCAATAACAACCTACAAGCAAAAACATAAAAGAAGAACTGTAAGATAAAGTTACACTCAATCAAGGCTGGGGGGTTGTTTGTCGAAATGATTACCTGAGGGATTTCAGTATGGGCACTTGAGTCCCCACTTCTTTCGCTCCTTGAGGGAACTTTGTTGACTGGACTGGCAGGTGGAGTTCGTCTTTGGACCAGAGATCTTTGGGACGCCACTGTTTTAATTCTTAGACCTTTGTTTCTTTTCAAAGGCTGGGGTTCAGGGGACTCGTCCTCAGATTCTTCGACGCTTGTTTCCTTCTCTTCTGGTTTCCTTTTCTTTGCTGGGGTACGAGTTACCTATAAGAGAAAGAAAAAAGGGTTCAGTATATGAAAATATGAAGTATATAAATAAGGAGGGATGTTTTGTTTGTGTCGAAACCTTCTTGGCAGTTGCAGGAGACTTTTCGACTGTTTTTGAAGGAGTTCCTTCGCCAGTAGTCTTTCTGACAATCCTAACAGCTGAAAAGGAAAAGTTGCATGAACATTGATGTAATGATAAAAGAGTTAGAAGCAAAAAAGAAGAATGTAATTTCTTCGACACCTTCAAGAATGGGTTCGTCCACAGTAACATGTTCTATCCCAATATGAAGGTGCCCAGTGAAGTTGTGCAGATGATACTTCGTCGCAACCACGCGTTCGGCAGGTTTTTTATTGCTTTCACGAAGCAGTTTTAAATATGATCCACATACAAACCAATCTGGAAATGGAGGACTCAAGGCCACTCCAAATTCTGCAGAAGGGAGTGGAGGAAATTTTGGAGGAAAAGTGGTGAAAGCAAAATCGTAGTGTGCATGTGGTGGAAGAGATGAGGGAAACCACAATTTATTTAATTTCTCTGTGAATTTGAATTTTAAAGATACTGCTGCTTCAGCTATGGTTCGACGAAGATCATCAGGCCTGTAAATAGTTTCAAAATACTTTTGAAATTTGTGAACTTCTTTGATATGCTGATCTGTACCTTTTTTCTTCCTGTCCTGCACAAAGGCAAAAGCATTCGTCAGAAGAGTAGTGAAAGTTGCTATGTCGAAAAATCTGTTGATATAGTATTCCTTCCACCAGACGTCGAATTCTTCAGTACAGAGGAAGTTTGGTAGGAAAATGGTGGGATAAACTTCAAGGGAAGGGTCAAAAAATTTGTTGTACAGTTCCAAACATTTGTCGAAATGGTGACATGAGTTGTAGAAGATAATGGCACCTTTCTTGTGGTAGATGGGCTTCGTCTTCGTTTGAATTAATCCAAACTGCCTAGCTACCAGATTGGGTTGGTAAACAATGAGAGATACCTTTGTGTTATTGAGGCTATGATGAGAAAAGAAGTGTCTGGGCATGAGAAAAGCTTCCCAAATGGAGATGTAGGAATCTTCATCTTTCTGGTTCTCCACTGGTAGTTTTCTAGTAAACCATCTTGGACCTACTTGCCTGTTGGCGAATGGTGCCATTGAAGGAGAAAATTTGTAGCGTTTGGCGAACATCATGATGTAGCCAGTAAATGCTTGTCGAAGGCTTGTATTCTCATCAGTAGGGGTCAGTTGAACCAGCCTAGGCCATTCGACGCGTCTTTCTTTGACTGCCTCTTCGACAATTGGCATTTTTATGGGGATGAAGTTTTCAAAAGTGGCATTCAGCCATAGTTGTAGAAGCCAAAAGGGGCCTGTGAGACTTATGTTACCTTTGTCCTTAAGGGTTTTGAGGTTGCTTACACCTTCACTTAAGGATTCATAGAGGTTGGCCAGAAGTAGCTCACTTAGGCAAAATGCAACTCCATTGTGAAGTTGATTCGCCATAATGATAAAACTTCTGGCTACCTGAAGGGACCTTGTACAGAATACGAATTTGGACAACCACAGGCTAAGGAAGGCAATGTGTTCTGTGTCAGAGACTTCTTCATTGTTTTCACCTTGGTAATGGGCTATGAAAACAGAATACCCTGCATACTTTGTGTCGAAGCTTATGGGGTCCTTGTTCAAGTGTTCAGGGTTGAATATTTCCCCTAAAGGACTAAGGCCAGTTATGGCTGCTATGTCGAATAGGGTGGGGGTCACCATTCCACAAGGTAAGTGGAAGGTATTGTAAGTACTGTCCCAGAAATACAAGGAGGCCAACAGCATGTTTTGGCAGTAACGGGGACCCTCCTTCGACAATTGGATTAAGTCATAAATCCCAGTTTTCTTCCAAAACTTTTCTTTGGCCTTTTCGACCCTAGTAAGCCATGCTAGGTAATCAGAGGGATCTTTCGTCAGAGGGGGGCTCCTAAAAATCCTGTTTTGGTTTAGATAAGACAGATCTATTTCTGTCGAAGTCATAAGGACTTCAGGTTCTTTTGACGAGGTTTCGACAGGTTTGGGGTTCTTGTTAGCAGCTATGGGTTTTAAAGCAGAGTAGCAGGGGTAAAATTCTTTCAAACGTTTAGAATCAGCAGTGGGATCAAAAATAGGGCCTAACATGGCATGGTGAATTCCAGAAACAGAAATGGGAATCATTACCTGTGACCTGTAAATGCTTGCCTTTTCCCTTTCATTTGGGGGTTCTGGGAAGTACTGTTGGTGCTGTGTTTGAGTAGGCCCAGATAACACGTGAGCAGGAGGAAGATCCGTAGTCTTCTTTGTCTTCTTTGCACTTTGTCCAGTGGTAGTCTTTGGAGGAGCCATTGATTTGATGAAGATGGTAGAGAAACAGGAGCTTTGAAAGATTTGGAAATGGAGTTTTCACGTTTGGGTAAGAAAAAACTGCGAACAAGTGAAAAGTGTGAAATGTTGTTGACAATGGTATTTATAGAGGGTGGAATAAATGAATAATAATAAAAAAAAGAGGGGGAAAATGAAGAGATTTTTTCAGTTGGAAAAAGGGAAACATGCATGTTAATCCATTGGTGGAGATTGAAAGTGGCGGTTGGTAGTGAGCCATGATTTACCTACAATATAGGGTCATGGGAGATTGTGTGAAACGTGGGCTGGATGTGACGTTTCATAAAGTGAAAATCATGGTGTTTCCTTGGGACTCAACAAAAATCACTTTACAATAAATGCAACTAGAAGTCAAGGGTCACTTCGACAGCAAAAGACATTTCTCCTTTGATAGTCGAAAATATCTTTGCTGGGGGGCAATTTGTGAACCCATAATTTCGACAGGCTGGAATTCAGGGTTAAAGGTCATCCTTGTCGAAGGGTAGCATTAGGAGGAGAATCCAAGAATTGCTGACAAGGTTTTAAAGTTTCATTGCTTCGACAGAAGAAGTTGTTGGCAAAAGATATGGTTTGGCAGATGTTGGAAGAGTTGTTTCTTCCTTAAAAGGGTTCGACAGTTTGAGGAGGTGCAAGGTTTCGTCACCTAAGGAAGGGATTCAAATTCAAAAGGTTGTAACCTTTGGCAGTTGGACACATGGAGGTTTCAGAGAAGAAATTTGCATGCAGGCTGACACTTGTCGTTTAGTTATAGTTTTTCCGTTCTAAGCAGTTATTTTGTTTATGTATAAATAGGATAGTTTGTGGTTAGAATGTGTGTGTGAAAATTGATACAAAATTCCTGTTTAAGAACTCTAAGTACCCAGTGTGAGAGAAAATGAGTCTAAAGTTTGGAACAATGTACGTTTGAACACCAGTTATATTTCAAAGTTATTTAATTTACTTGTTTATGTTTCAAGTTTTTGTCATCTTCAAATTTTATTTACTTTTCTGCAAGTTTACAGCCTTCGACATTTCCTTGTTCTTGTTTAAACTTTTAACTTTATTTCGTCTTTAAGATTCAAACTTTACTTTACTTGCAAAAATCAAAGTCTTAATACTTTGACAATATTGATAAAACAAACCACAAATCAGTCACCAAATTCTAAGAATAGTTCGACAGAAACAATGCACATGTATCCCAGGACTTGTATGGTTGGTCCTGCAAGTAACCCAGTTTTCTAAAGAAATTGGTTAACCAGAGGTTGTTCGCCAGAAACCAGTGCGAACAGTTGTCCCAAGGTGTCCTACGTTTCTGTGGGAGTGGTGGGTCATCTTCAGTAATGACATTCACTTCTGGTAGTGCAAAGTTGAGGAAGCCTTGTCCTGCAATCCTTACAAATTCGTCGAGATGACGTTGTTTGTCTCTTGAATTTTCCCAATAAGGTTCCCATGTGGGGTAGATTATCCACTGAATCTTCAGATGTATAATCAAAGTTGTCAATCATTGGAGTGTTTTCCAATGAGTTGTGAGGAACATGAGGTTCTTCAGATATTTTTCTGTCCCCGGTTTTTAGAATGTACTTCGAAATGGAGATTGGCAAGTCGAATGGCTTGGGTGTTTCGTCCTGAGAAACGTATCCTTCCTCATTGAAGTATTTTTTCCACTCGTCATTGGGATCTTCAGAGCCTTCCAAACTGTTTTCCTCGATGGTATGAACCTCTGAGAGATTGGGTGAAGGAAGCATCCATTGTGGAAAAAAATCTTAATAGGACCAAAGTTTATGTCCTTTGTTGTAGGTTTAGTTGTTGTTGAAGAATAACCAAGACCTTTTCTTGATTCGTTGCTGACGAGAATTACGACTTAACCCCATCCTTTGATATTGTTGCTTTCCAGGGCCTGGAGAGCATCTTTGTAGGAAGTGATTTGTGTTCCTATTTATGGTTGATCCTCGTTGCTTACAAAGAGAGTTTGGAAATGAGTTCCAGTGACGTCTTCTGGTTCCAAATACGAGAATAAGGATAAGTTGCTAACAATCAAAACTCTTTCCCCGAATACTGTTACCAATTTGTTATTTTTCACAAACTTCAATTTTCGATGAAGTGTGGAGGTTACTGCCCCTACTTCATGAATCTAAGGCCGGCCGAGTAAACAACTATACGTCGCGCGGATGTCCATGACTTGAAAGGTAACGTGGAAGGTGTAAGGTCCAATAGTTATAGGAAGGTCTACTTCGCCAGTAACCACTTTATGAGATCCGTCAAATGGTTTGACTACGACCTCATTTTTTTCTCATAGGAGGACCTTGAATAGTCAGTCTTGTGAAAGTGGACATTTTATGGGCGTACATTGTCAAATGACTTTAAGGGAAAGAATCACCCTTGTATTTCTTAAATTCTGTCACTTTGAATTTGTGCGGTATTTGAACATTTGGGACTAAGTAGAGATCTGCTGCGTTGCTTCCAAACAACTCTTGTCCTCTGAGAGACTGTAATTCCTTTTGAATTGTTGCAAACTATTTTTGGAATTCGTCCATTATTTCATTGATTCCTCCCCCTTCACTTTCCGAGGTAATGTGTATCTGTGGATCTGGCACAACTTATATTGCAGTCGAAACTTCAGATACCAGGAGTTTGTAACCTCCTGGTATGACATTCCTTGCAAGTGCATCTTCAAGAGTTCAAATTTTGTAACCTTCAAACTGAGATGGTCCTGCGGCGTTCCTCAACTATTCATCTAGTCGGGGATCATATCCTTCCGGGATAAAATCAGGTGGCATGCCTCATGGACGATCTTTTGGCATGGAGAACCTCAGATCCTTATACGGTACCTCTTCGACCATTTATTTAAGCCTTTCCATAGTTGAACTCATACTAGAGATCTCCTCTTTCAGCTCTTTATTCTCTTCCTCGAGGTCTTCCATTCTTTTCAGGCGGCCGTCCCGAGTATTGTACTAGTGAGACCATTTGTCTTCTAAAAGAAGTTCAAGAATAAGACTCGATGAAATAAAATGAAAATGATGCAAATGATGAATGATAATGCAATGATTAAAAATATTTTTTAATTTCTCCTTTATTTAAAGAAAGTACTGATTGAACAAACTGTTGCATGATATCATACATAATTCTTTTATTGAACTGAAACAAGTCACATCCACATTACACTATTCAAAAATTCAGAAAAGAAACTTAAAACTCTAAAGATCTCTTTGTCGGGACTTTAGTTTCTTGATGATCTTCCTTCTGCCTCTTGAGTGGGGCTTCCTCCAGATCTTCAGTTATTTTCCATGTGTAGAAGGTTATGACGTTTCCCTGAACAGGAAACTGTTCCTTCTTTTCTGTGACGTGGTAATCAAGTACCTCAATGAGTGCATCCTTTTCCTTCAGGAGACTCTGAATATTGGCTTTCTCTAGGTTGAGAATCTGATATTTATTTTTCCAGGAGTCTCTCTCCCTCTACATTTTGTTGAAAGATATCTGAAGCTTCTCTATGTCATTCATGAAGTAGAGAATAATTTCTTTTAATGGAAGCACTCCTTGTATAAGGTAAGGAATTTTCAATTTGATTGCTCTGGCTTGTACCTATTGGAGATAAGGATCCAAAGAGATGCAATTTGGTTTTCCCAAAGATTCTATTCCTTTCTTGTGTTTATGTTCCGAAGATGCACAATTTCTTCTCTGATAGTCATGTGTTGTCCTTCCATCTAAGTGTTTTCGGGGATATCTCTCATTAAGTATCCCATATGACATTGAGATAACTTTGGGTGATAATTGATCCCTCAATTGGTACCAATGAGAGGTACATTAGGGAAATTACCACAACTAGTGATGATCCTGATTTCGTCGTAGAATGGATTGGACCAACTGATGTTTGAATTGGTAAAAGACGTGATCTTCTAAGACCAAGGCATTCGACTTTTAGTTTCCCAAAATGTTGATGACTTGGGTAAGTGGGAAGTGAACCATTTATAGAGAAGTGGTACACAACAAGTGATCATTCCTCTGCCGCGTAAATTCCTCAGGTGAACTGAGTGGTAAGCATCCACGAGCAGCGTATGAACTGGATTTCTGATGAGAAAGATCTTTATCGTATTGATGTTGACAAAGTTTTATGCATTGGGAAATAAGAAAATCCCATAGATGAGCAATGTGAAGATGACTTCAAACGCAACAGTATTTCCGATACTGGAGAAGTATAATGCTCTCTCAATTAGAAATTTGGAGGGCAGGCCTTAGACTCCTCCTTTGGTAGTCCAATGAGCCTTAACTTCCGACTCTTCCAACGCAAGATTCCTGAAAATTGTTGATTCTCTCGACATTCCTTACAATTCGGAGAATGGTATGTTCTCATTAATAGGGATTCCTATTAATTGAGAATACTTTTCCAATGTTGGGTAGAGCTGATAGTCGGGAAATGTGAAGCAGTGGTACACCGGGTTGTAGAATTAGACTAATGTAGCAAGAACACCTTTTACCATGATGATTTTCAGTAGGGACAAAAGTTCTCCAAACTTTTCCCTGAATGCTTCTATATCTGTGATAAGATTTGCTAGCTTTCCTAGCTTTCCGGTGTATCAAGAACACCTTCTACTTGTGGGTTTCCCATCGTCCAAAGTCCATTTTGAAAAGACTGGTACTGTGAAACAGACGTCCGTTCATTTCTTTTAAAGGAGAAAATTATGATAAATTTTTTTGGAAAAAAATGATTTTCTTTTGATGAATGTATGAATGCAACACACAAAAACATGGCGAAAACATGGGTTCAAAGGTTTGTTGTCTTGAGGCTGAAGCTTTACCAATTCCCAATGTTTATACTACGGTAAATATTTTTGTACCTATAGATCATGTAAGTCAATATCAAGGGGTAAATGTTTACTAAATCCTCAGCGTTATGAGTATTTGATTGGAAATTGTCGAGTTTTCGCAGAGTGCGCTATAAACATCGATTTCACACCAGATACCTACACTGATTCATGGAATTTTGAGGTTTCACCTGGCCAGGATTGGACTCCCTACAAGTTATCTCAGTTATGCCCTACCCATCTTAGAGTGCACTCGAGCTTACCCAGATGCAGATTAATCGCATTCCCATTTTGAGAGACCACCCCAAAGGATATCAATTGAACATATATTTTGCGGAAGCATAAACCTAAAGCAGTATAAAAGAAATTTATAAAACAAATATATATACATGTTCCTAAACTTAAATGTTTTTCTATCTAAAAGGTTTAGATTTGCCACAGACGATGCCATTTTCCTGTAGCTCGGTTTTTGTGGTCTTTAATCACTATCACATTTTTGCTACTTTCTGATTTCTTATTTTTTCCTGATAAAGCTGATTATGGAAGGGAAAAGATATCTTAAACTGACCCCGCTTTGCATACTGTTGATTGACAGATGCCCACATGGTTTTCGATTCTTCTATAAATTATTTTTCTTAAGTATAAGCAAAATTTGTTCTTTTTTTATATTGGTGGGGTCTCTTTGATTTGGGTTTTGGAATAAGATGAGTGTTGGTAAGATAGGATGATGTTGTGTTTTTGTGCTTTCATAATTTTCTGATGTTTTTGATAGGTCTGAGAACCTATTGTTGTTTTTTATTTGGTGTGCTCGCAAAGATCTTACAACCTTTTGTATATGTACCCCCAAGAATAGAATTGAGGGATCAGAGCATCGTAGTCCCCCCTAAAAGGATATAGCAAGGATGAGAGGTTGGTTTGTATCCTGGTTAAAGCACAAGATGATGATGCTCAAAGTTTGTATTTGTGTCTTGATCAAAGCCCAAGATTGAAGGTGAAAAAAGTTTTTTATGTCCTAATTAAAGCCTAGGATTGAAGCTGAAATGGTTTGTTGTAACTGATAGGGGTGCTTGAATTGCATAGCTCAAGGCATAAGTTGAATCTGGTATCTTGATTTGCATAGCTCAAGAAAGGCTGAATGAGTACCATGAATTGCATAACTCAAGGAGGACTGAATGGCTGACATGAATTGCATAGCTCAGGAAAGCTGAATTGGGTGGAAAAAATGATTGGTGGAAAGTTATCTTAGTTATAGTCCAAGTGTATGACTGAAAGAGGTTAGCTTAGTTAAAGTCCAAGACTACGACTATTGGGAATTAACTTAGTTAAAGTCCAAGGCTATGAATTTAATGATTGAATTAGCTTAGTTAAAGTCTAAGACTATAACTGTATTGATTAGCTTAGTTAAAGTCCAAGACTATGACTGTTGTTTGATTGACTATAAAGTGTTTGAATTTTTGTGACTTGATTGAAGCCCAAGGTTGAATCTAAAAGCGACTTAATAAAGAGAATTGTCATCTATAAAGAGGGAAATGTGTGATTTATATGTGTCTTGATTGAAGCCCAAGGTTGAAGCTAAAAAGGAAAATTGACTCAGTGGAAAAGTTTATATGTATCCTAATTTGGAAGCCCAAGTGTGAAACTTATTTGTCAGAGACTGACTCTTGATTGTCTGTATCTTACATGGAGCTTAAGATGGGAGGCTGAAAGTTTGAGGGGAGACCGACTCTATATGAAGAGTGTTTTATCTGCTTTGTTTGATAAAAGTTTTTGAGGTCATCAGACATTCTTTTGTCTAGGGAAGTTCCATTGTACAAAGCCCAAGATGGGGCTATCTTGGTCATCCATCGGAGAGAGGGAGACTATTGCATGTGTTTTATTCTCTAAGTATTTGTTCATATAATTTTAGGAAGCCTTTGAGGGTCCTTGTGTTTAAGCCCAAGAGGAGGATATGTTACCTTTAAGAGGCTCATGGGTCCTTATACAAAGTCCAAGAGGAGGCCGAATATGGTTTACAAAGAAGCACTTCACCAGGAAACTTCTTATCTTTGTAAACCCTAGTAAGTTGTAAAGAAAAATTCTAAGTGCTTTGAATGGTGCATTTGTTGGATGAAGATAACCTAACTACTTAGAGATTCTAGCAAGATGCAAATATATACAGTAAAGATGCATGCAAACAAATAAATGTGTCAGTGAATGTGTTGAATATTTTTTATTTATGTCTTTGCTATGGTTTGAGTATTCTTAAATGTTTTTTAAGAATGTTGGGAATTACACTGGGAAGAAGAGGCCCAAAATCCTGAGGGAGGAAGATTACATATATATTTTATATTGTATCCTCTTTGATGATGAAGAAATTCTTTATTATCTTTGTTTTAGTATGAGATGAAGAAAGATAGATTTAAACACCAAAACCCTAATCTAACAAGCAAACAACAGTTTAAGAAAACAACAAGAAGTTAAGGGGAGAAGAAATTGATCAAAATCCAATAATAGGGATTAAACATAAGGATTCCTATGATTTGTTTTGTGTATTTTATTATCTTGTGATTTAATACACATGGTAGGACTTGGGTGCTAAAAGGCTGCCTACCGCCTAGAAAGCAGTTCACCGGAGTGAAGTCCAGTCTAGTAGCGGGTGTATTAGATCTTTAGTCATAAAGATGAAAAAAGAAAAAGAAATGAGACTTGTAAACAAGTGCTCATAATCTCTATTTAGGAGATTGAGAAACTGTTTAAGAAAACATTTGGAGAGATCAAGACTTATACGGAAGCCTGACGGAGTTTTAAAACAGATCGGAGAAAGTTTAAAACAAAAAAAATGGGTTCTAAACACAAAGGATTCCCCAAGACACATTTTCACAATTCATTTTAGAAAATAAAAGGTTATGTGTAAAGAAGTTCACAGAAAGAAATTCACTTATGAAAATTCAATTCGGTGAAAACGGCAATCGCGCCGAGTTTTTGAAAATGGATCAGATGAACCCTAATGGTTCATTTTTCAAAAAAGGATGGGCTTACACTCTAATAGAGGATCATGACTGTGATAAAAATAAATTTGAGGGTAATTAAATCAAAACCCAAATTTTGAATATTTTAAATATTAAAAAATATTAAAAACTTTGAGAAATTTCAAACATAAGTGATAAAATAGTTGAAACCTTGGATCAATGTTTGAAAATTTATATTTTATCCATGAGATGACTTGAATATCATTTATGTTTGAACAAATCAAGTGAAAGAATCAATTTTTAAATGTTTAGAAACAAATAAAATTAATTCTTTAAGAAAATATTAAATATATTAAATAAATAATTTTTTTGAATTTTTTTTCATGGAATAAAATATTTAAACATTTTTAAGAATTAATGAAAAAAGAATCATTCAAAAAATCAAAATAATCCGAGAGAAATTAATTTTGGAATCAATTAAAAATAACTTGGAAATTCAAATATTTGAATTTTTGAAAAAGGGCGCCAAGAACACATGAAGAACACGTGCGTGTTCTTCATGTTGCCCAGAAATTTGATTTTTGCGAAATATATGCTATCTCACTAAATATGCAATGAAATTGAATGAAATAAAGACCAAACTTGTGTGTTTTTAACCCACGAACATGATGATGACAATTAATTTCATTTATTTTAAGTGTAGAGTGAAAAATCAGTGATGAACACTGAAGAACCCTAATTTGTCCTAAGCCTCATGAAATTCTACATGATGATTATTTTGTGAAATTGATTGAAGGGGATGAGTTAATATATGATTACACACATGTAGTAAAAAGATAGTGCAAGTAAATATGCATGGATTATGAAACAACCAAGTTTGAGGCTTACCTGAACTTGGAGCTGCAACAGCTGAGGTGATTTTGATCTGGAGGTGTTATAAAAGACTTGTGATGATCTGAACAACTTCCTTGGATGATATGGAGTGTATTTGAACACTTGGACTTGATTGCAAATGACTGGATCAAGTTTTTACCTTCAAGTTGCAGAAACAAGACTTCTTTGAGGTTTTGAAGAGTGATTTTGGGTTAGGGGTGTTTCTAGGTTGGTTCAAGTGTTTCAACACCTCAGATACATCATATATGATGTGTTTGAGCATTTGGTTTGAGCTTGTTGTGGCTTAAACTCAAAACTCGATGGTGGTTGCTCAAAATGTCAAGTTTTGAGTCTTTGGGAGTGAAGAAAAGAAAGCTTGGGATTCAGAGACTTTGGTGTGAGTTTTATGATCAAATGAGGTCTCTATTTATAGGAAAATATGTTGAGATTATTTAGCCTACAAGTCTTGAAGTGATAAGATCACCATTACTGATCATTACTTGCTATAATATCTCTTTAATGGTGAATGATGAGATTCCTCAAATAGCTCAGCTATCCACCAGAAGGAAAAATCAAATTCTTTAGATGTTTTGAACTAAGATTGTGGACATCTATTGCTTATTGATCAAGAGATCCAAGAATATGCCACTTTGGAGCATGGTGACCATTGGATTGAAATGCATAGGTGTTGAATTCCATAAATGCCATAAATGAAAATTCCTTGGTGCAATCATGAATTTGCAGGTTTGATCAGGTTTGTAATGACTGCTTAGATACTTAAGACCACTTGACTTGATCCCTTGAATCATCAAAAATATGAATTTCAAGTTTATGAAAATCTGTTTTTGGAAAAATAGTTTGTCATGGTGACTCTGATCAATGGTTTCTTCATGCTCAAGCAAGATCTTTGCATGTTAATTGGTTCTTTGAATTGTTGGCAACATTTGTGATAATATTGATGTATAACATTAGAATTGATTCAACTTAGAACTATGTAAAAAAAAGCCTTCGAGTTTTGATGTTTTAACTTATTTTGTACTTAGGCAAATTTTATCTAAGTGTTGATTGAAATTTCTAATTTTTTCTCGATTTTGATCAATCTTCAACCCATAATCTATGATGAATTGGAGTTTTGTGTAGTTGAATAATTTATAGTTTATGGCAAGATCTCTCATTTGAGGTTTGTTCACAAAAATATGATGCTTGGATCACAAGTTATGATGCTTGAAAGTAGGGTACTTGAACACTTTTTCTTATAACTTAGAAAATTTTCTAAGTTTCAAAGATTTCCCCTTTTACAAGTTATCTTCAAATTTCTGAATTTTTGATATCAAATGCACTCACGGACCATATATTCTTGTAATATAGGTCATGAGGATCATTTTGGGTGAAAAAGTCAAACTTTGACTATTTGGTCTAGATGGAAATTACACTAGATACCCCTGGTTTTCTGATTTTTTAACTGGACATCCTCTGGGATATTCTGAACTTCTGAATGGACTTCCATGATTTATATGAGCTATTTAAACCATTTACTATGGTATTAGATCTTTTCCAGATGAAAAGTTTGACTTTGGGTTCCCCGATCAGTCAGAAACCCTGATTTAGGCATTGTGAAACCCTAATTTTGAAATCTTTGATTTCTACATCTCTTTGATTTGTAGATGGTTTGTCAAAGTCATGTCAACATTTATTGATGACATGTGGAGGCCTTGGCTCCTTTTTTTAATGAAAAACTTCCTCTGGAGGGCTCAGTTGACTGAAACCCTAATTGGTGATACTAATGGCTCGGGGCCCAGATCACTGAAATTCTTGTACAATCTTTGAATGATTCTTCATCATTTGAGGTTTCTTGATCTTTTGATAATGATTGAAAGGTTGAAAATCTTAGGTATTAATGATTGGTCCTTTGCCTGAATCCTCTGAGGGACTCAGGAATCCTGTCTGACACAGTCCTTTGGTCAGTGGATTTCCTTTGATGAGGTATATATCTTAGTGATCTTACCTGATCAGGAGGGCCTTCCAGCAATTGGGTGCAACAACAAGTGTATGGAATGGAGGGGGGTGTACCTGCAAGGTGCTCCGATGCCAAAGTTAATAGAGGTACAACAAATAGGTAAGTTTAGAAGAATGGATTCAGAATACCTGACCCTTTAGTGAAAAAGAGTATTTATAGAGAGCCCCCAGCGCTGGGCCAAGGTCCTTCCTTGGGCTGGATCAGCTAGGCCCAAGGAAGAACTACCAAGGAATGCGTGAGAAGCGTGAAGACCTAGCTAAATGGTCAGGTCATTGGTTCAACTGCCCCTATCTTTCAGGAGATAATGGGGGACAATTGGGTGATGTGGCAAGTGAACTGGCTGACATGTTATTTGCCCGTTCTAAATGCGTGCCCGACATCTAGGATATGTGTCCGACCTTTAAGTGCATTTTCCCGTCTACTAGATGTACCTGCCCGAGCATATGGGCCTCTGCTCGACATATTGGGTCGTACCCAATACAGTCCGGAGGCCCAGTCCGGAACAGGAGCGCCCCAAGTCGAGTCTCTGAGTCGGAGTGATGAATTAGAACATAGACGGACGTAGGTGTCTTGAAGAAGGTGACGGGTGTGTACTTGCACGTGTTGTTGAGTCTGTCGGGCATGTGGTGTTTCACAGAGTCGAGGATGCTCCTTATGTCTGGGAGATTTGCAGTTGCTCGACGTCGTTCAGGATTCTTGTGGACTGACGTGTCTCAGCATTAATGGTGCGTCGCCTCGTTTCCTGTGCAAACGGCGGCGTAGGGTCTAGGTATAGATTACCTGGCGCGTCCGTCCACGTGGTTGTGGCTATATAAATGGGGTGGTCCACTTCATTTGGACTTTTTCGCTCTGACGTTTTACCGGAAGCTCTGAGAAGAATCCTCTCTCTGCCCGTCTCCATCGTCTGCACCGCCACTTTCTGCCCGCGCACCACCGTCTTCTCCTCGTCTCCAATATGTCAGGTAACACTTCAAATTCCATGTTTTGCATGATTTTCCGTTTGGTAGATAGAAAAAATGCCTGATATGTTTGTGTAGAGTAAGCAAAGTTTAGTGTAGAGTAGATAAACCTGGGTTTAGGGACAGTTTTTTAGGTTTTAGGTATGAATGTCCCGGGCAAGATTAGAATGTCCCGGGCAAAAATTTCATAAGCACTTGAATAAACCGGGCAAAACTATCATGTCACGGGCGTGAAATTCATATGCGTATGAATATACCGGGCAAGTTTAGCATGTCACGGGCGTAGAATTCATATGCGTAAGAATATCCCGGGCAAAGTCAGCATGCCATGGGCGTAGAGTTCATGTCTGTATGAAATTGTAGGTCGGATCTTTATGTGCCCGAATGCGTGTGGTGGTTTCCCATTCGTCGGACTAGGCTAGTTTAGTCGGATTTTGGGCGTTTTAGCTTTTCGCCTTTTCACTTGACTTGCGGTGGAAGCGTGGAGTTGATGTGACATTTGTTGCACCCCAAAATTTGCCCTCACAATACAGGACTTTGTGTGCTAAGAAGGTTCACAAGGTTCACAAGACCTTTTCATGAAGTTCATGAAGTCTACAAGTCACTTTATGAGGTTCACAAGGTTCACAAGATTCACAATACTTACAAGACCTTTCATGAGGTTCACAAGGTTCACAAGACCTTTCATGAGGTTCATGAAGTCTACAAGACACTTTATGAGGTTCACAAGGTTCACAAGACCTCCCATGAGGTTCACAAGGTTCACAAGACATCTTATGATGGTTCACAAGGTTCACAAAGTTCACAAATAGTCAGAAGAGTTGACAATTCCCTCAGACAATGCACCTCCTAGGCAGTGCATCCAAAACTAGGGTTTTGACTTTAATCAGGCTAAATGAGCTTCCAAGACTTCAAGTGAGCTTCATAACATCTTATATGTGTGTAAGAACCCCCATGACAAGTTTCAAGACTTTTCTCAAAGGTTTGCTCAGTCAGATGATCAGATAAGTCAAAAACAGTCAAAGCAGTTAAAAAGTCAAACTGAGGTCAACTGTGGTCAAACCAAAGTCAAAATTCATGATTTTTTTTGCCAACATCAAGTATATGAAGTAAAATTCATCATTTGATCAAGGGTTGATCATGATTCATCAAGGAGATTTCAGATCATCAAGAATCAGGAGTTTCTAAATTAGGGTTTCCTCAGTAAAAGTCAACTGAACTTTGACTAGCCATAACTTTCACATGCTTCATCACCAATTTTCCATCCAAAGCTCATTTTGAAGGAAATTGAATTCTCTACAACTTTGTGTCTCACAAGCCAAGCCCAAAAATGCTTCATTTGGAAGGTATGAGCTAAGACATTATAGGTCCTTTTGAAAGTCAACAAAAAGTCAACAACTTCAAAAGGGCATAACTTGAGAATGGTAAATGATATGGACATGAAACCAATGGGGTTGGTTAGAGGACTCTTCAAGCTTTCTAAAATGTCCAATAACACCCTCATAGCATTAAAATTGAAGGATGTGTGCCCTTGCAAAGTTGGGAAATTTTATGGAAGTTTATGAAGCAAATGGAGGTTTAAAACCAAATTTTGCTAAGTGGGCTGAACTTTTAATGACCCAAAGCAATCCATGACATCATGCACGAAAATTCTTTGATATTTTCATAATTTTTATTTTATTTAATTAATTTATTATGATTTTTTATACTAAAAATCATTTTAAATTTAAATAAAATATTAAAGATGAAGATTTAAAATTATTTTTGATTCTAGAAGGTCATAAATTCAGCATGGATCAAATTGATTCAAAGATAATGTTGATTGGCTTGAAATAGAAAGTGTTTATGCAAAAATATTTGAATTTCAAAGCTTATTTTTTTCAATCTTTTTGGATCACATTTTTCACACAAACATCAATTTTTTCTGACCTAATTGATCACACTATAAGTATATGACATAACCCTACTCATTGGACACGATTTCCAGCCTCCAAAGTGTAAGTTTCATATTTTCAAAAACCACACAAAACTCAAATTCGGTTTCAACTCCACAAGGCATTTGAAGGTATTTTAAAGACATAACAATGATCTCTGGACTTCACTGATCATGTACCAATGATTATATGCATCCATAACCTCATGAACATACCAAACCGAATCAAAACATTGACCTCTTTAAGTTTTTTTTCGTTTTCATACATACATGTAATATAAATTGATTTTGATTCTGGATTTGTGTTTGTATTAAGCTTGTGAACGTTTCTGGACAAGTTAATTTGACTTTCGATGCAGGAGTAAAGAAACACCATTGCTAGGGTTTCGGCCATGGATTTGGGGTTTTATATTAAACCTAATATAAATAAGTTCTAAGAACATAGAACAATTCTATGGACCTTGGGGATTATGAAACACTGATCATTATTGAGAAATTTTACTGTTTTGATGCTTATCCAATTTCGTAGGTTTTTGTACTTTGAAACTCGCAGGAAACATTGCAACAAAATTTGTATGAAATTTCGCAGGAACCAAGGAAGAAGATGATGCCCTGCGCGCGCATTCCAGGATTCAAAAATTATGCATATTAATTTATGAATTGTTTTCTGTTTTATTTCACAAATGTTGTCTAGCTCAGTTGACAAGGGACGCGCATGTGATGTTTATGTCCAGGGATCGAATCCTGGCTTCACCACCTTTTTCTTATTTTTTCTAGATAATTATCAACCTTAAAATATAATGAATTAAAGTCACCATATTAACAGGTGCGCTCTCCCAGCTGGATTGGTTAAGGTGTTTGTGTGTATTGTGAAGGTCTTGGGTTCGATCCCCCAAGGCCTTTTGTTTTTCTTTCTTTTTCTTTGATTTTCAGTAACAAGGCATAAAACAAATACTTCTCCTTTCTTTATCACCTGCGTGCGTTGGCCCAGTGGTTAGGGTTGCTGGCATGTGTTCTTGAGAGCAGGAGGTGCTGGGTTCAATACCCAGCCAGGTAAGTTTTCTTTTTCTTTTTCTTTCTATTTGTTTTGATTATTATTAATATTAATTAATTAAAACTATAATTTTAAAATCCTAATATAAATCCTAAAATATTTTCTAAACTAATTTCTTTTTTTTTAATATGTGTATATTGTTATTATATGTAATTTATTTGTATAATTAGATTAATATTTAATATTTAATATTTTTTATATAAAACCTAATTTATTTTTATAAACCCTAATTTTTTCTATTATAATTTTCTATTTATTATTTAATCATGTATACATATTTTATAATTTTGTAAATATAATCATAATTAATCATATTTTCATAATATGTAAATATGACATAAATTGTTTATATTTTTAATTTTGCATTTAAATGATTGTTAATATATGTTTAGAAATAGTTAAAAATTGCTAAATTAATTTTGTATTTATATTTTATTTCCATAATATGTTCATCATTAACTTATTTTTTTTATAATTTATAAATAACTTAAAACTTTATAATTAATATAAGTGTTCATATTTTTCTTAAATAATTGTTTATAAAAATTTGATCTCTTCTTTTAATTATTATAATATTTTTGCTTATTTCATTATTATTGTTTTTAATTATGTTTATATGATTATTACTAACCCCATTAATTTGATATTATTTTTTATTATTATTTTCTACTAACCCAATTATTATTACTATTATTTAATATTTTGCTTATTTATTTAAATTGCTTTTATTATAATTATGTAATTGTTCCTTGGTGTAATATTTATTTATAATGTTTATATTTTATGCTATGGTTAGTAAATAGGGAGTGTAAATATACTTGTAATTTAAAATTAATTTAGATCACTAATTTAAAAGATAAATATTAAATTATACACTCACACACGTAAGTCGATCTTTGATCGCCATCTCACTTCCTTAGGGATACCTCTCATGTTGCCTAAAAAAAAGGGTCAAGTAGGGTGTATAAAGCAAGAGTCCCTCAAAATAAAGTCATCTAGTCCCTTAACAAATAAAAGATCAAGTCCCTTTCGAATGTTGCCTTTGTAATGATCTTGTCCCTTCCGAATAAAGATGATAAGTCCCTTCGAATTGCTTATACACCCCACAGTTGCCTAAATAACAGATGTCCCTTCACTTGTCCCTTACATCCAAGGTAATGACTACCTATTCCTTAATAATAGGGATAGTCTTACCATTTAAAGGATATTTAAGAACAGAAAAGACTTAACTTAGGGTAGGTTCCTCTTATGTACTTGCTCACCTTTTCAAACATTTCAAAAACACTTCACATTTTCAAACAATTTTCAAAACAAAGGCTTTATATATATCCGTACATGGATCATTATAAAGTACTTAAGAAAATTTCTAATCACACACTACACTTCTCAAAAACATTTTAAAGTGAGCTAAGTAACTAAGAGCCCATGGATAACCATGGATGTAAAGGGTGCTAACACCTTCCCTTTACATAACCTACCCCCCGAACCCAAAAATCTTTTAAGGTCTGTTCTTTTATGCCCTTTCCTTTGGATAAAATAAAAGTCGGTGGCGACTCTTGCTATCCGCAACATAACTAAAGTCAGTTCTCCCACCGTGTTACAGAACTGGCGACTCTGCTGGGGATTTAATAAAAGAGGGGTACCCTTAGGAATTAGATCACTTTAAAATTGTTTGCCTTGTTTGCTTTATACTTATCTGTTGGGGTGCTCTTATGTGTGAAAGATCCTAACCCGGATCTAGTGTGCCTTAGGTAAATGGCAATAAACCAAGGAAACTGTACGGCGTATACCGATATGGTTGATCTGGTGGCCATAGTTAGTGTGACTTCTTGGTTGGTGCTTGTGTTCCTTAAGTCAAGTTGAGGATAATATGAGACTGTCATATGTTGTCAATGCACTAACTAACTTTTAGAACCCTAGTTATCCCATCTTGGCCTTTAGAAAGTAGTGAGATAACCGGCTTTGGTGCAGACTGAAGTTGGTTGATACTCGATACTACGCTCATTGAGATTCTAAACTTGGAGGGTTTTGGTTGGCAAGTAAGTTGCCTACTGAACAACCACCCTTGTGAAGGATCAATGATATTGAGATCCCTTAGGACCTGGATGAACCAACTAACTTCAGGGGAGGGTACTTACCTTAAACCTCATGCAGGCCTTCAAACCTAGGGATATGGTGTGACTTGTTTGTGTGTGCCACATGTTTGTGATTGAGCATAACATCATGACATCATCATGCATCATAAGCATAGCATTTTCACTAACCATTTCAAGGACCAAAGGATTTATCTTTGTTATTTGTTGCAGGTCATGGCTTCTGCTCGTAGAAACACTATCAGGATCAACTTTATAGGGATACCGGCTAAGCTTAAATAGTTGGTTTCTCAGGTGTCTGATCATTCCCAGTTCATCAAGAGACATGGTCACCTATTGGATCTAGTCACCTCAGGGTTTAATGAAGACATGATGAGTGTCTTGTTTCAGTTCTTTGATCCTAAGCACCATTGCTTCACATTCCCTGACTATCAGTTGGTTCCTACAATGGAAGAGTTCTCTAAACTTCTGGGTATACCTGTTCTTGATCAAAGACCCTTCACAGGCTTGGAGAAAGAGCCTAAACCTGAGATTATTACTGCAGCTCTACATCTGGAGAAGTCTGACATTGTTCTAGAAACGAGAAGCGGAGTCAAGGGTATTCTTGCTAAGGTATTAATGGATAAAGCTCAAGTGTTCTTGAAGGTTATGAGCTACGATGATTTTGAGGAAATCTTAGCCTTATTGATTTATGGCTTAGTGTTGTTCCCCAATCCAGATCAGTTCATAGACATTCATGCTATCAACATATTCCTGAGTCACAATCCAGTGCCTACATTACTCGGAGACATCCTACATTCTCTTCATACTCGTACTACAAGGGCAAGAGGAACTCTGATGTGCTGCATACCTTTGCTATCTAGGTGGTTTATTTCTCACCTTCCTCGCTCAGTGATAAAGAATGAACAAGGGTTAAGGTGGTCCAAGAGGATTATGTCACTCTCGCATTCAGATATCCATTGGTGCTCCAGATCTATGGAGAATGTCACTATCATTGACCGTTGTGGGGAGTTTTCCTAATGTGCCACTTCTAGGCATAAGAGGAGGCATTACCTACAACCCCTCTCTAGCTTTACGACAGTTTGGTTACGCTCGGAATGATGGTCCTCATGACATGTTGATTCAAGGCATTGTGTTTGACTACGACAACGATCTTCAAGGTTACCGTCAGAGATTCATACGAGCATGGGGAAAAGTGAACAACGTTGACAGCAAGACTCTGAAGCCTAAGTACACTATTCCTATGGAAGTTTATCTCAGATGGGTGCGATCTCGTGCTCAGACTCCTATGATGCCATATCCTGCTATCCTGCTTGTTACCATGGAACCTGTTGCTGAAGGAGATACTTCTTATACCATCCTTCACCCAGACATGCCTACTGACATGGAAGATTTACAGAGGTCCTGGATCCAGTTGAAGGAGCAAAGGAATACTTTCGAGGCTCATTACAAAGCAAGCCAAGAAAGAGTCCTGGAACTAACAAAGCAACTTCACGAGGAACGAAATCTCAACTCATACCTCAACACAAAGAGGAAACGTCCATGGTGTCGTACCTCGAAAAATACGATCCCTCGCGAACGCGGTCGCGGCTGGGCTGACTTGAGAGTCGCCACCTAATTTTATTTATTCCCGAAGAGGGAAATGGAAAATATAGATAAAACCACCAAGAAGGGATAAAACAAGGTCATCACAAACCATTGTCGGGGTTCGGAAGTCGGTTATGTAGGAGGAAGGTATTAGCACCTCCTACATCCATCGTACTCGATGGGAACCATCTAGATTGTCACGCGCGAAGGGATGTCTATACTTATGATTACTTGTTGAACTAAAAGGTTTATTGATCCTAGGGGCTCGGCAAGGATTGAGATCCTCGTGCCTACGTATTCCCTTGTGCAATGGGAAAGTCAGAGCTTCGTAGTTCGGCCTGATATGGGTATTGGTTATTGATTTTATTACCTTTCTTCAATGAAAGGATTTAAGAGTCCATTTGCACTAAAGACTATGGATAGTTTATCTCGCCCAACAGGACGAGTGTCCTGCGTCGAAATAATCGGAGCGAGTAACGAAAGCTCGTTATCCCCCTTTCTATCGCTTAAGGCTCGTGACGTGCAATTTTCCTCGTATTTATTGAAGTGTTTTGTTTCCTAAGGCCGCTTGATGTTGGATCAAGGGTTTGGATCTAAGAAAGTAACATTTCGGTTTTTGAAGTTTAAGGTGAATGCAAGTGGAGGTTTATTTGTTGGTTTTGTTAGCGAGGCACAAAGTGCTCGACTCGCAAAGTTTGAGGAACTAAGCTAAGGACTAGCTATGGAAAACAAGCGCAATGCGTTGATTCGTTAAGTTGGAAAATGTTGAGAAAAGTGTAAGGTGCAAAGTAGTGCAGATGGCGATCAAGGGATGATCGACTTACGTGTGTGTATGAAGTGAAGTGCATATGGATGTTTATTTGGCGTTGGACCAAAGATTTCATTTATCTTTGAAATGACTAATCTTAATGTGCGTTCGTTTTTACTTAGCAATTTATCGTCAAAAATGCAAAAGTAATCACACGAGTAAGCATTGTATCATGTCACAAGCAAATAGAAATCGAGCATATGCAAAACTCATATCACACAAATAATCGAGCAAAAGTGAAAATTTTAATTAATCGAATTAAATAGAAATATTTAATTAGATTAATTATCGAATTAATCGAATTAAATAAAACAATTAATTAAATTAATCAATGAAAATATTTTAGGGATTTTAAAGTGTTCAAATGAGAAATTAATCACAAGTTAAAATTTTAACAAAATAATTAAGAATATGTTTTTTTTTTGAGTTTTTTTTTAATAGTTTTAAAGAGAAAGGATTAATTAATTAAATTAAATAAACATATTTAATAAAATTAATTAATTAATTAATTAGATTAAATATTATTATTTAAAATAAATAATTAATAAAATGTTTTTTTCTGTTTTTTTTATAGGTTAGTTTATAGAAAGAAAACAAATTTGAATAAAATAAAAGAAACAAGTTAATTCATAAAATGCTCTTCTTCTCAGAACTCGTATCTCCCTCTCTCTCTCTCTCTCTCAATGAAAATAAAACCACCGGAAACCTAGGTCGGAGAAGGCCGGTGGCCACGGCGGCACCGTCCCTTCTCCTTAGCCAAACGCTCAATCGATTACACAAACCCTACCCTCTTAAACCTTCTAAGTTTGAATCCGGACTCAGATTCCTCAAACTCTCCCTTAAATCCACGAAATCTGAAACCCTAAATCTATACGTCAAACATGAAAACGCGAAATCTCGAAGATGGTTCAACTCAACATGTCAGGGGGAGTGAGGATCAAGCGATAAACAAGATAAGCACAAATGAAAACTCAAGCAAAAATCCGAAACACCAACATACAAATGATTTCAAAACGAAGAAGAGAGAGAATAACGAGATATACCTCTTGAAGAATTTCTCAGAATGCTTTGGAAGATACTAAGGTATTTTCTCTATCTCCTTCAAACAACTTTTTCTCACTTGTTGCATCTTCTTCTCTTCTGAAGCCTTTTTCTTTTTAAAAAATCTTCTTCTGAACGTGTTTTATTTCTGTTGTTGTTTATTCATTAACCACGGAAGAGGTCGAGCTCTATTTGTTTCTGAGTATCAATGTGAGGCTAAAAAACTTGTGGATGAGAGAGCTTTTGTGCATTAGGTTTAGGGCAAGTTTTTCTTCTGATGTGCTTCTGCCAATTTCATTAGCTAGGATTTCTGTGTATGGTGGTTGTTTGTGTATATTGATTGCAGCGGCTAGGGTTCTGTGCCAGGTTTGTGTGTTGGTTGCCTCTTCTTTTCAGTGCCAATGATTAGGCTTTTTATAGGGACTTTTGGTACGTGTGTGGCTGAGGGAATTTTTGTAGAAAAATCGTGTGAGGATGAGTGAGAGTCATGAGGAATCTGTTTGGTACGTGAGAGTGGTTTTGCGAATGTTGTGGTTTTGCTGATATTGTGTAGGGACCACGGGAGAGGTGAGTCATTCTTTTCGATTTTGTCTGTAGTGCAATAAAGGAGTTTTTAGAGTAACTTGTGGTATGTACATATTTGAAAGTTTTACCTCTGTGAAAACCTATGACATGCTCATTCTTACTGCTGCAACTTTTTGATTTGTTTGTCATCATGGAATTCTTTTCCACTGCCATGACCTTTCTTTGCTCCAAATACTTGCAATATGCCTGCTATGTTTTTTTCATTTGCTTGCATTGTGACCCTGTTGCTATTTCATGTCTTACGTTGTGATTAATAACAACGTTGCCTTGTTTCAGGTGTGTCCTTAGTCTTTTCAGTTTTGTTCCTTTTGTCGAATAAACTGGATTGTGAAGCCACCGCTTATAAAGGAGCCAAACCGTCATTTACTGCATCAACATCTTGTATCCTATTGTTAGTAATACCTATTTCCTGCTGAAGAATCTCTATCGTGACTGTAAGCTAATGTCAACCTTTGCATTTAATATAAGGCCATCTCTGCCAAGCTTTTGCATAATGTATCAGTCAGTGTCAGTACTGCATCCTACCATGAGAAGAAAGTGAATCACAATGGTGCTCCATAAATCTGACGTTTGTTAATGTCTCTTGCAGGTTGAGGATGATGACACGGAGGGTGATGGGACAGGTTCTGCCACATGAAGCTTGTACAATAGAGGACTCGTGGTGCTGGTGATTTATCTGAAATTGCTTTGATGTCATGTCTTGAAGGTAGTTTCTCTGTTGCTGACCATCTTTGCTGTTGATATTCCATGAATTTTCTCTTTTGAATTCAAACTGCCATTAAATTTCAGGTGTCTTTGTTTGGTTTCCAGGTCGAACACCATCTTTGATCTTGTGACGGGCCTTTATTCGACTGTTATTTGTCTATGGCTTCAAAGGTCTGAACTTAGTGGGTGAGTTTTATTGTTTGAACTTTGAACTTTTGATTATGTTGGATGTCCACGGCGTGTTGGTAAATGAATGGAGCCTAGATGGTAAATTTACTTCCTTGACATTTGCAGGTATCGACACAGCCGTAGGACCAATGTTCTGGCAGAGCTATTGTGGAACTCCAGGCAGGTTGATTGTGGTGTCAAGCATCAGACGGTAAAGAGATCTACCAGGAATATGCGGTCCTTTCATGTATTTTGGTTCTCGTTTCAAACTGGATGTTGTAGAGTGAAACATCAGTTAATGTTATTCCTTTTCCTCGAGTCTTGTTATTAATCTGGATGCAAAACTTCGAATCATGATAACTTGACCTTCTTCAATGTTTACTGCAGGTTTTAAGTAACGTGGAACAGGGTATGATCTCGCAACTTGTGATAAGCAGCTGAGATTGAAGTGTAAGTCGTGTAACGTATTGTGAAAGTTATCTTTGATTTTCTTTGTATGCACTATGACTGTTTTGAGAGTGAAGCATTCTCACATCTTTTCAACCTATGTTCATGCTACGAATTCTGTCTCGCTGCAACATATGTCGTCATCTCCCGCTCATGTAAACTTGATTTCACATAAGTCTTGGTGATTCATTTTTCTGTCATTACAACTTGCTTTATCCTGTGCTGAACTTTGGACTTTCACTTCAATTTTCTATGAACTTAAACCTCGTCCTTTCATCGTGTCATCCCAAATTCTGTTACGTGAATGACCATTGTATAAATGCTTTGCTGTGGAATATTTTTTTACTATATTCTGAATGCCTCTCTTGAGAGTTTGCTTGTTTACTAATGAAAACTCTTGATGTTGCATGATTCTGGATGAATTTGATAGAAGAAGATTATGGCTAGGACAAGAAGATCTTAGTGAAGCATAAAGATAAGTTCATGTTTCTTAATATGTTTGGGCTGAAACTCAGTGTAGAATTAGGACCTGTTGTCCATGTAAATACATTGTAACTCACTTTGAATCTCACAATATTCAACTTGTATCTCTAAGAATCTGGATTCTGCACATTGGAACCTTGGCTTTCCTAATGTTTGCCTCAGTTTTGCTCGCTAATTTCATGACTGATTTTTATCCTGTATGTTCTACTTATCTTTCTTCTTTATCCACTTGAAATCACTTAGGTTCTAGTCTTTTCTTTTTTTTAGGTGCATTCCTCGCTTTTCGTTGAATTTCGCCTGAAGACCGAATCTGAACAACAACCTGGCAGCATGGTGACTCAAATTGTTGAAGACAAGTAGCGGATTGTCACTGCAGCTAGTAGTGCTGGCTTTGGTAGTTCGCAGCAACAACTTGCAGCCCTTAGACAGGCAGCGGAATGACTAATGCTTCATTGTTTTCCTGTTTTGCCGGCTCGAAGGTAAGAACTGAAGGCGTAACTACTAGCCTCTTTTGCCCTGGTATAATTTCGTCCTAACATCCGCTAGAATTCCGACTTGCTTGTACTACTTGCTGCAACATTTAGTAATTGCTTTGAATCTTTATTGAATTTTGCTTTGCAACTGAAATTCTGCAAACATTCCTACGTGTGACTTATTGGCGTTTTGTTTCGTAGGACTTTCTTGACTAGAAGGCAACACGGTTAATACGACCAACATTGAAGACAAAAATCCATACTAGTTGGTTATGAATAACTCAATGGAGCAATAGTATAAGGCTTGATGCCACCTGATGCAGTGGTGTGGCTAAGGTAAGCGACCCGATCTTAGGAGCTTGTAGAAATCCCGTCATGAATATTCTTTGTAAACTAAACTTTCTTATACTTTGTAAAAAAAACATGATGCCTCTGGTTTAACCTTCAAGATCAATCATTCTCTTGTTTGCTTTCTTTGATGTTCGTGGGAATGAAATTGTGGTGATCTTTCTTCTGGATTTATTCTGATGAAACCATGTGTTTGTTCTGACATGATTATTTGTTTTGCAGGTACATTCTTTAGCCATAACTGTTGTGGAAAAGTTCATCATTCCTGTAACAATTAAATTGTCTTTTTCTTCAAGTTTTTTTTTTTGATATCTGAACCTCATTTAAATCCTTATAAGTGAATTCCTCTGGATCTCTTCTACAACATTGGTTTTGTCGCTTTGACTTCCATTTGGGTGAATGCAGGTCTTGATGTGTCCCATTGAAACTGAAGGCATCATAGGTTTGGAATCCTCATCCGGCTCTCCAACATCATGCTTAACACAGTAACAACATTTTGATGAACATGCTTTCCCAACATAATGCAGCAGTGCATTCCTGTTGTTTTAATGGAATTCACAAGCAATGGAACCTAAATGAAAACACTATGCACCAAGCCTGTGTATCTTTGTTTAAACACAGAATACAAATTTGGATTTTTGTCTTGTAGGCTCTGATTTGTGTGAACATTTTAACTTGTAAGTCTTGCTAGATGCTTGACATATTTTCCATGTAATGTTGTATTCTAAATTTGAATCTCATAGCATTTTTTGTATCAAATGAATCTCCCTTTTATAGCACGTTGAATCCTAAGCCACTGAGTTCTTGCAACATGGCTCAAAATCTTAAATCACTTGAAATTAGTCCATCGGTATATTCTTTGTGCTTTTGATTTATAGCCCACAATGCATTTGATTTTGAACAGCGATGACCTCAATGTGTATCCGCAATCACACATCCTTGAACTTTCCCTCACATGTAACATTGATCCAAACACAACAAAAAACACACAATCCCTAAATAAAGGGATGAACAAATTATGAATTGGTTTAATAGATAATGACCATGTAAACCTTATGGTGATTTAAAGCCTTGAATAATTTACTAGCCTTCTCCACTTGAGTACCATTAGATGAAATGATTTCAAATGGACCAATTGAAATATGAATTTCAATGCATTTCACAAATCCTTAGAAAATGGACTAGATCCCAATAATCGTCAACCATGAGGTACTTGATCCGGTACAACATGTGAACCTAACAATGGAGCACCCTTTCTTATTTAACTGTGATTAAGTCGAATCCATCAATCTCCACGTACCGAACTTGATAGCCTTGCCTAAACTCTGGTAACCAATTTGCGCAATCTGAGCAATGAGGCAACAACACATATTCTTTTTTTGGAATTTTGCCTAGTGGTTAGTAATATAAACAGATGAAAGTAATATTAGATGGGTATGACAAATTTGGGGTATGACAGATGCCCCTATCTAATTATCTTGAAAACCGAAGAAGTTGAAATGCTGCATGGCGTTCAAATTTTTAGGTTGAAGGTTAATTAGATACAAACAGACCCCAAAATTTGTCTGAGAAGGTGCGAAATGCAGTGCAATAATGAAATAAGAGGATGAGATGGTAGATTGTACAGAATGTAAGAGATTCTTCGCATTAACAAAGCAGTATCCCAATTCGATGAATAAAACTTCTCCAAGTCGTACAAAGCAGTCCCTTATGAATTAGGGCTTCTTCGGGGACAAGATCTTAACATGTGATTCTTTGGGTCATGCGAAGCAGTTCCTTAACAATAAAGGCTCTTCGGAAAATGCCCAAATCAGTATCTTAATCAATGATATTCTCTGATCCAATGAAGCAGTTACTCATACTCAAGGCTCTCCATTAATACTTAGAGAAACATCTCAACAAATGCATAATATTTTCTAAGTCATATGAAGCAGTTTCCTTTGGTCAGGGCTCTTCAATGACTCTGGAACAAGTGTCTAATCAAAGTATGAGATTCTTTTAGTCCATCAAAGCAGTACCTTACCAATGAAGGCTCTTTGTGGACGTTAGAACAATGTCTCGAATAAATAGGGTAAGATTTTCATATCATACGAAGCAGTTCCTTAAACATAGGATCTTCAGTGATACTAGCACAGTGTCTTTACCGAACAATGAGATTCTTCGGGTCTCGCGAAGCGATATCTTGTTGATTAAGATTCTTCGGAGAAGGCCAAAGCAGTATCTCGAATAAATGATATTTTCCTAGCTCATCAAAGCAGTACCTTACCAATGAAGGCTCTTTGGGGATACTTAGGGCAGTATCTCAAATAAAATGATATACGATTTTTCAGATCATGCGAAGCAGTTCCTTATATTCAAGGATCTTCAATGATACTAGAACAGTATCTCCATCACAACACGAGCTTTTACGAGTCTTGCGAAGCAGTACCTTTTCGATTAAGGTTCTTCGGAGTATTCCAAAACAGTATTTCGAATAAAATGGTATAAGATTTCCAGATCATGCGAAACAGTTCCTTATATACAAGGATCTTCAATGATACTAGAACATTATCTCTAACAAATGATGCAAGATTTTCTAGATCCTGTGAAGCAGTTCCTTATATTTAGGGATCTTCAGTGATACTAGAACAGTATCTTAAACACAACATGAGATTCTTCGGATCTTGCGAAGCCGTACCTTTTTGATTAAGGTTCTTCGGAGAAGGCCAAAGCAGTATCTCGAACAATGAGATTCCCTAGCTCATCAAAGCAGTACCTTACCATAAAGGCTCTTTGGAAATATTTAGGGCAGTATCTCGAATAAAATGGTATAAGATTTTCCAGATCATGCGAAGCAGTTCCTTATATTTAAGGATCTTCAGTGATACTAGAACAGTATCTTCACCAAATGATGCAAGATTTTCTAGATCATGCGAAGCAGTTCCTTATATTTAAGGATCTCCAATGATACTAGAACAGTATCTCCACCACAACATGAGATTCTCTAATCCAGGCAAAGCAGTACCTTACTAATGAAGGCTCTTTAGGGATACTTAGAGCAGTGTCTCTCCCTCATGGCATAAGACTTTCTAGGTCACGTGAAGCAGTTCCCTATGTTCAAGGATCTTCAGTGATACTTAGAACAAAATCTTTACCGAACATGAGATTCTTCGGGTCTTGCGAAGCAGTACCTTTTCGATTAAGGTTCTCCGAAGAATGTCGAAGCAGTATCTCAATCAGTCTTTCAGAATACTCTCTGCTTGGAGAGCAATGAAGATAGTGGACAACATCACCCTCAACTATAAAGTTTGAAGGATGATTTGCTGGGGAATACAATTTGTAATCGTATGCGGGATATCACCTCCTTTCAGAGGAAAACCATCAACTTTGAGAAAGGAAAATCCTGGATGCATGTCCTGGATCCTGTTATGCTATTCAGCTGTGCCCTCGTACATTGCATGATGCACGATGATTCTTATGAAAATGAAATTACAAATGATTCTAATGCAAATGCTTTGTTATATGCTAATGATTAATATGATTGTGTTTGATGATATTCTTGCTTTCGGGCTGGAATGATGCGTGTCATGCATGTGACAATGCAAATGATTGGATATGCTCGATACGAGGTTTTTGTAGTTGCCAACGAAAATTGGACTTTGAAAAGATGCCACTCCACGAGTGGACTTTTCGGTTTTAGTGATTTTGAGAGCAAGGGTGAAAAGACTCACTAGGTATCAACTCAGGGTTGAGAAAGCAAAGGTATCAACACGGAGTTGAAAAGAGGAAAGGTATCAACACGGGGTTGAGAGAGGAAAGGTATCAACACGGGGTTGAAAAAGGAAAGGTATCAACACGAGGTTGAAAAAGGAAAGGTATCAACACGGAGTTAAAAAAGGAAAGGTATCAACACGGGGTTGAAAAGGTATCAACACGGGGTTGAAAAAGGAAAGGTATCAACACGGGGTTGAAAAGGTAAAGGTATCAACACGGGGTTGAAAAGGTATCAACACGGGGTTGAAAAGGTAAAGATATCAACACAGAGTTGAAAAGGTATCATCAACACAGGGTTGAAAATTTATCATCAACACGGGATTGAAAAGGCAAAGATATCAACACGGGGTTGGGTAAGATTGGATTGTGAGAAATGCCAAGAGGACTTGGACTTTTAAGTTGTGCCAAACGCTATTGGACTTTTGAGATGTGCCAAACACAATTGGACTTTTGGCTTTCTGGTAGTTGCCACCATAATGGACTTTTGGGAATTATGAGGGTGCCAATGAAATTGGACTTTAAGATTTTTGGTGGTTGCCAATATAATTGGACTTTTTGGGGTGGTGGAGGGTATTGACTTCTCGGCACTTGGTATCCGACGATGCTCTGATCGGAGGATGGATGCGACCATTTGTGGTGTCCCCAAGTTTGATCTATTGTTGAAGTTACAAGTTGCTTGGAGAACTTCAACTTCTTTGACAGATGTCATGATGACTTTCAAATGAGCGTAGCGACATAATCAATGCATGTTGATTATGCTTTGGCTTAGCTCTAAAGCCTCATTTTATCACTGCTTTGCCCCAGTCTGCGGGGATTTTGAATGAATCTTCTTCGAATAGAAGCCTTGGGGAATAATTGTATCATGACCTGACACGTTACAAATTGCCCCAGTATATGGGTCTCATGGGGAGTTGCCCCCGTTTGAGCCTTTGGAAGGAATCATCTTGAATTTGGTGATCATGAATTATCTGTCCCAGATAGGCTGCTAATTGAGATAGTCTAATTCTAATGCTTGGAGATTTGACTTTCGACCAACCAATTCCCAGGTCCACATAGTCATTGAAAGCCTTGCCCCTGATATGGAGTGATCTTGATTCGAGTCAACGCCAATGAATTCTCAAGCTTATCTTTGACTTTTCCTTGCTTGGAATTTCTTTAGACGCTAAGTATTGACTTGCAATTAAAATTTATTTGTACAAATATGGTAATTTTAATGCAATATTCATGCGAGTTTTGAAAAAAATCATTTACTTAAATGATGTGATAGTGTGTGACGAATGGATCGATTGTCCAAATGTAATGCTGATTTAGCAAGTGATTTGTGAAATAAACAAGGAGAAGATCAGCAAATCTTTTAGGAGTCAGCTTACGCAACCTTGCTGAGATATGCTCTCAAAATAAACCCTGCTTCAATTAGGTCTTTTAAGGGTTGTATCATGGTCTGGTTCACGGTTATGAAACAAAGGATATAGGCTCAAATATTTTTGTACCCACCCATCTTCGTGATGTTCTCCAATCTTACGTTCAGTTAAATGACACACATATTTGTCTCTTATGAGAGCTTGAAGGTGTAATGGTTGAAGATGATTGTTCCAGACTTTCTTGAAATGACAGTCACCTTATTCATTTTTCTGGGATGTTAGTGACCCTTTTGGTTTTGGATGAGATGGTCACTGCAACTTATTTTGTTTTTACTGAGGATTTTGACAACCTCTTTCTACTGTTTTTCTTTTGATCCCTAATTTTTGCATGGACCGTTATTTTTGAAGTTTTTAGTCCATCGGGATTGCCCTAACTTTTGCCTAAGTCTCCTATTAGGACGTTCAACTTAGCGGGCTCTTCTATTTTTTCTGATTTTTGTTTTTTTTGAAGGATTGTGACTGCCAAGTCATTGGTCATGGATGGATCTCCAAATTTGAAAGTTTCACCTTGTAGTTTAGATGTACAGTCAGGTTATCTGAACACTACCCTGCCCCTGGTTAAATATAAGGGTTTTGAATATTCGAAATAAACTCCTACTTCTAGGCTCGAAGTGGTTGTATAGGGATTAACTCCTTATATCTCCAGTGTTTGGGGATTTGAAACAATGCCTGTATATCATCAACAAGATTCTTTCCGAAAGCATGTTATCAGCAATTATGGGTATTTCGTTTTCGTCATCCTCCCTTAAATATTTGCTAACAATGTGATAAAGGAGGTAAAGTGCATTTTTTTTATTTTTTTGCAATAAGTGGGAAAATGTGAGTGAATACGAATGGATTTTTCCAAGACATGCATGTTCATTATATTAACATTACCATTAAAGACAACAGTTCTTAAAAGCAAGTAGCACCAAACTGAAAAGGAAATACAAATGCAAAGTAATGATATGAGCTAAAGATTGCCAGTGTTGAGGAACTGGGCTTTGATTTAATGTTGAGAAGCCTCTTCAAAATTGCTCTTCAAAATCAGTTTGAGAACCATCTTCACATGTACTCTCAGCAACTTCTTCCATGACATGGATTGATGAGCCTGCCTGATTGTGGATTTGAACTCCCTGAGGTGTGAATGAGATTACCTTGGAATCAATCAAATCCTGGACTTTATTTTTGAATTGTTGACAATCATCAGTTGAATGTCCCGGTGAGTTGGCATGGAAGCCGCAATAAGCATTAGGATCAAAGTTTGGTCGATGTGGAAGAGGCACTGGATCTATCTTCCTTGGCTCTACCAATCCACTATTAATCAAACGTGGAAGTATGTGACTGCGAAGCATTGACAATTGATCAAAATGCCTTTTTGGTTTCTTAGCGTAGTAAGGACGTCGTTGGGGAGTACGTGGTTGTTGCATTGGCTCTTGATGTTCAACCTGTTGTCGATGCTGAGGAGATCCTCTGCATGGGTGATGTTGGTAAGGAACTGGAGGTGGGGTTTGTAGAGTTTCCCAGACTGCATTAATTTCCTCCTCTGTTTCTTGGGAACTGACAATTGATTCGCTTTCACTAGTCTGGACGTCTGAGATGTCCTGTACCTTTCTACTCTTGAGTAGGATCTCAATTCGTTCTCCAACTGACACCAATTGTGAAAAGCCAGGAAAAGAGCTGCCTATCATTCTTTCGATATACTGACTTTGCAAACTATCCATAAATAAGCCAACCAACTCTTTCTCTAAAATTGGTGGTTGAACACAAGCAGCTAATTCTCTCCATCTTTGAGCATACTTTTTGAATGGTTCATCGCTTTCTTGAGATAACCCTTGCAATTGCATGCGGTCTGGAGCCATGTCGAGATTGTAGTCATACTGCTTCATAAAAGCACTGGACAAGTCCAACCATGATTGGATGTGGCTACTTTTTAGCTGTGTATACCAGTTCAATGATGCTCCACTCAAACTGTCTTGGAAACAGTGAATCATCAATTTATCGTTCTTAGTATGAGTGGTCATTTTTCTACAGAACATCACCAAATGATTCTTTGGACAACTATCTCCTTCATACTTCTCAAATTTTGGAATTTTGAACTTAGGAGGGATTACCACATCAGGCACTAAACATAAGTCAGAAGCGTTCAGACCAAAAGCATCATGTCCTTTTAAGGCCTCAAATTTCTCTTCCAACACACGACATCTTTCAGCAAACTCAGGATTTTGAGGTTGTTCAGCATTCAAAACCAGGTTTGACCCTTTGGGATTAGGCGCGGAGATTGAAAAGCTATGATACTCCATGGCGTCAACTGATGAAGAATTCTCATTCCTGACAATGTGACACTTTTGTGTAATAGAATCCCCAACTTCCGTTCGTTGAATGTTGTCCTCTCTTTTTGCCAAGGCTATCATGGCCTCTACAAGTTGCTCCACCTGTTCCTTCATTGAGTCTACATCTCCTCTTAAATTAGCATGGCTTCGCTCCAACGGATCCATGGTCTTTAAAGCTACTTCAAGTCTGATACAAGTGTCGAGAAATCAAACTCGGATTATGGACAAAGGATGGATGAGTTCTTTGGTTCTGGGAAAATGATATGCAATGCGTATGAAATGATGTGTAAATGAAATGCAGGATCCAGGATCATAGGACCAGAGCTGCGGGATGGAGGATACTTTGATTATTCTCCTCATAAGGATCTCACCAGGTGACCTCTACAGTTTAAGGATACCAAAGTTAACAATTCATATGGATGTTCATCACACACGCCATCAACATGACGGTTGATTGACTCCACCATATGGATTTCGTTTGGGTGAGATCTTCGTATCGAGCCACACAAGAGAGAAATCTCCTGGTGCCCTATACTACGTGATCGTCGACACGAGGTTTAGAACAAAGTCCTGGAGTTATGGACCTTCCTCAATTGTTTGATGCACGTGTCAATTTTTATATATTTTGACAGTCAGTCAACTCCATTGAGTAAGTCTATTCCAAGTGAGGTTTTCGTATCGAGCCACGCGAGTGCGAACCCTGGTGCCCAATACTACGCAACCATCAACCGATGTTTTAACCGAAAGGTTCTAAAGGTCCTCAGAGTCAACGACTTTAATGAAAACAACTGAGCACACACGCCAAAAGCTTGACGGTTGTCAGTATTTCCATTAAAATCTACTCCGAGTGAGGTTTTCGTATCGACAACCCACGAGAGAGGTTCCCTCGGGAGCCCATACTACACAACCTCGCTAACTTATGTTTACACTCATAGACCCGGGTATAGAGCCTTTCCCTCAAGTTGTTCTGATCAAAGTATCAATCCAGTACCAAAGATCCACAATAAGGATATAAAATGTAAAGCAATAAAGAAAGCGATAAACAATCAAACATCCAAACAAGCGTGGAAACCTAGACTAGGCTCGACTTGCATAGGGGTGAACCATTCCCCAGCAGAGTCGCCAGCTGTCGTACCTCGAAAAATACGATCCCTCGCGAACGCGGTCGCGGCTGGGCTGACTTGAGAGTCGCCACCTAATTTTATTTATTCCCGAAGAGGGAAATGGAAAATATAGATAAAACCACCAAGAAGGGATAAAACAAGGTCATCACAAACCATTGTCGGGGTTCGGAAGTCGGTTATGTAGGAGGAAGGTATTAGCACCTCCTACATCCATCGTACTCGATGGGAACCATCTAGATTGTCACGCGCGAAGGGATGTCTATACTTATGATTACTTGTTGAACTAAAAGGTTTATTGATCCTAGGGGCTCGACAAGGATTGAGATCCTCGTGCCTACGTATTCCCTTGTGCAATGGGAAAGTCAGAGCTTCGTAGTTCGGCCTGATATGGGTATTGGTTATTGATTTTATTACCTTTCTTCAATGAAAGGATTTAAGAGTCCATTTGCACTAAAGACTATGGATAGTTTATCTCGCCCAACAGGACGAGTGTCCTGCGTCGAAATAATCGGAGCGAGTAACGAAAGCTCGTTATCCCCCTTTCTATCGCTTAAGGCTCGTGACGTGCAATTTTCCTCGTATTTATTGAAGTGTTTTGTTTCCTAAGGCCGCTTGATGTTGGATCAAGGGTTTGGATCTAAGAAAGTAACATTTCGGTTTTTGAAGTTTAAGGTGAATGCAAGTGGAGGTTTATTTGTTGGTTTTGTTAGCGAGGCACAAAGTGCTCGACTCGCAAAGTTTGAGGAACTAAGCTAAGGACTAGCTATGGAAAACAAGCGCAATGCGTTGATTCGTTAAGTTGGAAAATGTTGAGAAAAGTGTAAGGTGCAAAGTAGTGCAGATGGCGATCAAGGGATGATCGACTTACGTGTGTGTATGAAGTGAAGTGCATATGGATGTTTATTTGGCGTTGGACCAAAGATTTCATTTATCTTTGAAATGACTAATCTTAATGTGCGTTCGTTTTTACTTAGCAATTTATCGTCAAAAATGCAAAAGTAATCACACGAGTAAGCATTGTATCATGTCACAAGCAAATAGAAATCGAGCATATGCAAAACTCATATCACACAAATAATCGAGCAAAAGTGAAAATTTTAATTAATCGAATTAAATAGAAATATTTAATTAGATTAATTATCGAATTAATCGAATTAAATAAAACAATTAATTAAATTAATCAATAAAAATATTTTAGGGATTTTAAAGTGTTCAAATGAGAAATTAATCACAAGTTAAAATTTTAACAAAATAATTAAGAATATGTTTTTTTTTTGAGTTTTTTTTAATAGTTTTAAAGAGAAAGGATTAATTAATTAAATTAAATAAACATATTTAATAAAATTAATTAATTAATTAATTAGATTAAATATTATTATTTAAAATAAATAATTAATAAAATGTTTTTTTCTGTTTTTTTTATAGGTTAGTTTATAGAAAGAAAACAAATTTGAATAAAATAAAAGAAACAAGTTAATTCATAAAATGCTCTTCTTCTCAGAACTCGTATCTCCCTCTCTCTCTCTCTCAATGAAAATAAAACCACCGGAAACCTAGGTCGGAGAAGGCCGGTGGCCACGGCGGCACCGTCCCTTCTCCTTAGCCAAACGCTCAATCGATTACACAAACCCTACCCTCTTAAACCTTCTAAGTTTGAATCTGGACTCAGATTCCTCAGACTCTCCCTTAAATCCACGAAATCTGAAACCCTAAATCTATACGTCAAACATGAAAACGCGAAATCTCGAAGATGGTTCAACTCAACATGTCAGGGGGAGTGAGGATCAAGCGATAAACAAGATAAGCACAAATGAAAACTCAAGCAAAAATCCGAAACACCAACATACAAATGATTTCAAAACGAAGAAGAGAGAGAATAACGAGATATACCTCTTGAAGAATTTCTCAGAATGCTTTGGAAGATACTAAGGTATTTTCTCTATCTCCTTCAAACAACTTTTTCTCACTTGTTGCATCTTCTTCTCTTCTGAAGCCTTTTTCTTTTTAAAAAATCTTCTTCTGAACGTGTTTTATTTCTGTTGTTGTTTATTCATTAACCACGGAAGAGGTCGAGCTCTATTTGTTTCTGAGTATCAATGTGAGGCTAAAAAACTTGTGGATGAGAGAGCTTTTGTGCATTAGGTTTAGGGCAAGTTTTTCTTCTGATGTGCTTCTGCCAATTTCATTAGCTAGGATTTCTGTGTATGGTGGTTGTTTGTGTATATTGATTGCAGCGGCTAGGGTTCTGTGCCAGGTTTGTGTGTTGGTTGCCTCTTCTTTTCAGTGCCAATGATTAGGCTTTTTATAGGGACTTTTGGTACGTGTGTGGCTGAGGGAATTTTTGTAGAAAAATCGTGTGAGGATGAGTGAGAGTCATGAGGAATCTGTTTGGTACGTGAGAGTGGTTTTGCGAATGTTGTGGTTTTGCTGATATTGTGTAGGGACCACGGGAGAGGTGAGTCATTCTTTTCGATTTTGTCTGTAGTGCAATAAAGGAGTTTTTAGAGTAACTTGTGGTATGTACATATTTGAAAGTTTTACCTCTGTGAAAACCTATGACATGCTCATTCTTACTGCTGCAACTTTTTGATTTGTTTGTCATCATGGAATTCTTTTCCACTGCCATGACCTTTCTTTGTTCCAAATACTTGCAATATGCCTGCTATGTTTTTTTCATTTGCTTGCATTGTGACCCTGTTGCTATTTCATGTCTTACGTTGTGATTAATAACAACGTTGCCTTGTTTCAGGTGTGTCCTTAGTCTTTTCAGTTTTGTTCCTTTTGTCGAATAAACTGGATTGTGAAGCCACCGCTTATAAAGGAGCCAAACCGTCATTTACTGCATCAACATCTTGTATCCTATTGTTAGTAATACCTATTTCCTGCTGAAGAATCTCTATCGTGACTGTAAGCTAATGTCAACCTTTGCATTTAATATAAGGCCATCTCTGCCAAGCTTTTGCATAATGTATCAGTCAGTGTCAGTACTGCATCCTACCATGAGAAGAAAGTGAATCACAATGGTGCTCCATAAATCTGACGTTTGTTAATGTCTCTTGCAGGTTGAGGATGATGACACGGAGGGTGATGGGACAGGTTCTGCCACATGAAGCTTGTACAATAGAGGACTCGTGGTGCTGGTGATTTATCTGAAATTGCTTTGATGTCATGTCTTGAAGGTAGTTTCTCTGTTGCTGACCATCTTTGCTGTTGATATTCCATGAATTTTCTCTTTTGAATTCAAACTGCCATTAAATTTCAGGTGTCTTTGTTTGGTTTCCAGGTCGAACACCATCTTTGATCTTGTGACGGGCCTTTATTCGACTGTTATTTGTCTATGGCTTCAAAGGTCTGAACTTAGTGGGTGAGTTTTATTGTTTGAACTTTGAACTTTTGATTATGTTGGATGTCCACGGCGTGTTGGTAAATGAATGGAGCCTAGATGGTAAATTTACTTCCTTGACATTTGCAGGTATCGACACAGCCGTAGGACCAATGTTCTGGCAGAGCTATTGTGGAACTCCAGGCAGGTTGATTGTGGTGTCAAGCATCAGACGGTAAAGAGATCTACCAGGAATATGCGGTCCTTTCATGTATTTTGGTTCTCGTTTCAAACTGGATGTTGTAGAGTGAAACATCAGTTAATGTTATTCCTTTTCCTCGAGTCTTGTTATTAATCTGGATGCAAAACTTCGAATCATGATAACTTGACCTTCTTCAATGTTTACTGCAGGTTTTAAGTAACGTGGAACAGGGTATGATCTCGCAACTTGTGATAAGCAGCTGAGATTGAAGTGTAAGTCGTGTAACGTATTGTGAAAGTTATCTTTGATTTTCTTTGTATGCACTATGACTGTTTTGAGAGTGAAGCATTCTCACATCTTTTCAACCTATGTTCATGCTACGAATTCTGTCTCGCTGCAACATATGTCGTCATCTCCCGCTCATGTAAACTTGATTTCACATAAGTCTTGGTGATTCATTTTTCTGTCATTACAACTTGCTTTATCCTGTGCTGAACTTTGGACTTTCACTTCAATTTTCTATGAACTTAAACCTCGTCCTTTCATCGTGTCATCCCAAATTCTGTTACGTGAATGACCATTGTATAAATGCTTTGCTGTGGAATATTTTTTTACTATATTCTGAATGCCTCTCTTGAGAGTTTGCTTGTTTACTAATGAAAACTCTTGATGTTGCATGATTCTGGATGAATTTGATAGAAGAAGATTATGGCTAGGACAAGAAGATCTTAGTGAAGCATAAAGATAAGTTCATGTTTCTTAATATGTTTGGGCTGAAACTCAGTGTAGAATTAGGACCTGTTGTCCATGTAAATACATTGTAACTCACTTTGAATCTCACAATATTCAACTTGTATCTCTAAGAATCTGGATTCTGCACATTGGAACCTTGGCTTTCCTAATGTTTGCCTCAGTTTTGCTCGCTAATTTCATGACTGATTTTTATCCTGTATGTTCTACTTATCTTTCTTCTTTATCCACTTGAAATCACTTAGGTTCTAGTCTTTTCTTTTTTTTTAGGTGCATTCCTCGCTTTTCGTTGAATTTCGCCTGAAGACCGAATCTGAACAACAACCTGGCAGCATGGTGACTCAAATTGTTGAAGACAAGTAGCGGATTGTCACTGCAGCTAGTAGTGCTGGCTTTGGTAGTTCGCAGCAACAACTTGCAGCCCTTAGACAGGCAGCGGAATGACTAATGCTTCATTGTTTTCCTGTTTTGCCGGCTCGAAGGTAAGAACTGAAGGCGTAACTACTAGCCTCTTTTGCCCTGGTATAATTTCGTCCTAACATCCGCTAGAATTCCGACTTGCTTGTACTACTTGCTGCAACATTTAGTAATTGCTTTGAATCTTTATTGAATTTTGCTTTGCAACTGAAATTCTGCAAACATTCCTACGTGTGACTTATTGGCGTTTTGTTTCGTAGGACTTTCTTGACTAGAAGGCAACACGGTTAATACGACCAACATTGAAGACAAAAATCCATACTAGTTGGTTATGAATAACTCAATGGAGCAATAGTATAAGGCTTGATGCCACCTGATGCAGTGGTGTGGCTAAGGTAAGCGACCCGATCTTAGGAGCTTGTAGAAATCCCGTCATGAATATTCTTTGTAAACTAAACTTTCTTATACTTTGTAAAAAAAACATGATGCCTCTGGTTTAACCTTCAAGATCAATCATTCTCTTGTTTGCTTTCTTTGATGTTCGTGGGAATGAAATTGTGGTGATCTTTCTTCTGGATTTATTCTGATGAAACCATGTGTTTGTTCTGACATGATTATTTGTTTTGCAGGTACATTCTTTAGCCATAACTGTTGTGGAAAAGTTCATCATTCCTGTAACAATTAAATTGTCTTTTTCTTCAAGTTTTTTTTTTTGATATCTGAACCTCATTTAAATCCTTATAAGTGAATTCCTCTGGATCTCTTCTACAACATTGGTTTTGTCGCTTTGACTTCCATTTGGGTGAATGCAGGTCTTGATGTGTCCCATTGAAACTGAAGGCATCATAGGTTTGGAATCCTCATCCGGCTCTCCAACATCATGCTTAACACAGTAACAACATTTTGATGAACATGCTTTCCCAACATAATGCAGCAGTGCATTCCTGTTGTTTTAATGGAATTCACAAGCAATGGAACCTAAATGAAAACACTATGCACCAAGCCTGTGTATCTTTGTTTAAACACAGAATACAAATTTGGATTTTTGTCTTGTAGGCTCTGATTTGTGTGAACATTTTAACTTGTAAGTCTTGCTAGATGCTTGACATATTTTCCATGTAATGTTGTATTCTAAATTTGAATCTCATAGCATTTTTTGTATCAAATGAATCTCCCTTTTATAGCACGTTGAATCCTAAGCCACTGAGTTCTTGCAACATGGCTCAAAATCTTAAATCACTTGAAATTAGTCCATCGGTATATTCTTTGTGCTTTTGATTTATAGCCCACAATGCATTTGATTTTGAACAGCGATGACCTCAATGTGTATCCGCAATCACACATCCTTGAACTTTCCCTCACATGTAACATTGATCCAAACACAACAAAAAACACACAATCCCTAAATAAAGGGATGAACAAATTATGAATTGGTTTAATAGATAATGACCATGTAAACCTTATGGTGATTTAAAGCCTTGAATAATTTACTAGCCTTCTCCACTTGAGTACCATTAGATGAAATGATTTCAAATGGACCAATTGAAATATGAATTTCAATGCATTTCACAAATCCTTAGAAAATGGACTAGATCCCAATAATCGTCAACCATGAGGTACTTGATCCGGTACAACATGTGAACCTAACAATGGAGCACCCTTTCTTATTTAACTGTGATTAAGTCGAATCCATCAATCTCCACGTACCGAACTTGATAGCCTTGCCTAAACTCTGGTAACCAATTTGCGCAATCTGAGCAATGAGGCAACAACACATATTCTTTTTTTGGAATTTTGCATAGTGGTTAGTAATATAAACAGATGAAAGTAATATTAGATGGGTAGGACAAATTTGGGGTATGACACATGGGAGACTTAAAACCCCATCTTTTGTATTTATTTCATTTCATTTTGTAAGCCCAAAGGGCAAATAAATTTATTACTAATAAAAGTTTACTTTCTTAATTGTTTAAGCAAATTTAAATCCTGCGGTCCTTGAAAAACATTGCATATGCATTTACATACCATATCATTACATTACAGGTTTCTTATCTTCTCGCTGTTTATTTCAGCAATGGCTCTTGAACAAACAGTCAAAGATCTCCAGGCTCAGAATGCCCGATTCCAAGAGTTGATTCTGAACTTGTCCAAGGGACAAGATGAGTTGAAGACACTGCTGGCTAAGAAAAAGAGTCCTGAGGACAATAAGGATAGTCAGTTGGAACAACTGCAAGCTGAGATGACAGAAATGAGGATCCAGATGAATGACCAGGTGGCTCTTCTTCAAAGTTTAGCTCAGGGGCAAGAGGAGCTAAGAACCTTTGTCCACAAACTTCAAAGTAATGGAGTCAGGAATCTAATTGTCAATCAACCTCCATTAAAACAAGCTGATTTGGTTGAAAGGAAGATGAGGATAAAAGAAGGTAAGAAACCGGTTACCACTGATTGTTCTTCAGTTAAAGAAAAAAGACATGGTAAAGTTAATCTACCTCAACACAAGGGATGTAGAAGACAGTTTATCAAATTCAGCACTCCAATGTCACAAGTTCTGCAATGCTTGTTGGAGATGAAACTAATTTCCTTGAAAAATTCTCCTCAAAATCCTAAAACTTCCTCTCCTCGCTATAATCCCAAGGCAAGGTGTAGGTATCACTCCAAATGTCCTGGACATGATACTAATAGTTGTTGGACATTGAAGAAAAAGATCCAAGACCTGATTGACGAAGGAATCCTAGAGGTTACTCCAGAAGGTCAAGTTGAATTCTATTATCACCCATCAAACACCGAAGCTGCAAGACAAGTTGCCCAGTGTAGCAAGAAAGGAAGCCTACCTATTCCTGTTGAGATATGGGGAACCTTGGGATATCCAAGTGGTAAATTTGATTTCATGGTGAAGTATACTGCTCCTCAAAGTTCACAGATTGCAATTGAAGACATTCAGCCAACTGGATGGGACAACATTTGAATTTTCATTTGTAATTTTTTTTATTTGTTTGAACACTTACTATTATGCTAAACTTTTGTTTTCGTTAATACATTGCATATGTTTGTCTTGAATTAATCCATTCGTTCCACTATATTTTGAATTATGCTTCTTATTTCTATCTTGTGATATTTAACTCCTGATAAAGCTATAAGCCTGTAGAGGGAGGATGACGAAAACAATACCATAATCTTATGCAGTATGCTTTTGAACAGACTATGCTGACGATGTACAGGAATTGTTTCAATTCCTAAACAGTGGAGATATAAGGAAGTTAATCCCTAGTCAACCCTTTTGAGCCTATGAAGTAGGAGTTTTATTCTCGCACAAATTAAAACCCTTATTCATAACCCGGGGCAGGGTAGGTACTCGGTTAACTCGAATATGCCAATTATCTGTGTTGTACACAACTAATGATGGTTCTCTGTAATCATTAAACCTGACAGTCAATATCCAGCAAAAGAACAGTCTTGCTAAGTCAAAACCTATGAAGGAGACTTAGTAAAATATTAAGACATCCCGCTGACTGTAACCTTGAAATAAGCAGTTCAGGCAAAAAGAAGGGATAATAAAGTCAAAAGAAAAAAAAAAGGTCACTATGAATCCTCAACAAAGAAAGATGACTGAATGTTCAAATAAATTTTGGGTTTCTGAACCATCACAAATGTCAGTGTTACAATTCCAAACTCATTTGAGCCTCAATGCATAAGTTAACTGAGTATAGGACTGAAGAACATCATGGAGAATGGGTTGGGTACAAATAAATTTGAGCCTTTATCTTTTGTTTCTTAAACCATGAACCAGGCCACGTTACAACCTTTTAAAAGTCCTAACTGAAGCATGGTTAGTTTGAAAGCATACTGTTACAAAAAGGTATCCTGACTCCTTTAGGGCTTGTTATAAAACTTGAGTTAATATCACAGTTTTCACAAAAAATGTTTTTCTAAAATAACTCTTTTTCAAAATTTCAAGACAGACATAAGCATTGCATTTTTGAATATATTTGTTTACATATACTTGAGTGTTTGATAAACAAAGAAACTTACAGGATGAATGTTCAAAGTCCTTCCGATAAACAAAGTTGCTTCCTGGATCAAAGTCCATGTATACAAAGGGGCATAATCATTATCTCCCAATCAAGGGGGCAGGCCATGATACTGCCTAACTCATCTGGGGCAATCAGGACAAGGTTCAACTATGTTTAAGCAGCCAGAGGCAGATCTCCTCATCTATCTGAAGTGCCAAGGGTAACATTACAGAAGTCATAATGCCAGGGGCATGGTCATTGTTTCCTAATCAAGGGGGCATACCAAGTTACTGTTCAAATCATTCGGGGCAATCAATTCCAGATCCAACAGTGCTTAATAGCCAGGGGCAACTCTTCTCATATATTTGAATTACCAAGGGTAACACTGCAAAGTTCATGATGACAAGGGCATATTATTATGGGGCATTCTGCTTAGTTCTCCTGAGGTAACTACATTCAGATACTTCCCTTTTGGGACAATTCATCCTCAACCAAGGGGCAATGCTTTCTTTTCAAATCTAGTAGCCGGAGCGTATATGGTCCATTACAATTTGAAGACACATTCCTCTCGTTATATTACCTTGATTTGGAGTTCTCAGCTGAAACCATGATGGAAATTAATTGTCTACGCCAGTAGTATCAGATGGTGTCAGTATCATGTCTTCAGATCCAGCTATGAGGATTTCTGGGAAGGTATTCAGGAAAGTTAAAAATTTCAGGAGCTCCAAATCCAATTGGTTATACACTCTCGAAGTTGAAATGATTCTGTTTTCAAGTTCAGCTTTACTTTTCCCTCTGAATCCAGATTTACTTTTACCCTATTTACATAAGCGAAACGTCCATTGGTTGTGTTTGAATATAGGTGCTTAATATGATTGATGTTTACCAGAAATGCATGAAAATGCAGTAAGAGTATTTACTAAGGACGAACGAGGAAAGGATTTCAACGAAGCTTCACTGGTTCATTCCCACAAGACAGCTACAAGTTCCCCGGTAGGGCAAATCCATCTTCATAAGTACTTCAAGTCACACCTCCCCTGGAATTTATATCCATCTCTTTTATCCTCATACGGATAATCGGGAATTTATTTTTCCAATGGAAGTACGACGAACGAAGACGGGAGGTTATGTATACCTTACTATCAAATGAAGACGGGAGGTTATGTATACCTTATTATCAAACGAGACGGGAACAAGTTCCTCATATTATCCAAGCAATGAATCGGGATTTATTTTCCCTGGCCAGCAGTTGTTATACGAAGATATCCAGACGCTCCAGGCTGCATATCATACATACATCATTTACATCATACCATAATATACATATCCATAGATACATAATACATTACTTAAGTGCATCATATTATACATGCATACATAATGCATAAACTAATATTACCATACAGAATGCTACCTTGTTTTCAGGTTAATTCTCCAGCAAACAAATTTCATCAACAAATTGTGACTATTGGGCCGTTGTTTATCCTCCCAAAAGTTATCATTTCCTCAGGACGTTGTTTATCCTCCTGAAAGCATACTATCTCTTCGGGACGTTGTTTATCCTCCTGAAAGCATACTATCTCATCGGGACGTTGTTTATCCTCCTGAAAGCTTCTTATACCTCAGGACGTTGTTTATCCTCCTGAAAGCATGTTATTACCTCAGGACTGCTTTATCCTCCTGAAAGCATATTATCTCCTTGGGTCGTTGTTTATCTTCCCAAGGTTATATTATTACCTCAGGACTGCTTTATCCTCCTGAAAGCATATTATTTTGGGCCGTTGTTTATCTTCCCAAAGGTTACCACTTCTTCAGAACGTTGTTTATCCTTCTGAAAGCATATCATTCCCTCTGGACGTTGTTTATCCTCCTAAAAGCATATTATTACCTCAGGACTGCTTTATCCTCCTAAAAGCATATTATTACCTCAGGACTGCTTTATCCTCCTGAAAGCATATTATTACCTCAGGACTGCTTTATCCTCCTGAAAGCATATTATTACCTCAGGACTTCTTTATCCTCCTGAAAGCTATTATTACCTCTGGACGTTGTTTATCTTCCTGAAAGCTATCATTATACCTTCATATTTTGGACTGCTTTATCCTCCAAGAAATGTACCTGAAGAATTTTTCTCCAAGTGGCATCTTTAAGCCCATTCAAACATACTCAACTAATCATCAGTATTACTCTACGCACCGGTGAGTGCAAATTTTTGGGCTTTTGTGTTCAATCCCCTTCAACCTTCCAGGTCACGACTGGCACATATACCAATCTAACCCCTCAGGTTTCAGAAAATTGAACAGGGGCAGCTGTTGCACCCCAAAATTTGCCCTCACAATACAGGACTTTGTGTGCTAAGAAGGTTCACAAGGTTCACAAGACCTTTTCATGAAGTTCATGAAGTCTACAAGTCACTTTATGAGGTTCACAAGGTTCACAAGATTCACAACACTTACAAGACCTTTCATGTGGTTCATGAAGTCTACAAGATACTTTATGAGGTTCACAAGGTTCACAAGACCTTTCATGAGGTTCATGAAGTCTACAAGACACTTTATGAGGTTCACAAGGTTCACAAGACCTCCCATGAGGTTCACAAGGTTCACAAGACATCTTATGATGGTTTACAAGGTTCACAAAGTTCACAAATAGTCAGAAGAGTTGACAATTCCCTCAGACAATGCACCTCCTAGGCAGTGCATCCAAAACTAGGGTTTTGACTTTAATCAGGCTAAATGAGCTTCCAAGACTTCAAGTGAGCTTCATAACATCTTATATGTGTGTAAGAACCCCCATGACAAGTTTCAAGACTTTTCTCAAAGGTTTGCTCAGTCAGATGATCAGATAAGTCAAAAACAGTCAAAGTAGTTAAAAAGTCAAACTGAGGTCAACTGTGGTCAAACCAAAGTCAAACTTCATGATTTTTTTTCCAACATCAAGTATATGAAGTAAAATTCATCATTTGATCAAGGGTTGATCATGATTCATCAAGGAGATTTCAGATCATCAAGAATCAGGAGTTTCTAAATTAGGGTTTCCTCAGTAAAAGTCAACTGAACTTTGACCAGCCATAACTTTCACATGCTTCATCACCAAGTTTCCATCCAAAGTTCATTTTGAAGGAAATTGAGTTCTCTACAACTTTGTGTCTCACAAGCCAAGCCCAAAAATGCTTCATTTGGAAGGTATGAGCTAAGACATTATAGGTCCTTTTGAAAGTCAACAAAAAGTCAACAACTTCAAAAGGGCATAACTTGAGAATGGTAAATGATATGGACATGAAACCAATGGGGTTGGTTAGAGGACTCTTCAAGCTTTCCAAAATGTCCAAGAACACCCTCATAGCATTAAAATTGAAGGATGTGTGACCTTGCAAAGTTGGGAAATTTTATGGAAGTTTATGAAGCAAATGGAGGTTTAAAACCAAATTTTGCTAAGTGGGCTGAACTTTTAATGACCCAAAGCAATCCATGACATCATGCACGAAAATTCTTTGATATTTTCATAATTTTTATTTTATTTAATTAATTTATTATGATTTTTTATACTAAAAATCATTTTAAATTTAAATAAAATATTAAAGATGAAGATTTAAAATTATTTTTGATTCTAGAAGGTCATAAATTCAGCATGGATCAAATTGATACAAAGATAATGTTTGAAATTCTGTGATCAGGTATGAGATGTCCTAAGAGATGTCCCAACACTTGATAGGACACTTGACAAATTTAACCAAAACTTAAATAGCAAGAAAAGTAAACAACACAAAAGTTTGTTAACCCAGTTCAGTGTATAACCACACCTACATCTGGAGGCTACCAAGCCAGGAGGAAATCCACTATAAGTAATATTAATTCTAGACTTAAACCACCCTGTTTAATCTATCACTTAATAAATACCCAATGCAATTTCTACCTAAGACACACCTTAGATAAGAGTACCCTACTCACTCCCCCTCAATCACACAGTGATCAAGTTTACAAGTTTAATGAAATTGAAGACATTCTTCAAACAATACAGCTTGATCTTACTTCACAGTTTCAATCAAGTCACAAATGCACTTTTGCTTAAAAGCTCATAAAGTGGTACAATTAAAAACACCTGCTATTAAAAACACTAGACACCCTATTTGATCTTCTGAAAATTCGTACTCAATACTATGAGTTTCTGTTGCTTAAATAGGTATCTGTAATATGGGCTTTCTGTAGGATGATCCATCCCTAATGCACATGCAGCTTCCACCTTGAATTTAGGGTTTGTTACTTCCTAGATTCTATGTGATTTAGGTCTTCTGTTTTAATATGAATCTTCAATATAAAACTCCCTACAGATGCGCCTTGTTCTGTTTTTATCCATCATTAATTAATTCCAGATAACTCTCCTTAAATATCTCTGATTAGTTAGTCAATAATTAATTCTGGAAGCAGGTTTGAGATGTCTCAACATCTGTTGGGACATCCTGAAAAACTGAACTTAGTCATTTACACAATGTCCCAACATCTGGTAAGACATCCTGAAATAAGTTCATATACTCTGTTTGATAATGTCCCAACATTTGATAGGACATTCTGAACTGAATTCAATAATTCTTGTTGGTCAAAAATTCTGCCAATTCAAGACATCTACAAACTCCCCCTTTGGCTAATTTTTGGCTAACATCTTTTCTGGTTTTCAGAGTGCAGCAGAAGTTCTTTTTATCAGAGTATATTACTTTACTGTTGATTCTTATTTGAGATTACTCCCCCTCAAACATATATGTATCCAATCTTGTTGCAACAGAAAGAAAGACTTATTCAGTTCAGAAGCAAACAAACAAATTTTTTCATTCATACTTAAACAGCAATTACAAATTTGTTGTTGTTCTCCCCCTTGGTAGACACAATTTTGAGCCAAAGACACTAGTCCAGAATTACATTGCTGTCATTACATATGCCTCACATACATTGATCACTCAGATTCATCACTCTCAGTTTCTTCATCAGCTTCTGTTTCTTCATCAGCTTCACTGTCTTCATCAGAGACAGCTGTCTGGTCTTCTTCACTCTCCAACCTTTGAATGATTTCCTCAAGCTTCTGCTTTCTAGCTTCAAGCTCTTTGCAGGTGCTTTTGAGTTCAGCAATTAAAGCCTTCTTGGAGATTGGATTCTTAGCAGTTGAAGGACCTGCAGATGTCCCAGAAGGTGCTTCAACATCTGCTGCATGATGACTGAGGAATAACTTGTAGTGAAAAGCCAGGGGGCTTTCTCTTTTGCATGCTGTATCCTTGTCAGTGAGAATGCCAGGGTATTGATTGAGCACTATACCACACAGCAATGATGGAAAAGCTATTGGAAGCTTTGTTGCAGAGGAGCTGGCATGCTTCAAGGTCTGATCAAAGATGTAAGCTCCATAGTCCATCTTGGTTTGAGTTCCCACATCATAGATGAATTTGGCCAGACCAGTGGAGATTGAAGAGGTGTGGTTGGTAGGCACCCAGTTAGCTGTACCAATCCTGTTCAGCATGGCATATTTTCTGGTAAGCATGCTCACTGAGAGCTTTCCCTTCACAGGCCATGCCTTGACCTGGTTTGCTGTGATCACCTTACAGACTTGATTATCTGTCTTACCTAGCTCATTGGGTCCATCTGTTTCTCTTCCTAGGTATTGATTTATGATTTGAGGAGAGAACTCAACACACTTACCTCTCACAAACACTTTTCTCAACTCAGAGGACTTACCATTTGAACAATCCTCCTGAAGATTCACAATGAACTCTTTGACAAGAAGTTCATAGCAGGGAGAGAAATCTGAGACTGTCTTGAATAGTCCTGCAGCAGAGATGAGGTCAATCAGTTCAGTGCACTCAAGTGCATTGCTGCTCAGTTCTCTTTCTAGGGCAACTCTTCTTTGGTACACAAACTTCCACTTGTTCACACTAGAGACATGGTGGAAAGATATGTTGTCTAATGGAGCTTCTGGAACAGCTGTTGAAGCCCTAGATGGGGCTGGTCTCTTCTTGGGAGGAGATGTTGGGACATCTGATTCAACATCTGAGTCAGATGGGGTGACAGCTTTCCTTTTCTGAGTTTGGACTTTACTCCATTGTTTTGATGGCCCAAAAGTGGCTTTAGCTTTGCCTTTCTTTGGAGAGGCTTTCTTCTTCTCAGGAATTGCTGCTTCAGCTTGCATCTTGCCTTTCCTGGACCTGAGCCTTTTGGCTATGCTAGGTTTAACAGAGGCTATGATCTTTGTATCAGAGTCCTGCTCCAGGTTGACCACTGGAGGAGATTGAGCAGTCTCCTCTTCAGCTGGTTGATCAGCAGGGATTTGATCTTCATTTGAGGCTTTAGCCTGTTCCTCAGATACTTCTTCATTATTTTCATTTGAGGCTTTATTCTGGTCCTCAGTTTGTTCCAAATCATCACCAGATGAGTTCCTTTTCTCATCTTCAGATGTTCCAACATCTATTGGGACATCTTGTTCTGCAGGAGTGTCCTCTGCATCTTGAGCTTGTTCTTCTTGAGGTGCAGGCATTGTGTTCAGAGGAACAGAGATCCCACTCACCACTCTCTGTTCAAAAAGGATTTGGTTGACAATCTCCTTGATGGAATCATCCACATATTTTGAGGATTTTGGGGGCATGTTAGCAGGAGAAGGAATGCCTCCTTTGGCTTTGCTGCAGACTTGATCTTTAGCTCTCTTTGGAGTTCTTGGCTTTTTAGTGTGAGAAGCACTTCCTCTGAGCTCGTCCAATGGAGTTGATTTCATTGGTACCACAGAAATGGGAGTGGCATGAACTACGTCTTCTTGGTTGAGAACTTCTTCAGTTGTGTTAGGGTTTTGAGACATTGTTGAGGAAGATGAATGAAAAGCTTTAGGGTTTATGATTTCTGGAGAATAGCTAGTTAATGTGATTCGCTTGTGATAGTATGATGAGAATCTTGATAGATGATTATAAACAGTTACTAAATAAGTAGCCGTTACAGTGCAAATGATTAGAGATGGAATTCCCAAGGATCTTGTCCAGACTGGTTTTGCCATCTGGAACTTATGCCATACAATGTCATATGACATGTTGGCACATCTCATTAACTGCTAAATATCACATAAACAGATTCCAAGTTTGCCCCTTAAGTTCTCAAATTGTGAGGCATCCAATGCTTTGGTAAAGATATCAGCTAACTGCAGATTTGTAGCTACATGCTCCAATGAAATCACCTTTTCTTCTACAAGATCCCTGATGAAATGATGTCTGATATCAATATGCTTGGTCCTGCTATGTTGAATAGGATTCTTTGATATGTTTATTGCACTTAAGTTGTCACAGTACAATGTCATGACATCCTGTGGGAAATTGTACTTAGTGGGCATTTGCTTCATCCAAACCAACTGAGAACAACTGCTTCCAGCTGCTATATATTCAGCTTCAGCTGTAGATAAGGAGACACAATTTTGTTTCTTACTGAACCAAGAAATCAAATTGTTTCCTAGAAAGAAGCATCCTCCTGAGGTGCTTTTTCTGTCATCAGCACTTCCAGCCCAATCAGCATCACAGAAGCCAGTAAGAATTGGTTTACATCCATGAAAGTACATTATGCCATAGTCACAAGTACCATTAACATATTTAAGAATTCTCTTGACTTGATTGAGATGACTTACTTTTGGATCAGCTTGATATCTTGCACATACACCTACTGCAAATGCTATGTCAGGTCTGCTAGCAGTCAAGTACAACAGGCTCCCAATCATGCTTCTGTATAAGCTTTGATCTACACTCTCACCCTTTTCATCTTTAGTCAGCTTCAAATGTGTGGGGGCAGGAGTTCTCTTATGAGTAGCATTTTCCATTCCAAATTTCTTGACTATGTTCTTGGTATACTTGCTTTGGGAGATGAACATAGAGCCTTCCATTTGCTTTATTTGCAGACCAAGAAAATAGGTTAACTCTCCTACTAGGCTCATTTCAAATTCAGATTCCATCTGCTTGACAAAATGTTTGACCATCCTTTCAGACATCCCACCAAAGACAATATCATCAACATATATTTGAGCAATCATGACATTCCCTTCTTCATCTTTAACAAACAGGGTTTTGTCAATTCCACCTTTTCTGTATCCTTGCTTGATAAGAAATGTGGTCAGTCTTTCATACCATGCCCTTGGAGCTTGCTTCAAACCATAAAGTGCCTTCTTTAGTTTGTATACATGATTTGGACAGCTTGGATCAACAAATCCTTTAGGCTGTTCTACATATACTTCTTCATTAAGATAGCCATTTAAAAAGGCACTTTTCACATCCATTTGAAATAGCTTGAACTTCAAGATACAAGCAATTCCCAAAAGTAGTCTAATTGATTCAAGCCTTGCTACTGGTGCAAAGGTTTCATCAAAGTCAACTCCTTCAATTTGAGTGTATCCTTGAGCTACAAGTCTAGCTTTGTTCTTTGTAACAACTCCTTGTTCATTTGACTTGTTCTTATACACCCATTTTGTACCAATTACATTTATGTCATCAGGTCTAGGAACAAGAATCCACACTTCATTCCTTGTGAATTGACCTAATTCCTCTTGCATAGCACAAATCCAGTATTCATCAGTAAGAGCTTCCTTGATGTTTTTAGGTTCTATTTTGGAAACAAAGCAAGAACCTGAAATCACTTCTCTTGATCTAGTGCTCACACCTCTGTTGGGATCACCAATTATCAGATCTTTGGGATGATCCTTCTGTATTCTGATGGAGGGAGGTTTGCTTGATTCTTCTGTTCTTGTATCAGTTTGAGTGAAGTTATAATGATCATTCTTTTCTTCAGCTTCAATCTTGATATTAGCAGATGTTCCAACATCTTCTGGGACATCTGTAGGAGCATCATCAATTATCACATTTATGGACTCCATGATAACCTTGGTTCTAGAATTAAATACTCTATATGCTCTGCTGTTTATGGAGTATCCAAGGAAAATCCCTTCATCACTTTTAGGATCCATTTTTCTTCTTTGCTCCCTATCTGCCAGAATATAACAGTTACTTCCAAATACATGGAAATACTTAACTGTGGGTTTTCTGCCCTTCCAGACTTCATATATTGTGGACAAAGTTCCTTTCCTTAAGGTAACTCTGTTATGAATGTAACAGGCAGTGTTCATAGCTTCAGCACAGAAGTACAGAGGTAACTTTTTGGCATGGATCATAGCTCTTGCAGATTCTTGAATAGTTCTATTCTTCCTCTCAACAATCCCATTCTGTTGAGGAGTGATTGGTGAAGAGTATTCATGATTGATTCCTTCTGAAGAGCAGAAATCTAAGAACTTTTGATTCTCAAATTCCTTTCCATGATCACTTCTTATTCTGATTACACAGCTGGATTTTTCTCTTTGTAATCTTTGGCATAATTCTTTGAATACATCAAATACATCAGACTTTTCTTTGATGAAATTTATCCATGTATATCTTGAAAAGTCATCAACCACCACATAAGCATACCTCTTACCACCAAGACTTTCAACCTGCATAGGTCCCATAAGATCCATATGCAAAAGTTCCAAAACTTTGGAAGTTGTCAGATGTTGGAGCTTTGGATGGGACATCTTGGTTTGCTTGCCTATTTGACATTCACCACATATTTTGCCATCATCAATCTTCAGTTTAGGAATACCTCTTACAGCATCCATGAATATTATCTTCTTTATGCCTCTGAAATGAAGATGACCTAGTCTTTGGTGCCATAGTTTCACTTCTTCTTCTTTAGCTAAAGAGCAAGTTGAAGTGAGACTGAGATTTTGGGATTCCCACATGTAACAGTTGTCTTTAGATCTGGCTCCTTTCATGACAACCTCTTGTTCTTTGTTAGTCACTATGCATTCAGATTTGGTAAAGTTTACACTGTATCCTTGATCACATAATTGACTTATGCTGATCAAGTTAGTAGTTAAACCTTTAACTAGCAGCACATCATCTAGTCTTGGAACATCTTGACAATCCAAGGTTCCAACTCCCTTGATTTCTCCTTTAGCTCCATCTCCAAAGGTCACATACCTGGATGAATGTGATTTTAAGTTTACTAGCAAATTCTTCAATCCAGTCATGTGTCTTGAACATCCACAGTCAAAGTACCAGTCTTCTTTAGCTGATACTCTCAGTGATGTATGTGCTATGTATGCAGTACTTTTCTTTGACCAGATGAGTTGAGATTTCTTTTGATGCCTCTGCCCTGTGTGTTGTTTATCAGCTGAACTCCAAGCTTGATTATTGATCTTGTTCTTGTAGCTTTGATCAGCTTCAGTGCTAGCTTTTGGTTTCCATACCTTCTTGATGTTTTCTGTCTTCTGCTTAGGAGGTTGCTGATTTCTTTGATGTTTATGCAGCACTTTCTTGGTAACTTCTATTTTCTTCTTGGAAGGTTGCTGATACATCTGATTTGGATATCCATGCAACTTATAACAATGAGGTTTGATATGTCCAAATCTTCCACAGTGATGGCATCTCCATCTTTGATACTTCTTCTTCATTTTGTTCTTTTCAGAATGTTGAGACATCTGTTGGAACATTATGTTTGACTTTGTGTTTCTTTCATGATGTTGAAGCATCTGTTGGGACATCTTGTTAGACTGTATGGATTTTGAAGCTGTTTTGCTAGAGCTAGCTTCATCTTTATTTGCTCTGTTAAATCCCAGTCCACTTTTATCCCCTGAGTGCTTATTGTTGTTGAGAATCACATCCAGTGTATTTGAGCTGCTGTTCAACATTCTAACAGATTTGGACATATGTTCCAACTTGGAGTTGAGAAGACTTACTTCACTTTTCAAGGTGTCAATGATTTCTTGATCATTTGCTTTTTCATCTTCTAATGTCTCATTCTGCTTCTTTAGCTTTATAACCTCACTGCATATTTCAGAGCTTCTTTTGTATATATCTTTGAATGCTTTCTCAAGTTCTTCATAAGTAAGCTCTCCATCACTGGAATCACTTTCAGATTCACATAGTCCAGCTAAAGCAGTGATATGCTTAGCTGATTCTTCTTCTGAATCACCTCCTGAGTCTTCATCAGACCAGGTCACAGAGAGTCCTTTCTTTTGCCTTTTTAAGTAGGTAGGACATTCATTCCTGAAGTGTCCATATCCTTCACATCCATGGCATTTGACTTTTTCTTGACTGGTCTTTTCAGCATAATTTGACTTTTTATTAGCATCATAAGGTCTCCTGTTCTCAGAAGAGTTTGTGTATTTTCCACTGGATTTGGATTTGCCATCCATTCCTCTGAGAATCTGTTTGAATTGTCTTCCAAGCATAGCTAGGTTTTCTGATAAGCTTTTACCATTTTCTGATTCATCATCTTTTTCTTCATCAGTATTTGTCACCAAGGCTAAGCTTTTGTTCTTCTTAACATTTGTTTCATTCATTCCCATCTCAAAAGTTTGAAGAGAACCAATGAGTTCTTCAACTTTCATAGAGCAAATGTCTTGAGCTTCTTCTATTGCTGTGACTTTCATATCAAATCTTTTTGGCAAAGATCTGAGAATCTTTCTTACAAGTTTTTCATCAGTCATTCTTTCTCCCAATGCTCCAGAAGTATTGGCTATATCCAAGATATTCATGTAGAATTCATGAATTGATTCATCTTCCTTCATTCTCATGTTTTCAAATTTGGTAGTGAGAAGTTGAAGCCTTGACATTTTTACCTTTGATGTTCCTTCATGAGTTGTTTTGAGAGTATCCCACACATCTTTGGCTAGCTCACAATGATGTACAAGTCTGAAGATGTTCCTATCAATGCCATTGAATAAAGCATTTAAGGCCTTTGAGTTGCCTAGTGCTGAATCTTCTTCTTCCTTACTCCATTCTTCTTCAGGTTTCAGCACTTTTGAACCATCTTTGGTATCTTGGACAGGATAATCCCATCCAATGTTGACTGCTCTCCATGCCCTGTTGTCAAGTGATTTTAAGAATGCAATCATTCTTGGCTTCCAGTAGTCATAATTAGATCCATCCAGAATAGGTGGTCTATTTACTGACCCTATATCTCTGTCCATGTTACAGAATTTGTATTCCCTAGATCTCACCCAGTATAAACAGGCAGGGTGCCTGCTCTGATGCCAATTGAAATTCTGTGATCAGGTATGAGATGTCCTAAGAGATGTCCCAACACTTGATAGGACACTTGACAAATTTAACCAAAACTTAAATAGCAAGAAAAGTAAACAACACAGAAGTTTGTTAACCCAGTTCAGTGTATAACCACACCTACATCTGGAGGCTACCAAGTCAGGAAGAAATCCACTATAAGTAATATTAATTCTAGACTTAAACCACCCTGTTTAATCTATCACTTAATAACTACCCAATGCAATTTCTACCTAAGACACACCTTAGATAAGAGTACCCTACTCACTCCCCCTCAATCACACAGTGATCAAGTTTACAAGTTTAATGAAATTGAAGACATTCTTCAAACAATACAGCTTGATCTTACTTCACAGTTTCAATCAAGTCACAAATGCACTTTTGCTTAAAAGCTCATAAAGTGGTACAATTAAAAACACCTGCTATTAAAAACACTAGACACCCTATTTGATCTTCTGAAAATTCGTACTCAATACTATGAGTTTCTGTTGCTTAAATAGGTATCTGTAATATGGGCTTTCTGTAGGATGATCCAGCCCTAATGCACATGCAGCTTCCACCTTGAATTTAGGGTTTGTTACTTCCTAGATTCTAGGTGATTTAGGTCTTCTGTTTTAATCTGAATCTTCAATATAAAACTCCCTACAGATGCGCCTTGTTCTGTTTTTATCCATCATTAATTAATTCCAGATAACTCTCCTTAAATATCTCTGATTAGTTAGTCAATAATTAATTCTGGAAGCAGGTTTGAGATGTCTCAACATCTGTTGGGACATCCTGAAAAACTGAACTTAGTCATTTACACAATGTCCCAACATCTGGTAAGACATCCTGAAATAAGTTCATACACTCTGTTTGATAATGTCCCAACATTTGATAGGACATTCTGAACTGAATTCAATAATTCTTGTTGGTCAAAAATTCTGCCAATTCAAGACATCTACAATGTTGATTGGCTTGAAATAGAAAGTGTTTATGCAAAAATATTTGAATTTCAAAGCTTATTTTTTTCAATCTTTTTGGATCAAATTTTTCACACAAACATCAATTTTTTCTGACCTAATTGATCACACTATAAGTATATGACATAACCCTACTCATTGGACACGATTTCCAGCCTCCAAAGTGTAAGTTTCATATTTTCAAAAACCACACAAAACTCAAATTCGGTTTCAACTCCACAAGGCATTTGAAGGTATTTTAAAGACATAGCAATGATCTCTGGACTTCACTGATCATGTACCAATGATTATATGCATCCATAACCTCATGAACATACCAAACCGAATCAAAACATTGACCTCTTTAAGTTTTTTTCGTTTTCATACATACATGTAATATAAATTGATTTTGATTCTGGATTTGTGTTTGTATTAAGCTTGTGAACGTTTCTGGACAAGTTAATTTGACTTTCGATGCAGGAGTAAAGAAACATCATTGCTAGGGTTTCGGCCATGGATTTGGGGTTTTATATTAAACCTAATATAAATAAGTTCTAAGAACATAGAACAATTCTATGGACCTTGGGGATTATGAAACACTGATCATTATTGAGAAATTTTACTGTTTTGATGCTTGTCCAATTTCGTAGGTTTTTGTACTTTGAAACTCGCAGGAAACATTGCAACAAAATTTGTATGAAATTTCGCAGGAACCAAGGAAGAAGATGATGCCCTGCGCGCGCATTCCAGGATTCAAAAATTATGCATATTATTTTATGAATTGTTTTCTGTTTTATTTCACAAATGTTGTCTAGCTCAGTTGGCAAGGGACGCGCATGTGATGTTTATGTCCAGGGATCGAATCCTGGCTTCACCACCTTTTTCTTATTTTTTCTAGATAATTATCAACCTTAAAATATAATGAATTAAATTCACCATATTAACAGGTGCGCTCTCCCAACTGGATTGGTTAAGGTGTTTGTGTGTATTGTGAAGGTCCTGGGTTCGATCCCCCCAGGCCTTTTGTTTTTCTTTCTTTTTCTTTGATTTTCAGGAACAAGGCATAAAACAAATTCTTCTCCTTTCTTTATCACCTGCGTGCGCTGGCCCAGTGGTTAGGGTTGCTGGCATGTGTTCTTGAGAGCAGGAGGTGCTGGGTTCAATACCCAGCCAGGTAAGTTTTCTTTTTCTTTTTCTTTCTATTTGTTTTGATTATTATTAATATTAATTAATTAAAACTATAATTTTAAAATCCTAATATAAATCCTAAAATATTTTCTAAAACTAATTTCTTTTTTTTTAATATGTGTATATTGTTATTATATGTAATTTATTTGTATAATTAGATTAATATTTAATATTTAACATTTTTTATATAAAACCTAATTTATTTTTATAAACCCTAATTTTTTCTATTATAATTTTCTATTTATTATTTAATCATGTATACATATTTTATAATTTTGTAAATATAATCATAATTAATCCTATTTTCATAATATGTAAATATGACATAAATTGTTTATATTTTTAATTTTGTATTTAAATGATTGTTAATATATGTTTAGAAATAGTTAAAAATTGCTAAATTAATTTTGTATTTATATTTTATTTCCATAATATGTTCATCATTAACTTATTTTTTTTATAATTTATAAATAACTTAAAACTTTATAATTAATATAGGTGTTCATATTTTTCTTAAATAATTGTTTATAAAAATTTGATCTCTTCTTTTAATTATTATAATATTTTTGCTTATTTCATTATTATTGTTTTTAATTATGTTTATATGATTATTACTAACCCCATTAATTTGATATTATTTTTTATTATTATTTTCTACTAACCCAATTATTATTACTATTATTTAATATTTTGCTTATTTATTTAAATTGCTTTTATTATAATTATGTAATTGTTCCTTGGTGTAATATTTATTTATAATGTTTATATTTTATGCTATGGTTAGTAAATAGGGAGTGTAAATATACTTGTAATTTAAAATTAATTTAGATCACTAATTTAAAAGATAAATATTAAATTATACACTCACACACGTAAGTCGATCTTTGATCGCCATCTCACTTCCTTAGGAATACCTCTCATGTTGCCTAAAAAAAAAGGGTCAAGTAGGGTGTATAAAGCAAGAGTCCCTCAAAATAAAGTCATCTAGTCCCTTAACAAATAAAAGATCAAGTCCCTTTCGAATGTTGCCTTCGTAATGATCTTGTCCCTTCCGAATAAAGATGATAAGTCCCTTCGAATTGCTTATACACCCCACAGTTGCTTAAATAACAGATGTCCCTTCACTTGTCCCTTACATCCAAGCTAATGACTACCTATTCCTTAATAATAGGGATAGTCTTACCATTTAAAGGATATTTAAGAACAAAAAAGACTTAACTTATGGTAGGTTCCTCTTATGTACTTGCTCACCTTTTCAAACATTTCAAAAACACTTCACATTTTCAAACAATTTTCAAAACAAAGGCTTTATATATATCCGTACATGGATCATTATAAAGTACTTAAGAAAATTTCTAATCACACACTACACTTCTCAAAAACATTTTAAAGTGAGCTATGTAACTAAGAGCCCATGGATAACCATGGATGTAAAGGGTGCTAACACCTTCCCTTTACATAACCTACCCCCCGAACCCAAAAATCTTTTAAGGTCTTTCCTGTTATTTTATGCCCTTTCCTTTGGATAAAATAAAAGTCGGTGGCGACTCTTGCTATCCGCAACATAACTAAAGTCAGTTCTCCCACCATGTTACAATGTCGAATTCACTTTTTCTGTCTGTGTTTCAGGTACGACCGAGCATCGGCAGGTCTGTAACACGGTGGGAGAACTGACTTTAAGTTATGTTGCGGATAGCAAGAGTCGCCACCGACTTTTATTTTATCCAAAAGGAAAGGGTATAAAAGAACAGGAAAGACCTTAAGAGATATTTTTGGGTCCGGGGGGTAGGTTATGTAAAGGGAAGGTGTTAGCACCCTTTACATCCATGGTTATCCATGGGCTCTTAGTTACTTAGCTCACTTTTGAATTGTTTTTGAAAGTGTAGTGTGTGAATAGAAAAAAATTTCAGAATAGTTAATAATGATCCATGTACGGATGCGTAATAACTTGTTTTTGAAAATTTGTTTGAAATTGTGAAGAGTTTGAAAAGTTCTCTTGAAAGAAATGGATCCACAACTTCTTATCAGCAGTGTGGGGTTGAATTCTTCTAACATAAGATCTCAGATGCAGTTTGGGACAAGAGACCCCATCATAGACAACAAAAGTAGGAACCTTGAACCCCACAGGTATGACCACCCCAGATATCAAGCTCAAATCCTCAAAATCCAGCCCAGATGACTTCTGCAACTCCATGGCATCCATCCTATCCACCAGCATCTTGAATTTGTCTTCATTAGGCTCATGGTAGTAATTAGCCTCAGAATCAGAGTCCCCCATTGAATGGTGGAGACTGCCTACCTCTTGCTCAGATTCTTCAGATTCATAGTCTTCAACTGGTTCGTTGGCCTTGGCGAGACCTTTGAACCTTCTTCCCATGTTGATCAACCCAGCAGACCTTCTAGTTTTCTTAGTCTTCTTGGCCAGCAGTGCCTTCAATTCATCCTGCCCCTTGGACAGGTTCAGGATCAGCTCTTGGAATTGTGCATTTTGTGCCTGAAGATCCTTAACTGATTGTTCAAGAGCCATTGCTGAAATAAACAGCGAGAAGATGAGAAACCTGTGCACAATAAACCTGTGATGCAATGAAATGATATTGTAATGCATATGCAATGTTTTCAAGGACCGCAGAATTTAACTTTGCTTAGACAAACATGAAAGTAAACTTTTATTAGTAATAACTTGTTTTGCCTTTTAGGCTTACAAAAATGAAAATGAAATAAGTACAAAAGATGGGATTTTAAGTCTCCCATGGACGTTTCCTCTTTGTGTTGAGGTAAGAGTTGAGGTTCCGTTCCTCATGAAGTAGCTTTGTTAGTTCCAGAATCTTTTCTTGGCTTGCTTTGTAATGAGCCTCGAAAGTATCCCTTTGCTCCTTCAGTTGGATCCATGATCTCTGCAAGTCTTCCTTATCAGTAGGCATGTCTGGGTGAAGGATGGTATAAGCAGTGTCTCCTTCAGCAACAGGTTCCATGGTAACTGGTAGGACGGCAGGATATGGCATCATGAGTGTCTGAGCACGAGATCGTACCCATCTGAGATAAGCCTCCATAGGAATAGTGTACTTAGGCTCCAGTGTCTTGCTGTCAATCCTGTTTACCTTTCCCCAAGCTCGTATGAATCTCTGACGGTAACCTTGAAGATCGTTGTCGTAATCAAACACAATTCCTTGAATCAACATGTCATGTGGGCCATCGCTCTGAGCGTAACCAAACTGTCGTAAAGCTAGAGAGGGGTTGTAGGTGATGCCTCCTCTTATGCCTAGAAGTGGCACATTAGGGAACTCCCCACAACGGTCAATGATGGTGACATTCTCCATAGATCTGGAGCACCAATGGATGTCTGAGTGAGAAAGTGACATGATCCTCTTGGACCATCTGAACCCTTGCTCATTCTTCATTACTGAGCGAGGAAGGTGAGAAATAAACCACCTAGAAAGCAAAGGTATGCAGCACATCAAAGTTCCTCTTGCCTTTGTAGTACGGGTGTGAAGAGAATGCAGGATGTCTCCAAGCAATGTAGGCACTGGATTGTGACTCAGGAAAATGTTGATGGCATGAACATCTATGAACTGATCTGGATTGGGGAACAATACTAAGCCATATATCAGCAAGGCTAAGATCTCCTCGAAAGCATCATAGCTCATGGCCTTCAAGAACACTTGAGCTTTATCCATTAACACCTTAGCAAGAATACCTTTAACTCCGCTTCTCGTTTCTAGAACAATGTTAGATTTTTTCAGATGTAGAGCTGTAGCAATGACCTCTGGTTTGAGCTCCTTTTCCAAGCCTGTGAAGGGTCTTTGATCAAGAACGGGTATGCCCAGAAGTTTAGAGAACTCCTCCATGGTTGGAACCAGCTGATAGTCGGGGAATGTAAAGCAGTGGTGCTTAGGGTCAAAGAACTGGAACAGAACACTCATCATGTCTTCATTGAACCCTGAAGTGACTAGATCCAATAGGTGACCATGTCTCTTGATGAACTGGGAATGATCAGACACTTGAGAAACCAACTCTTTAAGTTTAGCAGGTATGCTCACAAAGTTGATCCTGATGGTGTTTCTACGAACAGAAGCCATGACCTGCAACAAAGAACAAAGATAAATCCTTTGGTCCTTGAAATGGTTAGTGAAAATGCTATGCTTATGATGCATGATGATGTCATGATGTTATGTTCAATCACAAACATGTGGCACACACAAACAAGTCACACCATAGCCCTAGGTTTAAAGGCTTGCATGAGGTTTAAGGTAAGTACCCTCCCCTGAAGTTAGATGGTTCATCCTGTCCTACAAAAGTAACCAGGTTCTAAGGGATCTCAATATCATTGATCCTTCACAAGGGTGGTTGTTCAGAAGGCAACTTACTTGCCAACCAAAACCCTCCAAGTTTAAGATCTCAATGAGCGTAGTATCGAGTGTCAACCAACTTCAGTCTGCACCAAAGCCGGTTACCTCACTACTTTCTAAAGGCCAAGATGGGATAACTAGGGTTCTAAAAGTCAGTTAGTGCATTGACAACATATGGCAGCCTCATATTATCCTCAACTTGACTTAAGGAACATAAGCACCAACCAAGAAGTCGCACTAACTATGGCCACCAGATCAACCGTATCGATATACGTCGTACAGTTTCCTTGGTCTATTGCCATTTACCTAAGGTACACTAGATCCGGGTTAGGACCTTTCACACATAAGAACACCCCAACAATGTAAAGTAAAGCAAACAAGGCAAACAATATTAAAGTGATCTAATTTCTAAGGGTACCCCTCTTTTATTAAATCCCCAACAGAGTCGCCAGTTCTGTAACACGGTGGGAGAACTGACTTTAAGTTATGTTGCGGATAGCAAGAGTCGCCACCGACTTTTATTTTATCCAAAAGGAAAGGGTATAAAAGAACAGGAAAGACCTTAAGAGATATTTTTGGGTCCGGGGGGTAGGTTATGTAAAGGGAAGGTGTTAGCACCCTTTACATCCATGGTTATCCATGGGCTCTTAGTTACTTAGCTCACTTTTGAATTGTTTTTGAAAGTGTAGTGTGTGAATAGAAAAATTTTTCAGAATAGTTAATAATGATCCATGTACGGATGCGTAATAACTTGTTTTTGAAAATTTGTTTGAAATTGTGAAGAGTTTGAAAAGTTTTTGAAGTGAGCAAGTACATAAGAGGAACCTACCCTAAAGTTTAAAGTCTTTCTTGTTCTTTATCCTTTGATTGGTAAGACTATCCCTACTATTAAGGAGTAGGTAGTCATTACCTTGGATATAAGGGACATGTGAGGGACATTCTGTTTTATGAAGGCAACTGTGGGGTGTAATAAGCATATAGGAGGGACTATCATCATTTATTCGAAGGGACTTGATTCGTAAAGGCAACCATGAGGGACTTGATGATTTTTTATCTTTTTAGAGGGACTTGCTTTATACACCCCACTTGACCTTATGATTTAGGCAACTTGAGGGATAACCTTAGAAAGTGTAGGATGGCGATTAAAAATCGACTTACGTGTGTGAGTGTTCAATATTATTTATCTTGTAATTAAAAGTGATCTAGAATTAATTTTAAGAGAATACATATTTACACTCCCTAAATTACTAACCATAGCAAAAATAATTAAATATTCAAAAAATTTACATCCGGGAGCATTTACAAAATTATAATAATAAGCAAAATAAATAATAAACAAAATATAAATAAATAAGCTAAAATAATAAATAAACAATAAATAAAATAAGGGGTTAGTAATAATAATGAAAAATTAAATAATATTAAATAATAATCAAAAGTTAGTAATAATAAAATAAGTGAGGTTAGTAAATAATAAAAATTAATAAAATTAGTGAAATAATAATTAGAAAAATAAACAAAGTTAAAGAAATAATAATAAGAAATATAATAATAATAATATGATTAGTAACAATAATTAAAATAAATACAATTACAAAAATATTATAATAACATAATTAGAATAATAAACAAAAAATTGGATTTTAATATATAACATTTAATAAGAATTAATTAAAAAATTTCAAACATAATGTAATTATAAATTTTAATTATTACAAATTTAATCACTTTTTAAACATATATTAACATTTATAAAAAAAAAATATTTATACATTATAAGAAGAAAATAAGTTTTAAATATTATATTCACAAAATTAATCATATTTATAAAATTTAATTTCTACTAATTATTATATTATTAATATTAAATAAATATATGCATTATAATTATAGAAAATAAAATTAAGTTTTTTTCACAAAAATTAAGGGTTTTGGAAATTAGGGTTTGTTTTAGAAAATATTTTTTAGGGTTTTTTTTATTTTATAATGTACAAAAACTATTTTAATATATATATATATATATATATATATATATATATATATATATATATATATATATATATATATATTACAATTTAATCTTATGAATAATAAATAAACTTAAATTGAGAAGAGAAAGGAGTTTAGAATTTTTTAGAAAAATACTATGAAGAATTAGAACATATGATATATACTTATTTTATAATATAGAAAATAATAATAATTTTAATTTTATGTAAAATAATAATTAAATTAGAAAAATAAAGCAAAAGGAAAGAAAAGAGATCAAAACCTGATGGGGCTGGGGTTTGAACCCAGTCCCCTATGCCTGCCATCAACTGCTCATACCACTGGGCTAACGCACGTTTGGGTGCAAGAAAAGAGGTCCTAATGACTTTATGCAATATCTGGAAAAACTGTGAAAAATAAGGAAAAGCAAAAAGGCCTGGGGTGCGATTCGAACCCAGGACCTTTTGATTGCAAGCATGTACGCGTTACCGCCTGGCTGGAAGAGCCCATCTGATTATATAATGGCAAGAAACCATAATATATTATGTTTGCTTTCAACCTGAAAAATAACAAAAAACAATGCACCAGCCCAGTATCGAACCAAGGTCCTTACAACATACGCATATCAAGCTTACCACCAGGGCACACACGCGCGTGTGATAACAAAATAACAAAACAACATAAAATAAGTTAACATAATTTGAATTTCTGAGCGCGCGGGAAGCAGTCTTCTTCAACCTCCTGCCCTTCGATTTTAGCTGCGAAATCTTCCACCAAGATACCTGCGAAAATCAACTTGGCAGCAATACCTATGGATCTCATACATGGCCAAAACTGTAAAATTTCAATAAATTAATCAGTCAAACATGATCACAAGACAATTTGGAATCGAACCATGTTTCTAGAATAAATTTATATAGCCTAGATCATAAAGCCCTAATGGGGGTCCTAAACCCTAGTAATGGCCGAATCCGTATAGGGTCACGAAAATCCAATTAACTTGTCCAGAATTGTTCCAAAGCTTCAACTAACATCAAATCAACACACAAATTTCATTAATAATGATCAAATAATGGAAATCGAAAAATAAATTTTCAAGAATAACAAAGCTTCGGATTGTTCATATATGCATGATATAGATGCGTATGGGCATTGGTTTTGCTTCATGGATGATCAAGGAACCTCTCTGTGTTCTTAGTTTACCTTCTAGAGCCCTGGATTTCAAAATTCGAATCTCACTTTTTGCTTGAATTTTTGAACTATGATCTTACCTTTTGGCTGCTGGAATTCGTGCCTCAAGGCTAGGGTTATGTTTAGTATATATATGTGAGTGAATTAGGTCAGAAAAACTCATTGGTTGTGTGGAGATTTGGATCCAAAAAGATTGAAAAAGATCATAGTTTAAAGTTCAAATATTTGATCATGAAGACTTGCTATTTTTGGATTAATCACATGATTTCCTTCTTCTTTAATTCTAATCACCAATTAAGAATTTCTAGAAGCATTATCTTCCTCCAAAAATAGATTTTCATATTTTATATTTATTTAAAATGATTTTTATGAATTAAATCAATAATAAATAAAAATAAAATAATAAAAATGCTGAATTTTGGTCAATTGGGTCGTGCATAGTGATATGGTATGGATTGGATCACAACTTGGGCAGCCCATTTGGAAAGAAGTGATTTTAAACCTCCATTTTCAACATAAACCATCACAAAATTTCCCAACTTTGCAAAGGCACATCTCCCTCAATTTTAAGGGTATGAGGGTGTTCTTGGACTTTTTGGAAAGCTTGAAGAGTCCTCTAAACAACCCCATTGGTTTCAGGTCCATATCATTTACCAATCTCAAGTTATGCCCTTTTGAAGTTGTTGACTTTTTGTTGACTTTTGAAATGACCTATAATGTCTTAGGTCATATCTTCCAAATGAAGCATTTTTGGGCTTAACTTGCAACATCAAAGTTGTAGAGAATTCAATTTACTTCAAAATGAGCTTTGGATGGAGACTTGGTGATGAAGTATGTGAAAGTTATGGCTGGTCAAAGTTCAGTTGACTTTTACTGAGGAAACCCTAATTTAGAAACTCCTGATTATTGATGATCTGGAATCTCCTTGATGAATCATGATCAACCCTTGATCAAATGATGAATTTTACTTCATATACTTGATGTTGGCAAAAAATCATGAAGTTTGACTTTGGTTTGACCACAGTTGACCTCAGTTTGACTTTTTAACTGCATTGACTGATTTTGACTTATCTAATCATCTGACTGAGCAAACTTTTGAGAAAAGTCTTGAAACTTGTCATGGGGGTTCTTATATACATATAAGATGTTATGAAGCTCACTTGAAGTCTTGGAAGTCCATTTAGCCTGATTAAAGTCAAAACTCTAGTTTTGGATGCACTGCCTAGGAGGTGCCTTGTCTAAGGGAATTATCAATTCTTCTGACCAATTGTGAACCTTGTGAACCTTGTGAACCATCATAAAATGTATTGTGAACCTCATGGGAGGTATTGTGAAGCTTGTGAACCTTGTGAACCTCGTGAAGTGGCTTTGTAGACCTCATGAACCTCAGGAGAGATTTGTAATCATTGTGAATCTTGTGAACCTTGTGAACCTTCATAAAGTAATTTGTAGACTTCATGACCTTCATGAAAGGTGTTGAAAGCATTATGGAACTTGTGAACCTTGTGAACCTTCAAGAAGTAACTTGTAGACTTCATGAACCTCATGAAAGGTTATGTAAATGTTGAGAAGCTTGTGAACCTTGTGAACCTTCATAAAGTGACTTGTAGACTTTATGAACCTCATGAAAGGTTATATAAGCATTGAGAAACTTGTGAACCTTGTGAACCTTCTTAGCAGACAAAGTCTTGTATTGAATCTCGGGTTAGTAACGGAGGGGTCGGTTCACAACTATTGTGTGGTTGACGGGGAGATCGTGTGCCCATTCGAAGTTGAGGAGGAGCTGGAAGATGCGGAGGAGGATGTCGTGAAGCGTAACTCCGGGCGGAGTCTTTAGAATTTTTTGTTGTTATTTTGTAGGGCCTGCGTGCCTGTGTATAATGGCCTTTTGTGCCTGTTTGAATATTGGCCTTCGGACTCCTTTTGTACTTTTCTTGGTCGGCTGTGACCGCGTTTAATGAATGTTATTTAATTTATTCTATTTATTTATTTTTGAATTGTTTGTGCTCGACAACGTTGGTCTCATTGGTTTTTCTATTTATTTATTTTTGAACTGTTTGTGCTCGACAATGTTGGTCTCGTTGGTTTAGGGAACCAACAAGGTGGCGAGCGTTGTGCTCGCCTTAAATCGAGGTAGGGTTTGCGATATGAGAACTCTGACCTCGGGGCTTGGGCTTTCCCATCACGAGCTAGGTGCCCTGCCAACTTGGTAGTGCGACACTAGGGCTCGTTTGAGGTGCCCAACGTCGGGGAGGGTTGTGTTCGCCCCTGAGGGGCTCAAATCCTCCCATTTGTCTTGGTGAAAAGCGTGTTCGAACCTCCCATGTCTCCCCGGGTTATGTTTAGCTATAATATTGTCTAAGTTTTTCTGCATTCCATGGTCGAGCGAGTTCTTCACCTTGTAGGTTTTCCAGATAATATGCCCCGTTGCTCGTCTTGTCGCAGACGCGGTAGGGACCTTCCCAGTTGGCGGCCAGTTTGCCCTCTCTTAGGTTTTTTTGGTTTCTTCTGAGGACCAGACTGCCCACCTGGAACTCTCTTTTTATTACCTTCGCATCGTGGCGTAAGGCTATTTTTTGTTTGAGGGATGTTTCCCTAAGGGCTGCTTCGGAGCGGATCTCGTCGACGAGATCCAGCTTGGCTCGAAGTGCCTCGTCATTCATCTCTTCGTCGAGGGGATCCTCTACGCGTCTCGCCGGCTATCGTATTTCCACCGGGATGACTGCTTCGGTGTCGTATGTTAGACTTAACGGGGTCTCCCTGGTCGTGGAGTGTGGCGTTGTGCGGTATGCCCATAGGACGTTGTGTAGTTCCTCGACCCATGCCCTCTTTACCTCGCCGAGTCTGCGCTTTAGTCCGCGCAGGATTACCCTGTTGCTCGCCTCCGCTTGTCCGTTGGTTTGAGGGTGCTCGGCGGACGTGAAGTGCTGTTTAGTGCCTAGAATGGCCATGAAGTCCTAAAATCCTCCGTCCGTGAATTGTGTTCCGTTGTCCGTGATGAGGACCTGAGATATGTCGAACCGAGCGAGGATGTTTCATTTGAAAAATCAAAGAATGTTCTGCGCTGTTATTTTGGCCAGTGCTTCTGCTTCTATCCACTTGGTGAAGTAGTCTACCCCTAAAATGAGGTATTTGTTTTGGTAAGAACCAGTCACAAATGGGCCGAGGATGTCCATGCCCCACCATGCAAAGGGCCAAGGGGAGGAGAGCGTTTTTAGCTTGTTGGGAGGTGCGAGATGCATGTCGGCGTGTCATTGGCATTTGTCGCATTTTTTGACGTGCTCTTTGGAGTCATGTTGCATAGTCGGCCAATAGTAGCTTGCTCGAAGAGCCTTGCACGCCAGCGACCTTCCATCGGGATGTTGGACGTTGATTCCTCGGTGCATTTCCCCTAATATGTCAGGGACTTTCTCCTCCTCGACGCATTTGAGCAACGGGATGGAGAGTCCCCTACGGTAGAGTTTCCCTTTGAGGAGGACGTATGAGCACGCCCTCCGCTTGGTTGTAGCTACCTCTTTGTGTGAGCAACTCTAGTTTTGAATGATTATAAATTTTAAGTGTTTGTGCTTTCATCATATGCTTCATATTAAGACAAAATGCTAGCCTTTAAATCTTTTGACTCATTTTTAACAATGTCTTTGTTTTTCTGAAAATACGCAAAATGAATTGATTCATTCCATCATGCATCGATTCATGCTGTTGAAATGATTCTGGAAATTCGCAAAATGAACCGATTCATCTCATCATGCATCGATTCATGCTGTAAGAATGGTTCTAGAATTTCTTCTATGAATCGACACATACAAACATGCATCGATTCATTGCTTGTTTAATTCTCTGTTTTTATTTATTTGTTCAGTATGTATTGATTCATACTAATATGTATTGATACATAACAGTATAAATACTATTATGTATCGATTCATTCGAGTCTTGAATCGATTCATTTGTCTGTTTTACTTCTAACAGAATCTGCATATATATGTTGAGTGGTTCATTTAGTGCAGTGATATAGAACACAGAAATTGCAGACGAATTTCAGAGTGAAAGATCATTGAAGAACACATCAAGAAAAGGAATTTTGAGTGTGGACAATTCAATGTTGAGCAGGATTGAAACCTAGAATCAAATTCATCTTCATCATCTTCTCAAATATCTTAATTCAAGAACATCAACAAGGAATTGAGTGATGTTCTGTGAATTGAAGGTTTATGAGATAACGTTCAGTGGTACGATCGGAGATCCAGCTGAGTTGAAGATTGATAGAAGGTTTCAAGGAAAAACCAGCTGGGTTTTCCTTCAAGAACGGGCGTGTTCTTGAGGGTTTGTTAGTCACGTTTACAAGACAGATTCAGCCGCAGCGTAAGAATTGGAAATCGGGGGATTTCGAAAATAGATCGTGGAACCGGTGAATTGTTTGTATTACTTGCAGGGAATCTTGATTGGGCTCAGATCAAGGAAAGGTTGATACAATAGAAAGATCTAGGTGTATAGATTTCTGGTGTTTGTATAGCAACCTTGTAATCGACGAATTCAGCAATATTGATATAAATGTTCTCAATTTCGGTTTGAAATTGAGAGGGAGACGTACCCACACGCGAGGACGAACGTGGGGAACTTCCTTACCAAATCTCTGCGTATTGTATTCCTTCTCTATCTCTATTTACGTTTTCAATCGTTTTTGATTCATTGGAAATAGATTTTGTGATAGGTGCATTCAATTGTTTTACAGCTTGTGTGTTTTATCCTTTATCATCTCAATCGTAAATCCAGCACGTTATCACATGTCCGGTCTTCTAGTGGCTGGTCCAGAATAGACGCTTGTATATTTGGGACCGTTGTTTACGTTAATCTTTGAAAACTCTGAAAAATCTTTTAAATCCTTGTAAACAAGGAGGTGATCCATTCACCCCCCTCTAGATCACTAGCCACAGCGTCTAACACTTTGGGGTCCGCGGGGAGTTCATCCTTTGTGAGATAGTTGTAGATGGGTGTCATCCAGCAATGAGCGTTCCCGGTCACGTTTACCTCGAGCGGGGATGGCGGCCTTTCGGTGCTAGGGTGAGGAAGGATTTCCTGGAATACTGATTTGTTTCCGCCTTTCTTCCTCGTGCTGGAGAGTTTCGACAGGACGTCCGCCCATGTGTTATGTTAGCGGGGCACGTGTTGGACCTCCCACTTCTCGAATTTTTCGAGTCTTTCCTTGACCAATGCCAAATATTCGATGAGGTTGTCATTCTTGGTTTGGTATTCTCCCCGTACTTGGGATGCCACGAGTTAGGAGTCTGTCGATATTTTTACTTCCTTTGCTCCTAGGTCTTCGGCTAATCTTAGACCGGCGATGAAAGCTTCGTACTCGGCTTGGTTGTTGGAGGTTGGGAAGGCTAATGCCAATGAGACCTCGATCAGGATTCCGTCCTCGTTTTCGAGGATGATTCTTGCACAGCTTCCGGCCGAGCTAGAGGCACCTTCGACGAAGATCGTCCATTTGTGGGCGCCGTCTGCTGGCTTCGGGTTGTGCGTCATTTCTGCGACGAAGTCGGCCAGGGCCTGGGCCTTCAGAGCTTTCCTGTTCTCGTATTGGATGTCGAATTCAGAAAGTTCCAGCGACCATTTCAACATTCTGTCGACCATGTATGGTCGGCCAAGGAGTTCTTTTATTGGTTGATCGGTTCTCACCTTGACCGTGTGGGCAAGGAAGTAGTGACGTAATCTTCTCGCGGTGTTTATGAGGGCTAGCGCGATCTTTTCGATTTGCTGGTATCTGAGCTCGGGGCCTTGGAGTGCTTTGCTCGTGAAGTATATAGGCTTTTGCCCTTCGTCGGTTTCTTTGATGAGAGCGGCGCTGACGGCCTCGGTTGCCACAGACAGATATAGGTATAGGGTCTCCCTTTCCAGTGGTCGGGACAAGACTGGGGGTTCGGAGATTGCCTTCTTCAGATGGATCAGTGCCCGTTCGCATTCGTCGGTCCACTCGAAGGTGGCCTCTTTTCGGAGGAGTTTAAAGAAAGGTAAAGCGTGTTGAGCGGATTTGGCGATGAAACGGGAAAGTGAGGCGAGCACCCCGTTGAGGGATTGAATGGAGTTTTTAGACTTCGGGGTCGGGAACTCCGAGAATGCCCGACATTTGTCGGGATTGGCCTTGATTCCCTGTTTAGTGAGGTAGAAGCCTAGGAATTTTCCTACCCGGACACCGAACGTGCATTTCTCAGGGTTAAACCTAATTTTGCATTGCCACGTCTGCTCGAAAACCTTGCGGAGGTGTCGTGCGTGGTCGGTCTCCTCGTGTGATTTGACGATCATGTCGTCCATGTATACTTCGAGCATGTCCCCGATTTCTCCTCGGAAGACTTTGTTCATCATGCGCTGGTACGTGGCCCCGACATTCTTTAGCCCGAAGGGCATTACGTTGTAATAGTAGTTAGTGGTCGGGGTCATGAATGTCGTGTGTCTCTTGTCCATGTCCGACATAGGGATTTGATTGTATCCGCTGTATGCGTCCATGAAGGACAAGAGCTTGAAACCTGCAGAATTGTCGACGAGTTTATCTATGTTAGGGAAAGGAAAAACATCTTTGGGGAAAGCCCTATTAAGATCGGTATAATCAACACACATACGCCATTTTCCATTATTTTTATTAACGAGGACTACATTAGAGAGGCAGGTTGTGTACTGGGCTTCAAAAATAAAATTTGCCTCTAGGAGGTCTTTTACAGCTCGCTCGGCAGCCTCTGCTTTCTCGGGGGACTGATTGCGCCTACGTTGTGCTATGGGCTTGATCGCCCGATCTAAAGCTAATTGGTGACAGGCGACTTCAGGGTCTAGGTCGGGCATCTCTGCGACGTTCCATGCGAAGAGGTCAGCGTTCTCCCTTGGGCAGATCGCGAGTTGCTTCCTTGTTTCCTCGGGCAGGCCCGTGCCTATCTTCACTGCTCTGTCGGGGTCATCGCCCAGTGGGACGAGCTCGAACTCTCCGTCCGGGACTGGGCGGAATGGGTGAATGGGAACTTGCCCCTTGACGGGTCTCTGTTCTTCAGCTTCGTCCTCGCCGATGCGACAATCGAGGTCGATGGTGTCAGACCCTAATTTTTGACCCTAAGATTTTTCGCATCTCATTTACATTTGCATACAAACAAGATCACGCGCTGGTTCGTTTATCCTTTTCAGGTGCAAGTCTATGCTTGCAGGGGATCACCATTATTTTTACTGTTTTATATTTGTTTATATTTACTGACTTCTAACCAAAATACAAAAAAAATGTTGTGTTGTTCTTCTTCTTCTCTGTGTTGCAGGTTTGCGAAGATGAGACAGTAATTTGATTCAGATGCGTTTGTTCAGTCACAATGCGATTTCAAGTGGATGTTTGACCTAATCTGGTCAAACTATTAAAAGATTGTGTCGACTGCCAGTTGTGTGTGCCAGTAATTCGTTCATCAGGCAATGTGTTTCAAAGTACAAGTTGGGTTGTGTGACAGTTGTTTTCTGTGCAAAGTTTGGTTTGTTCATCAGTTATCAGGCAGTTGTTTTGTGCGAAGTTTGGCTTGAATCTTCAGTGTTTATCAATTCATCGATTCATCAGTTCATCAGCGATTCATCTGAGGATTTATTTTCCTCAATATGAATTCGGTTTATCAGATAATAATCAGACAGTTTCAGTTGGCAAGTTGCAAGGTATTTGGGCTGTGTTCAGAGACTTGTTGAAATAATCCAGATTTGGTTGTGGGCCTGAAAATCAAATCCCATGCATTACCCAATTTTCTTTCCGATTATCCATTTCTATCCATTTTTTATATTCGATCCAAAAACCATTTATTTCGTTTTTGTTCGATTATCCCAAATATTCATCTTATCCATTTTTTTTTCTATCTAATGCCCTTTTTTTTTTTTTTTAATATCTCTACTTCCATTTTTTTTAATCCATTTTAATTCATATTCTTTTCTTTTTAATTCATTTATATTCTTAACCATTTCCATATTTCAAATTCATACAACAAAAAAAAATATATACTAAGACTTTTTTTTTATTTTTTATTATAATTCATAAGTACATTTTTTAATCCATTAGATTTTTTTAGGAAAAAATGTAAAAACAAACTTTGCCAAGCTTTTTGCAAAACCATCAATCAGCCAAGTTGGCCCCACACCTAATTTCCTAGCCACTTCAGCATTCCAAGCCACAGGCACAGCCGAACAAAACGCACACAATGCCCAAGTCTGAGCCGCATCACCTCACATGTAAGCTGGCCTGCCAAGCCTAATTTCTCCCAGCACTTGCAAAAAAACCGTACAGCCAGCAAAGAAACAAGGCAATTCCCTCACAGCAAGCGCAAGCCTCCAAGCTGCAAAAACAACAAGACGTCAACAACAAATGCAACAACAAACAACTTCAGCCAGCTAGCCAATTTCCAAAGCCTTTACGCCGCATCCCGTAGACCCAAAAGTCTCAGCCAGCGCCTCCAAGCCGTATGCTACACGAATAATAAACACGGCAAAACTGCAGCAATCCGTACACGTGACAAGCCGTAAACCACACTTGCAGCCAACACGCATCACACCTGAAATACAAGAATCAAAACGCAATTTGACAAAGGTAAAACGCAATTCAGAATGAAAATGAAATAAAAAACTCACGCGTTCCGTGAATCATTCAAAACGGTAATCACAAATCTCACACCATCCCTCCTATAAATTCAACCATCCTCCCTCTCATTTTTCAAGCTTGAATAGCCATACAAAATCCCTGAAAAAATCAAAATCAAAACTAAAATTTCAATTTCAAAATTCACAAAACTTTGGTATCTTCATCCAATCCTTTCTATTCTTCAAACCCTTACCTTCAATTTTTGCAAGACAAAAATCATCAAGCTTCAGAGTACATCAATATTTCTTATTCGGAAAACCTCCCTGAACCTCCATATTTACCCCCTTTCGGATCTGTGAACGAAAATAGAGGAGATGAAACTGACGAATTGAAAAAAGAAGAAGATAAGAGTGGTTTCTCTGATTGGATGCGTTTCATGAGTTTGGAGGAGTCGTTTTTCAAGGAGAAGGTGAGGAGATGACGGCCTTGTTTTTATTAGAGAGAGAGACCTATTTCATGCGCAGGAAGAAGAAGAAGTTGTTCTTCTGTATCTTTTTTTATTTGTTTTATATAATTTGATTTACTTTTGTTTTTTTTAAGAAAAATTGTTTGGGCTGGGAGAGTTTAAATCCATTTTCTTCCTTCACCTCAAAATCCAGCGCATATACCCCTCCCTTTCTACTAATTTCTTTCTTTTATTATGCTTTCTTTATTTTACCTTTTAAATGGAGTTTTGTTATTTTTATTTTTTGATTAAGGAGTTTTTATAGAAAATTTTTAGAAAGTCTATTTTAGAAAAAATTTGGAAAAGATTTTAGAAGCAATTTTATAAAAAGATTTAGAAAAAGATATTTTGGAAAATGTTTAGAAAGGAATTGTTTAGAAAATGATTTAAAATTTGTTTCTATTTCTTTTTTGTGGATTTAGTTTTAGATCCATTTCTTTCTCATCCTTTATTTTTCTTTTTGGTCGATGAGATCTCGGATTCGTGATTGTTGATTTCCGATTAAGTTTAATCTTCATTATTTCAAATCTATGGATGAATGATCATTTGGATCATTCTCCATACTTTGAGATCGTGATAGGTTGCTTTTCGAGAAATTCAACGATAATCTCGATTAAGATTAGACCGTTCTCTTTCTTTTAGTGTGGCATGTTTTCGGAGAACGATTCATAATATCGTTTCTCTAACATGTTTTAACACGAATAGTTTCCACTTTAATTAGTGGTGGCCGGCCTCATTTGTAGGGTAATTACTCCGTAAATTACTCGGCGATTGCTTAACATAGACCTAAAGTTGTCCCGATTCGGAATGCGATCCACTTGGATCCGGTTGCCTCGACTTTATTTTTCTTTTCGTGGTTGTGCTTGATTAAGTTCATCATACCACTTTATATTGTACATATTATAATATTGTGAATATACTAACATTTAATTAAATCTCTCGCACCTTATCCTTTTACTTTAAATCTCTCGTTCTCTACCTCTCTTATTATGCTTTTATATTCATTCATCATATTGCTTATTGTATATATTATTGTTGCTTGTTATTTTTCATTTGTCCATTTGGACACAAAAACACTAATAACGGATTAAACATCTAAAAAATGGGTGACTATTATTGCGGACTATAAGTTACTATCCTTTGCTTGGAGTTTCGGACCTAGATTCTAGGATCATCCCTTTGCTCATTTGTTATGGATTGAAGACTTTGGCTCCGGTTGAGTTACTTGTTTATGAAGATGGAAATTCAATTGTCTCAAGATGCTTGTCATTTGGTTTGATTATTTCTTCCTTTAGTTTTTATTTTCAAGTTTTAGGATAGTCCCTTCATCTCTTCCCATCTTCTTCAATTTTCAAATCTCCTCCCTCTTTTCAAAACTTTCTTTGTTTTCTAACTTCAAACATTTTTCTCAATCAAACCTTGACTTCGGTCATGCGGTTTTACCTTTTCATTTCATTTTCTTAAATAAATGCTAAACCACATAAGCATATCGAAACTTTCTTCTCAAAACTTAAAAAATATTCAAACTCATTCAATTGCTTTTGTGCCCTCGTGCACGTTTCTTCTTAACTCTTTTTTATGTTTAGATATGAGTCATCCTTTCTAGTGGAATTATTCGCTAAAGGATGACGACTTATCTTTACATTTTTAAAATCAATTCAACTCACTTTGCCTTTTTACAATTTGTACCACGAACTACGGGGTTTTGATCTCGCATTGCACTTTGTGGGTACGTAGGCATGAGACGTTCGTCTCTTCAAACACCAAAATCTTAAAAAACATTCTTCTTCTCATCTCTTCAATCTTTTTTTCAAGCAAACCATTTCAGACTAAAAATGCAGTAAGCATTTCAAAGGGTTCCCGTAGAGTACTACGGACAAGTCGGGTGCTTAAAACCTTCCCGATTTGTAACTAATCCCCGTACCCATTCTCTGTTTGATTCTTTTAGCTTTTTTAGCTTTTAAGATTCATTAAGGTTTTGTTCGTTCATTTTCCTTTTTCCTTTTGGAAATAAATAAAAGCGCGGTGGCGACTCTGTATATATTGAGTTAAGTTAATCAATAGCTTACACTCACGATTTTACCGCTACAGAAAAGTGGCGACTCTGCTGGGGAGTCAATCTCTAAGTGGATTCGGCCTACTTTGATTTGTTTACTGTTTTAGTTTGATTTGCTTGTTACTTGGTTTTTCTGTTTCGGTTTGGTGATCCTCTGTGAGATAGATCCTAACCCGGATCTGAGTTGGAACTTATGATAGGACGGCGATATTCGAAGCGATATGCGATGGAGTAGTCCAAAGCAATATCAATTTGATAATCTCCACTCGGTTAGGCTCTCTTGGACTATCAATGTCATGACGAGTAATCGTACGTGGCATTATTTTCCGACCTTGAGCTGATCATACTGAGGACCGTAGAACCCTTAACCAATCTAAGCCAATTTAGGAACGTAGTGCGGAAACTATCTGAGTGTAAACTTAAGGTGGTTGTCACGCGATACTACACTCGGACGAGGTCTATTTTAAGGATGTTATCGGTTGGGGAGTAATCCAACGTACCGATGATATTCTAAAGATGGCTGTTAACTCCGGGAACCTCTGTTAGCACCCTTCTGGTTTTTTGCAGGTACAATGAAGACAAACCTTAGTACATACCTGTTTGGGTTGGTGTTCTGTTACCATGACTCCATGCTCGTGATTCGAACCTTTGAACCTGTGTGATTTGCGTGATCTTGTTTGTGCTTGTTGCATCTACATATTCATCATGGTCATTATCACGACCTATTTTTCAAGGAAGATAATTCCGATTATTGCAAATATTGGAAAAAAGTAAATATTCCTTTTTGTCAAGATTTTTCATGACAGTATTCTCGATGTTGACCATGTTTGCAATAATCAAGTTGTTTTTCTGAAAATGGAAGTGAACATTGCATATCATTGCATCTTCGCATTTTCTTGCATTCATCCGAGTTGTGTGGGAACTCATCCCGGTTGTTTCTTTCCTCAGTTGTCTGTTGATCCGTCAAGCTGACTCCTCACCACAGATACGGTACTAGAGCTGTTATCAGACGAAGAGCTATTAGATTGAGAATGGAACGCCAAGAACAGCATAACATGGAAGTTCGAATGGAAATTGATGAGTTGAAGGCCGGTATGACCAAGCTCACTGAAATGATGCAAGTTCTGATTGCTCGAGGTGAACCACCTCAAAGGACTGTTATCTCTGAAGTTTTGACTGCTGTTGTTGATTCTCCTGTTATCCAACAACCAGCTTCTACTTGGCCAGAATTTGGGTTACCTCCGGATTATGTGCCAGTTTCTGCTACTGCTCAGATTGGTGGTCCATCTGTTGTGCCAGTTTTCTCAGCTCCGACTTTTGTTGAACCTCCAACTATTGTGCACGCTACTGCTCAAACTACTTATCAGAATTCACCTTTCTTGTACCAAGCTCCTGGTCCACTAGCTGAAAGTCAGGGTGAACCTGGATATATGGATGAAGTTAGAGAGCAATGTTTGACTCTTGAGAAGAGGGTAAGAGGTCTAGAAGGAAAGGATGCCTTTGGTTCTGCTGCTATTGACATGTGTTTGGTTTCCGACTTGGTTCTTCCTGATAAGTTCAAGGTTCCTGTATTTGAGAAGTACAATGGTCATACTTGTCCAAAGAATCATCTGCTGATGTATTGTCGCTAAATGGTTGCGCATGCTAAGGATGACAAGCTGCTTATTCACTGTTTTCAAGATAGTTTGAGTGGTGCTTCTATGAAGTGGTATGTTGGACTTGAGAAGAGTCACATTCGAAGCTGGAAAGATTTATCTGATGCTTTTGTAAAACAGTATAAGTACAATCTGGACATGGCGCCTGATCGTCGTCAACTTCAAAACATGTCACAGAAAGAGAAAGAATCGTTCAAAGAGTATGCTCAGCGTTGGAGAGAGTTAGCTGCTCAAGTGGAACCACCTTTGCCTGAAAAGGAATTAACTGGTTTGTTCATGGACACTCTTCAACCGTTCTTTTGGGAGAAAATGGTAGGAAGTGTTTCATCTGGTTTTTCTGATCTAGTCACTATTGGAGAAAGACTAGAGGAAGGTATCAAGAAGGGTAAGATTACCAATTCTGAAGCTCCTAATGCTGCAAGAAAGTCTTTTGGGAATCCTCACAAGAGAAGAGATGGTGATGCTTATGCTGTTTCAACTGAGAGGAGGCCTTATCATCCGCAACAACGATATGTTCAACCATACGTAGCTGCAGTTGCTCCTGTTGTTAAAACTCCACCTGCTCAAACTCAAGCTCAAGGTCAAGCTCGACCAGCTCAAGCTCAAGTTCAGATTCGAGCTCAAGCTCAAGTTCTTCCTCCTGCTGCTGGACAAAATCAGTATCGCAATAGGCCAAACTTTGATCCTATTTCGGTGTCTTATACTGTATTGTTTCCTTCTTTGATTGCGAAAGGTTTAGTTACTACTAGGCCTCCGCCTCCTGTTCCAAATCCTCTGCCGGTTGGTTATAGATCGGATCTCCGCTGTGAGTTTCATCAAGGTGGAACTGGTCATGACTTAGAGCATTGCTTTGCGCTGAAGGCTAAAGTGCAGGAACTTATCAGGAACAACATCCTTTACTTTAATGACATTAATCCCAATGTTATCAACAATCCTTTGTCGAATCATGGGAAGTGAATCTTCAAGAAGACTTCAATTGTCAAATTTTCTTCAAGGCCAGAATATCAGACGGGACAACTCATCCTTGTTGTTGATGGATCACTAGGCCATTGTTTCTTCATGTTTGCAATTTTCTTCAATCATATTAAGTTGTTTGCTTTTAAGCTTGTTTGTACTTCCATGTTGATTTTAATGAAATGAGCATTGCTTTGTTTTGATTCAATTTCATTTACTATTTGCATCTTTATGCTTTACATTTCAAGTTCATTTATCTTTTCTCAAAGTTTTTACAATGATTGGAGGGAGGATGATGAAAACGAGATACCCATAACTGTTGATTGGTATGCTTTCAATTGAGACTTGGTTGATGATATACAGGCATTGTTTCAAATCCTAAACACTGGAGAAATAAGGAAGTGGATCCTTTGTTAACCCCTTTGAACCTTGAAGTTGGAGTTTCTTTCTATTCGAAAAAAAACCCTCAATTTTAACCCGGGGATGGGTAGTTCTCAATTAATTCGAATGTGCATTCAAGTACAAGAGAATCATTCAAGACACCTTTCAAATAAAGGTTGCAATCTCAAGTTTTCCTTCACACACATCAGGAAGTGTTGAAGTTGTTTCTCAATTCAAAAGCCAATAATGGTTCGTCGTAATCATTAAGCCATGCAGTCATTATCTTTCAAAAAAAATGATATAAAAAATTATTGAAAAAAATCAAAGCCTGCTAAGTTAAAACCTATGAAGGAGACTTAGGCAAAAACTAGGGGCATCCCGCTGGCTGTAAGTTCAAATAACACAGTTCAGGCAAAAATTAGGGATAATAAAAGGAATACTTGTCAAGAGGTCATCAAAATCCTCAGCAAAATAAGATGAGTTGACCAAAGTCCTCACTGGAGATAACAAAGGGAAAGATGTGACTGCTATCTCAAAAACCTTTGGCTCATGAACCATCTTCATCTGTGCAATCCTAAATTTCTGGGAACTTGAATGCATAGGCTGAATTAATTGAATGTAGGACTGGAGTTCATCACGAAGTTGGGTTGGGTACAAATAAACTTTGAGCCTATATCTTTTGTTTCATAAACCGTGAACCAGACCACGTTACAACCTTCAAAAGTCCTAATTGAATCCAGGTTTCTTTTGAAAAGCATACTACAATGAGGTTGCATAAACTGACTCCCAAGTGCTTTACCAATCATTTGTTTTCTTACCATTGCTTTATTTTTAATTCTTGTCTCAACCGCCGTGTTTTGACAATGTTTTCATTTACTTTACATCAATTCCATTCCAAAAATGATTCTTGATTTCAAACTTTGCATTGAATTTTGCATTAAAATTACCAAGTTTGTACAAACATTTTTATTTGCAAATAAACTTTCTTCATCAAAGAATTTTCAAACAATTAAGAAAACTTGGTCAGTGATCTTATCAGGGGCAAGTTCTTCTCAGTTCTTATGGTCCAAGAGGTGTTGCTCAGTGCAAGTTATTCTCAGATTGGTTTGGTCAGAAGATTCTCTGCAAGATGTATACTGGATTTCTTTTCTCAAAATTTTCTCAAGGGCTGAAGCTATGATCAGTTTATTCTCTCAACATTCATTTCAGGAACTGAATCCATGATCAGTTTATCTCTTCTCAACAGTTATCTCAAAGACGTGATTATTTTCCCAGCAGTCATTTCAAGAACTGAAGCTATGAACAGTTTATTCTTCTCAACAGTTATTTCAAAGATCTGATTATTTTCTCCAACAGTAATCAGGAACTGAATCAATTACCAGTTACCTTCATCAGTCATTGAACTTTGGGCAATTTTTCTTCAAGAATCCCTAAGCCGTTTTGCATGACTTTTCTCAAAAGATTTTCAATTTGGTACAGTTTACTGGTGTGACAGAGATTTGTTCAGTAGCAGCATCTCTAATTTTCGAGCAGAATGGCAGTGATATCTGTGTTGAGGAATCAGTCTTCCATCTTTTGCACTCCTCTAAGAGTCTAAACTGGTTGTCTTTCCTTTCACTCCTCTAAGAGTATAAACTGGTTGTCAGCATTTCCACTCCTCTAAGAGTCTAAACTGGTTGTCATCATTTTTCTCATATTATGTCCTTGGGTGTGTTATTCCCCATGTTTGAAAAGTTTGCATATTTGAGTGTTTCAGTCCTCATTATGCGTATCCTTGGGTGGTTTAGTCCCCATTTTCGTAAATGTCTGCATGCTGAGTGTTTTAGTCCTCATATGCATCTCTCAAAGTCTTGTTGTTGTCAACTTCTTACTTTTTGTTCAAGGTCTAATTTACTTGGCATTTGTCTGTCTCTTCAGAATTTCTTCATATACTTGTTGTGTCTTCTCAGATATTTCCCCCCTTTCTATCCGATTGCAATTCCCGGATGTCCATAGTGAAGTCATCATTGATTTGATGTACTGTCCCGGACTTTTTTCCATCTCATTCAGTTCTTTTCCTGAATGTTGTGATTCACATTTTTATCTGATTGCCATTCTCAGATGTTGTGATCACTTCCTATCCGATTGATATTCCTGGATGTCCATAGTGAAGTCATCATTGATTTGATGTACCGTCCCGGACCTTTTTCCATATCATTCAGTTCTGTTCCTGAATGTTGTGATTCACATATTTTATCTGATTGTTGTTCTCAGATGTTGTGGTCACTCACCTTCCTATTGCCATTCTCGGATTTTCATGTTGGAGTCATCATTGAGTTGATGTGTTTTCCTAATTTTCCCCATTTCATTCAGTTCTGTTCCTGAATGTTGTGATTCATGTTATCTGATTGCCATTCTCAGATGTTGTAATCACATTCTTTCCGATTGCCATTCTCGGATTTTCTTGTTGGAATCATCATTGAGTTGATGCGTTTTCCCGAAATTCTTCCATTTCATTCAGTTCTGTTCCTGAATGTTGTAATTCACTTTTCATCTGATTGTTATTCTCAGATGTTGTGATTACCCTTTCTCCGATTGCCATTCTCGGATATCCCTATTAAAGTCAGTAATGTCATCCTTGGATGCTTCTGATGTGCTTTGTCGGGACTTGTCTCACTTCATTTAGTGCCATTCCTGAATGTTGTGATGTTTTCTGTCCAATTGCCATTCTTGGACATTTTCATCTCAGTTGAGCCATGTGTCGGTTTCTGGCATGTTGTTTTTCCCTGTTGGAATCTCATGCTCCTTATCCCCAGCGTTTATTCTTTGTCATGTGTTGTCTTGTCCCTCACGGTTTTCTCTGCATTTCATTTGGTTCCAGATACATTTCATATCATCTCATATTTTTTCCTCATATTATTTCATATTGTTGTCACATATTTTCTCTGCATTTCATATTTTTCTCAATATCATTTTCACATTGCTTCATATCATTTCCATATCATCTTCATATCATTTCATATTGTTCATTTCACATCGTTCATTTCATGTCATTCCAGTTTTTGGCATCTTAGGATCAAAAATTGGGTTTTTTGATATTTAAGTATCTTCCATCTTGTCGAAACGAAGATTTCAATCTTCATTATCTTTGGATTGAAGAAACTTAAATAGGGGCATCTGTCAGACCCTAATTTTTGACCCTAAGATTTTTCGCATCTCATTTACATTTGCATACAAACAAGATCACGCGCTGGTTCGTTTATCCTTTTCAGGTGCAAGTCTATGCTTGCAGGGGAACACCATTATTTTTACTGTTTTATATTTGTTTATATTTACTGACTTCTAACCAAAATACAAAAAAAATGTTGTGTTGTTCTTCTTCTTCTCTGTGTTGCAGGTTTGCGAAGATGAGACAGTAATTTGATTCAGATGCGTTTGTTCAGTCACAATGCGATTTCATGTGGATGTTTGACCTAATCTGGTCAAACTATTAAAAGATTGTGTCGACTGCCAGTTGTGTGTGCCAGTAATTCATTCATCAGGCAATGTGTTTCAAAGTACAAGTTGGGTTGTGTGACAGTTGTTTTCTGTGCAAAGTTTGGTTTGTTCATCAGTTATCAGGCAGTTGTTTTGTGCGAAGTTTGGCTTGAATCTTCAGTGTTTATCAATTCATCGATTCATCAGTTCATCAGCGATTCATCTGAGGATTTATTTTCCTCAATATGAATTCGGTTTATCAGATAATAATCAGACAGTTTCAGTTGGCAAGTTGCAAGGTATTTGGGCTGTGTTCAGAGACTTGTTGAAATAATCCAGATTTGGTTGTGGGCCTGAAAATCAAATCCCATGCATTACCCAATTTTTTTTCCGATTATCCATTTCTATCCATTTTTTATATTCGATCCAAAAACCATTTATTTCGTTTTTGTTCGATTATCCCAAATATTCATCTTATCCATTTTTTTTTCTATCTAATGCCCATTTTTTTTTTAATATCTCTACTTCCATTTTTTTTAATCCATTTTAATTCATATTCTTTTCTTTTTAATTCATTTATATTCTTAACCATTTCCATATTTCAAATTCATACAAAAAAATATATATATATACTAAGACTTTTTTTTTATTTTTTATTATAATTCATAAGTACATTTTTTAATCCATTAGATTTTTTTAGGAAAAAATGTAAAAACAAACTTTGCCAAGCTTTTTGCAAAACCATCAATCAGCCAAGTTGGCCCCACACCTAATTTCCTAGCCACTTCAGCATTCCAAGCCACAGGCACAGCCGAACAAAACGCACACAATGCCCAAGTCTGAGCCGCATCACCTCACATGTAAGCTGGCCTGCCAAGCCTAATTTCTCCCAGCACTTGCAAAAAAACCGTATAGCCAGCAAAGAAACAAGGCAATTCCCTCACAGCAAGCGCAAGCCTCCAAGCTGCAAAAACAACAAGACGTCAACAACAAATGCAACAACAAACAACTTCAGCCAGCTAGCCAATTTCCAAAGCCTTTACGCCGCATCCCGTAGACCCAAAAGTCTCAGCCAGCGCCTCCAAGCCGTATGCTACACGAATAATAAACACGGCAAAACTGCAGCAATCCGTACACGTGACAAGCCGTAAACCACACTTGCAGCCAACACGCATCACACCTGAAATCCAAGAATCAAAACGCAATTTGACAAAGGTAAAACGCAATTCAGAATGAAAATGAAATCAAAAACTCACGCGTTCCGTGAATCATTCAAAACGGTAATCACAAATCTCACACCATCCCTCCTATAAATTCAACCATCCTCCCTCTCATTTTTCAAGCTTGAATAGCCATACAAAATCCCTGAAAAAATCAAAATCAAAACTAAAATTTCAATTTCAAAATTCACAAAACTTTGGTATCTTCATCCAATCCTTTCTATTCTTCGAACCCTTACCTTCAATTTTCGCAAGACAAAAATCATCAAGCTTCAGAGTACATCAATTTTTCTTATTCGGAAAACCTCCCTGAACCTCCATATTTACCCCCTTTCGGATCTGTGAACGAAAATAAAGGAGATGAAACTGACGAATTGAAAAAAGAAGAAGATAAGAGTGGTTTCTCTGATTGGATGCGTTTCATGAGTTTGGAGGAGTCGTTTTTCAAGGAGAAGGTGAGGAGATGACGGCCTTGTTTTTATTAGAGAGAGAGACCTATTTCATGCGCAGGAAGAAGAAGAAGTTGTTCTTCTGTATCTTTTTTTATTTGTTTTATATAATTTGATTTACTTTTGTTTTTTTTAAGAAAAATTGTTTGGGCTGGGAGAGTTTAAATCCATTTTCTTCCTTCACCTCAAAATCCAGCGCATATACCCCTCCCTTTCTACTAATTTCTTTCTTTTATTATGCTTTCTTTATTTTACCTTTTAAATGGAGTTTTGTTATTTTTATTTTTTGATTAAGGAGTTTTTATAGAAAATTTTTAGAAAGTCTATTTTAGAAAAAATTTGGAAAAGATTTTAGAAGCAATTTTATAAAAAGATTTAGAAAAAGATATTTTGGAAAATGTTTAGAAAGGAATTGTTTAGAAAATGATTTAAAATTTGTTTCTATTTCTTTTTTGTGGATTTAGTTTTAGATCCATTTCTTTCTCATCCTTTATTTTTCTTTTTGGTCGATGAGATCTCGGATTCGTGATTGTTGATTTCCGATTAAGTTTAATCTTCATTATTTCAAATCTATGGATGAATGATCATTTGGATCATTCTCCATACTTTGAGATCGTGATAGGTTGCTTTTCGAGAAATTCAACGATAATCTCGATTAAGATTAGACCGTTCTCTTTCTTTTAGTGTGGCATGTTTTCGGAGAACGATTCATAATATCGTTTCTCTAACATGTTTTAACACGAATAGTTTCCACTTTAATTAGTGGTGGCCGGCCTCATTTGTAGGGTAATTACTCCGTAAATTACTCGGCGATTGCTTAACATAGACCTAAAGTTGTCCCGATTCGGAATGCGATCCACTTGGATCCGGTTGCCTCGACTTTATTTTTCTTTTCGTGGTTGTGCTTGATTAAGTTCATCATACCACTTTATATTGTACATATTATAATATTGTGAATATACTAACATTTAATTAAATCTCTCGCACCTTATCCTTTTACTTTAAATCTCTCGTTCTCTACCTCTCTTATTATGCTTTTATATTCATTCATCATATTGCTTATTGTATATATTATTGTTGCTTGTTATTTTTCATTTGTCCATTTGGACACAAAAACACTAATAACGGATTAAACATCTAAAAAATGGGTGACTATTATTGCGGACTATAAGTTACTATCCCTTGCTTGGAGTTTCGGACCTAGATTCTAGGATCATCCCTTTGCTCATTTGTTATGGATTGAAGACTTTGGCTCCGGTTGAGTTACTTGTTTATGAAGATGGAAATTCAATTGTCTCAAGATGCTTGTCATTTGGTTTGATTATTTCTTCCTTTAGTTTTTATTTTCAAGTTTTAGGATAGTCCCTTCATCTCTTCCCATCTTCTTCAATTTTCAAATCTCCTCCCTCTTTTCAAAACTTTTTTTGTTTTCTAACTTCAAACATTTTTCTCAATCAAACCTTGACTTCGGTCATGCGGTTTTACCTTTTCATTTCATTTTCTTAAATAAATGCTAAACCACATAAGCATATCGAAACTTTCTTCTCAAAACTTAAAAAATATTCAAACTCATTCAATTGCTTTTGTGCCCTCGTGCACGTTTCTTCTTAACTCTTTTTTATGTTTAGATATGAGTCATCCTTTCTAGTGGAATTATTCGCTAAAGGATGACGACTTATCTTTACATTTTTAAAATCAATTCAACTCACTTTGCCTTTTTACAATTTGTACCACGAACTACGGGGTTTTGATCTCGCATTGCACTTTGTGGGTACGTAGGCATGAGACGTTCGTCTCTTCAAACACCAAAATCTTAAAAAACATTCTTCTTCTCATCTCTTCAATCTTTTTTTCAAGCAAACCATTTCAGACTAAAAATGAAGTAAGCATTTCAAAGGGTTCCCGTAGAGTACTACGGACAAGTCGGGTGCTTAAAACCTTCCCGATTTGTAACTAATCCCCGTACCCATTCTCTGTTTGATTCTTTTAGCTTTTTTAGCTTTTAAGATTCATTAAGGTTTTGTTCGTTCATTTTCCTTTTTCCTTTTGGAAATAAATAAAAGCGCGGTGGCGACTCTGTATATATTGAGTTAAGTTAATCAATAGCTTACACTCACGATTTTACCGCTACAGAAGGCGTTGATTCCCTGGGGGAGGCTCTTCAACCCTGGGCTTCTTATTGTTTTTTGTGTTGATTGTGGCCTGTCCTTTTACTGCGGCATCGTAACACCTTTGGGCGGCCTCGATGTCGTCGTGGATTGTGACCACGCGGACCAGTTTGGTGTAGTACTTCGTCTTTAGGTGAACGGTGGATGGGATCGCTGTCAGCTCAGCTAGAGTCGGGCGATCGAGGATGCAGTTGTAAAGGGAGGGGCATTCTATGACTAAGAACTGGATCTTGATTTCTCTGGCCGTCTCTTGCTCTCTAAAGGTGACGAGGAGTTCAACGTAACCCCACGGCTTTGTCGTGGCCCCGTTGAACCCTTGGAGGTCGGATCCGACGTAGGGAGATAGATTGGTCTTGTCCATCTTTAGGTTTTTGAATAGTTGGACGTACATGATGTCTACCGAACTGCCCTGGTCGACCAGGATGCGTCGGACGTCGAAGTGAGCCATTTTGGCTCTAATCAGCAGCGGGATGCTCGAGTTGGGGGAACCGCCCGAAAGCTCCTCTAGGAAAAAGGATATCGGATTGGACTTGCCTCAGTATTTTGTCAATGTTGCCTTTTGCTCGGGTGCAGTCAGCAGGAGTTCGTCGAACTTGCGCTTTACTGAAAGGGCAGTGCTTTCGCCGTTCATCCCTCCCCCCGATATGACAAGGGCGGTTGGGAAGTCTTCCCAGGGGCTGAGAGCAATGATCTGCCCTTCTGGTGGCGAATCGGGGAAGATGAAGTCCTCTGGTCGTGATATGCATAGGGCCACTTGATAAGAAGAGTCGTCGGGGGGAGTATCCTCGCGGGGTCTCTTCTTTTCTTGCTCTTCGTGCTTGAAAGCTTCGTTCTTCATGGTGTACTGTTTGAGATGGCCCTCTTGGATCAAAATTTCTATTGCGTCCTTCAAGTGGACACAGTCTTCGGTCACGTGCCCATGGCTTCTTTGGAACCTGCAGTACTTGGATTTGTCAGTGTGGGGCTTGGGTGCAGAAGGTTTGGGGAACCTCACCCTGCCCTGTTTGAAGTCGGAGTTGATGCATTCGGCGAGGATGCGCTCGTGGGGAGCTGTTAGCAATGTGTACTCGTTGTATCGGCCCGCGGGTCCTCTTCCTTCATAGGGCTCGCGAGGTTTCTCCTCCCTTCGCATGTCCCCGTTGCGACGGGGAATGTTCGGGTCCTCGCGCTTGGGATGGTCGTTTTCCCCGACGTTACGACTGCTGCGAGTATTGTGGGCGACCTATTTTTCTTCATATCTAATGTAAGCTTGGGCTTTATGCAGGAGGTCATTCAGGGGGCAGAGAGGTTCTATCCCGACTGCCTGCTAAGTTCACTTCCGGGCAAGAGTCCCCTCTCGAGGAGATATTTCTTCATGTGTTCCGTGGTGTCCACCTCGACAGCCTCTTGGTTGAATCTCTCGATATACGAGCGCAATGTTTCATTCTTCCTTTACACTATGGCTTCAAGGGTCGCCTCGGTCTTGGGGTGGCGTCGGGAGGCTGTAAAATGCCTCGTGAACATGGATCTCATGACTCTCCAGGATGTGATGGATTCTGGGGCTAAGCTTTTGTACCAGGCCATAGCTCCCTTTCTGAGAGTTGTCGAGAACAACCTGCATTTGAGGTGCCCGGTGATGTCGTTGCGGTAGTCGAGCATCGCATTAACGTTGTCGACGTAATCGTCGGGGTCAGTGGTCCCGTCGTAGATGGCCAAATTTGGGGGTTTCTCCATGTCCTTGGGGAGTGGGGCCTCCATTATCGCCCGCGAGAGGGGGCAATGCGGGTCTTCTTCGTCGCTCCTTGGTGGTGAGAGTTCGTTATTACCAGGGCTCTGGTCGCGCCTTGGCGAGGTCCCTGATCGGCCGGAATCACGGCGCGCTCGTGACCTGCTCTTGTTGGGTTCCGGGGAGCGTCGTCCCCGCTTCTTCGCAGCTTCTGGACGTTGTTGCGTCCTTCTTTCATGCTGAGGTCGGCTCTCCTGCCGGTCAGCCTCCAGGGCCATGATTCATTCATGCTGCTGGTAGAGCATGGAGCTGGCCTGATTAAGGGCGTTCACCATAGCAATCATGGTGGCATCCCCCTCGACGGGCACGAGGATGGGTTGGAATGTGGTGATCGCCTGGTCCTGAATCTGAGGTTGGTTCCCATTGTCCTCGGGTTCAGGGGATGGGGAGGAAGGGCGTCCATCTCGGGCGTCAGACTCATGGTAGTTCGAATTGTCCTCCATCGTGTAGTCGACGAGAGGACGGTTACGGTCGTTGGGATGCGCTCCGGCCATGCTGAAATGATGGAGTAGTCGAGCTTTGATCTTCTGTTGTAGAAGAAGGGGAAGCTAGTTTCCCACAGACGGCGTCACTGATCTTACCTGATCAGGAGGGCCTTCCAGCAATTGGGTGCAACAACAAGGGGATGGAATTGAGGGGGTGTACCTGGAAGGCGCTCCGATGCCAAAGTTAATAGAGGTACGACAAATATGTAAGTTTAGAAGAATGGATTCAGAATACCCGACCCTTTAGTGAAAAAGGGTATTTATAAAGAACCTCAGCGCTGGGCCAAGGTTCTTCCTTGGGCTGGATCAGCTAGGCCCAAGGAAGAACTGCCAAGGAATGCGTGAGAAGCGTGAAGACCTAGTTAAGTGGTCAGGTCCTTGGTTCAACTGCCCCTATCTTTCAGGAGATAATGGGGGACAATTGGGTGATGTGGCAAGTGAACTGGCTGACATGTTCTTTGCCCGTTCTAAATGTGTGCCCGACATCTAGGATATGTATCCGACCGTTAAGCGCCCCTGCCCGTCTACCAGATGTACATGCCCGAGCACATGGGCCTCTGCTCGACATATTGGGTCGTAGCCCAATACAGTCCGGAGGCCCAGTCCGGAACACTTAGGATCAAAATTTATGGTATGAAAACTCATCCATGGAAGTGTTTGAAAAAAGAACAAAATCGTCTTTTAGAGAATGCCAGCACTTCCTTATGAAAAGAAATGAAAACCCATCGAGACACGGACTTTTCGATCCATCGCAACTCCACACGACCTCCCTAATATCATCCTCCAAAAAATGGTCTCTCAAGCGAAGTCCTTTCTTCCTCACTAAGTGAATTGAAAGGGACCTCCTCCAGTAAAGGCCTATTGACTTCGAGTTCTAAAAATTTCAATGCGAAGTGATTCCTCACCCCCTCTTTCACCTCCTCAACCAACGATAACACCCCTATATCTGTGGTAATGTATCCAATATGATTCTGCATCCTTCTATCCTTCATCATGAAATGTAAGTAACAACTATTATTATCACCATCATTAAGCCACCTATGCGAGATTTTTGGATGATCATGTTCTCCCTAATTCTCAAGTTCAACCAAAAATGTTTCGAAACCTTCTTACGTTTGTCAATAAGTTCTTCCAGAAAGAAACCTCTAAGAACTTTCGCCCCGTCATCTCTCTCATTAATCTCCATGACACACTTTTCAACTTCCACATCATATTTACGGAAAACCTCGATATTCCACCTTCTAAGACTGTCTTTAAGGAGTCTAAACTTTTCGTTTAACACATAGTCCCCCCTGCCACTCACACACAATTCACCCCACTCCTTTTCCACAAAAGAGATAAGATCCTTATTGTTGAACCACTCATTATTCACTTTAAATGACTTTGGGCCCCAATCCAAATAATCTGCCACCAACCACACCGAACAATGACCCGATAAGTCCCTTGCACCAATGAATTGGCCAACACCCCCTAATTTACGGATAGCTTCTTCCGAGAGTAAGAAACAGTCTATACGGATCATAGATGAACCATCTACACTATACCAAGAGAACTCCTTTCCTTTACAAGGCATATCAACCAAGCCAAAGTCTAAAAAGAAATCTGAAAACTCCTCCATTTCGGAAGATCTACTACACATAACGATACCATTCCTCTCTTGAACGCAAGCAATAACGTTAAAGTATCCTCCGATACACCATTCACCATCCTCGAATTTTGATTTTAAAAAACAACTCCCTCCAAAGAATTCTCTTCAATCCCACATCACACGTGGAATAAACATTAACCACGTAAAAAATACAATCCTTCTATCTCACCTTAATGCCCATAAATCCCCCACACTTGAAGCTACAAAGAACATCCACACTTCTAGTTTTCCTTAAAATAAGCATCCCTCCAGAAAGACCCAAAGAACTCAAAATAGTCCAACCAATATCCTCATTGGACCAAAAACTCTTAGCAATAACCTCGGTCACTAACGACATCTTGGTTTCCTGAATTAAAAACATGTCGACTTTAATATTATTGATGATACGACTAATTCTAGAATATTAAGATATCCAATAATCATTTCCGATAATCAAACTACCACCCCCTATAATATTAAGATATCCGATAATCATTTCCACATCAATAGATTTGTCTTCCCACCCGCCTTTCTATCTCTATCCATCCTCTCATACTCATTAATCTTCCCCTTATAATCTTTGTTAGGATTAATGGCCACCACCCACAAGTTAGAAATAACTTCCCAAAGTTTTCCACCGGCTCTAGAATTCACATTGTTCCACGCCTTCAAATTGATTCTTAAAATATCTGATTCAGCGGAATTGTCGCCGTAACATACATAATGATTGTGAAAAATCTAGTTCAATTTCTCCATATTTCTCCCTTCACCAGAAAACTCCAGCGGATCAGATATCAAAGATAGTTTCTTAGCTTTTTTTTTACCTCTTATATGCTTTTTGCTGACTCCTACAATACCTTATGGCCCACAAAGGTTTCTGAATTTCATCCTTTTAAATACTCTTATATTTTTCGCTTGGGACCCACACAAAAACCTCCCTTTATTATCCACCGTGCAAGCAACTTTTGAAATATCAGATCCCAAGGTATCAACTTCTGAAAGTTGTGCAAAATTTAAACTTTGTTCCCATCAGGACAAAAGAAGTTCTTTAGCCTACCCACAACTTCATTAAAAGAGCTATTAGGTAGTTGTACTTCTGCTAAAGCATCATGCCTATGTTCAGAATCAACAAGTTTCTCTATCTCAGCTTCAACGTCCCTTACCGTCTCCATCTTGTCAACCCCTTCCCCTGAAACCTCCTCCACTCCATCTCCCAAAAACACTGAAAAATTTCCATCGAAAAAAATCTCGTCAACTCTATATATTGATTCGTCCGTCGACTCTCCATCATCAGAGTCAATGAAGTCTGAATCCTCTTCTACAATTTTTTTTTTCTACAAAAATTTCTTCGTGAAGCTTCAGCATAAACCTCTTACCATCTATTAACACCGACATCTTTTCTTCCAATACAAAATCACAACAAACTCTAATCAACAATCTGACCATCTCCATGTTAGCTTCCCCCAAAGCATTCATATCCAAACAAATGAAGGTCCCAAGGGAGTTAGCCAGCTTCTCGAAGAAGGACTTATCCTAGGCATGACATGGCATTCTGAAGAGTCTCACCCACATCGCTCTATCCACATCTACATCCTCCTCCATCCATTTGCGCAACCGAGAACAAATTTTCCACCATGAAATCCCTTCAACCACGAAATCCTCAAGCACTCGTTCTTCAGTTTCTTCCAGCAAACAAAGATTTGGACCAAGAGGGTCCGCCTTGATCGAAAACATTCCTTTCATACCAAGACCTCCTTGCACATGAAAAAAGAAACTTGGACTTAATGTTATTCCCACGCAGGCCTTGGCCAATCTGTCTCTAACCTCTGCACTAGACGTGTAATCAATGCAAATCTCTTCCACAATTTCTATAGATACTTCTCCAACCACATCAATAAAAGATCTAGAGCCCACTGCATTCGTATTAACTTGTCTCCTTCACGGCACCGAATTAACGTTGAAATGACGCGCAACAAAGTTAGAAACTTCTCTCTAACTTTGCTTTTTTTCTTTTCTTATTATTATTATTAACTATAATTTCTTACAGTCAACTTTATTTAAGTTAAATAAAATGAAAATAATTATAATATAATAAATTGACTTTACTAAAAATTTAAGGACATTAAATTCATGAATCAACTTTTTCATATTATTTTAAATTTAAATATATGCTTCAACATCTATTTATTGTATCACTCAGTTATATTATATTCATTAAAATAAAATATAAAATAAATATTTATTATTGATTTATATTAAAAAAACACATGACATGTCACCAAAATTAATATAAAAATATATACAATCATGTTTTTCTTTTCATTGACACATAGCAAAAAGAATTATGACTTTTAAATATTTAATAACCGTTAATAAATATATATTAATAATATAAATAAATTAAAGAATGTGAGACAAATATTTGTTATGGATTAATATAAAAAATAAAATAAAAACGTTTTTAGTAACAAATATATTTATTGATTAAAAATGTGTATAGAAAAATATGAGACAAATATTTGTCATTGATTTAATATTTTAAAAAATGGGTCAAATTTATAAATAAATATACAAAATTGCACGAGATAAATATATAAAAAAATATCGAACAATTATTTTTCAAAAAATATATAAAAGTACAAAACAAATATCGAAACTAAGAAATTAATTCTTCAAATTAACAACAACTTCTATCGGACACAATATCAAAATCAAATCGTAATAACCATAATCTTTTTTTTCCACATAATCCTTTTTTATTTTGTTTTTCACCACCAATTTAATTGGGTTCGATGACCGGTTCTGGTACCAAGTGATTTCAGCTCCCTCTTGAATCTTGATCGTAGTTACAGAGGATCGAACCGTATTCCTCCCTAACAAGTCCAACGCCAATACCATTAAACCAACTAACAATTGGTAATAACCATAATCATTTTATTATAAGCGAAATTATCTATAGCTTAAGTATATAACAACCGTCTCTCTCAAAACAAAACCTTAATAAATCTTTCACCGTGGAAACCCTAAAACGAAACCATAACAATAAATCTTAGCTAATGGCTATTTACAGGTTCGTTTTTTCTGTAATTTTTTTTTCTTTCAAAAATCTGTTTCAATAGCTTCTTTCAACAAAAAGAATAAGAAACTAGATTTAGCCTTGCAAACTTGTGTCAAAGATCCAAAATAACATTCATTCAAAATATACACAAGTTTGCATGTCTAAATTTATCTTCATTCTTATTCCATTGTTGACACGCCATTATGTGACATGTTTGTTTCATAATTTTTGAACTTTTTTTTAATTGTAGTTATATAGATGCTTGGAAGGAATATGGATGCTTCTTTCAACAAAGAAGAAGAAGTTAGATTTAACCTTGCAAACTTGTGTCAAAGATCCATAATGACATCCATTCAAAATATACAAAAGTTTGTCGATCTAAATTTATTTTTATCTTTATTTCATTGTTGGCACGCCATTATGGGACATGTATGATATGTTACTGAAGCATTTACATGTTCGTTTTCTATATAGTTTTTTTTTATAAATTTGTTTCAATAGTTTGTTTCATGATATTTGAACTTTTTTTACTTATAGGTATATGGATGCTTGTAGGTATATGGATGCTTCTTTCACTAAAGAGGAAGAAGATAGATTTAGCCTTGCAAACTTGTGTAAAAGTTCCAGAATGACATACATTTAAAATATATACAAATTTGTAGGTCTAAATTTATCTTCATCTTTATTTCATTATTGAGACACCACTACGTGACATGCATGATATGCTTCTGAAGAAATTTATGAATTGATATGTTTGTTGTTAATGAATGTTTTTGATGAATGTTGTTATTAATGTTTGTTTAAAAGATGAGTTTATTATATATTATGTGGTTTGAGTGTTTTTCCAATCCTTTACCGAATATATAACTTTTCAAAATGCATTATAAAATTATCATATGATAGATAAAATAGTATTAGAAAATAAGTACATATTCAATTCTTGACAAGTATTCTTCACGCGGTTAACTGCATGTTGCTCCTTGATCTTTAGAACTTGATTTAATGATTGTAGATCTTTAACCAGCCCTCTCTCCACCTCTAATTTTGTTTGCAAACTAAAAATATTTTATAAAAAGAATTAGATATGAACGCAGGGGTTATTAAAGAACTAAGATCATTAAATCAAGTTCCGACGATCAAAGAACAAAATACATATAAAAAGTTGAAGAACACTTCTCAAGAATTGGACGTGTACTTATTCTTCTAATATAACTTATTTGTCAAATTATAAAGTGCTAGTGAAGATTGAAAGGTTATATGTTTAGTGAACATTGATGAAATAAGAATTCCATATAATTTATAATAAAATCAAGGTTATATACTAAAGTGTGAGAAAAACACAAGAAATGGAGGGTTTGAATTGGAGTTTTCACTCTTGACAACTTTTTGTCTCTTAACGTTGTTGCGTTAAGTGATGCTTTGAGTTGCATCTTCTTCTTCCCGTATGAGACAAGATTCACCATCTGACGAATCACTCCTTCCATCCTCCCCAGGCACCAGGTTTCCCCTATTAAGGCGTCTGAGGTATCTGATTCATCAGGGCCACCTCCTACTATAGATGCTACTGATCTAGTCCCATTTTCTAGTGTTGATGTTCATCCAATGCCACCTCCTAAGGGCGATGTTGTTGCGGATTTTGAGCCAAATACATTTGGAGGATGCCCAATTGATTTGTCATTACTGCCTCTGTATATATACCATACTATCATACATATCTGGGACAAAACATTAGTTGGATTTAGTATTTTTTACGTTAATTTTAATTGAAAAATTTATGACATTGATTATTATTATTTTCAGGAGCGTGATGCGTAAAAGTTTATTAACCACTGGCAGAAGATTTATGGCTTACCTCAGTCGAATAAGGATTGGTTTCAGACAGTTTTGTCCTTATCTGAACTGAAAGACTTGGGCATGGCTAGTTATACTACGCTCAACCACATGATGCTTAATACATTCGTGGAGAGATGGCATTTGAAGACCTCGTCGTTTCATCTCTGCATGGTGAGATGTCTGTCACACTCAACGATGTCTCGTGTTTGCTACATATTCCGATCAGAGGGAGATTCCTAGATCGTAGGAGGATTACCAAAGACGAGACACTCGAGATAATGGTAGACTATCTAGGAGATAATCAAGGGGAGGCGAATGAGGAGTTGGATGCGACCGAGGGTGCTCCTGCTAGATTTGAATGCATGAAGAAGATATATGAGGATGATATCTTGAGAGCTCAATAGGATAAAGTTGATGATAAGAAGGTGACGCTTCACAGATCGCATGCTATGAGAGTATACCTGTTATATTTGGTTGACACTGTGATTTTTGTGGACAAGAGTGTCACTTATACATATGTCATCTACTCACGGTACTTCAAGGACTTCGAGCGAATACATGAGAACAAATAGGGGTCGCTTGTTTGGTCTACCTGTAATCGAAACTGAGAAAATGTTGTATGTGGAAGATGAAATAGGTCACAGGCAGCGTCACACTACTCGATAGTAATAATTATTGGTCTTTGAATCTGTCTTTGTCATTTTAATTTCATCTTTACAAAGCCATTACGGATGATTCATGTGTTCCAAACTTTTCATTTCAGGCTTGGATTCTCCATCAGTTCTCGCACATCTTTGGCTGGGCGAGTGTACTGTCTTACACCAAGGATATATCGTGTGCTACTACTTTTTACCTACTCAGAGGGAACCAGACGACCGAGCCTTACATAGTTTATCTTGATTGTTTGGTTACTGAGGACATACACTTTAACAACTATGTTGATCACTGTGAGACATAGCCATTTAACGAGATAGTGATATACTCTGGATGGTTGGCCTGCAGATCGCGTCTTACTGTTCCTCACTGCCCGATCGCGTCATGCGACAGTTCGGCTACACTCAGATCATTCCCAGACACCATGTTGTCTCTGTTCCTCTTGCCTTGACACGTAGACAGATAGATGACATGTTTGATGATAATGAGAGTCATTTGGTACCGGAGGAGACACTGAGTACCATAGATGATAGCGACTGGAGCTACGTCGGAGGGTACATCATATGGTTCTTCAGGGTGTCAAATTCGTACATGGTGCATGTTGCTTTATGAGATCCTCCGAGGCCAACTCATCAAGAGATACCGAAGGAGGAGCAGACACAACTAGATCATGTTGAGGATATCTTACCTAGGTGTCCTTGCATAAAGGAGATTGCACAATCAAACATTGACACATGCATCTTCCTTGATGGGTCTGATGTGAGGCAGGTCCTAGATGCCATCATGACGGGACACGAAGAGAATTGTTGTATCAGAGACATCGTCGAAGGACAGAGGGATTGATGATTGAGGAGGCAGAGGAGGTACATGAGAGGTAGTCGAACATACACAGTAATGTATTAGTATATAGTAATTGTAATATGGTATGTATTTTATTTTGACACAATGCTACTTTATTGGTCTCGATTGTATGACATTTTTTATATTTATTGGTCTTTTATTTATATACGGTATTTTTGGACCATCTAGATTTATTTTCCTCTATTTTTTATTGTATAGTATGATTTAAATCTTCATCTAAATACAGATAAACAAAATATAATATGAAATATCAAGTTCTGGTACGTTACAGAGATATATCTATGGAATATTCACGGAGATGCATCTCTGGTCCAATTCACGTGTGCAATGGTTTCTGAGTGTGATGCATAGTATGTTTTAAATTGCTACGGAGATATATCTCCGAAATATTTAAAATTCATTCAAATTTTGATATGTCCGAAGATACATCTCAAAAAATTAAAAATATTTAAATAATTTCATATGGTAACTAATAAACATGATGCATTAAGAAATCCTCAATAATTCTAGTTATTGTCTGATACTCTAGTGGTAAGATAATAACAGAGAAAATAATTCTAAGTTATTGTCTGATACTCTAATTGTAAGATAATAACAGAGAATTAATTGATTTAATTTAATGCAACTATTGCCTTTTAACTCAAGTGTAAATAATTAATTGGATCAAAGACACACTTAAAAGGTTATTTTTCAATAAAAAAATGAGTACAAGATAATGTGCACCATAATTGTTTGTCTATGAATTTGTATTAATATGAAATATTACATTAATCTATTACTCATTGATTTTAACTTTTTAAATACCATTTATTAATTACTCATCAAAAACCAAATCTACCCACTTATAATTTTATCTATCTTCAAATCAAATGATCTTTTAAAACTCATGTTAAGAGCATAAATATAGGTGGTTCTTTAAGTATATTTTTTTCACAAATTTCAAATAGACTTGTCGGAGGGTAATGGATAATTGACCATATGTACCGTCCTTTTCTTTGCAAACGTTCTTCTGTCAACTAACACTTCTACACATGAATTGCACGGAATATATATATATATATATATATATATATATATATATATATATATATATATATATATATATATATATATATATATATATATATATATATATATATATATATATATATATATATAAAATTAAATTTGAGGTGTAGTGTAGGATTTAGTGGGATCTATTTTAAGGTTTTGATAAGTGTATAGATATTTAAAAAAGATAGAGGAATTGGTTAAATAATATAAAAATTTAAGAATCACATTTAAAGAACTCAAATAGATACAATAGATGTGGGTGCTTTTACACTACTCGAAAACTCAAAAGTAGTAATAATTTGTATTTATAATAATGTTATTGCCATTTGTCGTTAAACATAATTAATTAAGAAACTAGAGGCCGAAATTAGATAATGAAATGTGTGTATGTAATAATAAAATCCAGGGTCTAAGCGTCACTTGTTCCTCTCCATTCATTTGCACTGGTTAATTAGAGTTAGAATAGAATGCAACAAAACATAACACAATTTGATTCACGCTTGCATGTGTCCTATCACATGAATTCAACAACACCAACAACATAGAAAAACAATTTTGATCCCTATATTTGCATGATCACAAAAGAATTAATGCACGAGGATGTTATCAAACAATTTCTGTCCTACATGTTTTATTATTCCTACAAAACTCATAATCTAAACAAAACCTCGTAAATAATCACCATTACAATTATCATAATCGTCGTCATAATTTTCATTTGTTAAACAATCATATATGGCGGGAGGAGGAGGCGGTGACGAACGGCAGCTAGATGTGACTCCTACATGGGCAGTCGCTGCGGTTTGTGCTGTTATCGTTATCATTTCTATACTCTTAGAGAAACTCATACATAAATTTGCTAAGGTACCTTAATCATATATTCTTCTTTTTTGTTTATAGATTCTTGATTTATGCTATGGATCATGTAATGTAATGCAACTTTGATTTTTTTTTTCTTCTTCAGGTGTTTGAAGAGAGAAAGAAACATGCTCTTCTAGAAGCTCTTGAAAAGATTAAAGCTGGTAAACAAAACATTTGTTGTTTCTTGTTCTCATTAATTAATATTGTAATGTAATGTTTGTTTGTTAATTAAATTAATTGAATTGGTTTGCAGAGCTTATGGTTTTGGGATTTATTTCATTGCTATTAACATTTGGGCAAAACTACATATCAAAAGTGTGTATTCCAATGAAGTATGGAAGTACAATGTTGCCATGTCTTCCAATGCATGAGAGGGTATCTGATCATCCAAACGAACAGCCACTTGAGCCTCATTCGCCCGAACACGATCCTGCTGCGGCAGAACACGAGCCTACACCGACGAACCCGGCCGGGGAGGGTGAGTCTAAAGGTGAACATCATCGCAGGCTCTTATCATATGAACGTAGGGTTCTCGGTGGTGGTGGCGGAGGGCCGGGATGTAAGCCGGTAATCAACTTAACTCTCTACCCAATCCCTTGTAAAAAGGACTTTTGGTGAAAAACAAATATGCTGTTAGAGAAAGAAAAAAAAAAGCTCATAAAATTGAATTTTGGTTGTTTTGTGCAGGGGTATTTGCCTCTTATTTCGGTGAGCGGGTTACATCAGTTACATATTTTCATTTTCTTCTTGGCTGTCTTCCATGTGATATTCAGTGCCGTTACAATGACACTAGGTAGAGCAAAGGTTGGTGTTAGTTCCTTGAATGTTTTTTCCTTTATTTTGTGATTCTATAAGTTAAGAAACTCTTCTTCCCTTATGACAGATTAAAGGTTGGAAGGAATGGGAATCGGAACATATGGTTGATGAAGATGCCTTGAATGGTAAGGCATCAACACATGAATAATGTGTTGTCAGCTTCAAGTTATTTATAGTCTTTTTTCTCCAAGCAAGAACTCTAGGTTCTCATTTTCTTAACATATTCAATTCTGAATTGGGTGTGTAACAACTGTTCAGATCCTAGAAGATTCAGGCTTACTCATGAGACATCCTTTGTGAGGGATCACAACAGTTTTTGGACAAAAACACCTGTTACCTTCTATTTTGTAAGCACTCATCACAACCAATTCAAAACTATGTCTATTTTGCAGACATATTAAAGGTGTATCAATAATATGTTTCTGAACAATTTTTCAGGTATGCTTCTTTCGGCAATTTTTCAGATCGGTTCGAAGGGCTGACTACTTAACAATGCGACATGGATTTGTTTCTGTTAGTAGTTTTTCAAGTGCAATATCAATATAATGTTTGTTGTGTACTATTTGTCTTCTTCATGCATAAATTTGTGTGGCTATGCAAACTTGTAGGTACATTTAGCACCGGGAAGCAAGTTTGATTTTCAAAAATATATCAAGAGGTCATTAGAGGATGACTTCAAGGTAGTTGTAGGAATCAGGTAATTTTGACAAAGTTGCAATCATCGTGTCTTTGATTTGAAGTATATTTTATTCTTGAATCATCTCTTTGGGTTTTCTTTTAATGTGTATTTGTGATTTGACAGTCCAATACTTTGGGGATCAGTTGTGTTATTTTTGCTCGTAAATGTCCACGGTTTGTTTTCAACCAAACAAACTATATTGGCTTCCTTATTTGTCACTCAAATTTATATCGATAGTGAGTATTCTATAATAACTTGTTTTCAGGTTGGCATGCTGCATTTTGGGTGTCTTTTCTTCCACTAGCAGTAAGCATCTATATTAGTTTTGTGCGTGTGTGTGTGCGCGTGTGTGCGTTTATAGAGAAACAAAGGACTAACAATTGATTTACTTGAAGGTGATTCTAGCTGTTGGAACAAAGCTTCAAGCAATTATTACTCGAATGGCACTTGACATAAAGGAAAGACATGCAGTAGTGCAAGGGATCCCTCTTGTACAAGTCTCTGACAAGTATTTTTGGTTTGAATGGCCTCAATTAAGTCTTTATCTCCTACATTATGTTCTCTTCCAGGTATTTCATTCTTCATCTATTTATAATAAAAGTCTACTAAGATATGTCATGAATATTAGAAGAATTTCTCATAATTTGTTGTTTTTCTTTCATTGTTCAGAACGCATTTGAGCTCACATTTTTCTGGTGGACATGGGTAATAAATAATAAATAGTTGATATTGTTTTCTTGTCATGATTGTGTACTGGATCCTTAAAATCATTTCATTTTTGTGCAGTACGAATTTGGTTGGGCTTCTTGCTTTTATGAGGATGATAGTCTTATGATTATAAGAGTTGCTCTGGGGTAAGCACAAAAGTTTATGTGATTATATTTAACATGACCTGTTTGTTACTATAATTGAGATGATTATTTTGTAACAAAACCTATCACAAGTCAATTGTTTATCACCTCAATTGACCGGTAAGACTTCTCGCCGGTCATGGTTCAACCAGTTCCATCGGTATAAAGAAAGTAAACAAAATTGAAATCAGTGTATTGAGGATAGGGTTGTGGGAATTGGTAACCCTAAATTTCTTTAGGGTGGGTTTTGTGGTTGGGCCTGTGGCCCGTTTGTAATAAAAAAAAAAACTGGTTCAACTAGACTATAATAGAATCGGGATCAAAACAACCGATTAACTGGCTGATCCTCGATTCAGCTGATTCGGTGTGGTTTTAAAGCAAGATCAAACCAACCGATAAACTAGTTGATTCTTGATTCAATCCGATTTTTAAACATAAAAGAGTTATAAGGAGATGAGATTCTATCTGTTCAACTCGCAACTCGCAAATACCAATATTGTTCTTGGTTCAAACCCTTAACCACAGAGTTGTGTCTGAGTTTCTAGCGGTTATCATCACTTCGTCTACGGACCTTAAAAAATATAACAAACAAGAAACAAAATTGAAAACTGAATTACAACAATCGAGTCATAAACAAATATAATCTAATTTGAAGGTGAATTATGCAGGTTGGGTGCTCAATTTGTTTGCAGCTATGTGACACTTCCTCTCTATGCCCTAGTCACACAGGTACATTCATTTTACATTACTATCAAACTAATCATGAAATGCTGAACAAAGAATATTAATCAATGAACTTTGTTACAATGAATGAAAAAAAAAATCAGATGGGATCAACAATGAAGAGATCGATATTCGATGAACAAACATCAAAGGCATTGAAAAACTGGCGTAACAAAGCGAAAGGACGGAGCACGGAAACTCGAACACTGGGCAGTAGTCCAATGGCGGCACAGGTAGCACCGGTAGAAGATATAAACATAGACACAGAATTGCAGGAACGTGGAACCGCCACAACAGTAACCAATGTGGATGAGGACGACTTTGATAGCCGTGACCTTCTAAGTGGACCATAAACCCTAATTTACACAAATAGTTGATTTTGTATTATATGAATTAACAACTGAAATTAGCAATATGTAGAATATGAATCAAAGTAGCAATTGAACTGTGTGCAACTGTAAATAATTACCCGTTGATGAAGCATGGGTTCAACGAGTCTCCTGAGACTATGTATGAGTAGTTTTTTTCGTAGAAGAATAGTATTCATGAACTATGATGATCAAAGATGAAGCAGTGTTTTATACCACAGAAATAAATTAGAGCACAATTGCTTGCTCTGTTAATTTACTACTCAATGTTACAAATTTAATCATTCATTATAATAGTTATTAGTATTATTAAATCAGTATTGCTAAATAGTACGAAGAATAGATTCAACGAAACTTACGAAAGAATACGTGTCATGATAATATTGGTGGGTCAATAATTCAAGTGTTATTTGTACGGAATCATGGGGTGCTGTTATAGTGGTTAAGCATATATCACCTTCGTTATTTTTCTTTTTCTATTTTCTTCGTACTAAAAAGTATTTTTCTTATTAAATATTCATCATACAACACTGACATACAAGTTTCAAACTTGTAATCCGTAGTTAAGTATTTGAATGTATGCTATTTTATAATTTCAAAATTAGAGAGCTACAAATATATTATAAACTTTTTTGCATTAATTTTTTCGGCCCTAACAGGTGTGTTTGGATTGACGGTGAATGAAATTGATTATATTGAAATTGAGTTTAGTATAATTGATTTTAACAAAATTGAGTTTAATAGAATTGATTTATGTTTGGATATATTCATGTAAAAGTGAGTTAAACAATAAATTGCAATGTAAAGATCATTCAGAATCCATTTTAGAGATAGAAGCTACAAATTGTAACTTCAAGTAGAATTAATTCGGAAGGTAGAATCAATTTTACGTTCGATAAAACGAACACCTCAAAATCACTCATAATCAATTATACACATCTAGAATTGATTTTAGGTCTTCCAAAAGTCAATCCAAACATACACTTAGTGAAATGGCTTTGAACGAGAATTGAATCTGACACTTTTACATGTTTTTGATTATTTGTTGGTGGTTTTAGAGGGCAAGGAATTATCTTTGTAGGGAGAGAGAATATTTTTATTTATCAGGCTGAATTTCAAGTTTACGAAGACTCTACGAGACACATTTCCCTCTCGAGAGGTTGTAGTAGTGAAATAGTAGATGGTTTTCTTGGCATGCAGTGATGAGGTGAAAAAGTGAAACTAAAACTGAAATACTCTTTTATATAAGTTTTGAAATTTATGGTGTTACATCAAACGCCTCATTTGAGGGATTTATAGTCTCATCAGCTGGGTTATATATAATTTCCACTAGAGACTTAAATTGTAAAGTGTTTTGCTTAGGGTGATGCCCTTAGACTGATCCATAAGAGGCGATGTTGGGATATCGCCTCGCCCCTGAATTTTTCAATCGTCCAGTAGTGAGAAATGTGGGATAAGTAGATTTCGGTCAGAGAGAAGTTAGGATCAATACTTGATCTACAATTTCTCAAGAATTAGGGATTCAATGGTCCACCATTGATTGAGTGAGTTGTGACATTTCCTAAGAGAATCTTAAGTCCTAGAGACCTCTATAAATACATCTCTTATGTAGGAGAAGGGATATCTTAAGTTATACAAATCACTAAACCCTTAAGTATAACGTTTATCAATGGTCATATCTCACATGTTCACCCCCTTAGAAACTTATACCTAAGCACATTGTCCATCAACAGGACTTCTCATCTCATGTGAGTCAGACCTTTTAACCACCGCAACATAACTTCTCATCGTAGTGGACAAGTCCTAATTACCTATAATTGTTATAAACTTACTAAGGTTTGTGAATCCCTATACTCTTGTTGGAGAAAAATACACACCTATATTTTTTTTACCTTGACAACATGAATAACATCATCATCAAGACAATTTTAAAACCAATACTAGTACTAGCTATTACGAAAGCCATGTAGGTACATTGTTGATTTTATTATGCAAGCATGACATGTTTTTGTTGCACTTCATACTTGCTCAGAGAAGAGATTCACTCATCATTAATGGCTATTAATGACTCTTTGAGATAATACAATTAGATGGAAAATAAGCCATGATTACAGATGCAGTGTTGGTTTTGTTTCTCATCAAAATCTCACATTATTTTTTTTAGCAAATATGATTAATTTGTTTATATAGCTAATTCGTATAGATCTATTGTCATTTGAATACTGGATTTGTAACTAAGATGTTTTTTTAATCTAAAAGTTTATTTTCAAAATTTTAATTAATTAATTTTAATATTAATTAATAAATTATCCCTACCAACTCTTATCATTAAAAATAAATTTTATTAGTATTCATATTTTTTTCAAACTTTTTAAGGTGATATTTAAGTTGTTCTTTAAGAGTGTGTTTGGATGGGGTAATTGAAAATTTTTAAGGAATTCAAAATTTTAAATAATTCAAATGATTCAATTGAAAATGCATTCAATTTTTAATTCTTTTGTTTGAATGAAGTATTAAAATGATTCATTGTTAAATTTTTGGGTCATTTTCATAAAATTTAAAATTTTTGGATCAAATATAAAATATAAAAAATAGGGACCAATTTACGATTTTTAAAAAATTTAAGGGATCATTTTGTAAAATTTGAAAATTATTAGAGGCTTATTTATAATTTTTTGAAAAATTTTAAGGATGAATTTGAAATTTTCATAAAATATGAGGACTAACATGCAAAATTTGAAAATAATAATAAATAAGTTAACATTTGCATTATATAGAATTAGGGGTGTAAGCGGATCAGAAAAAATCAATTAATCGATAATGCAAACCAAACCAAACCGAAAAAAATCAATTGTTTTTTGTTCGGTTTTTGAACCGAACCAAACCAATAAAAAATGAGATGGTTTGGTTCGGCTCTCGGTTTTAATTTTAGGAACCGCAAAATCAATAAACTGAACCGATGACTTTAAATACATATTGAATATTTTATTTAGCCAATTAATAAACCCAAATTTTGTATCAGTCCAACATTTCTCCATCTTTGTTTATAGTTCATATCTTTGAACCAAATATGTAGTCAAAACCAAACTCCAAACATAAAAAATAGAAATCATAAGCCATAAAAATTTGTTCTCACCAAACTGTTACTTTGACTATCCGTCATCATTTTTTTCTCTCGCCACCGCCATTCTTATAAGTTATGGTTTCCTTATTCATTTTCAAGTTCTCTTTTTACTTTTCATTTTTTTTTAATCTTTTATGTTTTTTATTCAACGAATTTCCTTTTAGTCTTGTTACAAAATAGTTTTGATGTGTGTTTGAGGTAAACATGTTAATCTATGTGTATTGAAACCTTTTGTCTTTATTGTTGTGTTTTATTGGTTAATCTTTCAAATTCCTTCCCAATCTTTTCAAGTCAGATGTTAACTTTTGTATTTGATAGTAAACTTATTTCATAATACAATAAAAATTATGTAAATATTTCATATGGATTAAGAACAACTTGTAAGTTGTTTGAAAAGTGGAGTATGAAATATATCTTACAAAATGTATTATTTTAAAAAATAATAATATAAAATAAATCGAACAATATTAGAGCAAATGATACTACATGAATATAATTTTTGGAAAAAAAAGAAGTGTCGTAAACCGATCAACTAAACTAAACCGAATCGAACCAGTTAGTTTAGTTTAGTTCCATTTTTAATAAACATTAATAAATCGAATCAAACCAAACCGATAGAGATATCATCTATTTGGATAAATTTTTGAGTAAAAATCGGTCCAAATCGAATCAATTACAACCCTATAAAGAATGAAAAAATATTTCCAAATTTTTTACCTTTTGATGTCATTTAAAATTCCTTAAATTTAACTTGAATAAAATATTTCATAAATTTATATTATTTTAATATTTTTTATATTTTTTATCTGATCAATAAATTTTAGTCAAATTATTTTAAATTTTCTCAAAATTACTTTTTCTTATTAAAATGATTTATCAAAAAACACTCTAAAAATTTACAAATTTAAAAATTTATGAATATCATTTACGGAGTGGATGAAAAATATGAAATAAGAGGGTACATGAGTAATTGCACCAATGAGAAATTGAAGAATGGAAACGGATAGCGTAAACTAGAGGTGGTGCCTGGTGAGGCCTGTATTGGCAATGACTTCCCCTCACACATGCAGTTGCAGTGGCAATTCCGTAAATTTCTTCGTAAACAAACCGAATGTTCATTACGGAGGTGTCGCGTTTTCGAATTCTAATCTCACCACCACCACCCGGTTGAGACAACGGCCATTCACGGTGGTCGCACTTTCTCTTTCTCAATCGAGAAGGTCCACCGCGATTCTCATTTCATCGTTGCCTTTCACCTTCGTTTTCCTCTCTCCACCGTCGCCAGCGGAGGCCAGAGAGAGACGCAAAAAGAAGAACATTCCCATTGATGATTATCTCACTTCTCGTAATTACTTACTCTTATAACACTTTCTGTTTATCAGTTTTAGTTTACTGCCAATTAAATTTCTTAATCCAATTGTATAATCTTATAATTTTGTATAAACGTGTTTAGAGTAGTTAAACTGGTTCAGAAACTGGACTTAGTTGTTATCTGTTTTTAATTTTGTGATTTTTGATTCAGCTGATGGATTGAAATACTATGATTTCCTTGAGGGGAAAGGTCCTATAGCTGAAAAAGGTTCAACTGTTCAGGTTTGTTTGTTAACATTTGGAAAGGGGAAAATGTTATTCTTTTATATTCAAGATTTGTTATTTAGTTTTGAATTCATGTTCTCGCCAACAGGTTCATTTTGATTGTTTATATCGCGGAATTACAGCTATTTCAAGTCGAGAATCTAAACTCCTTGCTGGAAATCGTGTTATTGCTCAGGTTTGAATGATTTATATGTCTGATTTTTGTGTGTGTGAGTCCAATTAGCTGATACATTTACTAAAGCACTTGGTCCTGCTCAGTTCATTTTGTTGCAATTTGGGCATTTGCAACCTACATGCTCCAACTTGAGGGGATAATGAGAATATTTTGATTTATAACATTCCGATTGTATAGATTGGAATGTCTAAAATGATTGGATCTTATTATATTCCTTTAATTAGCATAGCTGGAAGTTTTTATTATAGGAATCATAGGGTTTTGTTAGCACAATTTCAGGAAAACAAGTTGTATATTTACTTCTTGTTATGCAGAGAAATAGCAGACGAGTGTATTAAACCGCACAACGCCATGAGTTGCATCATCCAACCCCATGAAGAATTGATGTACCTTTTCTTCTTCTCTCCGCTTTTCTAATTTTGATGCAATATTGCATTTGCATCCACCACAACTACAAGCAGGAATTTCCTCGTGGTTGCCCAATTCATCCCACAAGATTTTCAGCTTTCCATAATACGTCACCAACCGTCATTCCGCCTTGCTTGCAACCAGTCAGATCGTACTTTAGCTACTGTATTGTATTTTGGGTCCATTCACAATCGAAAGTCTTTCCTTTATATCTTCCCACATTTCTTTCCCAGTTTCTGTATAGGATATGGTGGCTCGCAAGACGGGTTCAACCGTGTTAAGTATCCACGAAACAATCATGGATTGTACTGTCCACCAATCTTCCATTTCAGGCGAGTTTTCAGCTGGTGTTGTCACAGTTCCTTCAATGAATCCCCACTTTTTTCGTGCACGGAAAGAAATTTTCACGGCACGTGCCCATTCACCGTAGTTTTCGCCTCGAAGCTGGACTTGGGTTATCACGTTTCCTGGGTTGTCGTTGTTGTTCAAGTCATAGGGAGACGCCTTTTTGCTTCCTTAACTCAAAGAGACTTTCTCTTGTTTCTTTTGTCTGTTGGATCCGAGTAAATCTCAGAATCTGACTTTTTTTTTCAACCTTCACTTTGGTGGTTAGAGCTTTGATGCCATAAAGAGTTGTGTTTTTGTTAGTAACACACTCGTCTGCTATTTCTTATCATAACAACCAGTAAATATGTAACTTGTTTTTTGAAACTGTGCTAATAAATCTATGTGATTCTATTGATAAAAATTGAATGTTATGTTAATTAAATGAATAAAATCAAATCCAATCATCATTTTAAACTAATGGAATTAGACATTCCAACCTATACAATCAGAATGTTCTAAATCAAAATAGTCTCATTAATTATCCATCAATTGCTAAAAGAGTTAGAAATATTCTAATCAAAATTAATATTTTTAATCCTTGGTTGATAACATTGTTTTAATACATGTTGAACCCTTCTAATTTGGTGTGAGATTTTTCAAAAAATTGTATAAAGTGTGTTGACGCAAATTAAAAAACATTTTTTATACATTTGTGTGAATTGTCTGATATGTGTTGTTGTCTGAATGTCATTCAGGTGTTGGATATTTATTCAAAAAGTGTTGAAACAGAAAAGAAAAAAATCCATGTCTAACTTTTCTGATATGTGTCATACGAGTGTTATAAAAATGTCGGACATTGCGACGCACCTACACACAGAGGTGTCTGTGCTTTGTAGGATCTATTGCATAGAAAAAGCATGATGGTTGTTTTAACCTTTACTTGACCTTGGTTTCATATTTTAGTTATGTCCCCAAAGTCATATTTCTTATATACTTTAGTGAACAATGGCATAGAAGAAAGCTTGATGGTTGTTTTAACCTTACTTGATCGTGCTGAATGTTGATGCATATGCCTGCTTTATGCTCTTGAAAGCCATATGAATTCAAGGTGGGGTCTCAACCAGGAAAGGAAAGGAAGCGAGAATTTGTAGACAACCCAAATGGTCTATTCTCTGCACAAGCATCACCAAAACCTCCACCAGCTATGTATACAATAGTTGAAGGAATGAGAGTTGGCGGGAAGGTGATTGAAATACCCCTAGTGTGCATTATCTGATGTTTTTATTAGCTAAGAGTTCATGTGTCATTTCTTTTCTTATTCTTATTGTTCTCTTAAATGACGGTTGCAGCGAACTGTGATTGTTCCTCCTGAAAAAGGGTATGCACAAAAGGGAATGAATGAGATTCCGGTAAAGATCTGTTTCTGTCATCTCACTTTCTATTTCTAAGTGTAAAACCACACCCGGAATCCTGCATTCTACATTTTAACTAAAATGACAGACCTATAACTTTTGTGTTTGTTAAACTCTGTTTATGCTGTTGCAGCCTGGAGCTACATTTGAGCTAAATATTGAACTTTTGCAAGTGTCATCTTCCTGAAGATTGAGCTTGAATTGATTCTTATGAAGAACTTGATAATTTAAATTCAGAATTTGTACCCTATGAGGCTACGACCTACGGCTATTCTTTTCACATTGTCGACTAGGGAGATATTTTTTTTCTTTCACAAATGATTGTTTTGTATACCTGTCTTCTTTCTTGTAACCAAAAATACTCGTCTTTCTTCTCTACTGGCTGAAATTTGATAGTGATCTCAGTATATATTTGGATCACTTTTTGTATATTATGGATTATAGAAGCTTTCATTTTAACTTATGGTTGTATTTACCTTCTGCCCCAAAATCTGATGCTTGAAAAGATCCTTGCATAGGCTATCTTGATGGGTAATTGGCCTCATCAGGTTTCCAATGGATTGAACTATGAAGCGATTATCCTAAACTCTCTTCATGCCACTCCATGGAGATTACATCATTTAGGGAGAGGCCTTGTCTGACAGGACTTAGCCGAGGTTGGTTCCAATCAAATTCAAAGAATTTTGTCTAATGTATGGGGTCTTTCTCTTTTGAGTTAAAGTGTACAAAGGGTCATTGAATAGGGGTCTGTTTTTATATAGATTATAAGTTGTTTTCCAAGAATTTATAAAAATAAATTAAAAATAAAAAAAAATAAAAAATATCATAAGTTGTTTTTATAAAGTCTATCAAGCAGATAAACTTAAATAAGTCAATCAAACTATATCATAGGTCTAACTGAAATAGATTTGTATCAACAAGTATACTTTCTTTCCAACACAATTAAATGATTCATAATCCATTAACACTAGAATTGATTACTACATTAATTAATCAAATCTTGTTATATTTATTTGATGAATAATTAAGTAAGTGTCATATAATGATTTGTTATATTAATTTGATAAATAATTTATTAAGTGTCATATAATCTTTTGATTTTAAGTATGTATTTCATCTTAAGCATTTACTTCCTTAAAAGAATATTAGTTATTTATTCTAATTTGAACCATCCACCGATTGCTTCAATTCATATTAAGAAAAGAAATATGAATTTCAATTATTAACTTACAATCAAAATCAAATTTACAAGATAATGGGTTTGAAAGAATAAAAATAGAATCATAAAATAGAATTATTATTACAAACTTAATATTAATATCTCAATGAACCATCTGAAATTAGTGAATCGATCTATGATTGCAACAACAGTCTTATGTAAAGTCTAGGATAGGAATTTGGCTGTTACAACAACCTTATGTTTAAGCTTAAGCTATTTAAGCTATTGCAAAATTAGGGTTCTGAGATGATTAAGTATGTCCACTTTTTTCCATTCTAAGATATTTACTTGTAGGGTGTAATATGGTAATGTCGAAGTTATATCCGAAAACTACCTAGTAATTTCTACAAAGTTCGTTTGTAAACAAGCTAAGAGGCACATATTATACATGAGAAATTCTAAAAAAATAATAATTTAGAAGAATGTTATAAAAATGTGTAAAACTATATTAATCAATCTCTTATGTCCTAAGGCGATTAACAACCCTATTTAGAATTCAATATATTTCGACCCACCAACAAAAAAGAATGAAGAGTCACCTTAAACTTTTGTTTGTGAAAACAGATGTCAAATAAGAAATCAATGTGAATCGAGTTCCCGTAGTTAGAAGGGGCATTGTGAGTCTAATACCTATGTTCATGATGTAAAAATTGAAGAAGACAAAGGAAGTTTTAGTTCCCAATGGCATGTTAATAAGAAACTCTAATGAGAAAATTTTGTTGTGATTGCTTTAAAGTTGAAGGCATGGTAAATGAAAAGATCAACAATATTCATAGCGGTACCATTGAAGGTCAATTATCTTGAAAAGTTGTTTTGTCACAATTTGTCAAAGGAGGAGATTGTTTTTCCTATTGGATTGGTTCTTTGAATTGACTGCATTTTAGCAAAACAACAACTTGGAGAAGTGTTCAAGTATTCAAGATTGGTCTAGCTTGTTAAAACTGTATGAAGCTGCAAAAGGGACACATGTTGGGCACGATGCTCCAGCATATTGGTACGACATACGGGCATTGTGCAACATGCACCATAATGTTGCGTTTTGAAGTGTGTTCTACAGAATATTTGTTAAAGATTTTATTGTTATTGATTTAACAATATGATTAAGTGATTTGTTTGACAGTTGGAAGAAAAATAATCCAGCTTTAAATGAAGATTTAAATTTGAATTTAATTTAAATCAAATCATATCTTATTGGAGATATTCAAGGAGAAAATCAAATATCCAACATATTCTACATTAATTCTGGATGAAAATCAATCTCAAATCCATAAAGAAAAACCCAACATTATTTTGCCATATAAGGAGCTCAAACCTACATTGGAAAACAAACATTCTCATTGAAGATCTGAGAGTGCTAGGGTTTACAAGAGTCCTTGTTATTTTTTTGTACACCTCTATGTTTCAATACTTGGCTGCATAAAATGTTTATCTAGTTGAGTCAGAAATTCAATATTGTTATGTACATTTATATGTTTCAGTAACTTGTTAAAGATTGTTATTCAACATTCTTTCATTTTGTTATAGATTGAAGTTGATTATTAGGGTTTAGTGGTTGTTTGACCATGTCATCGAGTTTTTTTGGCAGAGAAGAAAGTGTGTAAATTCTCATGTTTAGGAGGAGGCTCTAAATAGAAAGTCATAAGGTAGTATTTAGGAAAAAGCATAAAACAATATAGGGTTTGTCGTTGCTTGTAAGACTAATTGTACTAAACTACTAATAAGTGGTTTTCCTTTCTTGGATTGTGGACTCAGTCCCATAAATGTAGGTGTACATCAAACTAGATAAACAATTAATTGTGTTATTTATTGTTTTTCTACTTCATCATCTAATAATCGTTATTATAGTGGTTTTGGTGTACCTTGTCGAATCTGTTGTCAGAGCATCGTGTTCGATATTGTCCCCTAAGAAACATAATTTTAATTAGCTAGCAATAAATTTATGAATCATTGCCATGAATTCTTTGTTTCAGTTTACTGAACCATATATGATATGAGAATCATATTATTATTTTCATTCTTATCAATTGCAGTCATCACTTGACCTCCAAACACCTTTTAAAAAAGCATGCATCTAACCCAATTAGAGGCTTACATGTGTATGAAAATAATTCCTTTATATATTGAGAACTTATCAATCTCATGTTCAACACCGCTTATTGATGGAGTATGCAACTCATTCAAATCACATATTTCAATATCATAAATAGAATGATGTTTGGGTTGTTATGCTTCCTCATTACTAAAATCACACTCATCAATATTATCATCCTCGTATTCTCCATTGCTTATGTCACAATCAAGATCAATTTCCCTTTCTTCATTAACATCATCACAAACCTCCTTACGAACATCATCATGATCCTCTTCATTAGCCTCCTCGCAAACCTCTTCATTAGTGTTTTCGACATCCATTTATTCAACATCAATTTATACTTCACCTTGTTCAACCACTTTTTCAACCTCCCAATCTTTTATTACAGACTCATTAATCACATGTGGTATGACGACATTGTATTCCACGTAGACATCAATTGTAACGCCCCGATTTCGATTATTCCCATTTTGTTGAGTCTTTTATTTAAATTGAGTGATAATTATTTTATTTGTGAAATTGGTGTGTTAATATGATATGTTGACATGTTATGATATTTTACCGTTTTTGAGAGTTTTCGGGGAAATTAGAATGGAGTGTATTTTGGACATTTCTCAATTAATGTATAGTTAGAAATTTAGTGGAAATAGAATTATGTGAGAAAATGAATTAATTAAATTTGTGTAAAAAGGAAAATAAAAAAAAAAGATAAGAAGAAGAAATATGAGAGAAATAGAAAGAAAAGAGAAATAGAGAGAAAAAGAAGAGAAAGAAAGGGGAAGAAGAGAAAAGAGAAGAAAAGGAGGAAAAGCTTGAAAATCTTCAAAACAACTTCTAGGAATCGATTTAATCGAGTAAGAGTGTGAAATCTTATTATCTCATCAATGTATATCATTATGTATGTGTTTGCTTGGATGTTTTCTTGTTTTCCATAGCTTGAGTTCTAGGTTGAAATTGAGATTTTTGTGAGGAATCGATGTTTTTATGGACGAAAGTCGGAATAGATTGCGTAGTTGTGTCGGGTAATGTTAGGTCGTGATCGAGTATGCTTGTTTTACCGATTTTGGTTGATTTAGTAAGTTTTTGCATTTTTGGATATTTGAGGGTTTAAAATTCGGATTGAAATCGAAAGTCGTAGAATTCACGTTTGATGGTTCTAAATCACTACTATATGTTTGGTGTGAATGGTATGTGTTTGTTTCGAAGAAAATAATTGAATCGGTCGGATTTTCGGGCGAAATTGCTCAAACCCGTAGCAGTTTTTATGCAGAAAAATTCTGTTTTGGAAAAACTTCGAAAATTCATAACTCTTGAACCGTAAATCGGTTTTGACCCCGTTCGAAGTGTTGGAAAGCTAACGAGATGCTCTATCTAGAAAAAATGGTTTTGAGGCATGTACCTGGTTCAATTATAACATAAAATTGAAACCGTATCGTTGTATTGATTTTTACCGTCGTGGATGTGTGCGATTGATGTGTTATTGTGCAGTATGCTTTTGTTATATAACGTATAGCTTGTGTGTGTTGTTATACGATGTGTTGTGAGTAGCCTTATGGAGTGAATCCTAGATTGTGGAATTTATTGTGAATTGTGGCCTTTTGGAAAATAAATGCATTGTTTAAATTAAATGTAAATGCATGTTAATTGTGAAAGAGTTCATTGTCGTTTAGGTGGTAAAGCGATACTTGTTGCCGTTTGGAGTAATTGATGTGAATGTATATAGATTGTATGTGATAGCATGGGATGAATGCATGAATATATTGTGAATATGTATGCATTTCAAGAGTGTTTTGAGTCATTTTGTATGTGAAACATAATGATGTACATTCTTGTGTTGTGTGATTCTAATGAGAATATGTTGTAACGTCGTGTGCCTATGTGAGGTGTGAGAGATGATTACAAACGATTGTGTGCCTAGGTGAGGTGTGAGCAATCAGATTGTGTGCCTATGTTAGGTGTGAGCAATCCATAAACATTGTGTTCCTATGTGAGGTGTGAGCAATGGATAAACATCGTAGGCCCGACGGAGAGTTACATTGGTAACGAGCGATGGTTCCAATAAATTTCTGAGTGAACTTGAGATGATTGAGTCGGTACCGTATTGCATTTGCATAGAGTCGTGAGTCGATCTTTATGATTTGTATTTATCATCTTTGTAATTGTGCATTGATGAATAAACATGAATATGTATGTTTATGTAGACTGATAAGAATGGTGAAGGTATGCATGATGCATATGCTTGGTTTTGTGTGTATATATATATATATATATATATATATATATATATATATATATATATATATATATATATATATATATATATACATTGTGATGTATATGAGTGAGTGGCGATGAATTGTGGTGAGAATGTAGTATATGTGTATTTTTATGCTAAGATATATAATTATATGCATTGTTATTATGATAATATTTCTCACCCTTCTGCTGTTTTATGATGCTCTATGAGGCATTGCAGAGTAGGTATGCTGGTGGTCTTTTTGTGAAACGTGTCTTCATTCTTTTAGTCGGTCAGCTCTGATATGTAGCACCGGGTAGCTAGGATGATTATGATTCTTTTGTGATACATTTGTACATGTATCTTGTTGATGAATGTTTATGCAAACATATATTATGTTGGTGGATCATACTCGATGATATATATATATATATATATATATATATATATATATATATATATATATATGTGTGTGTGTGTGTGTGTGTGTGTGTGTGTGCGTGTGTGTGTGTTTGATGTTATTCAATGTTTAGATTTTCCGCTTTTATTCTAAATATTGAAATGTGGGTGTAAGGACTAAGTTCCTCTGTTGCAAAGTTACCACACTGTTGCATATCAATTGTTGAGCAGGTGTAGAATGTTTTAAATTCATGTATAATGTGACATGCCTCTTTTATACTATGTTTATAATTATACTCTGACGAAATTTTTAATATGTGCCTAAATGATTATGTGATTATTTAGGGGTATAGAAAGGCGGTGTTACATCAATAACCTTGAATCATTTAACATCTTCACAAAATTTAGTACATCATAGTCATTTTTCAATGGCCTAAGTTGACGATCAAATGATAATTTAAAGTTATAGTACCATAAACACTTTATATTACCATACCCTTATTTTTTTTATTATTAATATTTCAATTTGCATATATGACATTAAGTTCACATCCCAATTTTAATCCATTTTAGAAATTATTCCATCAACATACTATTTCATAAATTTATAGAGTAGTTGGCACCTATGGTGAGTTCTAAGCCTAACTATTTATTTTTCTATTAGCCTACACAAATCAAAATTACCATAATGGATTCAATATATGTCCCACAACAAACCATAATACTTAAAAACAACCACAAGTCTGTAGTTAAATAACCACATAGTAAATTGGGACAAAAACATTGACAAAACTTGCAAAAATCGCAGACAAAAACCACAAGCAAAATCGAAAACAGGGATCACAAGCAAAATTGATAACATGGGTGACAGACATGCAATATATTTTAGAGAAAAAAAATACTATATAACCTGAAAGCTCTAAAATATTTGACTTAAAAATTTTGGTAAAACTTAAGTGTTGAATATGATGTCAAACAAGATGTCCTAACAGGAGGTTACGACATCTTTGTTTGTTACAAATAAATTTTGTAGAAGATTTATTTTGAAGATTTGAAGAGATTTTATCCACAGGAATCAACGCATGGATCAAAGAATAATTGGTTGGATTATTCGAAGCCCGTGGACAGCTGAAGATTCTAAATAGAAGACCTGGAACTAGGGAAAAATAACTAACCTTGTAACACTTTTGTAAAAGTAGAAAATAAGGTTTTATGATTTTGAGAGTCGTGGACTTTCTTGTATTGTAAGTCACCCTTTGTATCGGTTGGGTACTGTCATACCCCAAATTTGTCCTACATGTATATCATTTTATTTTTGTCTAACTTTTATTCAGAAAATTCAAAAAAAATATATATTTCAGTTGGTTCAGTAAGTTGAGCCAGTGTTTTTGTTTGAAACCATCAAGTTCAGTGTTTGTGTGAGTTGTTGCTTTAAAAGTCAGTGTGTTGTGCGGAGGTCTTTTGTCCATTTCTGATTTCTATTCATATCCACTTCCATATTTAAATATTCGTTATATCATTTTTTTTTCTAACCTATTTTTTTTATCCATTATATATTTTCCACCTTTTTATTTTCCAAAATATTAAACCAAAATTTTCTTTTAATTCTAATTCCATAAAAAAATATTTCTATCCTTTTTATTTTATTTTATTTTTATCAACTATCATTTTTATTTTGTTTTACCCAAGAAAAAAATTCATTACCAAAAAATTCATTTTTCATTTTTATTTCCATCTTTGCTATTATTATAGTTTACTATATTATTATTATTATTATTATTATTATTATTATTATGATTTTTCACATGTAGTCATTTCTCCCATTTCATTATACTGCCATCTCAATTCCTCTATCCCACATCATCAGTTTGCATTGTAAAACCCGTCTAAACCCCGAATAAAAAAATACGATTTATTTAAGGTAAATAAGTTTCTCATCAAAAATCACGGATGTCACAACTTCATAAAAACATCTTTAACAAAAGGTTTTTGTTTCGTAACATCAGTAAAATAACAACATATCCAATAAAATATATTCATAATCTCGCAGTGGATTAAAGTTCCAAACTTCTTTAATAATTAAAAACAATACCCAAGTTATATCTCAGAAAATCACATGGTTCAAAAACACCTCAAGGTTTATAATTCAAAGCTTCAAATAAAGGAAAAATCATCAAAAATGTCTCAAAAACTTCAATTCAACAAAACATGAAATATTTTAAACAAACAATTCTCAATCCCGATGTCACGTATCAGAGCAAGACACTCTTTACTTCAATGAAGTAAAACGACACATCCTGAAGCAACTCCTAAGCTTCCTGCACTACTCCTGATTACCTGCCAGTTACCCACAAAAGAGGCAACAATTCCAAGCAGAAAGGGTGAGTAATCATAATCATTATAAAAGATTTAGGGAACTGACATAATTAAAGTCTCACAATAATGATACCAATAACATACTCATATTCGTCATATAACTCGTCAAGATCATTATAACAATCAAACAACACTCATCACAAAATTAAATGTCAAAACACAATGTTAATGCAATTCAAAGGACTCTATGCATGTGGTACCAAAACATCACTGATGACTTAGTCATCGTTATCTCCAAAGATCCCCACCAGTAGAATCGGTTCCCGCTTGGAACCAGAACACACCACAATTTGCATTTAATATGCACTATGGGATTAAGGCCATCACTGGACATTACCGTCCGGAAATTCATCACTGGATCTTTATCCTACAAAACGTCACTGGATAATTCGTCCTAACCAATGTTATGAATGCATGATGCGCACAACAATAAAAACGACCACGACTAGTCAAAACGCATCATCATTCAATCATATATTTTAAATTACCTTAACAATTTAATATCCAAAACATACAGCATGTATTTCACAATTCTCATAGCATAAAAAATCATAGCAACATATAGCACATACTCAATTTCACAAATAGTGGAAATTCACATTATTTATTTTGACAGGAATTATTCACTAAAATATCCATTACTGCTTTTAAACCTCATTTGCCTAACTTACAAAAAGGTTTTGTTTTTATTATTATTCCATGATTGGCTTATGAGTTTTATTTTTAAAGAAAATCCATATTTTTCATGAAAAAAATTCTCATTACAGAAGTTGCACGAAAATAACAAAAACTGGACAAATAGTAAATTTGCTGGGTGGCTCAGGCCACGTGGGAGTGGCACTGGCCATCCCAAGGATCAGACTGGGTGGTTCAAGCCACCCTTCAATATACATAAGTGGCGCAAGCCACCTTCCAAGGGCACTAAGTGGCGCATGCCACTTTGAAATGTGGCACCAACCACATGAACTTCATCACCATTATTTTAATTAATCTTCTTAGCTAAACTCCCCGGGTGTCACAGGCCACCTATGTTAATGGGGATGAGTGGCGCAAGCCACCCTTTTCTGGAATGTGGTTTCACCGAAATTCCACCTATTTTGATTTCACTCAATTTCAATTCCGATTACACACAAATTTTCTAAAAATATTCACAGACATTATATAATACAATTTCTTTACAATTTCTCCACACACACTTCGTCTCCTCCAAAATCCCTACGACTATTAACAAATCAAATCCTAATCAATTATAATATCGAGATTAAACACCCCTTACCTTAAGATTATCGCTTTCCGATTGAATCTTTTTCTCGTTCTTACGATTCTTCCGATTTCTCCTTGATTCTACGTTCTTGGTTTTCTCTCGGTTCCTCTTCTCCCAAAAACACAGAATGAGTTATCCTCCTCTAACTCACTCATGTAACTCTTGTATCCCTAATTACCAAATTCCGAAATTACCCTTACTTATTCTTTTAGTGACCACCATGCCCTCTAACCTCATAATTTCTTATCATCTTAATTTCCTTAATTGATTAAATTATAACTAATTCTAGTTTATCCAATAAAATCGATTAATCCAATAAGACCAACATTTTCGTCAAATAAGTTCCTCCAACTCGTCACCAAACTTAATAATTCACACCAAAAATTCAAATAAAGCAAATAATCGATTTACGCAATTAAATAAATAGTCATATTAAAATAAGGCGTTACAACTCTCCCCCACTTAGAATATTTTCGTCCTCGAAAATTTATCTAAATCAAATAGGGTTGGATACGACTCCTTCATCTGATCTTCTCGCTACCAAGTCAAACTTTCACCAGCTGGTCCACCCCAAAGTACTTTTACTAAGGCAACCACTTTGCCTCGCAGTTGCTTCATCTCTCGCCCATCGATTTTTATTGGTAATGCTTCAACATTTAGGTTGTCTCTCACCTGTACATCATCCATCTGAATAACATGCGACCAATCTGCTATATACTTTCTCAGTTGTGACACATGAAACACATCATGCAAATTCGCAAGTGGTCGCAACTTTCTGAGTCTAACGATTTCTAACTGCAAGTGCACAGTCTATCGCGTAGTAATAAAATATATCAATCCCACAAAGACTCGATAATCAACCTGTGATGTCGGGTGTTGCTATGTTTAGTTAAGGCGAGCGATGTTTTTGGTTTTAAAGGATTAAGAATTAACTAAATTAAATTAGTGATATAAATTAACGGTGCGTAATTGATTTCGCCTTCGCGAATACAATAGAGGGTCGACTTGTTAAGGTTTATTAAGTTATCTCTCTGTAGAAACTCTCGGTTTAAAAGTCTTCGACTCACACTCTTGTGGTCTTGCCTAATACTATCCACCTAAATTCAATTGAGCGTTATCGCTGTGTCAGTTCAAGTTAGAAATAATTTTTGGAAACCTAAAGGTTCTAATTGGTTTTAAAGCGTTTTTGCTGTGTTTAAAACTAATGCCCGATTTCAGCTATCTGATTATGATCTCACACTCCCGTGGTCTTAATCCTAATCTTTTAGAATATCTTACTCTCGTAATGAAAGTTAATTAAAATAAGAAATCGAAACCAGATTATAACTTAATTTAAGGTTTTATCCTAATTCTATCGAATTCGTTTTGGTTTATACAATTACATACCGATTAACGGTTTAAGCTGATATATTAAATAAAGAAAGGTAGAAGGAGAAGGAATACATAATGTAAATAAATGCGATAATAACTAAATAAATAAGCATTAAAATTGGAAACATGGTTGCAATATTCTTGATCAACCAAACTTCGAAACTTGAAACGAAAACAATAATGTAGTGGCTAGAAATAATAAAAGTGGTGATAGTTTCCTAATGGCTGAAACTATCACTAAGGTTCGGTAAAGGAAATAAAAACAAATGCAATACTGAAAAATAAAGGCGAACTTCGAAGAATAAAAACGGAAGAAATTGGACGTCAAAACAAAGCTCTCTCGTTACAATGGCAGTGAGCTCTATTTATAAGCATTGAGGTAGGGTTTGTTGAGAAATAATAGGCTTGGACTCCGATTGGGCTTGGGACTGGGTTGCATAGACTGAGTGAACTAGGGTGAGAAAATTTCTCCACTTGAACGAAAGAATCTCGTTCACTTTTGACTTATGTTTCGTCTGTTACTGATTTTAGGATGCTGCATAATTAATTTGAAACGAACGCCTGGTATTTGAGACGGGTAACTTAACAATGAGATGACCAACTCAACTCCAAGTTGGGCGTCTAAGCAATGAGACAATCGTCTGGTGATGGAAACGGTCGTTTGACAGTAAAAATGTAGAAATGCATTTTTTTTCTGTTGTTTTCCTTCTGTTTTGCCCTAGTTTCTTATCTTAAAAGCCCCCCTTTGCATTTTTGCCTCCAAATGACGTGTCCGATCAAATGTCTGCAAAACAAACACAATTCACGTGAAATATCGTCCAAAAAATATAAATAAACATATTAAATAATCATAAATCTCATTAAATAATCGTTATGAATTTGAGTTATCAGCAAGCGACGATGGTAGTGCAATGCGGTAAGCCATATTACCGATCCTCTGCGAAATCTGATACGGCCCCACAAAATGCGGAGTGAGCTTTCTCGACTTCAAAGCTCTTCCGACACCTTGAAATCCTAGCGTTTTCCTTCTCTTATCATGATAGCTCTTCTGATGACTATGCGAAGCTCTCATCCTTTCCTGTATCACTTTGATATTTGCAGTCGTCTCTTACACAATCTCTGGCCCGAGTACAACACTTTCTCCTGATTCATACCAACACATGGAGTCCTACACCTCCTTCCATACAACGCTTCGTATGGTGCCATTCCAATACTAGCGTGAAAACTGTTGTTGTAGGTAAACTCAATCAATGGTAAATGACTATCCCACGAACCTACATGGTTTAGTGCACATGCCCTCAACAAATCTTCCAAGGATTGGATAGTCCTTTATGTTTGACTATCTGTTTGCGGATGATACGTGGTGACGAATTTCTGAGTCTAACGATTACTAATTGTAAGTGCATAGTTTATCACGTAGTAATAAAAGATATCGATCCCACAGAGACTCGATAATCAACCTAGTGTTGTCGGGTGTTGTTATGTTTAGCTAAGGCGAGCGATATTTTTGGTTTTAAAAGGTTAAGAATTAATTAAATTAAATTAATGATATAAATTATCGGTACGTAATTGATTTCGCCTTCGTGAATTCAATAAAGGGTCGGCTTATTAAAGTTTATTAAGTTATCTCTCCGTAAAAACTCTCGGTTTAAAAGTCTTTGACTCACACTCACGTGGTCTTGCCTATTACTACACTCTTAAGTTCAATTGAACGCTCTCACTGTGTCAATTCAAGTTAGAAATACTTTTTTGGAAACCTAAAGGTTCTAATTGGTTTTAAAGCGCTTCCGCTGTGTTTAAAACTAATGCTCGATTTCAGCTGTCTAATTAGAATATCACACTCATGTGGTCTTAATCCTAATCTTTTGTACTCTCTTACTCTCGTAATGAAAGTTAATTAAAACCAGATTATAACTTAATTTAAGGTTTTAGCCTAATCCTATCAAATTCGTTCTGGTTTACACAATACCGATTAACGATTTAGCTAGACATATTAAATAAAGAAAGGTAGAAGGAGGATAAATACATAATATAAATAAATGCGATAATAAATAAATAAGCATTAAAATCAAAAACCTGGTTGCAATATCCTTGATCAACCAAACTTCGAAACTTGAAACGAAAATAATAATGCAGTGGCTAGAAACAATAAAAATGATGATAGTTTCCTAATGGTGGAAACTATCACTAAAGTTTGGTAAAGGAAAATAAAACGAATGCAATACTGAAAATAAAAGTGAACTTTGAAGGAATAAAAATGACAGAAATTGGACGTCAAAACGAAGCTCTCTGTTGCAAATGGCAGAGAACTCTATTTATAAGCAGTGTGGTAGGGTTTGTTGAGAAATAATAGGCTTGGACTCCGATTGGGCTTGGGACTGAGTTGCAATGACTGAGTAGACTAGGGTGAGGAAATTTCTCCGCTTGAACGAAAAAATCATTTAATTTTGACTTCTGTTTCGTCTGTTACGGATTTTACGTTTCTGCATAATTTAGTTGAGACGAACGTTTGATAATTGAGACAGACAACTTGGCTATGAGACGCTCAACTTGGAATGGAGTTGATCGTCTGACCTTGAGACAGTCGTTTTACTTCTGAGACGATCGATTGACAGGTAAAATGCAGAAATGCATTTTTCTGTTGTTTTCCTTCTGTTTTGTCATGGTTTCTTGTTCAAAAAGCTTCCTTTTGCACTTTTGCCTCCAATTGTCATGTCTGATCAAATGTTTGCAAAACAGATATAATTCACGCATAATATCGTCCAAAATAGATAAATAAACATATTAAACAATCGAAAATCACATTAAATAATCGATATGAATTCGAGTTATTCTATTTCCATCATTTTATAATTTATTTCTTTAATTTAAAAAATTAATTTTAATAGTTTTTGACTTATTGGAATTAAAATATTACAATTTTATGACATGGATTCTATTAGTACATGCCACATCATTGAAATATAAATCACATTATCATATTTGTTAGAGGATCAAATAAATGCAAAACACTGTAGTAAAAACACAAGTTTTGTAACAGGAGAATTAAAAATTTAAAAATGTCAAATTAAAGAGACCAAAAATGTATTTAAACATTTTTATAATAAGATCAAAGTAAAAATAATGAAAATAAGAATAATTTTTTTTTTTTTGAATTTAATTTATTACAATGGTGCAAAATGGTAAATGAAAGATAACATTCGAACAAGAACAACACAGTATCAGTAACTATTTTGTAATAGCTGGGTCTATTTGGGTCACTGAGTAAAGAGCGTTTCGATTTGGTACTCACTGAATGAGTTGATCCATCACCTGAAGAAGAAAACGACGACGATGAGGTTGAATCTGTTTCCGTTTCTCATCACATTTACCATTTTGTCCCTATCCTCGCTTGTTCTATCCACCTCCGATCTAATCCTCACCAAGGTTGACCGTCGTGTAAGTCCTCTCATCCCTTTCGTTTCACCGTTTAGGGTTTCGTTTCGATCCTATTACGTTTTCTCCGATCTGCTATATATCGCTGCCGGTGTATGTCGCTTCTTCTCACCATTGTTTTCTTATTGTTTGCAGATTGATCTATCATCACAAATTGTTCGCACCACTACTTCTCTAAAGGTATTCAAATTATCGTTCATATTAGATATTATTTCTTGATTTTTAATTGCTTTGAACATGAATTATCTTATTTATTTTGATATTTTGATTTGCTTTTTTTGTAGGTAGAGAATGCAGGATCTGATGTTGTATCTGAAGTCTGGTTGTCTTTTCCTGATAGCCATGCGAAGTATTTGGCACATTTGAAAGCAACGCTTAATGAAGGAAAGGGAAAGGTGGTGAAATCATCTTCTCGTGCTGGTTTACCTTATGAAATTGTCCAGCCGAAAGATGCTCCTGCTTCCTTGAAAATTTATTCAGTAACTTTACCGAAAGGTCTTGCGAAGGGAGAGACTCTGACATTGGATGTCTTGGCGGTTTTCACTCACATTTTGCAACCGTTTCCGGAGAAAATTACTCAGGCTGATATCCAGCTTCTGCTGTTTCAAGAGACTGCGCAGTATCTTTCTCCTTATCCCGTGAAGGCTCAATCGCTCACTGTTAAATTACCCGAGGCAAGGATTGAGTCCTACACAAAATTGGAAAGTACAAAACTTCAGGGTTCTGAATTGAAATATGGTCCATATGAGGATCTTCCTCCATATTCGTACTTGCCAATTGTTATCCACTTTGAGAATAATCAGCCGTTTGCTGTTGCTAAAGAGTTGGTACGGGAGATTGAGATTTCCCATTGGGGAAATGTGCAGATCACAGAGCATTATAATCTTGTTCATGGCGGTGCGCAGAGCAAAGGAGAATTCTCTAGGTCACCCTGTTTCTGTGATTCTGAATTATTTGTGATGTTAGCTTGACGTGAAATATTGACTCATTTTCTGCTGCAGGTTTGACTATCAGACCAGACCGTATGTAAGGGGTGCATCAGCCTTTAGGCGTCTTGTTGCAAAGCTTCCACCAAGAGCTCATTCTGTGTACTACAGGGATGAAATTGGCAACATTTCCACTTCTAGACTGTGGGGTGACTCGAAAAAGGTGGTCATTGTCACGCTTGATGAACGTGTTTAGTCTTAAATACTGTTGCTAGCATTTGTTAAAATAATAACTCTTTGAAAATTACAGACAGAACTGGAGATCGAACCCAGGTATCCAATTTTTGGTGGCTGGAAAACTGCTTTTACTATTGGATATGGGTTGCCACTTCAGGACTTCTTGTTTGGCATCGATGGAAAGCGCTTCCTTAATATTTCGTTTGGTTCCCCCTTTAACGAGTTGGTAATTGACACTCTTGTTGTGAAGGTGAGTGATCATTTTATCTTGTCACAAATTTCTTTTATTTTTTTGTTGTTGCAAACTGGAATCCAATCTTTTGAGAATTTTTCTGTGAGTTATGCAACATCACAATTTAACTTTATAAATTAGAAGTATAGCATGGGAAAATGAATTTATTTATCTTAATATTAACTTCAGTTTTCTGTGATTAAGTTTTTGACCATATAAATGTGAACACTATTTATTTTGTACGCGTTTAACGAGTAACTACTTGTTGACATAAGAGTTGTTAATCATTCCTAAATTCCAAATAGTTTTGCACAGGGTTCATTTTTTTGCAAATTTTCCTGCTCTGTCTTTGTTTGTTGTCATTGCAATATATGGTGTAGGTATCTATGACTTCTATCACATCTTCCTAGTGCTTGCAACTTTCAGGTTGTTTTGCCAGAGGGTTCAAAAGATACTTCAGCATCTGTTCCATTTTCTGTGAATCAAAGACATGAGGTATGGCTATTTTGATATCTTTTTCCAAACTATTGCTGATAGATATCTACGCCTTTCCCTTTTTTGGATTTTATAGTTCATCTTATTGTTGCAGACAAAGTTTTCCCACTTGGATATTGCTGGTAGACCTGTTGTTGTGCTGGAGAAAAACAATGCTGTGCCTGAGCATAATGTGCATTTTCAGGTATTACTGTTGCATCTTTTTTGGAGGCTAAAAGTTCCAAATTTGAACTAGCCAGCCACTAACAATATAAAATGCATTTTTAACTTAATACGATCCACAAGCATTTTATTTTAACAAATGATATTATCCTGAATTTGTAAGGATGGAAGATTATATCCGAAATTTCATGTACTTGTTTCATTATTGAGTTGGTTATTCATTGCAAATATATTTTATTTGAAGTTCTCTTTTTATTGGGAAAAACCCAAGTCTCACAATGAAAAGAGATTAAAAATAGTTCATAAAGGCATCCCTCAACTTACACGATAGTTTTGTAGGATGATTTATGTCCAATATAAAAAACATAATATAGTATCAAAGCCTATCCATTCTGGTCGCCCACCAAACGATCCATGCACCAAGGCCAATAGTACTAGGCATGAGGGGTGCATTGAGAAAAAATCCTTAACCAAGTCTATTTTGTTAGGATAAGTTAAACTAAATATAAATGACCTAATTGTCAATGTTCACTTATAAAAGGCTTATTTTAATTGTTTCAAGTATACCCTGTCGGTCCATCCAAATATGAATGTTCAAGATTTTGTTAGACACGAGAACAAGATAAAAGTGAAATTGTGATTTGATTACTTATTGTACGGGGTGGTTTCTTTTAAACTTATGATATAGTATCTGTTTGGTGTACTGCTTACTGATTACTCTTGTCTATATTGCAGGTCTATTATAAGTTCAACAGTCTTTCTATGCTCAGGGAGCCATTGATGTTGATTTCTGGGTTTTTCTTTCTATTTGTTACCTCCATTGTCTACATGCATGCAGACTTGTCAATCTCAAAGACTTCTGCATCTTATTTGGCAAAGCTCCAATGGGAAGAGGTAAATCAACTTGACATTTACAAAATCTAATATTTGCTATTGATTATGGTACTTAAAACAGTACACTTTTGTTTTATCATTCAGGTTCAGGCAACTGTTCATCAGATCCATAATATCATTAGCCTTTGCTTAACAACACATGACAAGCTAGAAGCATCGTTGCGTGATCTTTCCAGGTCAGGAGATATTCAAGCGTGTAAAGCAACCCGAAAATCAGTTGATAGCTCGTTGAAAGAGCTCACAAAAGAGTTAAAATCACCAGTAGCATTCTTGCAGTCTTCTCCACAAGCCACACCAATATTATCCAAGGTCGTGATGGAAATGCTTTAAAATAAATAAAGATAGAAATATTCTCTTCCATGTAAAATTTCCCTCTTGATTTATAGTTCTATAATTTATCTTTTGGTTTTTCAGGTGGAGGAAGTAATAGCCAAGGAAAGAGATTTGCAGGAGAAGCTTATGGCAAAACACTCTACTGTTGTTGACTGTTACGAGAAGAAGCTAGGAGGAAGGGAAATTGAGAATCGGGTTGCTTCACATCAGCAGAAAATTACAGCTCTGAGGCAAGAGATTGACGACCTTCTCGACGTGATTGATGAAATATGATAGATGACTAATGCTGCATGAGATGTGGTATCGGGTTCCCATTTTGACCTTACTATACTTGATTTAGGTCAGAAATTTTTAGCAGTTAGATGGTTTCTAAGAGGCTAGCGACATTTCTTTTGCGTGGGTGAGAACTATGTTGTTGTCTATTGTGTACTATGTTATGATAAATTTGAGCATATATATCCTCCTAGAATAAGGATATAATCTTATTTGTCCCTAGTTTGTTTTTTGTATACCGCAACTTTTCACCCCCCCATTTCTTAAAAACTTCGCATTAGTGTTTTAATTGTTGGCTTGGACGACAACTTTCAGAGTCTTGTTGGATCGTTCATGCTAACATACAAGGTGAAATCATCAAACCCGGTACGGTTTAGCGCAAACCTTTGTCTACAATTTGTTGAACAAAACAATAAAAAAATAATGATCTCTTACTATTTAAATTAGGTGTGGCAAAATGAATAAATTGAAGGCATATAAATTCTTAATGAATGAATCAAAACAATATTTTAAATTCAATCCAATTCATGCATCAATATTTTTATGATTGATGGATATCTGCCATTCACTAATTTAATTTAAATATTTAAATTAATTTTTTCAAGAGTGTATTTTATTTATAAAATTTTCAAAAACAATTTTTTCAAGAGTGTATTTTATTTTAAAATTTTTCAATAACAATTAAAAGAAAAATCCTGCAGGGTGGATCCTATCTATTCTTCAACTGCTTTTATTTTTGTTTGAGAGAATAGTCTTATAGAGCCTCTCTAAATGTTGGTCCATTTTTAAATTGAGAGGTTAGTTTTGTCTCCTATTTTATCTCCCGGTGAACATGAAAGTATTTGTAACTAGTATAATGATTGTGCCACTTTTGTCAATGAGTGTTTTTTTATATTTTTTATATTCTGGGTTTCTATCTGCCCTTAAGGGCTTTGAAACAGAAGTCTTTAAACATTTGATGGTTTCTCCATCGCAATTTCACCTTATGAGTTAGACATATGTAAAAGTCTTCAAATTAGGGGTGTTCGCGGTGCGGTTTGGACAGTTTTTACGCAAAAAATCATCCGAACCGCAAGAGGAAAAAGCAAGTGGTTTGGTTTGGTTCGATTGACTTTAAGAAATAAAACCGAACCAAACCAAACCAAACCAATGCGGTTTGGATTGATTCGGTTTTTTATAATATTTTTATTGAGTCATACATACACCTATAGAGAACAACATAATTTTGTATTTAGTCATTCATACATAATCAAATAGCAACAAAACTCATATTTAGACAATAAATTATCATTCAATATACAAAAATAAGATTAGATCAAAGTGGGAAAAAAAACATAAATAGTAGTATAAAACAATATCAAAAATATTACAATAAAAATAAAAAATGGAGGATAGGAAAGATTAGAGAAGATGAAAAAGAAAGATTATAAGATATGCGATATTATAGAAGAAATGTGCGATAAAAATGTAATTGGATGAGAAAACAATAATATAAAAAATGAGAAGATGAATGTGAAAATGAAAGAACATAAGATAAGAGAGATTAGAGTAGAAGAGATGAGATGTACATAGCAAATATGATGAGAAGAATGTGTGATACTACTCGAAGAGATTTGAGAATGTTGAAACTAAAACCCTAAGTGTGACTAAGAGAATATTTGTATGGTTAAGGCATAATAGATTTAAGTTTTGGTTTGGATGTGGGATAAGCGAAGTTTGGGTTGTAACATAATGCGGTTTGGTTTGGTTTAGTTCGGTTTGCAAAATACAAACCGCAAACCGAACCAAACCGCGCAGTTTTGTTAAATAATGGCCCAAATACATCCGAACCAAGTGCGGTTTTTTTGCGGTTTCGGTTTGATTTGGTTTGCGGTTTTCTATTGGGTTGGTTTGGTTTTGAATACCCATACTTCAAATATTGATACAAATACTTAAATGAAAAACCTTCTTTGACCTTTTTCTTTCTTCCACCTTTTTAAAGTTCAATGTGCTCTCGCGACCCAAGCACGGGGTCGTAGTTTGATTCACCTAGTGGCCATCGTCAGTGGTTTCAAGTTTTTTTAGAGAATTTGAAACCTTTCCAAGATCGATTCTTCCTGATTATCCTCTCCCCGCAGGCTCGTGCAACAATATCTGTTGTTGGGGATGGACTGAAAGGGATGTGCTTTGACTCGTTTCCCAAGTATTGGAACGATGATCTGTTGTGGGTGGGTGGATGTGATGCACATAATACATAATAGTTAATACTTTGTAACTTATACTAAATACTTTATTTCAGTTAGTTAATTATAACTAACCTTCTTAGTTAGTTGTGAGTTAGCTAAAGTTGGATAATACTCCATCCGTCTCATAAAAAATGTCTTATTTGCACTTTTTCTATGTCTTAAAATAAATGTTTTTTTAGAATCCTAACACAACATTTATTATTTTTTTCCACTACTATACCCCTATTTATTAACTTTCACGTTTTTCAACAACTTTATAACTTACTTTTAATAGGGATATTCTAGTAAATAATAATAGTTTTTTCACTAAAACCAACACATCCAATCATTTTCTTAAGAACCGCGCATTGCTCAAATATGAATTTTTTTATGAGACGGAGGGAGTAGAAATAACTAACTCAATAATACATCATATATAATCAATGTAGTAACATTGTAATCAACACAACCTATTTGGTGCAAGATTTTGACATAAAATATTCCATTCCAATTATCATAGTCAACACTCTACATAACAACCATCCCCGTGATCCATGAAAGAAAGAAACATATAAATATTGACTGCGATGTTGTAAGGGACAAAGTTCAAGCATGAATTATGCATTTTCTTTCAATTTTATCTAAGGACCAAGTGACATATTATTGTGAATCGGATACCTTAGAAACAAAGTATAATAGGCTTCTTTATAATCAAGAAACCCACAATGGTTAGGGTTTAGGGTAACCACAGATAAAATGATTGGTTATAAATTGCTATTATTTTCTTACTCTTAAAATAAGATTACAAGTATATAAGAATAACAAATAACCTCTCTCACTTTTGAATTAGGGTTTTATCTTCCCATTATCCCTTATTATGAAAGATGAGAGACTATTATGTTATTTATAAGAAAACTAACATACTAACCTAATGTGTTTTTTAACAATGATCCATTACAAGTTAACTTAAACAATTGGATCCATAACACAAGGTCCAATTAAACAATATCATGTGAGCGGACTTTGACGACATGCTAAACCTATAGTTCGTTCCAATATCTCACAAATCTCCACCTTGTAACAAACTCTACAACATCATGGAAACAATTAAACATACATACTAGAACTGACTTCGACTACAATATGTATAACTTATGCACTAACATGTGAACCAACTTAGACTTCATGCTAAACCGCTTTCGTATCAGAGTTCGATTCAATATTCCACACATATATTATGACAAAATCTCTTCATTCAGGACCTTTCAACAATATACAAAACAAGCTTGGAATTATTAATCTCTATTCCAGCTTGAGAGGGGATATTAAGCACGAAGATAATGTTGTGATATAATATAAGTTATGTAGCCAATATCCAAGTTAATTAGGGTTTAGGGTTTGTTACTTATTATACAAGTTAGTTGTATATTGTTGAAAGTATAATAGGTGGCTAAAATTTTTATTGTCTCCACATGGATTATCGTGATAACATCGCCGTTCTACATTTTAAAGAGTCTCAAGTGAGAGTTTCAAAAAAGTTTTATTTGGTAGCATAAATTTCACAAGATTTTGCAGCAAAGAGTAAAGTTTGAAAGATGTTTGTTTAAAAAGACATATCAAGAACAAATTTCATTAACCTAACTTGCATGTATTCGATCAATCAAGCAGGTGAACTTGGTTACGTTCAATAGAATCATGTATCCTCTCAATACCATTTATCTTTAAAGCGGTGTCGTGAGTATTATTGTACTAATTACTAGATGATGTCTCATGCTAACAATCAACACAATAATCTTAAAACTTGATACAAAGTGAATATCAACTCACAAATCTATAGTTTGTTCATTGATAGATGAACAACTCAGGTCAAGGTTTGAAAAATACCTTTCAATAGTTATTCAAAACAAATGTGTACCATTAAAAGCAAATATATTCATCATACTTTGATAACCAACTTTGTTCACATACAAGAGGTTAAAAGAAATACATACAAGAAAAGGAAGACTGCATCTACCCTTGATAGAAAGGATTTAGCTACCAAAAACCATGGTAGTTTGCTTCACAAGGAATGGAAGGAGATGAATGTGCATCCAAGTTGAAGAATCGACAATGGATGCGAATCTAGCTTCAATATGATGAATATCTCCTATTAGATGAAAAAATGATGTTTTTAGGGTTTTTTGTTCAAAGGAAATGTTGTGTGAAAGAATAATTAATCCAAAAAGCAAGAAAAAGTACATAAGTATCATTCTAAATATGCACAAGCTCGCATAACGAGCTCTTCCTAGCACAACAAGGTCAACTTTTAGGCACTTCAACTACCTCAAAAAACTTAAACCACCTTTCAAGAAATACCTCAGCTCACATAGTGAGCTCTAGTTAGTACTACAAACACAACTCACCCAAGCTCATCGTTCGTTACCTTGCCTGTGTGGCTAAGGTTAAATGCATTTCACGACCGAAATTAGATGTGTTATTTCTAATAGTGATCTAACAATTAAGATATCAATGAGAGAAATGGTGTGAAAACGTTAATAATAAACATAAAGGCAAGAATATGGTTGATACATCGATGTAGCTGACCTCATCTTTGTTTACCCAATGGGTTGGAGTTTCGCTTCAAATGCCTCCGGGTGGTGGTGTTAAAGTCGTAACTTAATGACGACCTCAAATACTCTGAGGCCCTGAAGTTGTCTTTTCGAGTACTGCGACATGATACCTTCTAACAGACGGGGTGGTGAGATCCCCACTCCATTCATATGGATAATATCTTACCCCAGACTACTTCCAGGATTACCGACTGACCCCACAAACTAACACGAGTCTTTTCATCATATTTTTTCCTCACTCAAACACTTTCTGAGAAACTTCCCAGAAGGTCACCCATACCAAAATTTCTGCAAATCAAGCACATTTAACTGTGGAGTTCTTATAGAACAAACTACCGAAAAGAAGATGCATCTTGTTGGTATATGTGGTTTCAGTTAATCCTTATAAATATTCCTTTAACCATGAAGTCCTATCCCTGCATAGCCTTAGGATCCCTCTCATTTCGATTTGAATTCGATTTTTCCCTAGAAGTTGTTAGGAGTGACTCATTATCATCCCTCATGCACCGACAACCACTCTCTCTCCCTCGGGTGTTACATGTAATTTTTTCCCTCCATCTTCGGCCTCAGGTGTTACATGCCCACCTTCTTCTGCTTGGTTCGTCCCCGAACCACATCGTATTGGGAGAGGTATGACTATGATACCATTTGTAACGCCCCATACTACTTTTAGGATTACCAACTGACCCCACAATTCAACACAGGTCTTTTCAACATGTTTTGTCCCCACTCACATGCTTTCCTAAAAACTTTTCAGGAGGTAACCCGTCCCAAAATTGCTCCAAATCAATCATGTTTAACTATGGAGTTCTTATGGAACGGGCTACCAGAAAAAAGATACATCTTGTTGGTATAAGTAATATCAATTAATCCTTATAAGCCTTCCTTCAACCATGCAGTCTCTTCCCTGCATAACCTCAGGATCTCTCTTATTCCGATGTGAATTCGATTTTCCCTAGAAGCTGCTAGGAGTGACTCATTATCATGCCTCATGCATTGACAACCACTTCCCCGACCTCATGTGTTACATATAACCACTCTCTACCCTCTTCGACCTCGGGTGTTACACAGATTGAGGAATTAAATATAAATGCCGACCAGAGTCGTCTCTTATGAGACTTCACTTCTTTGACACCCTAATCCGGGGTGCGATTTCCCTATATGTGTTTAATGACTTTCCGTTGTCCTATAAGTCTGCCTTTATAGATCTAGAAGTTTGGATATGCCAGACCGAAAATTAATGTTCAAAGGACATTGCCTTTGGGTAGTCTTATTTGGACTATTGCGTCGATGAAACCTACTACAATCTCCAAACAACTTGAAATGTAGTTGGCTCGATGTTCTCTTTCTTCGAATGTGTTTGTGCCCAGACACCTTTAATTCCTGACACAATGCTCAACAACCATATGAAAGAGGAATCTTAATAGGAGATTGTCGCTGAAAGAACATACGCTTCAAGTATAAGTGTTGAGGAGAAGATGCACCATAGTCGAAATCTTCAACACCTTGCATCATAGTAATGCGTAGCGTTATCCAAGATGCTCACAAGTTTAACCGCAAATAACTTTGCACTGGAAGTTTTTTTTCCTTTTGCCGCAATTGAATATCTTCTGTTGCAAATTATGTTTCCTCCCAATCTATCAAATCTTGTCTAAGGCAGTCTCCATTCACCATTAAGAGGTCCTTTGTTGCCCGAAGAAGGTGCTCCGGTACCAAATTTGCGCGAGCGGTAACTATGGTCTTGTCGTATATTCGAAGCCATCATGATAAATATCATGCTATTGACGAATACCTGAGGTAACATAAAATTAGAATGTTGATTAGGAGTTCCTGCATGACCATGAAGGTTATTCCATACGTTCTTGGGTAATTATGACATATATCCGAATTTGGATATATGATCAGTCCATATTTCACTAAGCGGTGTTTATGCGGGAATCAAAGATTTGGAAATTTGATTAATCGAGGTTGGAACGATGATCAACTAGTTCAAATATGCATTCGATTATGATCACTCTCTATTCAGAAATACACAAAGGTTATGAACTGACATAAAGAAGAACAAACGCAAAAATCATGGAAAACGCGAAAATCAGATATCGATTTCCATATACGACACCACAATTTCGTTCAGGAACCTGAATCGGATGTAGTTCATGAAATGATGATCTTAAACCGATGATGTTGATCTCCAATTCAATGGTGCATGGTGGACTTGCAAAGTTAACACTCCAATACCCAAATCAGTTCAAGATTTAAGTAGTGAAAATTTGAAATTTAATAATGTATATTACTTTCGGTGTGAATTAACTTTTACACGTTAGATCAAATAGAATAAATTTAAGAAGAATTGAGTCTTAGTCATTTCGACCTTTGACCGGGCCAATCCAAAACAAAAGTATTATTAAATTTTGAGGAGAAGGAGGGGGGAGAGGGTATATAGGAAAGAAATGGGTACAAAAGTCAAAATTCTGTAAGTTAAATAAAGTGGACCTGCAACGAGCCCAAATCAATTCCGACACTAACGTGCTTCTAGGGTTTCGTGTAATAATAAAAATAAGAAAAACTTGATAAAAGATAATGAAGAATCATTTTAATTTTTATCTGGATAAAAAAAATGGACACTTCGCTGCGATATGGAGGAGATTCCAAAGTACTAAAAATCCACGCCAAGGAAAAGGTTCGAATCGACACCAACACCTTCTTCCAGGTATTTCAATCTTCTCTCTTTCAAACCTAAACTCTAATAATCCATTATTTCATCAATAATCGATTAATTTATTCAGCTTTTTTCCTTCCAAACAAGGTTCATGGAGAGCTTGACACAAAAACTGGACGACCGAGTTCCGGAAGTGCGCTCGTTAGACATTTTTATCCCAATGTATGTATTATTTAATAACTTTTCCTATTAATTTAACTTAGAAAAAGTGCTTAATTGGTTGTTGAGAAATTCTTGTAGTTTTCAGCAACGCTTGGGGTTGGAGTGAGGTATGATAAACAAGATTCTGTAGGAGGAGTGAGGTATGCTAAGAATGATAAGTTACGGTATACTGTTCTTGCTAAGAAGACGTTTCCGGTGACGAATGATGGTCTTGTTAACTTCAAAGTTAAGGGAGGATGTGATGTTGATCAAGATTTTAAAGAGGTATAGGATCTCGTCAATTGGTTTGTGTCTAGTGTCTGATACGTGTGGATGCCATTTGATATGTGTATGGTGTCTGACACGTGTGGATGTTCGATATAACACATGTTGAGTATGTTTAGTTATGTCATTTTCTCAAATTTTTGTTAGCATTGAGGTTACTGTTGTGCTTACTGAGGTTTGGAATGGCGGATTATTTTGTTTTTTGTAGTGGAAATCTAGAGGAGGAGCTGAGTTTTCGTGGAACCTATTCAATTTTCAGAGGAATCAAGATGTTAGACTCAGAATTGGTTATGAAGCTTTTGAACAGGTTTAACTTATTTCTTCTATCTCAGTTGCAATTTCAGATTATTAGTACTTATTACTGTTTTTCATATGCACCATGAATGAATGCCTGAAAATTTATAACTTTTTTATACTTGAGCCAACTTCTGTGGTGTAACACGACTTTACTTTATACATGTAGTCATAGATTATATTGATATGACATTTCCAGTGATAGAATCAACTTCGGCCTGTTTGGATAATGACTTAATAATGTGTTTCTAGCATAAATGTTTATGTACAAGCTATTTCTATAATGAATGATAAAATAAAGTCGGATTGTTTTTATATAATACGTTATAAGTTGTTTTTATAAGCTATCATGGACAACTTATAGACATGTCATAAGTTATTTTCATAAGTTCTCTCAAATATTCTGATATTCACATTATCCTCTTCTAGTTGTCGAACTTGTAAGAACCGATTCTTTTCTTTAAAATTGCTACCAAAGGTGCTCATTTTGGTTTTTACTCGAGTGTATTTCTTGTCATAATATGATGGTGTCATCACTCTTAGGTTTTTACCACTCATCCTTGTCAATAGTACACACATAAATCGGAGGGATTGAACTTAAAGGAAAATAAAACCAGAGTAAAATGATAATAGTAGTGTCTTTTTGCCTCTTGTTGATAACTATGACTTCCAGTCGTTTTTCGATCGGCGAAATCCTCTCTTGCCCCTGTTTTGTTGTTATATCTCCATCCAGTTATTGTTGGTTTTGAGCTGTTTTGGGTATGTGTATTAGACCTTAACTGCTGCTAGAGATTATGGCCAAGTTAAAACATTGTTAAATGCATTCTATCAGCAAAAATAAATGTTGTTAGATTCAACCTATGCTACTGCTATATTGTGTTCAATATCTACATTTAAAGACAACTATTGAAATTAATGGAGGCAAGTATTTTAGGAGTGAAATTGGTAATTGCTGGTTGACCTAGATTTGATTGTGACCGATAGCTTACTGCAGTTAAGTTAAACTGAATTTACGTCAAGCCTTCTATTTTACTGCGATTACATTTTCTTTTCAGTCTATAAGAGGCAGTTAATGTACTCTAAATGATGCTGTTGAATTTCAGTTGTTGACAATTACATTTTCTTTTCAGTCTATAAGAGGCAGTTAATGTACTCTAAATGATGCTGTTGAATTTCAGTTGTTGACAATGTTTTGGATTTGTGAAGCTAGCAGAATCTGTGTAGTTACATCGGATCATTTGATTAAATATTTTAACAATTTTGTTTAGAATCTAACAATTTTTAAATCTCTTGTTCCAGGTTCCTTATCTGCAGATTAGGGAGAATAATTGGACATTTAATGCAGATTACAAAGGTAGATGGAATGTGAGATTTGACTTGTGAGAAGAGCAAAGCACTTATTGGGTAGACATGTTTTGCGTGTCATTTTTTGATTCACATGTTCTATTTCTCACCCTGAATTCTAAGTATAGTCTAATCCAAGAGGAAGGACCATGCATACATTTTAAATTCACTCCAAATTTAAGAATTTTTTGCCATGTATTAGGTTGTCTGGTTGTTCAATCTAACTCTGAGAAATAATTCCTATCAATTGGAGGCTCAAGTTGCGCACAGTACACAAATATTAAACTCATGTATAATATTTTGTTTGAATGAATATTGATTCATGGTTTTAAAAATTTATTTTATAAATTAATTAAAAAGTACTTTGAAGAAAAAAAATAAAATAAAACAAGTTTGGTAATTTTTTTAAAAATTGTTTTATAGATGAAAAAATGAATATTTGTTTGATATATTCATTTTAAAATATATAGTACAAATTTAAAAGAGCAAGGGCCAAAGTTAGTTCTTGATAGGATGATGATCAATATTATGTGTCTTCAAGAAACTAAGTGTTCATTTGGATGGGAATAGATGGAGGGGACCGGAGGAGATATTTTTAAATATATTTGTTTGGTTCATGGGAAAGGAGATAAAATGTGTCTTCAAGAAATTAAATGTCCATTTGATTGGGGGTAGATGGAGGGGACGTAAAAAGATATTTTTAAATATATTTGTTTGGTTCATGGGGAGGGGAGGGGAATAAATACTCATAGACTAATTTTTTCTCCCCCTTCAAATTGGAGGATTCAGAGGTGTGAGAAGATTCATTATTTAAAATTTTATTGTATTTTTTAATTTATTCTTATTTATTTTAATTTCAAAATCATCCTTATCTTTTTCTCACCTTCAATTTGTTTATGTTATGTAGACCAAAATGAATGCCATGCTAGATGCAAATAATTTTTTTAAGATTATGAATTATATATTAAACTTTAGTACTAATTTTATGTTCGAAAAACTTTAGTGGGATTAAGAATTATATGGTTTCGTAGGATTATGAATTATATGGTTTAATAGGATTGACAATTATATGTTGAACTTTTATCATAATCACACGTGTTAGCAAATGAATTATAGTAAAGTTCAATTATTTTCTCATATAAGATGATTCTTATCTATATGGTTACTTAGTAGACAATATGGATAATATATATACTAGAAGACTAATCAATCGAAAAGAACACACAATATTTGGATGTGATTTGTGATTAAAAAAATTATGAATTTCTTATGATGTGATTTGTGATAGAGAAAAGTGAACATTCTATTTTTTTTTTTGACATCAAAGTATAACGATCTTACACAGAAATATATGTTAAAATAAATTATTAAAAAATCAAATTAGTATGTTTTAAGTATATAAATACGGTGCATTGTTAAAATGTAGTATAAGGATATCATTTTTTTTTTATATATTCGAACGTTATTTTACCTCTTTTTAATTATATAAATTATTTTATTGGGTTAAATTGATTATCAAATCAAATAATTGTTATAAACAAATAGTTTGATTTGCGTTGAGAGTTATAGTTCAATTAATATGTTATTGTTTACTGTTATGTTTGAATGTCTTGTAAGGATAAAAATATAATTTAGTTTCAAAATCCCTCCCCTCCCCTTGTGAACTAAATATATATGTAGTTAAAAATTTCTCTCGTCCCATCTCCTCCCCTTTTTTGAACCAAGCATATATTTAGTTCAAAAAAAAACCTCCCCTTCCTTTCCCTCACCTTTATTAAATTCCCTCCCCTTCCCCTCCCTCCGTTGAACCAAACGAACCTTAAATGGACAGGTGAAAATGCGAAAGAATCAGAAAACTCGGATTTTAAGCTTTTGGTACACTGGAAAAAGTTAGATCAAGAAATGGGGTGGGGATCATTATGGACGAGGAATGAAAGAAGGATATTGTGGATGTGAAAAGAGTAGGAGATCGAATCATAGACATGAAATTTGTAGTGGAACAAGACACCTTTAATGTTATTAGTGCTTACGCACCTCAGGTTGGGTTAGCAAAATAAAATTTTGGATGGACTTAAAAGATTTACTCCAGGATATACCTCAAGGAGATAAGTTTTTCTTATGAGGGGATTTCAATGGACATCTAGGTATGGTAGCAAGTTTTGAGAGTGTGCATTGGGGGGGGGGGGGGGGTTGGCCTTGGGGAGGTGAATGCGGATGGCAAATTCATCTTGAAATTTTCATCGGCTTTGGATCTTACTATAGAAAATACATGGTTTAGAATAAAAAATGAACATATTATCACATATAAAAGTGGGATGACATGTTCTCAAATAGATTTCTTTTCTTATCAGAAAGTCAGATAGAAAGATTTGCTAATATTGTAAAGTTATTTTGGGAGAGAGCTTGATTATCCAACATAGAGTTTTGGTTAGGATGTAAGATTTAAGGGGAGAGTAAATAGAAGAAGTCATATGGTAGTGCCACAGATCAAGTGTTAACATTTAAAGAGGGAAAAAAAGAAATTTTCCAACACAAGATTTTGGAGGGAGGGTTTGGACAATCATAATGAAATGTAAATGATATGTGGAATAAGATGGCCCAAGATATTAGAAAAGTGGATAGAGATAGAGATGTTGGGTGAATCAAGAGGCTTTAAACTTAGGGGCAAAGAATCATGGTGGTTGAGTGAAAGTGTCCAAAGTAAAGTTAAAGTAAAAAAGTCATGTTTTAAAGAGTTGCCTATGTGTAAGAATGTCGAAACTTGGGAAAAGTACAAGAAAGCTAAGAATGATACCAAGAAGGCTGTGAGTGAAGCAAAAACCTAATATTTTGACGGATTATACCAATCTCTAGGATCCAAGGAAGGAGAAAAATCTATATATATATTTGCTATGGAAAGATAAAGAAATACTATATGAAATTCTGGGATCAGGTACGTGATGTCGAATGAGATGTTTAAACACTTGAAGACTTAAACAAAACTTAAAGTGCAGGTAAATTAAACAACACAGGAAATTGTTAACCCAGTTCAGTGTATCTCCACACTTACATCTGGGGGCTACCAAGCCAAGAAGGAAATCCAATATAAGTAATATTAATTATGGACTTAAACCACTCAGTTTAATCCTTCACTTAATATCTACCCAAGGCAATTTCTACCTAAGACACAACTTAGATATGAGTACCAACTCACTCCCCCTCAATCACACAGTGATATGTTACAATGTTTAATAAAATTGAAGTCACACTTCAAATACAACAGCTTTATTTTACTTCACAGTTTCAATCAAGACACAATACACTTTTGCTTAAAAGCTCATAAAGTGATACACATATAAAACCTGCTATTAAACACAAACACCCTATTTAGTCTTCTTAATTTCGTACTCTATTATGAGAGTTTCTGCTCCTTAAATAGATGCTTGGATTTTGGGCTTTCTGTAGATTATCCAGTCCTGATACGCATGCTGTCATAACCTTGAATTAGGGTTTGTTACTTCCTTGATTCTAGGTGAGGTAGTTCTTCTGTTATACTGAAATCATATAACTAATCTCTCTACAGATGCGCCTTGTATTGTTTATCCATTCACAATTAATTCCAGATAAATTCCCTGAATTTACTCAGTTCTGTTATGCATCATTTAAGTCTGGTAGCAGGTTTGAGATGTCACAACATCTGGTGTGACATCCTGAAATCTGAACTTAATTCATTAACTTATACAATGTCACAACATCTGGTGTGACATCCTGAATTAAGTTCATTAACTTATACTCTGTTTGATAATGTCACAACATCTGGTGTGACATCATGAACTGAGTTCAACACTTCTTGTTTGTCAAAAATTCTGCCAATTCTAAACATCTACAAACTCCCCCTTTGGCTAATTTTTGGCTAACACAATCTTCTGGTTTTATCAGAGTGCAGCAGAGTTTCATTTATCAGAGTGCAGCAGAGTTCTTTTCTGTTTTAATCATATGAAAGTTTGCTCCCCCTCAAACCTGTATGTATTCTGACTTGTTCAACAGAATTTAAAAAAAACTTAGTTCAGAAGCAGATATTAAACAGACAAACAGCTTGTTCATTAATCATGTAAACTGCAGCAAACATTGTTGTTGTTCAGTTATCTTCTCCCCCTTGTTAGACAGAAATTGGGGCCAAATTACATAAGCAGACAGAAATACAAAATATTCAAAATTACAATGCTGATACAGTACACTTTCCTCACACATTTTTACTCAGAGTCTTCATATTCAGTATCTTCTTCCTCTTCAGATTCATCATCAGATTTAGCATCATTCTGAGCACCCTCTTCCAGCTCCAGCCTTTGAATGACTTCCTCCAGCTTTTTCTTCCTGGCATCCAGCTCTTTGCAAGTGTTCTTCAGTTCTGCAATCAAGGCAGCTTTTGATATAGGAGACTTTGCTTTTGAAGGTCCAGCAGATGTCCCACTGGGAGCTTCAACATCAGCAGCATGATGGCTCAAGAATAATTTGTAGTGGAAGGCCAGAGGACTTTCTCTCTTGCAGACTGAATCCTTCTCAATGAGAATGCCTGGATACTGGTTGAGGATGATTCCACATAGCAGAGATGGAAAAGCAAATCACATTTGTCAATTACTCACATTTCACATAATGATAATGAATATGGATTAACATAACACAATGAAGAAATATGTAATCCAATAATGGTCCAAGCATCTGGAATGCTATAAGAGATATGATTATTAAATTGACGTCATCTTATATATATATATATATATATATATATATATATATATATATATATATATATATATATATATATATATATATCTCATTAAATACAACAATCAGACTCCCACTAATCCAAAATATCAAATGACTTAACTACACCCATGTTGGTTGCATGCCTTTGAAAAACACCAACAGTTAAGCCTTTGGTCAGTGGATCTGCCAACATGTTATCTATGACAAGATGTTCAATTCGAGTCTGAAATTCAATAATTTTCTCTCTGACAAATAGATACTTAATATCAAAATTCTTTGAGCAAGAAGAGCTCTTAGTGTTCTGAGAGAAATGCACAACAGCAGAATTATCGCAATATATCACAAGTGGCCTAGATATGCTTTCAACAACTTTGCATCGAGAGATTAAGTTCTTTAGCCACATAGCCTGACAAGTAGCTTCATAGCAAGTTACATATTCTGCTTCCATGGTTGAGGTAGTTGTAAGAGTCTTTTTAACAATCTTCCACGAAATAACTCCTCCTACCATCACAAAAATTAAGCCGGAAGTAGACTTTCGGTCGTCAGGGCAACCTGCAAAATCAGAATCAGAATAACCAATGACCTGAAGTTGATCAAACTTCTTATAGGTCAACATATAATCCTTGGTTCCCTGCAAATATCGCATGACCTTTTTAACGACTTTCCAATGACCCAATCTTGGGTTACTCAAGTATCTCCCTAAAACATTAACTACATAAGCAATATCAGGACGAGTACAAACTTGAGCATACATCAAACTGCCAACAGCGGAAGCATATGGGACTCTTTCCATTTCAGCAATTTCTTTGTCATTTTGAGGACATTCAGATTTAGAGAGCTTATCACCCTTTTGGACAGGAACAATGCATGGGGAGCAAGATTACATGTTAAAGCGCTTAAGGATTCTTTCAATATATCCCTTTTGAGACAAACTAAGAACACCATGTGACCTATCACGAAAAATTTGGATGCCTAAAACAACAGAAGCATCACCTAGGTCCTTCATATCAAAGTGGTTACTTAACATTATTCTTGTCTCATTCAAAAGACCAACACTGCTGCTAGCAAGAAGGATATCATCAACATACAACACTAAGATTATAAAATATCTCCCACTAGTCTTTAAATAAATGCACTGATCTGAAGCATTTTCATCAAAACCAAAAGAAGTGACAACTTGGTAAAACTTTAAATACTATTGTCTAGATGCTTGTTTCAATCCATATATGGATTTCTTCAATTTGCATACTAACTTCTCTTTTCATGCTTCAATAAAACCTTCAGGTTGAATCATGTAAACATCTTCAATAAGTTTTCCATTCAAAAAAGGCTGTTTTCACGTCCATCTGGTGAAGTTCCAAATTAAAGTGTGCAACCAAAGCCATAACAACTCGAAAGGCATCTTTGGTAGAGACAGGTGAGAAAGTCTCTTTGTAATCAATCCATTCTCTTTGACTATAGCCTTTTGCCACCAGCCTGGCTTTGTATCTATCAATTTTACCTTCAGGATTACGTTTAGTTTTGAAAACCCATTTGCATCCAATGGCCTTGCAACCAATTGGAAAATCTGTGAGATCCCAAACACCATCATGAGACATATAATTTAATTCATCATGCATAGCATTCAGCCAATAAGAAGCACGAGAACAAGAATTTGCTTCATTAAAAGTGGTAGGATCATCGTCATCGTGAATATCAAACTCATGCTCTTGGAGATACACAACAAAGTCATTTGATATTGTAGGCTTTCGAGCTCTCTAAGAACGTCTCATTTGAACAACTTCATCAATGTTACTTGTTTCAGCAACACCAAGAGGCTCTAAGGTATCAGTTTGCTCATGCTCATCTATTTGTGGTGCCACAACTTGATCATTATTTTGAATTACCGAAGTCACAACCTCATTTGGAAAAGGAACAATTAGGATAGGGAGAAAAGTACGGTCTTTTTTAAGAGTAACTGGTCGTGGCGTAGAGACACCACTATCCAAATCACCCTAAAAGAAAATCGCTCTATCAGATTCAATGACTCACGTAGAATGAGAAGGACAATAAAATCTACAACCTCTAGATCCAATACTATATCCGATAAAGAAACCACTAACAATCTTCATATCAAGTTTCTTTTGTTGGGGATTGTAATGTTTGACTTCAGCCTTACAACCCCAAACATGAAAATGTCTCAAACTTGGCTTCCTACCTGTTAATAATTCATAAGGAGTCTTCGACACAGATTTACTAGGCACCTGATTAAGAATGTAGACAGTAGTCTTTAAGGCATCACCCCAAAGAAAATCAGGCAATGAGGAATGACTCATCATGCACCTAACCATGTCCATAAGTGTCCGATTACGTCTCTTTGCAACTCCGTTCTGCTGAGGGGTTCCTGACATAGTGTATTGAGCCTCAATACCACATTCATCTAGGAATCTAGGAAACGGTCCTGGATTTCTTCCAGTCTCATCATATCTACCATAATATTATCCTCCTCTATCAGACCTCACACATTTGACCTTCTTTCCTGATTTCAATTCAATGGCAACTTTAAAAGATTTAAAGGCATCCAATGAACTAGACTTGTCTTGGAGAAGTTCTATCCATCCAAATCTGGAGAAGTCATCTATGAAAGTGATAAAGTACTTGTATCCACCCATAACATTGGGTGTAATAGGTCCACACATGTCTGTGTGAATCAATTGCAATACATCTTCACATCTATTTGCCTTTGTATTCCTGGTTTTGGCAGTGAACTTTACTTTAAGGCAATCAACACAAGTTTCAAAATCAGAGAAGTCGAGGTTAGGTAGAATACCTTCCTTAATCAATCTTTCAATACAAGGTCTAGAAATGTGCCCTAAGTGCTTATGCCACAATATCGAAGAATTCTCATCTTTCCTATTGTGCTTTGTCTCAACAATAGAATTAACAGACATCTCATTCACATTCAACATATATAAACCATCACGCAAACTTCCAGAACCAACAATAGCGAAATTAAAACAAACATCAAGTTTTCCATTACCAAAAACAAAAGAGTAGCCACATTTATCCAAAGATGAAATAGAAATCAAATTCCTTCTCATTAAAGGTACATTAACTGCATATTTTAAAATTAAAATGTGTCCAAAAGGTAAAAACAAAGAAACAACTCCTATCTATATCACCGACACTCTAGCTCCATCTCCCACAATGACCTTCGCCTCAACATTACTTGGTTTCCTCAAGCTTGTGAACCCCTGCAAAGAATTCACAACATGAATAGTGGCACCTGAGCCCAACCACCAAGTATTGGAAGGAACATCTAATATATTTGATTCAAAAACAAGCTAGAGCTAGGAATGTACCTTGTTTTTCAAGTTTCTTTTTTAAGAGAAAACAATCATCTGCCTTATGTCCATACTTCTTGCAGTACTTGCACTCTCCTTTAAAGAAATGTTTCTTTAAAGACTTCTCTTTAGGCTCCAGATATTTTGTTGTACTTTTTCCTTTCTTATTATCAAAATGGCATTTTCCCTTGTGGAAGTTTTTCTTGAAATCCTTTGTTCCTGAAGTAAAAACAACAAACTGAACACTTTGAGCTTTTGCCTTTTTTAGAGAATCTTCCTCTTGAGTTACTATGGCTATCATGTCATCCACAGACCATTCAACTTTCTGGGTATTATAGGAGGTCCTCATAACATCAAATTAGGGAGGCAGAGACTCAAGAACCCTCCAAATTAAAGTGCTCTCACCAATTTCAACCTTGAGATTTTTAAGCTTATTGTAATAGTGGATCAACTTCATAATATGCTCACACACACCACTAACACCATCATACTTAGTTTTGTCAAATAAAGAGAGATACTCACACTTCTTAGCCTTATCAAAACGAGTGAACTTCTCACCAACAGACTTCAAGTAATCTTTAGCACTCTCACTTTCTGGTATGCTTTGTCTAATGGATTTTTCCATAATGTAAGATATCACCTTAAGGCACACTCTATTGGAGTGTTCCCATTTTTCATAGAGAGTCTTCTGAGCTTCAGTAGACGTATCAGTGATATTGTCAAGCTTTTCAATTCTCAGAGCCAAATCAAGGTTGGCTATAGCCAAATAAAGGTCGAGAGACTCTTTCCAATCCTCATAATTGGTCCCATTCAGAGTTTTGACGGAGTTAGGAAAAGATGGTGTTATGAAAGAATAAGGAATAATTAAATGAATAATTATGTCATATAGAAAAAAGATTCCACATATATCAGCCAAATTTTTTCTTATTAAAACTCTAGCTCATTATGATCTTACACCAAAGATACAAAATTAAACAAAACTTATATTACCAAAATTCCAATATCGATAGGATATTTTAAACATGATAAATAAGTCATATCAGGATGCCGGCAATTTTTTCCCCTTTTATTAGCATAGTATATCGGTGATATGAAAGATTCAAAGTCTAAAACTTCAAACTTGCAGTCCACGATCTGTCTCGTACGTGGCCACTAAGTTAACTTTTATTTAACGCAAATCTATCACCACTAATTTTTCATGTGCTTTATTTGTATCACTTTTAGATACAATTTTGAAAAGTAAACGACATTTCATCAAATGATTTTCCCATTACAACTGGTTTGCATCAAGTTTCAACCCTAAGCCCTTACATTTTTATCTTAATTTTGGATGTACTCACGAAACAAATCCAAGAGTCAGCACCGAGTTGTATGCTTTTTACAAATGATATAGACCTTCTTGGAGAGTCCAACGAGGATTTAAATGAGAGGTTGGAAACTTGGAGACGAGCGTTAGAAACATATGATTTTCACCTAAGCTGAAGTAAGACGAAGTATATGGAATGTAAGTTCAACAAAAGTATAAACTTTTCTAATCTAGAGGTTAAAGTTGGAGACCATATTATCCCTTAAGTCACGCGGTTTAAATATCTTGGGTTTGTAATACAAAATGATTGAGAAATAGAAGGGGATATAAACCATCAAATTTAAGTTGAATGGTTGAAATGGAGAAAGACATCAGGAGTTTTATGTGATGCAACTGTACCACTCAAGTTGAAGTGAAAGTTTTATCGAATTATATTAAGACCTACGATTTTGTACGAGACAAAATGTTGAGCGGTTAAGAAACATCACGAGACTAAAGTAAGTGTAGTAAAAATGAGGATGTTGCGGTGGATGTGTGGTAAGATTCAATAAGATAAAATTAAAAACGAAAATATTAGAGAGAGTGTCAGGGTAGTGCCTATAGTATTGAAGATGATGGAAAATAAACTTAGGTGGTTTGTGCAAGTATAAAGAAGATATGTAGATTATGTATTAAGGAGAGTAGACCAGATGGAGAAAAAATAAACAATTTAAGAAAAAGGAAGACTTAGAAATATTATAAGAGAAGTTATTAAGACCTCAAGATTAATGATTTGGATAGAAATATGACCTTTGATAGAGCATTATGATGAAAGTTGATCCATGTAGTCGGTACCACCTAACATGACCTTTGAGAGAAAATTTGTTTTACACATATTTCATTTAATAATAATTTTTTAATATATTTTATTTTAATATAGATATATTTTAAATTACTTACATATAATATTAGTATTTATTATATTAAATTTAAATGTGGAAGTAAGTATATTCTTTTAAAATATATTTTTTAATATTTTCGAATCAATTAAATTTATATATGGAGAGTTATTGATCATATTCACATCTAATTCACTCTATTTTATATTGTTATTTTTCTTAATATTTCAACTTGAATAGATAAGATGTCGCCCATTGCCCTTAAGGTATGATGTCCCAATCATCTTAATATTTGTATCTACTGTATGGATATTTATCGACATAACATATAATCCTTATAAATGTCAAATAAGTATAGTCTTATTTGTTGAAATAAATTAAGACATGACGTGTATGAATTTGCATGTTGAATTTTTTAACTATTATTTTTCTTATAACCTAATTAATAAATTAATTAATTAGTTGGATACTATATATTGTATTAATTTTTTTAATTCAAATAAAACTTCTTTAATATTTTTTAATTTGAAATTATAAACACTTTTTTTAAATGTTCAAATTGAATAATACATAAAATAAATACAACTCATAAAAAAGATAATATAAATATAAGGATTATTGTTTTATTTTATCTAAATGAATAAATATAAGGATAATAAATTATGAAAACTATATATTGGAGATATTATTTGCACATTTATTTGTGATTTCGACACATATTTTTATAAAGCAAAATATCTACAAGAAACCCAATCTCCTGATTTCCTGAGTTGTATATAAAATAATTCTTGCATATAAATCCAATCTCGAAAAACTTATATATAATTTCCTTTTGACTTTAAGATTTTGTTTGGGATTTAAAAGTGAAGGGAAGTGAGGACTTCGAAAAACAATTTTTTTTAAATAAAAAAATATTTTTAATGTTGTTTGTAAGAAAGATTTTATTTAGAATGATAAAATAATGCTTATAATTATCATATTTTTTATTTTTAAAATACTATAACACCAAAAATTATATTTGAACAATTTAATTACGTCCTACAAATCCCTCATTCAATATAATTTTTTAATTTCTCAAATTAGAGGAATTTTAGTTTTTGAATAAAAGGAATCCTTCACTCCGCCTAAATTTTTCTATTCTATCACTCAATCTTCCCTTTTTTAAAAACCTATTTCCTCTATTCCCTCTCCAAACTCTCAAACAAAATTTAAGATGGAAAAACACTTAAAAACAAGGTGCTCATACATGAGACGAAAAAGTCAGACATCATCACTAATCACCTAAAATGTAAAACATTGTGAATAATTGCATTTATATGAACTGGACTTGAGTTGTTCTATTTTGAGAAAGAGGACCTCTCAAAATAGTTTTTATGTACATTACCTCGATTTGATTGTTGAGAAAGTTCATGGTGAACCCTTTCTCAAGTAATTAACCATGCTTAACAAATTACTCTTCATGCTTGCAACAAACAACACACAAGCCTTGAATGTTTAATTATCTTATATTCCTTTTATCAAAATATCATCAACTATCTCAACCCAATTTTAGTTTTTTAGATTTTTGCTTGGACCCTTTAGGTACTTAGCTAGTAGAGTTGGTGGGAAATTTTATTGATTTTTCTTTATAATGGTTAAAATACCCTTTGTATTCATCTTCAATTCCAATTGCTTTTATAAAATATTCTGATATGTACAAATATTGTCTTTATCTTTCTTTAAACATTTTGTTTATCAATGCTTCCCAATCCCAACCCATAATTTGTTGTTTCCACAAGCAAAATAGGATCTAAATCTCACTCATTTTCATCATGAGTCATGCATTCCTAATTCTATGTGTTGCCTAATCTATTTGGGACATGTTTCCACTTGCACTCAACCCCAAAGTTTACAAATCTTTTCAAAATATATGTAATTTCGTAAAAGAATTATACTTGTAGATATTGTGTAATATCACATGTGTTTTGTCTTTTACAAAGCTTTGTGAACTAATACAAAATGTGTGTGCATAAAAACTTACACTAAATGAGATACATAATTAATATCTGAAAATTATCTTAACCAAGATATAGATAAAATTGCCTGCCGCCAAGAAAAAAGTAGAAATTATTATTTAATGATAATTAAAAAAAATAATTTTTATTTGCAAAATCATATATAATCGTATTAGATACAATTTAAAAAATGCAAATGATACTAATTGTGGCAAAATCAAATTCTAACCTCAATTATATAATATGATATATCTTCACATAGTAGTTTGTGATTACTTATATAGTGCTACTCCAAGCTAACACTTGAACCACAAAGCACATAAACTTTTCAACTCGTTCACATGACTCGTCCTTTCAGATTTCTCGACGAGCTCAACTCGTCTTCCTCCGACTCGTCTGACTCCGCCGTCGATTCCGATTTCGTCGTCATCCTCGCCGCTCTCCTATGCGCTCTCATCTGCGTTCTAGGTCTCGTCGCCGTCTCCCGTTGCGGTTGTCTCCGTCGCTTACGTCTCCCTTCCCCCGCCGCCCTCGCTTCTCAAACCACACCTCCTACTGCAGCTAACAAAGGCGTCAAGAAGAAGGTTCTGAAATCTCTTCCGAAGGTTACAGCGACGGAAGAATCCGCGGTTAAATTCTCCGATTGCGCTATTTGTCTCAGCGAATTTACCGCCGGAGATGAAATTCGTGTGTTACCTCAGTGCGGCCATGGCTTCCACGTGTCATGTATCGATGCGTGGCTCAAATCTCATTCTTCGTGTCCTTCTTGTCGTCAGATTCTTGTGGTTTCTAGATGCGATAAGTGCGGCGGAATTCCTGCTCCCGTAACTACCGCCGCCGGATCCAGCTCTACGCCGGCGCCGGAATCTGAAGTAAGGTTAAAGGTAACGGAAGCCGATGGAAACAGTTTCTTGCCTTAGGTTTCCCCAAAAAAAACTGAAAATTAGTTAATCTTTTTCTTAAGTTTCAAAAATCTTGTGTATATTAATTATAGGTTGGAAAAAGATTATTATCAATTGATTAGATTATGTGTAATTTTTTAAAATTTGAATAGGATTTGGTTAATTAGAATTAGCAGTGTAGAAGTTATTGTGAAGTTGATTGCTTAAAATCTGATTGTGTACAATTTGCTTCAGTTTAAAAGGAATGAATAATTATTTTTTACTTTTTATTATTCTACTATTCTATACGCTCAAGCTCAACTTAAACAAAAGCTCAAAACCATCAAGTAATACAAAAGCTTTGTTGCTTTTGTTTTTTTTGGGAGAGAATTTATTTTTATTCACTTTTATTGCTATTAAGTCAAACTGTAGATTTGTCAAAAATAAAAAACCAAAATGTAGTTTTTTACATTAAAATTTATTTAAGAATTAGTGGAAGCAATAAATAAAGAAAAATCAAACAGAAGAAAAGAGATGCAAGAACAAAAGAAAATAATAATTTTAATATATTAAAATAATATTAAAGATAATTTGGTAAATATAATAGTTTATTAAACATTAAAAAATATTTTCCCTCCCCTTCCTTCCCCTCCAAATCCCTCCAATTTGAAAGGATGCAAAAAATATAATTTTGAGGGATTTTGCTCTTATTCCCTCCTCTTCCCTCTTAAAAATTAAATCAAACACATATCATTAAAAATATATCATTGTAACAATAGCCTAGAAGCTCCTTATATAAATTATTTTTTATATTTAATTTACTTTTAGTTAAAACTAATTTAACAAAATCAATTAGAATAATTTTTTATTTGTATAAAATTTAAAATAATAGTAGAATTGTGAAAACACCATAGTTTTAAAGAAATTATTTTTTTTCAATAAAATAATATCAGTGTCATTTTATGAAATCCAGCTCAACCAAAGCTATTGAGAGTCGTTGGTGATTAAGTGAATTAGTTATATGGTTATTTAAAACAAAAGTTTGCATTGCAGGGATTTTACCAAAAAGAGAGAAAAAAGAAGAGTAATAAATTGAGTGGATGTGTAAAGTGTTAAAAAAAAGTGATATAAAATTAGGGAATTGGATTCCCAGCCGTCAGAATTAGCAAAGGAATTTTGAGTTGGTTTACCAAACTTTAAATTTGGACTACGTGAGCTAAGTATATTTGGTTTCACTCACTTTTGAAATGTTAAACTTATTTTAAAGGTATGAATATTATTAATATTGTTTTGCAAAGCATATCAAAAAAGAATACAAGATCTAGTAACATATGTTTTTATGTGATGAGACAAATTCTTGGTTCCTCTAATACGCATGAGTTATGAGACAAATTCTTCACCTATCTCATCGTATACATTTGAAAACCATATTTATGGCGTTTATGTTACTTTTCGTACATCACAAAAATTATTTTAACTCTAGTCGATGTGTAAAATCGGAAGTATGTGATGAAGTAGGGATGGTTCGTGGGGAAGCCAGGTAGTAGCAAGATCTAGAACATGAATTCGTCTGAGAATAAGATTGTTAAAATCGCGATTTAAAATTTAAACTCTTAGATTTTACGTTTCTAGGTTGACATTTGATGTTAAATCACATGTAAAATCGTATACTGGAACAATTTTATACGATTTAAATCTCTCTAAAATATATAAAATCATGTAAAATCTTGGATTTTACTCTCTAACTTAATTTTACTTTTTTCCCTTGAAATTTTAAAAATCCAGCCCAATAAAACTTCTCTCAATTTATTATTTTATTTACTTTAAATAACCTCTTTTTTTATTAGACATTAGACTTTTCATTTAGTAGAGCAATGAAAATTAAAAACTCACTTGTGCAACGTCAGACTGGAACTTCAACAATAAGGTAAACTCTATGATTTTACGCTTCGATTTTACCTAGCCAAAACGAGTCAGGATAAAAACTCGATTCTGACAACCTTGCCTAAGAGATACTCGGAATATAGACCAGCCTAACGAAGTCGCTGAATTGCTAGATTGAGGGTCCTGATAGGCCGAGGTTAAGAGCCTCGTATCGTTGGATATGAAACCAAGATAAGCCGAGATAATAGTCAGACGAAGGGCCATCATACGGAAACAATCTTGGAATATGAAAAGTCATAACAACACCATAATGAAGTAAGTGTTACAAGTCGTTAAGAAATGAAATTAAATGATAAAGTGGCAGTGATTTTTTAGGCTTTGAACGCATGAAGGAAGAGGAAAAGGTTTTTCAAGATTTTTAGGGGGAGGAATTGACCTATATAAGGGACATCACGAAATGAGGAAAGCCAAACAAGAACTACCTGAGAAACACATTCACAAACATTTAACCAATCATTTGAGGCTCTCCTTAACTAGCACAGGGGAAGTCAACCTTTTACTGTTTTTAGCAAGAACATTTGGCGCCCACTGTGGGGCCTTGGTATAATTTTCCCATACCATACAAAGTCATCAGCAAAATCGCTAATAGCTCAGTTGTGCCATGTCCGGATCAACTCCCAGACAAAGTGATCCACCTCAACCACCAGATTTAACCCAATTTCTCACAATGGTGGAGGCTCCGTCATACCCTAAGTTTTGACCATAAGATATATACTTCATCAAATGAAATCCACTGACCAAAGGACTGTGCCAAACTGGTTTGAATAGTATCTCTGCAATGGATCATGATTCCTCAGTCCCTAGGTGGATTCATGCAAATGACCAATCATTAATACATAATATTTTCAACCTTTCAATCACCATCCAAGGGTTGAGGAATCTCAAATGATGAAGAATCATTCAAAGACTATACAAAAATTCCAGTGATCTAGGCCCTGAGCTATTAGAATCACCAATTAGGGTTTCAGTCATCTGAGCCCTCCAAATGAAAATTTTCATGGGAAAAAGAGTCAAGGCCTCCACATATCATCAAGAAATTTTGACATGACTTTGACAAGTCATTTGCAAGTACAAAAGGTGCAAAGATCAATAACTGCAAGATTAGGGTTTCACAGTGTCCATATAAGGGTTTCTCACTAATCGAGGATACCAAAGTCAAGATTTTCATCTGGACAAGAGCATATACCATATGGAATGGTTTAAATATCGCATATGCATCATGGAAGTCCATTCATAAGGTCAAAACACCTAAGAGAATGTCCAGTCAAAAAATCAGAAAAAACTAGGGATATCTAGTGTAATTTCCACCTGGACCAAAAAGTCAAAGTTTGAATTTTTCACCCAAAATGATCCTCATGACCTATATTACAAGAATGTATGGTCCATGAATGCATTTGATCACAAAAAAAATTAGAAATTTGAAGATAACTTGTAAAAGAGGCAATCTTTAAAACTTAGAAATTTTTCTAAGTGATGGAAAAAATGTTCAAGTAGCCTACTTTCAAGCATCAGATTTTGGTGAATCAAAGCTCAAATGAAAGATATAATCATAAGGCTTAAATAGTGTTTTAGTCCCTGTAATTTAGAAAGTTTTTGGTTTTCGTCCCTGAAAGTTTTTTTTCCGGTTTAAGTCCCCACATTTCCAAAACGCTTTGGTTTTAGTCCCTACTGTGAGTTAGACGTTAAAAAAAAGGAATGTGGAAGACGGTGCTTATGTGGCAGGTCGTTTGGCATTTATCAATAATCCAAGTGGCATTCTCATTTACACATGTGGATTTGTCATTTTCCTATTTATTCTAGAGGGACCAAATCCAAAATATAGAATCACAGTGTGGTCTTTCTTCTTCAAGCTTTCTTCTTTCTTCTTTCTTCTTTCTTCCCTATCGTCTCCAATGGCATCTTCTTCTTCTGCACAATCTCATCACGTTCAAGCACCAGTTTGTGGTTGCAACAGAAGAATGGAATTGTTTATGTCAAACACTGTTGATAACCCTAATAGAAGATTTTGGAAGTGTCAAAACTCAGGGTTAATCTCTGGATGCAAGTTGTTCATTTGGGATGATGAAATAGAACGAAATCCAGCCAGTGATCTTAAAATTTCAAGTGGTTGTGAGTGTTCTGAAATGTTGAAGGAGTTTGTTAAGGATATTGAGGTTAAAAAAAAGGAAAAAGTGAAGATTAAGTTGGAGAAGGAAAAAAGAAAAGTGACATTGTTGAAGTTTTTGTTGTTTGGGTCATGGGGGTTCTTCCTTGCTTATCACAAATGGTGATGAATCCCATTTGTTTGTGTCTGTATTTTTGTTTTTGGTTTTTAGTCCCTGTAAAATTAATGTATTTTGACATTTGTTCATGTACCAAATGATTAATGAAATAGATGTTATGGTTTTGGCTAGTTTATGTATGCAATTATCTTACTCCTCTTTTGAATTGTGCATAAAGTACACCAATTACTTATCACAACAATGCTTTAACTCAAAATACACCCATTGTCATTATGTTTTTTGTTTTTGTTTTTAGTCCTTGTAATAATAAAGTATTTTTTGAGTTTGGTCCTTGTACATATATATGTGTGCAAATATATGTGTTTAAATGTACACCAATTGACAGTATATATGTTTTTAATTGTATGCATAAAGTACACTGTTGATAAAGTACACCATTTGTACACTCTTTTGAATTGTATATAAAGTATACCAGTATATATGAAACTAAATTTTAAGGCTAAAGCCATTGGATAAAGTACACTCTTTGTAATCATAATAAACTTTAAGGCTAAAACACACCATTTGTAATCAAAATACTGTAATCAAAATACACATTAATGTGTAACATTGTATCATAAAGCACACCATTTGTAATCAAAACATAATACAAAACAACATTTGTAATCAAAACATAATGGTTCAACTGTAATCAAATTACATAATACAAAACAACAAGTCCATTGTATCAGTCAAAACATATGTCTACAGTTTCCATGGTTGTGCAGGGCTACTTCCTTCTCCCTTGAGTTTCTTGCACCTGAGTACCCTTGTTCTACCACTTCTCCTCAACTCTAACTTCCTTGCAACCTTTTGTTTGGGTTGTTTGGGTTGTTTTTCCTAGAAAGACACAATAAACACAATAGAAACAGAATATATTAGGCCAAAGAAAATACATAGATGCCAATTTACAAAACAGAAAACAGACACATTAATAACATTAATAACAGACTCACCTTTTGTTTAGGAAGTGCATTAACATGTTCTTTAGGTGTAGGAACAACCTCTTGAACAGGTGCAGAGAGAATGTAGTTTGGTTGTGAGTCACTAACTCCTTGTGAAGCCATTACAGGTGGAACCTCAACAGTTGGAGGCTGGTCACTAGCAACTTGAGGTGGAGATGGAATTTTGGAACTGAGATCATTGAGATTGGGTTGAGGTTGTGTTGTATCAAAAGTTGCACAAAGATCTGCTTCAAGCATTTCAAACTCTTGGTCCATATCACATTGTGTATCTTGCTGTTGTTGTTGTTCTAAAGGAGGTTCATCTTGAGGCTGTTGTTGTTGTTCACTTGGAGGTACATCTTGAGGCTGTGGCTGTTGCTGAGTTGGAGGTTCATCCTGAGGCTGTGGTTGTTTCTTTGGTTTTTTCTGCAAAAAGAGTAGTACAATCAATACATATAGTAAGACTACATGATTCATGTCTATAGTATGAATACATACCTTTCTTTTTTTAGCTTGAGGGTCAGGCACCTGAACTGAACTTGGAGGTACATCTTGAGGCTGTGGCTGTTGCTGAGTTGGAGGTTCATCCTGAGGCTGTGGTTGTTTCTTTGGTTTTTTCTGCATACAGAGTAGTACAATCAATACATATAGTAAGACTACATGATTCATGTCTGTAGTATGAATACATACCTTTCTTTTTTTAGCTTGAGGGTCAGGCACCTGAACTGAACTTGGAGGTACATCTTGAGGCTGTGGCTGTTGCTGAGTTGGAGGTTCATCCTGAGGCTGTGGTTGTTTCTTTGGTTTTTTCTGCATACAGAGTAGCACAATTAAAAATAAAATTGGGGGACCAAAATTAAAAATAAAATTAAAATAGAGGGACAAAAACTCTAGATTTTTAAAATATGTATTCAAAATTAAAAAATACATATAGTAAGACTACATGATTCATGTCTGTAGTATGAATACATACCTTTCTTTTTTGAGCTTCAGGGTCAGGCACCTGAACTGAACAGCTTCTTGCATTGTGGCCATTTCCACCACAGTTGGTACAACAATAAGATGTTTGTGTCCTTACCTTGTTTGGGTCTTCATCAGGTTCCCTCCTCCTTAATTTCTTTGGCCTACCAGGGCCTCTTTTGTAGGATGGAGGCAACATGTCCTCATTGTTTCATTATATATGTGTGTTTATTCCCCACTTTACTAACAAGAGCCAAAAACCCACAATTGCCCTTGCAAACTACTCTCACTCTAACCTTGTCATTTTTCACATACTTTATCTCTCTTCCATTTAATACTGACCATTCAGTTATTGCATCCTTAAATTCATGCAAGGAAACAAACTCCAAACCAACTTTGAACTTGTAATCCTTGTGCAATTCCTCCATCTTAAACCTAGGATAATTTGGTCCAACCTCTTTATCTGATGCATCAGGATCACTACTGCCTAGATCTTCACTTAAATAATTAGTGTCAACCAAGTCATTATCAACACTAACTCCACTTGATGAACCCCTAGTAACACCAACATTTCTTATCTTTTTTGGAGTAGCCCTATGTTTCCTTGCAATCTGCTTAATCCTTCTTGATGGTTTCTCTGCAAAGAAAAAGCCATCATCCTTGCCAAGGGCCCTATCTTCCTCACTGTCCTCAAATGATAAACAATTAAAATCACTATCATCACTGTCATCACTGTCATCACTGTCATCAAGATTATCAGCATTAGCATCAACCTTGGCAGTTTCATCAGCATTTCCTTCACTTTCAGCACCATTGGCATTGGCAGCAGCATTATCATTGACAGTTTCATCAACATTTCCAGCAATATCATTGACATTTCCAGCATTATCATTAACTTTATGCTTAACTAATAAATCCACACTACAACAAGTTTCAACAGCATTTTCATAAATATTAGTTGCATCCCTATCACTAATTAGCCTTGCATGTTTACCCGATACATTGTTATACCACCATAGAGAATAATCAGTGGCCTCAAGGTTGCAAATATCTTTCACAATACCAGTTGCTTCAAAATAGCTCCACCTATCAGGGTCTATCTCTACTTCATGTTTAACCCCACCTAAGTAATACACCACACTATCCCTAACCATCCTTCCCCCATAATGAATGTTCAGTATAAATGTCATACCTGAAGTTGATCAGTCCCGATGGCCTTTGCTGCAGGTCAGTCCCGTCGTCTTCAATGTATGAAGTTTACTTGACAATTTCCTTGAAAACTCTTCAATGGCTGAAAACCTAACTTTGTAGGGACGATAGTGAGAATGCTAAAATAACCTTTCATGTTCCATTTTGTGGTAGGAAAATGACAAATCCACATGTGTAAATGAGAATGCCACTTGGATTATTGAGAAATGCCAAACGACCTGCCACATAAGCACCGTCTGCCACATCCCTTTTTTTTAACGTCTAACTCACAGTAGGGACTAAAACCAAAGCGTTTTGGAAATGTGGGGACTTAAACCGGAAAAAAAAACTTTCAGGGACGAAAACCAAAAATTTGCTAAATTACAGGGACTAAAACACTATTTAAGCCTAATCATAATATACAAATTATTAAACTACAAGAAACTCCAATTCTTCATGGATTTTAAATTATGATTGGATCAAAATCAATAAAAAATACTGATTTTCAACACTCAGACAAAATTTGTCTAAGTACAAATTCAACAAAACACCAAAAGTTGGAGGGATTTTTTACCAAGTTCCAAGCTGATTCAGATCCTTCTCAACACCAATGTTGTTGAAAATGTTGCCAAAAATTCAAAGAACCAATTGGAATGAAAAGATCTTGCTTGTACATGAAGAAATCAAGGATCAAAATGACCATCCAAAACTGTTTTGCAAAAAATATGTTTTCACAAACTTTTGAAATCTGTTTTTTTGAGTCAAAGGATTATGTCAACTGGTCTTAAGCATCTTAGCAATAATTACAAACCTGGTCAAACCTGCAAATTCATGATTGCTCCAAGGAATTTCCATATATGGCATTTATGAATTTCAACACTTATGCATTTTAATCCAAGGGTCACCAAGCTCCAAAATGACATATTCTTGGATCTCTTGTTCAACAAGCAATAAGTGGACATAATCCAAGCATAAAACTTTTGAGGAATGTGAATTTTGATGTTGTAATAGTTGAGTGTCATATCCTAAATTTTGACCAGAAATTTTTCAATTTTTATTCATTTTAGACGCATTTTGTCGATTTATTGAAAATTGATCATTTTGCATTTTTAAGTTAAAACATATCATCAATCATTAATTATGGTATTTCTGTTTGATTTTATTCAGTATCATTTTATTTTATACTTGATTTCGGAAGATGAAATTAATTTTAGAAATTAGTTGGATTCGTATGTTTGCTCTCTTTAAATCATTTCCTTTATTTATTTACTAATTTAAGTTTACATCTTAATTTAATTTAATTTTTATTTTATTTTATTTATTTTCTAAAAAAAATCAATTTGAGTTTAGTTTAGGTATTTTAATTAATCTATTAAACTTACTAATGTTTACTTTTTAATTTAGACTATTTAGATCAGTTTTGATTTCATTTAAATTTAAATTTAATTTGTTTTAATTTCTTCATTTAGTTTAATTCTTAACTATTTGTTTTTCTTACTTAATTAAATCATAACAGTTTTTGTTTTATTATTATTTTATTATCACTATTATTATTATTATTTTATTTGTAATTAAAATATTTCTAGTCTGGTTCTACTTAGTTGATATGCAATTAGTTTAGTTAGTTTTTTCCAAGTTTATAGTCCAAGTCAAACAATTCCCCTACACAGTCCAATCACACAGTCTGCTACTACTGCACCCTCACCACATCAAGCCACATTGACTTTTCACCAATTTGACAAGTTCAAACTTGCATCAAATAAAGGTACTTGCCAATGACAGTGAAAAGGGGAAGAAAATATTTTATAATCCAAAGGGAGGCACTGTAGGGACCGAAAAACAACGGGGGGTAGGATCAAAAACACAGAAAAGAAAAAGGAAAAAAGGCAAAACAGATACAAGAAGTGGAGGACATGAAGATACCGCATGGGACAATACAAAGAACCGAAGGACTTTTCTTGGACTTCTGGGGGGAGAACGAAGAAATCCAAACAACACCCTTGACCCCTCCCTAAAAAAACCATCTCTACCTACAAGAACCCATTGGACCTTCTCACATGAAAGGATGGTATCATACACACAAAAATGCAGCAACCCTCTATCAAAAGCCATTTTTTATCTGCATCTTCATAACTCACCATCATTATACTAACTAAAAAGCAACATCTGAACCTACACCAGCAACAGCTTACAGCTTACAATCCCATCCAGCACCACAAAACCTTCACCCAAAAGCTTTTGCCATCACCCTCTTACCCTCTTTTCTATTACTACCGCCACCGCAAAGACCTGACTTTCCTCTTCTGCAAACAAGGGGGCTGGACAGAAAAACAAAAAAAACCTCCCAAAGTAAAACTCAATCTCAAACAAAAAAAACCTTGAACCCTCTTTTTTCTGAGAAAACCCAAGAACACACTCCTCCTTCATCTTCATCATCGAATCCGCGGACTCACCGCAAGCTTCAGCTTCTCTTTCACCGCAGGCTTCAGCTTCTCCCTTCCGAACCCCCATTCAACTTCATCCGCACTGAACCCTTTCGCGAATCATCCACCTCCGAGCCGCACAGAACCATTTCCTCTCTAAACCGAAATACCCAGCCTCACAAACTATAAACCAAAAACATCCAAACCATCTTCAAAATAGCCATAAACTCAACCTTTCCTCAGTCCATACATCACCGTCATCCTTCAACAATAATAACATTGTTTCATCTTTATTTTGATTCCGACGAGAACTCGCAGCAGTTCATCCCCAACGCACGCATACAACATCACTGTAAAGCTTTGCAAGTCGATCCCGATGAGAACTCGCGGCATTTCATCAACAACGACGCGTATTAACATACTCAAGCAACAGTTCGCTCGCGTTGTCGTTGGCGGTTCAGTCGATAATAACAATGTAAGTTCCTTCATTCTTGTGTGTTGTTATTTGAGGTTTTCGGTTTTATACTACAGTTTTGATTTCTTTCATATCTATGTTGGTTTTTTTTAATTCCGCCGGTTTTCGCTTTCCCCACATCTGGTTTCTATTTGATTTCATGGTTGAGTGAATATTGTTTGATGCTTTAATGTTGCAAAATGTAGTACTGGATTCAACACATCAGTTTCTTGTTTGAGCTTCTGCATTTGTATTTTGTGTGTATTTTAAGGTTGTTAATGGTAGGTTTGAAGGATGAGTTAAGGTCGAATATTAAATTGATGTGCATGATGACAACAGTGCTCATAATTGAATTTTAATGTTAGAATTTCTTTCTATACTACTGATAGTTGAATATGTGTTTAGAAATTTTTACTGATAGTTTAATAGCAATACTGATAGTGTAAACTCATGTTTAGATTTTTATAATAATAGATATTGATACTAGTTTCTGTTTAAATGTTTTTCATGATGCATATTATAGTATTAATGGCCTTTGAATGATATATTAATCTTGAATTGTTAAAATAAGCAAAGTAATGTTATGTCTGCTTTTGATAACTTTCTTGCACCACTTAAATCAAATTGTTAAGATTTCTATTACTTTATTTGTCTTTTTTTATCTTATTCCTGCCATGTGTCATGATGCCACAAGCTCATTTGGAAATTCAAAAAAACAAAATAAGGTAGTTTATTATGAAAGTATCGTTGCACCATATAACTTATTTCTTTTTTAGTTTAATTCTTTTCATTTCATATTTTTAATAATTAGTTAGATTTTTTTTTTGTGATATAATTGTTGTTTGGGCCTTTGGAATAATTTCCTTAAGCCCACCCTTTCATACTCCTTCTTCACCAAAATAATCATTTAAAAAATAATCAAGTCTTGGTCCGGCGCCAAGTAAATTCATACGCCATCATTTCACACACGTAAGTCGGTCACCAAGTGACCGCCATCTGCACGTTTTCGCGTATCTTAAATAATTTAACAAGGAATAGAGCTCCGGAGTCTAGCACTCCGCACGTTCTAGAACGAACGGCAACTGGGCTAGCCCCACGCGTATTGTTCGTTCAATCCTTTGTTATTAATTACACATCGATTCTAAAATGTTCTAAAAAACAATTCAATTCATTTAAATTAATTTATGGAAAAAAAGAACTCTGGAGTCTAGCATTCCGCACGTTCTGGATTGAACCGCAAATGGGCTAGCCCCACGCGTTGGTTCAATCACCATTCGTATAAAAATAATTCAATCCATCTTAATTAATTTATGGAAAAAAGGAACTCCGGAGTCTAGCATTCCGCACGTTCTGGATTGAACCGCAAATGGGCTAGCCACACGCGTTGGTTCAATCACCATTCGTATAAAAACAATTCAATTCATTTAAATTAATTTACGGAAAAAGGAACCCCGGAGTCTCGCATTCCGCACGTTCTGGATTGAACCGCAAATGGGCTAGCCTCACGCGTTGGTTCAATCACCATTCGTATAAAGAACAATTCAATTCATTTAAATTAATTTATGGAAAAAAGGAATTTCGGAGTCTAGCATTCCGCACGTTCTGGATTGAATCGCAAATGGGCTAGCCCCACGCGATGGTTCAATCACCATTCGTATTCAAAACAATTCAACAATCTTAAAGGATCAGGCATGATTCATCTCCATAGGAAAGTTGTTCCTCCTATCCCCACAAACACAAACAAAATCTTACAAACAATTACTTTCAAAGGAAGAACGTGGCATTGCTTGTCGATACTTACATCCAAGTTTAAAGCTTCTTCCGATTTTTATTCTCAAAGAAAGAATGTGGCATTGCTTGTCGATCTAATATCCAAGTTTAAAGCTTCTTTCGATTTCTCATTTCTCAAGCGTTTGTGGTGGAATAGGTGAGATACTCCTCTTAAAGATGACGACTTGTCTCTTTCTTTCAAATACAAATTAAAACTTACCAACCAATTCAAATCATTTTCATAATTAATTAGCGAGTAACTGAACTCCGGAGTCTCGCACTCCGCACGTTCTTGAATGCAACCGCAACATGGGCTAGCCCCACGCGTGGTTCATTCGCCCTCTCGTTTAAAACATCTTTAACAAAGATTAAACATCTTTTCTCAAAACAAACATTGTTTAGATCATTCTATCTCACAAACAAGCTAGCGCTTCAGCCTCCTATCGCGAGCAGATAAGCCAACGCTTAGCAGTAGAATGCATTTTCAAACAATCGTTCAATTAAAAAAACACAATTCGTAGTAGCACGAACTACGAAGCTCTGGCTTTCCCATTGCACAAGGGAATACGTAGGCACGGGGATTTTAATCCTTCGCGAGCATAATAATAAAAAATTAACTATCTCTCCGTCACAATAATAAAAAACTTAACATTTCCCTATAACAAAATAATAAACAAATATCAATACTTAATCATTAAAAGAAGACAATAATAACAAGTTAACATTTTAAGCGCAAACTAGACTAAGAGGTTCCCGTTGAGTACAACGGACGTGAGGGGTGCCTAACACCTTCCCCTTGCGTAACTGACTCCCGAACTTAGATTAGTGGTTTCGTTGACCATTTCTTATCCAATTTAGGTTGTGTCTATATCTCCCTTTTCTCTCGTAGAATAAATAGAATTAGGTGGCGACTCTGTTGTTTTGTTTTAGGATCGTATTTTTCGAGGTGCGACAGCTGGCGACTCTGCTGGGGACTTTAGTGCCTTGTGCATTAGAGAGTCGAGCCTAGCTTAGGATAGTTCGCGTTTGTTTGATGACTTGTTTGATTGTCTTCTTTATTTACTGTTGATATTCTATCTATCGCTTCCTTCTTTATTATTTGCTCATTATATCTTCCTGTTGGATCTCGGGTTATCACGGGTATGAATCTGTACTTGAGTTTTGAAAAAGAAGAGGGAACACCTAAGTTAGAATTGGATGTTATTAGTGTTAGTCTCCAAGGACTCGCTCCTTGCACGCCTAACATGAAAGCTCCCCCAGATAGTTAGACTTTTCATAGATCTTGTCACAACGCAGCTAGTCTGTCGCGGGACCTGATTTGTGAAAGGGCTGTGATTCTGGGACCCCCCTAGAACCTGTTCCAATTTTGGTAGTTGTGTAATGTTAGGCTCCAAGGACTCGCTCCTTGCACGCCTAGCATGAGAACTCCACTCAAGGTAGACCTTATCGTTATTATCGTCACAATGCAGCTAGCCTGCGGCGGGGCGTTAGTACGATAAACGTCCGTGACCTTGAGTATCCTTATACCATTACCATAGAAGCTAACCTGTGAGTGGGCTTTATGGGTAAAGAATTTAGAACTTTCCACTTAAAGCTTACCAGTTAAGAGATTCCAAGTTACTCGTACCTTGGATCCAATACCTTGCCTTTATATCCAATTCTGGAGCTGTTTATGTTTGTGATTTTGAGCATGATGAGCTTTGCATTCATTCGCATCTCATTTGCATTTGCATTTGCATTGCATATCACCATCCAACAATCCAACTCACCCATGTCTTATTCCCCGTCAGTCAACTGTACTCGACCAGTCACCAGAGAAGGATGGATCAACTTGAGCAGGAAAACAGGGAGCTTAGAAATGAAGCCACGACTTTGAGAAACCATATGGGAATATTCTCAACTACAATGAAGACTCTAATAGACAGCCTTGTGCAGGAGAACACTGAACTCCAGGAAGAGATTCACAGCTTGAAGATTGATAGAGGGCGACTGATTTCTTTGGCCAAAGATCTGGCCATTTTTCAGTGTCGGTCAAATTCTACCTCTACTCGTCAGCGACGTCAGAATCAGCGGAGGTCTCCAAACAGTCCTGAAGGAGCGGCCCATCAGTTTGACCCAATTCCAATGACTTACAGTCAATTGTGGTCTCATTTTGCCCGGAACTCAATAATGACACCCAGAAAGACCAGAGCCACGAGGTCTCGGCCCTGTGGGATCAATCCAAATACCAGATGTGAGTTTCATAATGGAGCACTGGGGCATCCTATTGAAGAGTGCAAAGTCTTCCAGGAAAAGGTTCAAGAGATGATCGACTACGGGGTGTTGACCTTCAATGGAGGAATCCCATCTGTGGACGGAGTGCCTTTGTGCTGATAGAAAACTCAGGAAAGTCTTGTCCAAATCAATCTGTTGCTGGAGCATAGGACAAGTTCCTGAATGCACGCGATCGTTTCGATGCTTTGGGGCTATCCTCTCAGATGTTTAGCTCGTTTGCTGCTTTTCATATGTATTTTGCTATGCTTTGTTAATGCATTTGTTTTGGCATGTAAGAACTTATTTGTTTTGAATGATTAATGCAATGAATATGTTTGTCTTGAAGTAATCCATTCGTATTCACTCATAATGCTTTTTCAATTTTATAATGCCAATATTATCCCATCTCTTGCCTAGGCAGAGAATTGGAGGGAGGATGACGAAATTAAAACATAAATTCTCTAATGGAATGCTTTTGATTAAAACCCTATTGACGATGTACAGGCATTGTTTCAAATTTCCAAACACTGGAGAAATAAGGAGTTAATCCCTAGTCAACAACTTCGAGCCTAGAAGTAGGAGTTTCTTTCAGATATTTCAAAACCCTTACGCTTAACCTGGGGCAGGGTAGTGTTCAGTTAATCTGGTTACACATTCAAATCATAAGATGAAACATCCCATCAGGGAATCCACTACAATCAATGACTTGACAGTCACAGCTTTCAGCCTTCCAATGAGAAAAGAAAAAGAAAAAAGAAAAAAGAAAAAGAAAGTCCCTCTAAGTCAAACCTACAAAAGGACTTAGACACAAAAAAAGATCAATAGAATAAGTCATTCGTGAGAGGTCCTCAAATCCTCAACCTCAAATACATAAGATTTAGTGACCGCCATACCAAAATCAAAGGGTCACCAATATCCACGAAGAATAAATAAGATGACTGTCATTTCAAGCGGACCTTGGAGCATCATCTCTACGCTATCAAGACAAATGTATGTGTCAATTTAGCTGAACCTAGGATTGGAGAACATCACGGAGAGTGGGTGGGCACCAAATAAACTTTGAGCCTTTATCCTTTGTTTCTAAAACCGTGAACCAAACCACATTACAACCCTCAAAAGTCCTAATTGAAGTAGAGTTTATTTCGGAAGCATACTCGATGAGAAAGTGTTTCCCGACTCCCATGAGCTTTGCTCAAAAATTTGTGTTGGCTTTCAAAAAAAATGAATATCACCTCCTAGCTAGTGATTCGGTCACAGGCTATTGTGAAAATCTTTTCAAAAAAAAAAAACAAAAAAAAACTTCGAGACAAACACGTGTGTTGCATTAGCAGTCTTAACATTAACGTTCTTTGCTTGTTAGCATTTGCTTGGCATCATAGAAGCCTATGTATGAGCACCAGTGATGAGTTTAATTTCTTGAGATTTGAAACTCTGATGAGTAGTTGAACAACCATTTCAGAGAATGATCACCCCCAGGAGCAGGTTGCCTTAATACTTTGCCAGCCAGGGGCATTTTGCCTGAAGACTATGCTAGATAGGGGCATGTTGTTGGAATACTTAGCCAGCCAGGAGCAGGTTGCCTTAATACTTTGCCAGCCAGGGGCATTTTGCCTGAAGACTCTGCTAGACAGGGGCATGTGGTTGGAATACTTTCCCAGTCAGGGGCAAGTTACTTAAAAACTTAGCCAGCCAGGAGCAGGTTGCCTTAATACTTTGCCAGCCAGGGGCATTTTGCCTGAAGACTCTGCTAGACAGGGGCATGTTGTTGGAATACTTTGTCATATATGGGCATGTTGCTTGAAGAATTTGCTAAACAGAGGCAAGTCGTTTCCCAATTTGTGCTTACACATTCTTATCATCCCTAAAAGGATAAGTATTGAAGACTCATTTGTGCCAAGCACAGTTAATCTGAGGCAGTGACGTCGAGATTTGACGAATCTCTACAAGAGTTTGAAGACACTGGGGCATCGTGAATGCCAAGTCTTTTTATAAAATCCTCTTGAGATGATCTATTCTCACAAACCATTTTGTGGACGCATGACCACGTGTTCCCCAAAGCAAGATGCTCTTGGGATATACCTTGCAAGTACCTCCAAATAACAGGGTCCTCACACTAAGTTGCTTTGATATGTCAGGGGCATGACTTAGTACTTTCGTGGATATTTTTACTACTTAGTACTTCAAGTGAGATACTAAGTCTAGTATCCCCATTTGAGCCTCAATTCAAGCTTCTCCAGCTGAATGTCATTTTCTCTCCCCAACGGAGTACAACTTTACTTCCTCCTAAGCAAACGTAGTTTGTATGGTTGCTTCTTTCTGATAGATATTGAAGCTAGAAGACTTGTCTGGGTTTATTTCCCGAATGAAATGTCTTTCTCTCCTCAAAGAGATTTGCACTTTGTAGCATGACTTTGTTCCATGGATGGCTCATTTCCCTATCTTCAGTGATTGCGTACACTTTGACGAGATTGGTCGAGTATCCGTTTGTTGTGATGTTTATTTCATCACCAGTTCACCTCTCGTGTCTGTTTTGTCTGTCTGTCGGCATAAACATAACGCATATACATACATGTACATCATAATTGAATTCATATTCATATGCATATTCATGTCGCATTCATTAATGCATACCTCCTACCTTGGTCGTATTTATCCCCAAGTGAGGTGTCTCTCTCCAAATAGAGTGTCAGCCTTAGGCAGAAAATGTACATTCTTTCTAAATTCTCCACTGAGATTCTACCCTCGTGGAAGATTTTGCTTCAGTTCTCCTTTCCACACTTGGATGGGATAAATCCCGTTTGAGTTCATTCCTCAGGGGCTAGTGTCTCGCTTGACAGTTTCTTTCCAGCTCGTTCCTGGATTGAATTTTGGTCTTTGGCAATTTTGATGATTGAACTACCAATTGGAAAGTGCATTTATTTTGCACCTGTTATTGATTTGTCTCCCAGAAGAAATTTATTGAAGATTTCCCCATTGGAGACAAATTTATGCTCCCCAGCAGTATTACTACAACATTCTCCTAGAGTATTTACACCTGACAACAAGTGGCAGTCTCTTTATTCGAGAAGCTTGTTTCATCCCTGGACCTCTAATCGGAATCAACAAGTGGTCGTCTCCTTATTTGAGAAGCTTGTTTCTTATCCATGGATTTCCCAGTAAATCAACAGATGGCATCTCATCCAGACAAGGTGAGAAGTTTGTCGTGATTCTTTATATTTTCAACAAATGACATCTCATCCAGACAAGGTGAGAAGTTTGTTCGGCAAATGGCATCTCATCTAGACAAGGTGGGAAGTTTGTCGTGATTCCAATTTTCAACAAATGGCATCTCATCCAGACACGGTGAGAAGTTTGTTCGGCAAATGGCATCTCATCTAGACAAGGTGGGAAGTTTGTCGTGATTCCAATTTTCAACAAATGGCATCTCATCCAGACACGGTGAGAAGTTTGTTCGGCAAATGGCATCTCATCCAGACAAGGTGGGAAGTTTGTCGTGATTCCAATTTTCAACAAATGGCATCTCATCCAGACACGGTGAGAAGTTTGTTCGGCAAATGGCATCTCATCCAGACAAGGTGGGAAGTTTGTCGTGATTCCAATTTTCAACAAATGGCATCTCATCCAGACAAGGTGAGAAGTTTGTTCGGCAAATGGCATCTCATCTAGACAAGGTGGGAAGTTTGTCGTGATTCCAATTTTCAACAAATGGCATCTCATCCAGACACGGTGAGAAGTTTGTTCGGCAAATGGCATCTCATCTAGACAAGGTGGGAAGTTTGTCGTGATTCCAATTTTCAACAAATGGCATCTCATCCAGACAAGGTGAGAAGTTTGTTCGGCAAATGGCATCTCATCTAGACAAGGTGGGAAGTTTGTCGTGATTCCAATTTTCAACAAATGGCATCTCATCCAGACAAGGTGAGAAGTTTGTTCGGCAAATGGCGTCTCATCTAGACAAGGTGGGAAGTTTGTCGTGATTCCAATTTTCAACAAATGGCATCTCATCCAGACAAGGTGAGAAGTTTGTTCGGCAAATGGCATCTCATCTAGACAATGTGGGAAGTTTGTCGTGATTCCAATTTTCAACAAATGGCATCTTTTCCAGACAAGTTGAGAAGTTTGTTGTGAATTTTCCAATTTCCGTCAAATGGCCATCTCTTCCATACAAGTCGAGAAGTTTGAGCGTGAAGTTGTTTCTTCATCATATGACTGTCTCTTTCAGAAGAAGGGAAGTATGATGAATGTTCTATCAAATGGCTATCTCTTCCATACAAGTTGAGAAGTTTGATATGAATCTCCTTTATTTTTCCAACAAATGGCTATCTCTTCCAGACAAGTTGAGAAGTTTGTTGTGAATTTTCCAATTTCCGTCAAATGGCCATCTCTTCCATACAAGTCGAGAAGTTTGAGCGTGAAGTTGTTTCTTCATCATATGGCTGTCTCTTTCAGAAGAAGGGAAGTATGATGAATGTTCTTTCAAATGGCTATCTCTTCCATACAAGTTGAGAAGTTTGATATGAATCTCTTTTGTTTTTCCAACAAATGGCTATCTCTTCCATACAAGTTGAGAAGTTTGTTGTGAATTTTCCAATTTTCGTCAAATGGATATCTCTTCCATACAAGTTGAGAAGTTTGATATGAACCTCTTTTATTTTTTCCAACAAATGGCTATCTCTTCCATACAAGTCGAGAAGTTTGTTGTGAATTTTCCAATTTCCGTCAAATGGCTATCTCTTCCAGGCAAGTTGAGAAGTTTGAGCGTGAAGTTGTTTCTCCATCATATGGCTGTCTCTTTCAAAAGAAGGGAAGTATGGTGAGAATTCTATTCAATGGCATCCTTAGTTAAATCTCGGCAGAAGGTTTGACAACAGGTGATTCCTTTTATTTCTGGCAAGTCTCGGCAGAAGATTTCCAGTCTACCTCGGCAGAAGGTATTTTCTTTTTATGATCTCGACAATGGCATCCTCAGTTAAATCTCGACAGAGGATTTGGCAATGGATGTATCACCAGTTTAATCCTCGGCGGTAGGAACTTCATTTTGATTAACTCAGCAGAAGGTATTCCATTCTTAGATTTTTCTAGTAATCTCGGCAGTAGACTTCCAGCAGATTTCGACAAATTTCTTTTTCTTTCCAAGATCTCGGCAGTAGATTTCTGGTTCATTTAGTATACCTCGGCAGAAGGTATTCCATTTTTAAATTCTCTGGTCATCTCGGCAGTTAGGTTTCCAGTAGACTTCAGAAGAATTGGTTTTCGTTTCAGAATCTCGGCAGTAGATTCCTGTTTCGTTTCGATACACCAACAGAAGGTTTTTTCCAAATGAGGTTAAATTTCGGCAGTAGATTTCCTCAGAGTGGAATTTGTTCAGAGATTCGAGTCATCTTAAGACCTGTAGACGGTTGTCGTCTGGCTTCGCTCAGGAGAAATTTTCTTGTGTGGTCTGTATCCCAGTCATGTGCGTCTCATCCCCAGAAGGGTCAACTTTTCTTCCTAGCGGCGTTGTAGCTTTGGTCTTGCATCTCTGCATTGCACATCATATCATTTCATTTGCATTTTCGGTCAAAATTTTAGGTATTCTGATATTTAATCCTCTTCCACCTTGAATGTTAAAAAAAAAACTTTGTTACTCGCACATTCAGGTTCTAGATGATTAAATAGGGGCAGCTGTCATACCCTAAATTTTGACCAGAAATTTTTCAATTTTTATTCATTTTAGACGCATTTTGTCGATTTATTGAAAATTGATCATTTTGCATTTTTAAGTTAAAACATATCATCAATCATTAATTATGGTATTTCTGTTTGATTTTATTCAGTATCATTTTATTTTATACTTGATTTCGGAAGATGAAATTAATTTTAGAAATTAGTTGGATTCGTATGTTTGCTCTCTTTAAATCATTTCCTTTATTTATTTACTAATTTAAGTTTACATCTTAATTTAATTTAATTTTTATTTTATTTTATTTATTTTCTAAAAAAAATCAATTTGAGTTTAGTTTAGGTATTTTAATTAATCTATTAAACTTACTAATGTTTACTTTTTAATTTAGACTATTTAGATCAGTTTTGATTTCATTTAAATTTAAATTTAATTTGTTTTAATTTCTTCATTTAGTTTAATTCTTAACTATTTGTTTTTCTTACTTAATTAAATCATAACAGTTTTTGTTTTATTATTATTTTATTATCACTATTATTATTATTATTTTATTTGTAATTAAAATATTTCTAGTCTGGTTCTACTTAGTTGATATGCAATTAGTTTAGTTAGTTTTTTCCAAGTTTATAGTCCAAGTCAAACAACTCCCCTACACAGTCCAATCACACAGTCTGCTACTACTGCACCCTCACCACATCAAGCCACATTGACTTTTCACCAATTTGACAAGTTCAAACTTGCATCAAATAAAGGTACTTGCCAATGACAGTGAAAAGGGGAAGAAAATATTTTATAATCCAAAGGGAGGCACTGTAGGGACCGAAAAACAACGGGGGGTGGGATCAAAAACACAGAAAAGAAAAAGGAAAAAAGGCAAAACAGATACAAGAAGTGGAGGACATGAAGATACCGCATGGGACAATACAAAGAACCGAAGGACTTTTCTTGGACTTCTGGGGGGAGAACGAAGAAATCCAAACAACACCCTTGACCCCTCCCTAAAAAAACCATCTCTACCTACAAGAACCCATTGGACCTTCTCACATGAAAGGATGGTATCATACACACAAAAATGCAGCAACCCTCTATCAAAAGCCATTTTTTATCTGCATCTTCATAACTCACCATCATTATACTAACTAAAAAGCAACATCTGAACCTACACCAGCAACAGCTTACAGCTTACAATCCCATCCAGCACCACAAAACCTTCACCCAAAAGCTTCTGCCATCACCCTCTTACCCTCTTTTCTATTACTACCGCCACCGCAAAGACCTGACTTTCCTCTTCTGCAAACAAGGGGGCTGGACAGAAAAACAAAAAAAACCTCCCAAAGTAAAACTCAATCTCAAACAAAAAAAACCTTGAACCCTCTTTTTTCTGAGAAAACCCAAGAACACACTCCTCCTTCATCTTCATCATCGAATCCGCGGACTCACCGCAAGCTTCAGCTTCTCTTTCACCGCAGGCTTCAGCTTCTCCCTTCCGAACCCCCATTCAACTTCATCCGCACTGAACCCTTTCGCGAATCATCCACCTCCGAGCCGCACAGAACCATTTCCTCTCTAAACCGAAATACCCAGCCTCACAAACTATAAACCAAAAACATCCAAACCATCTTCAAAATAGCCATAAACTCAACCTTTCCTCAGTCCATACATCACCGTCATCCTTCAACAATAATAACATTGTTTCATCTTTATTTTGATTCCGACGAGAACTCGCAGCAGTTCATCCCCAACGCACGCATACAACATCACTGTAAAGCTTTGCAAGTCGATCCCGATGAGAACTCGCGGCATTTCATCAACAACGACGCGTATTAACATACTCAAGCAACAGTTCGCTCGCGTTGTCGTTGGCGGTTCAGTCGATAATAACAATGTAAGTTCCTTCATTCTTGTGTGTTGTTATTTGAGGTTTTCGGTTTTATACTACAGTTTTGATTTCTTTCATATCTATGTTGGTTTTTTTTAATTCCGCCGGTTTTCGCTTTCCCCACATCTGGTTTCTATTTGATTTCATGGTTGAGTGAATATTGTTTGATGCTTTAATGTTGCAAAATGTAGTACTGGATTCAACACATCAGTTTCTTGTTTGAGCTTCTGCATTTGTATTTTGTGTGTATTTTAAGGTTGTTAATGGTAGGTTTGAAGGATGAGTTAAGGTCGAATATTAAATTGATGTGCATGATGACAACAGTGCTCATAATTGAATTTTAATGTTAGAATTTCTTTCTATACTACTGATAGTTGAATATGTGTTTAGAAATTTTTACTGATAGTTTAATAGCAATACTGATAGTGTAAACTCATGTTTAGATTTTTATAATAATAGATATTGATACTAGTTTCTGTTTAAATGTTTTTCATGATGCATATTATAGTATTAATGGCCTTTGAATGATATATTAATCTTGAATTGTTAAAATAAGCAAAGTAATGTTATGTCTGCTTTTGATAACTTTCTTGCACCACTTAAATCAAATTGTTAAGATTTCTATTACTTTATTTGTCTTTTTTTATCTTATTCCTGCCATGTGTCATGATGCCACAAGCTCATTTGGAAATTCAAAAAAACAAAATAAGGTAGTTTATTATGAAAGTATCGTTGCACCATATAACTTATTTCTTTTTTAGTTTAATTCTTTTCATTTCATATTTTTAATAATTAGTTAGATTTTTTTTTTGTGATATAATTGTTGTTTGGGCCTTTGGAATAATTTCCTTAAGCCCACCCTTTCATACTCCTTCTTCACCAAAATAATCATTTAAAAAATAATCAAGTCTTGGTCCGGCGCCAAGTAAATTCATACGCCATCATTTCACACACGTAAGTCGGTCACCAAGTGACCGCCATCTGCACGTTTTCGCGTATCTTAAATAATTTAACAAGGAATAGAGCTCCGGAGTCTAGCACTCCGCACGTTCTAGAACGAACGGCAACTGGGCTAGCCCCACGCGTATTGTTCGTTCAATCCTTTGTTATTAATTACACATCGATTCTAAAATGTTCTAAAAAACAATTCAATTCATTTAAATTAATTTATGGAAAAAAAGAACTCTGGAGTCTAGCATTCCGCACGTTCTGGATTGAACCGCAAATGGGCTAGCCCCACGCGTTGGTTCAATCACCATTCGTATAAAAATAATTCAATCCATCTTAATTAATTTATGGAAAAAAGGAACTCCGGAGTCTAGCATTCCGCACGTTCTGGATTGAACCGCAAATGGGCTAGCCACACGCGTTGGTTCAATCACCATTCGTATAAAAACAATTCAATTCATTTAAATTAATTTACGGAAAAAGGAACCCCGGAGTCTCGCATTCCGCACGTTCTGGATTGAACCGCAAATGGGCTAGCCTCACGCGTTGGTTCAATCACCATTCGTATAAAGAACAATTCAATTCATTTAAATTAATTTATGGAAAAAAGGAATTTCGGAGTCTAGCATTCCGCACGTTCTGGATTGAATCGCAAATGGGCTAGCCCCACGCGATGGTTCAATCACCATTCGTATTCAAAACAATTCAACAATCTTAAAGGATCAGGCATGATTCATCTCCATAGGAAAGTTGTTCCTCCTATCCCCACAAACACAAACAAAATCTTACAAACAATTACTTTCAAAGGAAGAACGTGGCATTGCTTGTCGATACTTACATCCAAGTTTAAAGCTTCTTCCGATTTTTATTCTCAAAGAAAGAATGTGGCATTGCTTGTCGATCTAATATCCAAGTTTAAAGCTTCTTTCGATTTCTCATTTCTCAAGCGTTTGTGGTGGAATAGGTGAGATACTCCTCTTAAAGATGACGACTTGTCTCTTTCTTTCAAATACAAATTAAAACTTACCAACCAATTCAAATCATTTTCATAATTAATTAGCGAGTAACTGAACTCCGGAGTCTCGCACTCCGCACGTTCTTGAATGCAACCGCAACATGGGCTAGCCCCACGCGTGGTTCATTCGCCCTCTCGTTTAAAACATCTTTAACAAAGATCAAACATCTTTTCTCAAAACAAACATTGTTTAGATCATTCTATCTCACAAACAAGCTAGCGCTTCAGCCTCCTATCGCGAGCAGATAAGCCAACGCTTAGCAGTAGAATGCATTTTCAAACAATCGTTCAATTAAAAAAACACAATTCGTAGTAGCACGAACTACGAAGCTCTGACTTTCCCATTGCACAAGGGAATACGTAGGCACGGGGATTTTAATCCTTCGCGAGCATAATAATAAAAAATTAACTATCTCTCCGTCACAATAATAAAAAACTTAACATTTCCCTATAACAAAATAATAAACAAATATCAATACTTAATCATTAAAAGAAGACAATAATAACAAGTTAACATTTTAAGCGCAAACTAGACTAAGAGGTTCCCGTTGAGTACAACGGACGTGAGGGGTGCCTAACACCTTCCCCTTGCGTAACTGACTCCCGAACTTAGATTAGTGGTTTCGTTGACCATTTCTTATCCAATTTAGGTTGTGTCTATATCTCCCTTTTCTCTCGTAGAATAAATAGAATTAGGTGGCGACTCTGTTGTTTTGTTTTAGGATCGTATTTTTCGAGGTGCGACAGCTGGCGACTCTGCTGGGGACTTTAGTGCCTTGTGCATTAGAGAGTCGAGCCTAGCTTAGGATAGTTCGCGTTTGTTTGATGACTTGTTTGATTGTCTTCTTTATTTACTGTTGATATTCTATCTATCGCTTCCTTCTTTATTATTTGCTCATTATATCTTCCTGTTGGATCTCGGGTTATCACGGGTATGAATCTGTACTTGAGTTTTGAAAAAGAAGAGGGAACACCTAAGTTAGAATTGGATGTTATTAGTGTTAGTCTCCAAGGACTCGCTCCTTGCACGCCTAACATGAAAGCTCCCCCAGATAGTTAGACTTTTCATAGATCTTGTCACAACGCAGCAAGCCTGTCGCGGGACCTGATTTGTGAAAGGGCTGTGATTCTGGGACCCCCCTAGAACCTGTTCCAATTTTGGTAGTTGTGTAATGTTAGGCTCCAAGGACTCGCTCCTTGCACGCCTAGCATGAGAACTCCACTCAAGGTAGACCTTATCGTTATTATCGTCACAATGCAGCTAGCCTGCGGCGGGGCGTTAGTACGATAAACGTCCGTGACCTTGAGTATCCTTATACCATTACCATAGAAGCTACCCTGTGAGTGGGCTTTATGGGTAAAGAATTTAGAACTCTCCACTTAAAGCTTACCAGTTAAGAGATTCCAAGTTACTCGTACCTTGGATCCAATACCTTGCCTTTATATCCAATTCTGGAGCTGTTTATGTTTGTGATTTTGAGCATGATGAGCTTTGCATTCATTCGCATCTCATTTGCATTTGCATTTGCATTGCATATCACCATCCAACAATCCAACTCACCCATGTCTTATTCCCCGTCAGTCAACTGTACTCGACCAGTCACCAGAGAAGGATGGATCAACTTGAGCAGGAAAACAGGGAGCTTAGAAATGAAGCCACGACTTTGAGAAACCATATGGGAATATTCTCAACTACAATGAAAACTCTAATAGACAGCCTTGTGCAGGAGAACACTGAACTCCAGGAAGAGATTCACAGCTTGAAGATTGATAGAGGGCGACTGATTTCTTTGGCCAAAGATCTGGCCATTTTTCAGTGTCGGTCAAATTCTACCTCTACTCGTCAGCGACGTCAGAATCAGCGGAGGTCTCCAAACAGTCCTGAAGGAGCGGCCCATCAGTTTGACCCAATTCCAATGACTTACAGTCAATTGTGGTATCATTTTGCCCGGAACTCAATAATGACACCCAGAAAGACCAGAGCCACGAGGTCTCGGCCCTGTGGGATCAATCCAAATACCAGATGTGAGTTTCATAATGGAGCACTGGGGCATCCTATTGAAGAGTGCAAAGTCTTCCAGGAAAAGGTTCAAGAGATGATCGACTACGGGGTGTTGACCTTCAATGGAGGAATCCCATCTGTGGACGGAGTGCCTTTGTGCTGATAGAAAACTCAGGAAAGTCTTGTCCAAATCAATCTGTTGCTGGAGCATAGGACAAGTTCCTGAATGCACGCGATCGTTTCGATGCTTTGGGGCTATCCTCTCAGATGTTTAGCTCGTTTGCTGCTTTTCATATGTATTTTGCTATGCTTTGTTAATGCATTTGTTTTGGCATGTAAGAACTTATTTGTTTTGAATGATTAATGCAATGAATATGTTTGTCTTGAAGTAATCCATTCGTATTCACTCATAATGCTTTTTCAATTTTATAATGCCAATATTATCCCATCTCTTGCCTAGGCAGAGAATTGGAGGGAGGATGACGAAATTAAAACATAAATTCTCTAATGGAATGCTTTTGATTAAAACCCTATTGACGATGTACAGGCATTGTTTCAAATTTCCAAACACTGGAGAAATAAGGAGTTAATCCCTAGTCAACAACTTCGAGCCTAGAAGTAGGAGTTTCTTTCAGATATTTCAAAACCCTTACGCTTAACCTGGGGCAGGGTAGTGTTCAGTTAATCTGGTTACACATTCAAATCATAAGATGAAACATCCCATCAGGGAATCCACTACAATCAATGACTTGACAGTCACAGCTTTCAGCCTTCCAATGAGAAAAGAAAAAGAAAAAAGAAAAAAGAAAAAGAAAGTCCCTCTAAGTCAAACCTACAAAAGGACTTAGACACAAAAAAAGATCAATAGAATAAGTCATTCGTGAGAGGTCCTCAAATCCTCAACCTCAAATACATAAGATTTAGTGACCGCCATACCAAAATCAAAGGGTCACCAATATCCACGAAGAATAAATAAGATGACTGTCATTTCAAGCGGACCTTGGAGCATCATCTCTACGCTATCAAGACAAATGTATGTGTCAATTTAGCTGAACCTAGGATTGGAGAACATCACGGAGAGTGGGTGGGCACCAAATAAACTTTGAGCCTTTATCCTTTGTTTCTAAAACCGTGAACCAAACCACATTACAACCCTCAAAAGTCCTAATTGAAGTAGAGTTTATTTCGGAAGCATACTCGATGAGAAAGTGTTTCCCGACTCCCATGAGCTTTGCTCAAAAATTTGTGTTGGCTTTCAAAAAAAATGAATATCACCTCCTAGCTAGTGATTCGGTCACAGGCTATTGTGAAAATCTTTTCAAAAAAAAAACAAAAAAAAACTTCGAGACAAACACGTGTGTTGCATTAGCAGTCTTAACATTAACATTCTTTGCTTGTTAGCATTTGCTTGGCATCATAGAAGCCTATGTATGAGCACCAGTGATGAGTTTAATTTCTTGAGATTTGAAACTATGATGAGTAGTTGAACAACCATTTCAGAGAATGATCACCCCCAGGAGCAGGTTGCCTTAATACTTTGCCAGCCAGGGGCATTTTGCCTGAAGACTATGCTAGATAGGGGCATGTTGTTGGAATACTTAGCCAGCCAGGAGCAGGTTGCCTTAATACTTTGCCAGCCAGGGGCATTTTGCCTGAAGACTCTGCTAGACAGGGGCATGTGGTTGGAATACTTTCCCAGTCAGGGGCAAGTTACTTGAAAACTTAGCCAGCCAGGAGCAGGTTGCCTTAATACTTTGCCAGCCAGGGGCATTTTGCCTGAAGACTCTGCTAGACAGGGGCATGTTGTTGGAATACTTTGTCAGATATGGGCATGTTGCTTGAAGACTTTGCTAAACAGAGGCAAGTCGTTTCCCAATTTGTGCTTACACATTCTTATCATCCCTAAAAGGATAAGTATTGAAGACTCATTTGTGCCAAGCACAGTTAATCTGAGGCAGTGACGTCGAGATTTGACGAATCTCTACAAGAGTTTGAAGACACTGGGGCATCGTGAATGCCAAGTCTTTTTATAAAATCCTCTTGAGATGATCTATTCTCACAAACCATTTTGTGGACGCATGACCACGTGTTCCCCAAAGCAAGATGCTCTTGGGATATACCTTGCAAGTACCTCCAAATAACAGGGTCCTCACACTAAGTTGCTTTGATATGTTAGGGGCATGACTTAGTACTTTCGTGGATATTTTTACTACTTAGTGCTTCAAGTGAGATACTAAGTCTAGTATCCCCATTTGATCCTCAATTCAAGCTTCTCCAGCTGAATGTCATTTTCTCTCCCCAACGGAGTACAACTTTACTTCCTCCTAAGCAAACGTAGTTTGTATGGTTGCTTCTTTCTGATAGATATTGAAGCTAGAAGACTTGTCTGGGTTTATTTCCCGAATGAAATGTCTTTCTCTCCTCAAAGAGATTTGTACTTTGTAGCATGACTTTGTTCCATGGATGGCTCATTTCCCTATCTTCAGTGATTGCGTACACTTTGACGAGATTGGTCGAGTATCCGTTTGTTGTGATGTTTATTTCATCACCAGTTCACCTCTCGTGTCTGTTTTGTCTGTCTGTCGGCATAAACATAACGCATATACATACATGTACATCATAATTGAATTCATATTCATATGCATATTCATGTCGCATTCATTAATGCATACCTCCTACCTTGGTCGTATTTATCCCCAAGTGAGGTGTCTCTCTCCAAATAGAGTGTCAGCCTTTGGCAGAAAATGTACATTCTTTCTAAATTCTCCACTGAGATTCTACCCTCGTGGAAGATTTTGCTTCAGTTCTCCTTTCCACACTTGGATGGGATAAATCCCGGTTGAGTTCATTCCTCAGGGGCTAGTGTCTCGCTTGACAGTTTCTTTCCAGCTCGTTCCTGGATTGAATTTTGGTCTTTGGCAATTTTGATGATTGAACTACCAATTGGAAAGTGCATTTATTTTGCACCTGTTATTGATTTGTCTCCCAGAAGAAATTTATTGAAGATTTCCCCATTGGAGACAAATTTATGCTCCCCAGCAGTATTACTACAACATTCTCCTGGAGTATTTACACTTGACAACAAGTGGCAGTCTCTTTATTCGAGAAGCTTGTTTCATCCCTGGACCTCTAATCGGAATCAACAAGTGGTCGTCTCCTTATTTGAGAAGCTTGTTTCTTATCCATGGATTTCCCAGTAAATCAACAGATGGCATCTCATCCAGACAAGGTGAGAAGTTTGTCGTGATTCTTTATATTTTCAACAAATGGCATCTCATCCAGACAAGGTGAGAAGTTTGTTCGGCAAATGGCATCTCATCTAGACAAGGTGGGAAGTTTGTCGTGATTCCAATTTTCAACAAATGGCATCTCATCCAGACACGGTGAGAAGTTTGTTCGACAAATGGCATCTCATCTAGACAAGGTGGGAAGTTTGTCGTGATTCCAATTTTCAACAAATGGCATCTCATCCAGACAAGGTGAGAAGTTTGTTCGACAAATGGCATCTCATCTAGACAAGGTGGGAAGTTTGTCGTGATTCCAATGGTTATTACACTGAGTCCCACGGGAAGCATGGTAGTGGCTTGAGATGGGTATTACACTGAGTCCCATGGGAAGCCTTTCCCGATAAAGGCTTGATTTGGGTATTACACTGAGTCCCACGGGAAGCATGGTAGTGGCTTAAGATGGGCATTACACTGATTCCCATAGGAAGCCTTGCCTGATAGAGGCTTAAGGTGGGTATTACACCGAGTCCCACGAGAAGCATGGTAGTGACTTGAGATGGGTATTACACTGAGTCCCATGGGAAGCCTTTCCCGATAAAGGCTTGAGGTATGTATTACACTGAGTCCCACGAGAAGCATGGTAGTGGCTTGAGATGGGTATTACACTGAGTTTCATGGGAAGCCTTGCCCGGTAAAACACTTGAGGTGGGTATTACATTGAGTCCCACGTGAAGTGTCGAGAATGTTGAATGGAAGTTTCGTCTTGTTTTGGTTCCTTATAAAAAAGATTAAAAATACTTAAAATGAGAAACACCAGTTCATCCCTCAAATCACGATTTAGAAACTCTGGTGGTCATCCTCAAAGAAACACAGTTCAGCAAGAAAATCCCACCTCAAATCTTGTTCATCAAATTTGAACGGTTCTCGCGATTCGTTTCGTCTTTCGATCGACACACTCTTTCTCGATTCTGCCTTATTTGATTCCGCAGGGTTTCAGTTCATTCAGATCTTGTCTCATATTTTTGTTTTTCAATCCCTCTTTCCTCTCAGTTATTTCTCTCTGTTTTCAACTATATGTTCTTTTCATCTCTCTTTTCTCCTTTTTTCTGTTTTCAGATTTGTGGTTTTTTTGAGAGTTTTGTGGAATTGTTTGATTGAAAGATGATTTGAGGGTGTATGGGTTGTTGGAAAGGTTCACAGAGGTTATGAAAGTCAGATGAAGGTTTTGGTTGTACGGTTGTGTTTGTGATTTGAGGGTCTATGAATCATGAACAAAAATTGAAAGGATTTGGTATTATTAAGGGTCTGAAGTTAGTTTGAAGGTTTATTAAGGTGGTTCAGTTTGTTCTACAAGTGTTGCAGGTTGATGTTTATGCTTAAAGAAGAGTGGTAGTATGGAGTTATTTTTCTAGTTTTTTGAAGCTTGAAGTCTTTGGCAGAATTTTAGCAGAGGTGTTATCCAAGCGTCATTCAAGAGTGAATTGAAGGTCGCTTATATAGAAAAACTTGAAGGGTTAAATTGGAAATAATAAAGAGGAATTTATTGTTGTGAAATGTTACATGAATGGCTATGAAAATATGAATGGAAGGAATCTTCCCATGTACATCTAGTTTTATGTGTTATATTATATGCGTGGAGAGTGTGAAGGTGCGTGAAAAATTCGTATGAGGTTTATGATTGTGTAATGGTTTGCATTTTGTGAATTGTGTGTACCTGCGTGATGAGTTATTGTAATTTTGCTTTGTCATTTGTGTTGTGTAGTTGAAGAATTTATGTGTATGACATTTGTTAGGTTGGTTCAGATGTTGTACATGAATTTTGGCTCAATGGTTGGTGTGTGGGTCTGCGTGTGATACTGTGTGAATAAAGGAATTATGGTCTTGTGTGGCAAAGTGTTGGTATTAGACAGTAGTGGGACCATATTTTTTTATGTTGTGCAAAATATTCACGCCATGCAATTGTTGTATCTCTTTCAAATAATTTTTTTACTGCAACTTAGTGTAGGTAGTTTGGTTTGTAATAAAAAATGTAATGGGATGGAAACTTTTGTAATTTTGACTTTGGTAATTAGCATTCTTTTTAAATTCATGAGTCATTTTGGTCATAGATGTAGTTATTGGCTGGAGATTTCGACCAGGTCAAGAAAGTATGTTTAGAAGCAAATCCATGAAAATGCCAAAGGAGAGTATTTCGACCTAACCAAAGAAAAGGGAAATACAATAATGGGTCAACAGGCAGACGAAGAAGTCCAGTTTGCAGAAGGAAGGGGTCGAAGCACTTTTACGCATCCCAAAGAAACCACCGGGTTGAAGACCTCTCGATGGGGACATTCAGAAAGTTGTGAAGAAACTGCTCATGGGAGTGGAACAATGTAGTGGGCAGTTATCAAGAGAGTGAGATGACAAGTGTCAAATCCAGATTCGTTGGAGAGTGTCCAACAATATATTTTGTATGTCTATATAAGTAGATTTCATTTTCATTATTCAATGTCGCATTTCTTTACATTGTAAAACGGACACACACAAAGTACCGAGCATCAGATAAACAAGTTAACCCCCTACGCAAAATGTATGATAGCGTCCAAACACTTATGTTTTTCAAGTTATTTTAATTCCAAGCAAATTTAAATACTTGTATTTTCCTTTATCTTCTTTTTTCCGTGCTTTTGTTTATCTTTTACCTTTCCATTCAAGCATTCCGCGAGAGTCTGGTCAAACACAAAACACCAAAAATATACAAAAAAACCCTTACCATCTCACATTACAAGATAACACAGTATAACTAATTGGACAGAGCAGTCCTGGGACTCATTTGGTCGGTCCCTCCAGTAAACCTTTCGTACAGGAGGCCATCGACTTGTTCGCGCGAAATTTGTGAGCAACTCTAGTTTTGAATGATTATAAATTTTAAGTGTTTTGTGCTTTCATCATATGCCACCTTTAAATCTTTTGACTCATTTTTATCAATGTTTTTGTTCTTCTGAAAAATACGCAAAATGAATTGATTCATTCCATCATGCATCGATTCATGCTGTTAAAAGGATTCTGGAAATTCGCAAAATGAATTGATTCATCTTATCATGTATCGATTCATGCTGTTTGAATGGTTCTGGATTTTCTTATATGAATCGACACATACAAACATGCATCGATTCATTGCTTGTTCTATTCTCTATTTTTATTAATCTGTTCAGTATGTATCGATTCATCGTGTCTTGAATCGATTCATTTGTCTGTTTTACTTCTAACAGAATCTGCATATATATGTTAAGTGTTTCATTTAGTGTAGCAATAGATCACAGAAAATTGCAGACGAATTTTAGAGTGATAGATCATTGAAGAACACATCAAGAAAAGGATTTTGGAGTGTGGACAATTCAATGTTGAGCAGGATTGAAACCTAGAATCAAATTCATCTTCATCATCTTCTCAAATACCTTAATTCAAGAACATCAACAAGGAAGTGAGTGTTGTTCTGTGAATTGAAGGCTTATGAGATAACATTCAGTGGTGCGATCGGAGATCCAGCTGAGTTGAAGATTGATAGAAGGTTTCAAGGAAAAACCAGCTGGGTTTTCCTTCAAGAACGGGCGTGTTCTTGAGGGTTTGTTAGTCACGTTTACAAGACAGATTCAGCCGCAGCGTAAGATTTGGAAATCGGGGATTTCGCAAATAGATCGTGGAACCGGTGAATTGCTTGTATTACTTGCAGGGAATCTTGATTGGGCTCAGATCAAGTGAAGGTTGATACAATAGGAAGATCTAGGTGTATAGATTTCTGGTGTTTGTATAGCAACCTTGTAATCGACGAATTCAGAAATATTGATATAAAAGTTCTCAATTTCGGTTTGAAATTGAGAGGGAGACGTACCCATACGCGAGGACGAACGTGGGGAACTTCCTTACCAAATCTCTGCGTATTGTATTCCTTCTCTATCTCTATTTACGTTTTCAATTGTTTTTGATTCATTGGAAATAGCTTTTGTGATAGGTGCATTCAACTGTCTTACATCTTGTGTGTTTAAACCTTTATCATCTCAATCGTAAATCCAGCACGTTATCACATGTCCGGTCTTCTAGTGGCTGGTCCAGAATAGACGCTTGTATATTTGGGACCGTTGTTTCCGTTAAGTTTTGAAAACTCTGAAATATCTTTTAAATCCTTGTAAACAAGGAGATGATCCATTCCCCCCCCCTCTAGATCACTAGCCACAGCGTCTAACAAGTGGTATCAGAGCACCGGTTCGCTGGTGCTTTGTGGCTGCCTGTAACGTTATGGATTCTGAACCAAAGCGGGCGTACAATAGAGCTCCTGTTTTCAATGGTGAAAATTATGGCTACTGGAAAGACTGCATGCGAGTTCACATAAATTCTGTTGATAGGCGCGTATGGGCTGCCATTCAAAATGGTCCTTTTCAAATTACCATGATGAATGAGGCAGGTGCCATAGTACCTAAACCAGAAGATGATTGGGATGAAAAAGATGAGAAAAAGTGGTCAAGTGATTGGAGAGCTCGAAATATGCTAATTTCAGCACTTAGTGCAGATGAGTATTATCGAGTTTCCCATTGCTCGACAACTAAAGAAATGTGGGATGCTTTAGAAATTGCACATGAAGGTACAACTGAAGTAAAACAGTCCCGCATTAACACACTTAATCAAGAGTTCGAACTCTTTCGCATGAAACAAGGAGAATCTATTCCCGACATGCAAAAGAGATTTGTTCATCTCATTAATCGTTTGAATGCACTTGGAAAACCTGTTTCCAATGATATTGCTACTAATAAAATTCTGAGATGTCTTAGCAGGGAATGGCAACCTAAAGTAACAGCTATCAAGGAAGCCAATGATCTAACGACACTCACAATGACTACTTTGTTTGGAAAGCTGGAGGAACATCAGCAAGAACTAGAAAGTCTAGAAAAGTTTGAGAACAAAAGTAAAAAGGGAAATGAGAAGAATAAAGACAAAGAGGGTGAGAAGAGGCCTATAGCTCTTATGGCTTCTAACTCAAAGTCCTCACAAAAAGAGCTAAGCAACAATGAGTCAAGTAGTGACGAAGACTCCGGTGACAAAGAAATGGGACTTTTTGTTAGGAGATATAATAGATTCATTCGAAAGAATGGAATCAAGCATTCCGACAAAAAACTCATAAAGTTTAGAAGACAATCTATAGATTCAAAACAGGAAGAGATTAAGAAGAATAGAGAAAGAGGGTCTTGCTTTAATTGTGGCAAGTCCGGACATTATAAAACGGATTGTCCTTTAAAGAAAAATAATAAAGGAAAAGCTCCACCCAAAAGGTATAATAAGCAAAGAAGAGCTTACATTGCTTAGGAAAGTGATAATGATTCATCAAGTACACAATGCTCAAGTGATAGCGATGAAACCGCAAATTTGTATCTTATGGCTCACACCAAAAAGCAGTCCCACCATAAGAAGAAAAGTGATGATAAAAAGGTAAAACAAGCTTATTATAACAATTTCTCTTCTATGTCCTTTTCTGAATTGAAAATAGCTTTTGAAAAACTGCATAATGAAGCTATAGAAGCATTTAAAAGATTATCTTCCGATAAATTTTTTTTTTCATACTTGGAAGGTAAAGTAAAACATGCTGAAAAAGATTTAGAATACTTGAAAGCTAGCATTGCAGAAAATTCAAAAGCTATTGATATTGATGGTTGTAGTAAACTAAGGCATTGTGAAGCTTGTCACATTTGGCAACAAGAGGTTATTTCTCTTAAAGTCAAATTGGAAAAAGCCTTGCAACCTAAGATTACTTATGCCATTGATACTAGGTTGTTCAAAAAGTCATTAAATCCTCCATATGCAAAATATTCATTTGTTCCAAAGGATTTAAAGACCAATCATAAACAACAACATTATCGTAGTGTTTGTCATTATTGTTGTCATGCTGGCCATACCATTGAAAAATGCAAATTTAGAAGATTTCAAGTGCCTAAAGGCATTTATCAATGGAAGCCTAAAGACAACCATGTTACCACTTACCCACTTGGACCCAATAAAAATTGGGTACCTACCTCTCTCTTTTGATATTGTAGGATGAGTGTCTTGCATCCATGGAAAGAAGATGGTTTCTGGACAGCGGGTGTTCAAGGCACATGACGGGTGACATATCACTTTTTATTGACTTCAAAGCAAAGAAGAAGGGGTATGTTACTTATGGAGACAATAACAAAGGAGCTATACTTGGTAAAGGTAGTGTAGGTAATCCCTCTACCACTACTATTTCTGATGTCCATCTTGTAGAGGGACTTAAACATAATTTGTTAAGTATAAGTCAACTATGCGACAAAGGTTATAAAGTTTCTTTCACAAAAACTTGTTGCAAAATTGAACATACCGAACATAATGTTGTGTTTAAGGGTGTAAGAGTAAACAACATATATATGCTTGATCTTTTGAGTGTATCCTTAACAAGCACTAAATGTCTAGTATCCCTAAATGATGATTCATGGCTATGGCATAGACGCTTAGCGCATGTTAATTTCGATTTGCTTAATAAGGTTGTATCCAAGGATCTAGTAGTAGGTCTTCCAAAAATAAAATTTTCAAAAGACCACCTATGTGATGCTTGCCAAATGGGGAAACAAACAAGGGTCTCTTTTAAATCTAAAAATATAATTTCAACTTCAAGACCCCTTGAGCTTCTCCATATGGATCTCTTTGGACCATCTAGGACAAAGAGCTTAGGTGGAAACTATTATGGTTTCGTAATAGTAGATGACTACTCTAGATTCACTTGGACTATATTCCTTCATAGCAAAGATGAAACTTTTTCTGCTTTTAAAAGTTTTGCAAAGCTGTCCCAAAATAAAATGAATTCTAAAATAGTTACAATCCGAGGCGATCATGGAGGTGAATTTCAAAACCATCTCTTTGATAAGTATTGTGATAAGTATGACATTGAGCACAACTTTTCAGCTCCTCGAACTCCACAACAAAACGGTGTTGTGGAACGCAAAAATCGAGTTTTATAGGAATTGGCAAGAACAATGCTCAATGAGGGTGGATTACCAAAATATTTTTGGGCTGATGCAATTAGCACAGCTTGTTATGTTCTGAATAGGATCTTAATTCGTCCTATTTTGAATAAAACCCCTTATGAAATTTTAAAAGGTAGAAAGCCAAACTTGTCTCATCTTCATGTGTTCGATTGTAAATGTTTTGTTTTGAATAACGGTAAAGAAAATCTTGGAAAGTTTGATGCCAAAGCTGATGAAGGTATTTTTCTTGGATACTCTCAATCAAGCAAAGCATATATAGTGTATAATAGGCGTATACTTTCTGTTGAAGAATCTGTCCATGTTTCTTTTGATGAATCTTACCCAAAAATTGTCGGAAAAGGTATCTCTTTTGATGACGCAGGTGTATCTACAGAAGACATACTCAAAGAAGTTGTTTCGGAAATTGATCAATCTGAAACGGTTGATATTGAGAAGGAGGAAGATACTAGTCATGAAAAAGATAAAGAGGAAGGAACATCTGAAGTGAAGGACCTTCCACCAGCTTGGAAATCCTCTAAAGACCACCCTATAGACAATATATTGGGAGATATTTCAAAGGGAGTGTTGACTCGTTCTAAGATAATTAACTTTTGTTCTCACTTCGCTTTTGTATCACAAGTGGAACCTAAAAATGCTAAAGAGGCCTTGGTTGATGAATTTTGGCTAATGGCCATGCAAGAAGAGCTTAATCAATTTAAAAGAAATGACGTTTGGGAACTTGTCCCTCGTCCGCGAGATCATCACATCATAGGTACTAAATGGGTTTTTAGGAATAAACATGATGAAAGCGGAGTGATAACTAGAAACAAGGCACGCTTGGTAGCACAAGGGTATAACCAAGAGGAGGGCATAGATTATGAGGAGACTTATGCTCCGGTGGCTCGCCTTGAAGCTATACATCTTTTGCTTGCCTATGCGTGTTCTATGAATTTCAAGCTTTACCAAATGGACGTAAAGAGTGCGTTTTTAAATGGTGTTATAAATGAAGAAGTATATGTTTCACAACCTCCCGGTTTTGAAAATTCTGAATATCTAGATCATGTTTACAAATTAAAACGTGGTTTATATGGTCTTAAGCAAGCACCCCGTGTGTGGTACGAAAGACTTAGAAAATTTCTACTTGATCATGGATATTCTAGAGGTAAAGTGGATAATACACTCTTCATTAAACACAAAGGAAAGCACATTCTTTTAGTTCAAGTTTATGTAGACGATATAATTTTTGGTTCAACTAACATACACTTGGTCGAAGAATTTTCTAATGTTATGCAGGGTGAGTTTGAGATGAGTCTCATGGGGGAATTGAACTACTTCTTAGGCCTCCAAATAAAGCAACTCGATGAAGGTACAACAGTATGTCAAACAAAATACTGTAGAGAGCTGCTCAAGCGGTTTGGAATGAATAATTCTAAATCAATTGACACTCCCATGCCTACCAACGGAAACTTGGACAAAGATGAACATGGTAAGTGTGTTGATGTCAAAAGGTTTAGAGGTATGATTGGGTCTCTCTTGTATCTTACTGCTTCTAGACCGGACATCATGTTTAGTGTGTGTATGTGTGCAAGATATCAATCAAATCCTAAGGAATCTCACTTAAAATCAGTCAAGCGTATATTTAGGTATCTTAATGGAACACCTAAATATGGGCTTTGGTATTCCAAAGGAAGTGATTGCAGCTTAGTAGGTTACTTTGATTCTGATTTTGCTGGCTGCAAATCAGATAGGAAAAGCACTAGTGGCACATGTCATCTGTTTTCAAATTCTTTAATAAGTTGGCATAGTAAAAAGCAAGTATCCGTAGCTTTGTCTACTGCAGAGGCTGAGTATGTTGCAGCCGGTAGCTGTTGTGCTCAAATTTTGTGGCTAAGACAACAACTACAAGATTTTGACATTGAACTTAAACGCATTCCAATTAAATGTGACAACACTAGTACCATTAATCTCACTAAGAATCCTGTTTTACACTCACGCACCAAACATATTGAGATTAGACATCACTTCCTTCGCGATCATGTTGAAAAAGGAGATGTTGTTTTTGAGCATGTTGATACTAAAAATCAACTTGCTGACATTTTCACTAAACCTTTGGCAACTGAACCATTCTTCAACATTCGTCGCGAATTGGGGATTCTTGATATCTCCGCATTGGTGTCTTAAGTTTGGTTGATGGAGTTTCTATTTATCTCATCGTGTTTGCTAAGTTCTGATTGTAGTCTTCACTCGTACCTCATGAGAATACTACGACGGAGGTAATATTGTTCCTCTCTTCACTTTGTTGATATTGTATGATCAATGTATGTTTGAGCAATGATTTCTCGTTTACATGAACTTCTTTTCATATGAATGTTTGAACATTGATGTTTTGTTTGTAAAGTATTCTTAAGCATCTATACAATGTTATGATTCATTCTGCATGTTGCATAATGTTTGTTTTGCATATTCATTGTTGTGTCAATTCTTGCATATCCACTGGAATTTCAAAATTTTCGTATTATGAATCGATCATAACCAGCTTGAATCGATTCATGTTGATTTTCTTTTAATTTCTATCAAAATAGTTACAGTATGTATTGATACATAGTGACTTGTATCGATACATAGTCATTTGTATTTCAAAAATTCGCATTATGAATCGATCACAACAATCTTGAATCGATTCATGTTGATTTTCTTTTAATTTCTGTCCAAATGGTTACAGTATGTATTGATACATAATGGCTTGTATCGATACATAGCATTCTGATTTTTAAAATTTTTCGTGAAATGAATCGATTCATACAGTCATGAATCGACGCATCCTGTTTTAAATTCAGTTTATTTTTTAATGAATCGACACATTAGCAACTGCCATGACATGTCTATCAATTATAAAACTCCATTATGTCTTTCTCATCATCTCATTTGCATCATTTTCGTTTCTAACCCTAACTGCCACAAAACCCCTCTTCTCTCAAAATCCTAATCTCATCACTATGCCTCAAAGAGTCTTGCTTCCAAGAGAAAAAGGAAAACGTAAAGGCAAAGAACTCGTTGGGTCTTCTCATCAGGCTCCTTCTGTTCCTGAAATTCCTCCATCTGGGGTTGCAATTCTTCATCCTGCCATTGTTGAAGAATTTGAAGCTTCTTTTAAAACAAGGTTAGTTATGAAACCACATGTTTTCGATACTAGTGATGTACGCACTCTTTGTTTAGAAGAAGTTGCGGATTTAATAGATGCACAAAATCTTGTATCCTTTTTAACTGTTAAAGATGAGTATCATGAAGACTTTATTCGTGTTTTCTATGCTGGTGTGAAAACTGGAAAAGGCTACATGTTCAAGTGTTCGATTGGAACCAGAACTTACCGTTTTGAGGCTGATGACTGGTCCAAAGTGTTCAATCTGCCATCTCTGTTGCCTGAATTGCAGATGTGGCATGACCAGAACTTTGAAACACAGTTTAAGTTGAAGGAATATTGTGCATCCATTTCTAAATTGGAAAGACCTCTTGCTGATGATGAGCCTCTGACTTTTGGTATAATTAAAAGTGTTCCAAGAATTATGCACTGGATACTTTCACATATCTTGCGTCTAAGGTCCGGTGGGCACTCTCGATTGGACAAGCCAGATATCCATTTATTGTATATTCTGCAGAAGAAGATACCATTAAACTGGGCCAATTACTTTGTCAAGCGTATCTTTCTTACGCGGAACAGCTCCAAAAACATTACTCTTGCATATGCTGCCCAGATTATGCGGATTCTTAAGTTTTGGAAAGTGGTTTTCCCTCCTGTGCCTCTCTTATCATCTTCTAATGTTCAAGAATTCAACAATGCCACACTCTCTCATATGGGTTATCGATGGGACATCGAGCGTCGCTGCTACTACTTCTTTGAACGCAACACTCGAACCCGCATCTACAACTTTGACATTCTGTCTGAACACATTTATGTTGAAGAACAAAGGGATGGAGATATGGAAGATGCAGAAAATCCTCCTGATGCTAATACCAACACTGGTTGGGGTGAGTGGGTACCACAAAGGTGGTCTCCTACACACTATGAACCAACTCCTTCATCGGCTCCACCGACTTCATCTACTGCTACTCCGGCCTATCTTACTCAAATGTTTGCGCAGTTGGAAATGGCAAACAATGCCCGGCATGAATAAGCTCGTGCGTGGAATGTCCAGCAAACGGAATGGCATAAAGAGCACCGTGAATGGCATGATGAGCATACTCGAATGTATCATAATCAACATTCATGGCATACTGAATTGGTTAAGTGGCATCAAGTTTTCTATAATGAGATGTCTGGATTTATGGATGATTGTCGTTCGCACCCGGGGATTATGGAAATGTTTCAAAGCACAGAGGTTCAGAGACGTTTCAGGTGTTACGCATTCATGGGGCAGAATCCTGATGAAATGCCTCCTCCACCTCCTCCTCCAAGTTTCCGTGACCCTGATCGAGATGATGCGGAGTCGTGTGGTGGCCATTTCCCTCATTGAAGCTGCATTGCATTTTGCATATCATCATTGTTTCTTGCTTAAGTTTCTTTGTTTTTTTTTATGTTTAAACATTTTATGGTTTGGTTTGTTTATGTAATTCGCAACTCTATTTGACAATTTCACTGCCTATGATTATTTGCTTTTGTCTAAATTGTTTGCACTTTATGTTTCATTCTTTGTGAGTGAAATCTACTTATATATCTTGGTATTGCTGATTTTGTTTCTTCACCTATGCATTCTTTCTTGATGTTGACAAAGGGGGAGAAAGAAAGGCAAGGCAAGTGTGAATAATGACAGGCACAAACTCAGGGGGAGTAATTCAATTCTCACACTTCAAAAATTTTTGTCATCATAAAAAAGGGGTAGTTTGTGAGCAACTCTAGTTTTGAATGATTATAAATTTTAAGTGTTTTGTGCTTTCATCATATGCTGCCTTTAAATCTTTTGACTCATTTTTATCAATGTTTTTGTTCTTCTGAAAAATACGCAAAATGAATCGATTCATTCCATCATGCATCGATTCATGCTTTTAAAAGGATTCTGGAAATTCGCAAAATGAATCGATTCATCTTATCATGTATCGATTCATGTTGTTTGAATGGTTCTGGATTTTCTTATATGAATCGACACATACAAACATGCATCGATTCATTGCTTGTTCTATTCTCTGTTTTTATTAATCTGTTCAGTATGTATCGATTCATCGTGTCTTGAATCGATTCATTTGTCTGTTTTACTTCTAACAGAATCTGCATATATATGTTAAGTGTTTCATTTAGTGTAGCAATAGATCACAGAAAATTGCAGACGAATTTTAGAGTGATAGATCATTGAAGAACACATCAAGAAAAAGGATTTTGGAGTGTGGACAATTCAATGTTGAGCAGGATTGAAACCTAGAATCAAATTCATCTTCATCATCTTCTCAAATACCTTAATTCAAGAACATCAACAAGGAAGTGAGTGTTGTTCTGTGAATTGAAGGCTTATGAGATAACGTTCAGTGGTACGATCGGAGATCCAGCTGAGTTGAAGATTGATAGAAGGTTTCAAGGAAAAACCAGCTGGGTTTTCCTTCAAAAACGGGCGTGTTCTTGAGGGTTTGTTAGTCACGTTTACAAGACAGATTCAGCCGCAGCGTAAGATTTGGAAATCGTGGATTTCGCAAATAGATCGTGGAACCGGTGAATTGCTTGTATTACTTGCAGGGAATCTTGATTGGGCTGAGATCAAGTGAAGGTTGATACAATAGGAAGATCTAGGTGTATAGATTTCTGGTGTTTGTATAGCAACCTTGTAATCGACGAATTCAACAATATTGATATAAAAGTTCTCAATTTCGGTTTGAAATTGAGAGGGAGACGTACCCACACGCGAGGACGAACGTGGGGAACTTCCTTACCAAATCTCTGCGTATTGTATTCCTTCTCTATCTCTATTTACGTTTTCAATTGTTTTAGATTCATTGGAAATAACTTTTGTGATAGGTGCATTCAACTGTTTTACATCTTGTGTGTTTAAACCTTTATCATCTCAATCGTAAATCCAGCACGTTATCACATGTCCGGTCTTCTAGTGGCTGGTCCAGAATAGACGCTTGTATATTTGGGACCGTTGTTTCCGTTAAGTTTTGAAAACTCTGAAAAATCTAATAAATCCTTGTAAACAAGGAGGTGATCCATTCACCCCCCCCCCCTCTAGATCACTAGCCACAGCGTCTAACAAAATCCACGTGCGAATAGTAGTACACTTGGGCTTTTTGGTAATGACTTTTCTTGCATGGACGAATTGAATCAAAAAAATTCATTCAAAATCAAATTCTCACTCGAATAAATTTTGAATCGCATCTTGAAATTATGAAATCCACCATGAATTATGGAATAAATTGGAACTTTGAATCAACATAAATCCACGTGAACTTTTCCTGTTGAATAATAGTGAGCCAAAATATCTACTAAGAAATAGACGAATAGGCCTTCCTTGAAATCAAAGGGATTATAAATTGAGATACAGACTTTAAAACGTTGCATAGAAACCCTAATAGAACTTGATTTGACCAATATTACCAAACTTCCACTGAAACATCACTGCACACACCTGACTTGACCTAATAAACCATCTGAATTTCAACCTTGAAACGACTTTGTAAAACCCTAAGAAAGTAATTATACATGTAGGACAAATTTGAGGTATGATACACACAATCATTATATAGAAGTATATTTTTCGCTCTTTTAAGAAAATAGATCACTAACCGTCTTTTTAACAAATTTTTACACGGATACTGCACATTTGATAATAAAATTATTTTCTTACATATTAATATTATTAAAAGTAAATGGAAAAGCGTTTTTCTTTTAAAAAAAACTTTGATTCAACACTATTTTTTTTTACAAGTAAGGGCCAAAGGCCCAAGGAAAGCAAGAACTACAAGAATACCTCACAAGAGATATAGCCACCCAAGCAATCTTCTAGAAGCAAATTTTCCAATTTTTTTGGAACTTAAGACGTCCAATACATAGAATCAGTTGATCTACTCCCAAATTTAGCAAGAGCATCAGTGCAGAAATTAACTTCTTTGAAAGTATGCATAACAATAACCTCTTCAAATTGGCCTAGCAAACTCTCAATTTTCCTTAGCAACTCAACCCCGTCTCTTCTCCTAGAACGTCTCTAATTGATATCCCTAATGATCTCAGAGGAATCTGAATTAACTTCAACTTTCTTGAAACCAAGATCAAGGGCAAACATCAAGCCTTCAAGAAGACCATTCAACTCCACAATGTAACTGCTACAACTCCCCACATTTTTGAAAAAACCACCCAGCCAATCTCCTTCCTCGTTTCAGATCAAGCCTCCGCAACCCGCAGAACCACCCTCACAGCAAGCGCCATCCACATTCAACTTTACCATTCCTGATTTCAGAGGTTTCCACTAAACCAATATGGTCTCTTTAGCTCTATCTACAACCTTTTTGTTCAAAGCCAAAACGTCACCATACTCTTTCAACTGAAGCGAGATCTGCATACTCAGATTCCAAGGTCTCGTGAAATCTTCAACGTGCTCTTCCTGATTCCGCTAAACACTAATTTGAACTACCTTGAAATGAGCTAAGACATGCTTGAAATTTTATGAGAATTTATAGTACATTAATTAATGCTAACATATGTCTTTAAGACACTTGTTAATATATTAATAATAGAAGTTATGTACTTTTAATTGTGAAGTATTTTATTTCTTACAAAAAATTAAAATTGTTGTTTATAAAATATAATTACTAGGGATGGGCATCAGTTCAGTTTAGATTTGAGTCCAAAATCTTAAATCGGACCAACCCATGGGGTGAGTAATATGAACTCATTTCTAACTATTTGAATTTTCGGTTTAATTGGATTCGATTTGCTATGTCGATTTTTTCGGTTAAGCATCAATTTATTTTTTCCTAATCTACTTCATTTTCTCTGGTTTTCTTTTTCAAGTTTTTTCAGATCTACTTCATTTTCTCTGGTTTTCCTTTTCAAAGCCATGTATTCTAAAAACCTCAATCATCTTTCAGCAAGATCAAAACACAACAATAAATTTTACAGCTCATCAAATCCAAACATTACATATTAAAAATCCAAACATTACACAAAAATTACCATTCCCCCAAATATAAGTTTTGTATCTATTCAAAAACTACAACCCTAACTTACTTTCAGACTTACACAATCAACAAATACAAACCTAAAAAGATAAGAAATAAATTTTTGAAAAAACTTTTTGAAGGATTGTATTTCATCAAGATTGTAGAACCATCTCTAATAGCTTTTCAAATCACTAATAATGAATATATATTGATGGTGAGATGAAGAAGAAGGAGGCAGAGAAAGAAAAGCTATGAGACGAAGAAGAAGAAGAAGAGGGTGAGAGGAAGAAGAAGGAGACAGAAAAACTATGAGACGAAGAAGAAGAAGAAAGAAAGATGAAGCGAGAGACAGAATACAGGAATTAGGGTTATTGAATTAATCGGAGGATCAAATCTGACTATTAAATAAAATCAATATTATTATATTAATAAAATAATAACTGATTCGCTCAGATTTTCTTGTTGGAATACTTTTGTCTCACCCTAATAATTACTATTCGTAGATTCTTTAGTTTATGTCTAAGAGGGTACAAGTTAACTTCACCCATAAAGTAAAATACTTTTTTTTTAGAATTTTAGAAAATTTGAAAATTATATTTTATTTGCAACAAAGGGTGCAAACTCATTTTCTAAAAAAAAAAAAAGAAGAAGAAAAGAAAGATTTTAGTGATACTAGTAGGTAGCTAATTAGTGAATGATGATTAGAAAATGAAAATGGTATGGTGAGAGAATCGAGAATGTTCTAAAAATGTGAGGTGGTGGAAGCATCCTATAAGATATAGAATAAGGTGGAGAATGGTGGGTGGAAAAGGTGGGATAATATGGACCTATCATTGTGGCGTGATTAGAGCAATAACTCCAAACCATACTATATAGAAGAAAGACTTAATTAAAGCACAAACTCCAAACTAAAAATGTTTAAACACAAATAGAAAAATCTTCAACGTTGTTGAATTCATGATGGTAGTGAATTACAAGGCACATTGACATAAAAAGAGTCAAAGGAAGATCTTAATTTATGAGTGTGGTGAATATAGAAGACAACATATGATCGGTTGGTGATTGATACAAAAGTCAACCACTAACATGGAATATTCAAATGTGTGTTTGAGTGCTAAACACATTAACTAACTATGAGTATGGGTTTGAAATTTTGTTGCAATTAAATTCAAATTTGACCACTCAATAATACAAGTGCTGTCTTTCTTTGTTTGTAATTTTTTTCACAAGTTTGGTTAATCAACATAAAATTTCTTGGTTTTTATAAGAAAAATTGTTAATCGGCAATTATCAATTTGTCGAAAAATTTGGGTATTCGATAAGTAACATAAAGTTCGATAAAAATTTATTTTTCTAGAAATATTATTTTGATCCTATTTATAAAAGAAAATCAATTTTTTTAGATTAGTTGAAAAATCAATGTATCTAATTCATTATATCATCCAGATACATTGTTTATTCAATTGATAAAAAATAGATTTTATTTATAAATAAGTCAGGATGTAATAAGATTTATCTATATGTAGTGCCACATCACATTTTTCTTAGGAACACATATAGTGGAGAGTGTGACAAATATTTTCTAAAATGTATTTTAAAATCGTGTGTAAAATTTATGAAAAACTTCGGGATTTCTATAGACATTTCATAATCTTTGTTTTTGTGATCCAATTTACGCATTTGATTGAATCAATTCATAGATTTTTTTCTTAGTTTATTAACTCGAATCGAACAAAATATAATTCTTATTTAACACTATCTTCATGAATTAATAACCTTATAAATGAAAAATGTAAATCGTTCCCCATCGTAATATTTGGAACACAAGAAAAAGAATTGAGACTTATTTTTTTGAATCACTCAAGTAATTAATAAGTTTGGCAACATTTTCAAAGTGATTTGCATTAGGAATATATCAAATATAGGTTACAAGATGATTGAGTATTAAAAAGATTAGTATGCCATAAATGGCAAGCAATGGGTGTAATTTAATACTTAAGGAATCAAATTAAAGTTGTAACAAGAAGTTGAGAACCCACTTACTCTCAATAATTTGAGAATTTAGGCGAAATAGAATTGACTTTTCCTTTAAATTATTCCTTCTCAACATTTCTTTCTTGTCTTGACCTAACTTAAGAGTGGAGATGTTTCAATTCTATTAATGATAGCCATACATTCTCAGATTTTGTTTCTTTATTATCACTATTTTATATTAATAATAGTCATCGTGTGTTCTTTATATTCCTTTTAACTTGGTGTCAATAAAATATGTAATAGCATATAACCTCTAAATTAAAGTTATTTACTTGTAAAATATAGAAAAGAGAAAACAATTCAACCCACTTCCGATTCATAAGATGATCGTAAAGAAATGAACGGAAGCGATTGTTTTGATATATCAAATAGTTTTATATTGTTTGAGAATTGACACTTGTGTTGGGGAAATTCAATGGTTAACGAAGAAGCATTTCTATCTGCGATACACTTTTGTAAGAGATACATCACATATCTATCAAAAATCTTAAGATGATAGGTGTGTGGGTTCTCTCACTTATATAGTGTTCAATCTTCTCTTTTTTAATCAATGTGAGACTTCTTTCTCACACTTGATTCTCAACAACTTGTCAATCAAAAAATTTATAATGAATTATTTTTAACTTTTGTGGTTGGTTTTATATTGTTTGAGAATTAACACTTGTCGTTCAAAAAAGTTATTAATGAATTATTTTTAACTTTTATGGTATGTATTAGTCAACGACCCATAAAACCAACAATTCATATGCTCAATTCACATACCTATAGGTGGATTTGCAATCTATGGGGGTTGCACAAGAACATGTCTCTCCTTCCATTAAAATGTTGATATGCATCTAATAGTTATTCGCACTCCACGTTGACAATTTGGAGAAGGTTGTAACCGCCCTCATATATAAATATGACTTTGAGTCACACTGATGTACATTTTATTACACACTTATAAAATTTCACTCCAATCTCTTATTGACTTGAACATTATAGTACTAACATTTGATCTAGGTACGTACTCTGATACAGATGGAAAAATAGGTCGTGACTCGTCGGACCGGCCCGTGCACTTGTAAAGAAATGGGGGATTGGATTGAAAAATCGCACCCACCTACCCGCTCAACTAGCCTCTCTTTAAACCCGACCCATCTTAAGCTCGCAAAAAAAAAAAAGACGGGTTGGCACGCCAATCCAGTAACCTAGTTATCAAGCACTCAAAATATTTATTTTGGTTGGTTGAAGGTTAACACTTGAACTTTAGTTTAGGAATACTTTTTGATGATTATATTGTATGCATTTATTTGTGAATATATACATAATTTTTTAAGTAAAATTTATTTTAACATATAAAAAATTGTTCTAAAAAATAAGTCAAAAAAACTAATTGAAATGTAAAAATAAACCTATTAATCTATTAAAAAATGAAAAAAAAAAATAGACGAACAAATCCATCACCCGCCAACCCTCCACCTTGGTAGGGCAGATTAGACTTTTAAGTCCAAATTCACTTGGTGGGCTTGCCCACCCCGCCCCCTTTTTTGGCGGGCTTAAAGAGGGACGTGGTGGGCGAGCGAGCCATTTTGCCACCTCTACTATTCGATCACCTAAGAGTTATCACCATCACACCAGACACATTTTTGCGGTCTTCATCTACCACCTATAAGTGATTCTCTATTCTATTGCATAGTTGTGGTGTCACCTCCAGGAATTAATTTTCTTTGATTCCCTTAAATTTCTTCAATTTTACAATTGTAATTGTCTTAAAATTTTACCTCAGATGGTTGGTTCAAAGTTAACTCACTCCAACACGTCCCCAATAATCATCATCTCTAATCAACCATTGACATTCTTCCAAATATCTCTATGATGATTCTTTCTCCTGTCATTAAATACCATCCTCTATGATAAGTTCCCTAAGATTTAACGATGATTCCTTAACTATGGCTCCAAGAAACTCGTCAAGATCCTCCTTTTCATGTTTTACTTCCTCCGTCTCATGTTTCGTTTTCTGCATCATAAGATCAACTTGATCCCCCTGCAATTCAGTTCCTTCCTTGCAACACCTTCTCCAACAACTCTCAGCCTTGTTCAGTGCACCAAATGCGAACAAACTCATGTTGAACATTTTAAATATAATAAAAAAATGCGAGCCTCCTCAACATCGAAGAGAACAAGTAAAAATTTCTAACTAAGGTTGCAACGCAATTAGAGGTCTTGCAACGCTGCCACACCAGAAATATTTTGGTGATTGGTCATGTTAACGCTTGTTTGCATGACCTTCTAGATCTCAAGATCTTCCAAGGAGGCATCATCCTCCTCACTATGAAATTAACCCTCCTCCACAAGAATTTAATGGAGGAGATAACAACCACACACCACCTAAAGAGCATCTTCCAAGGATGTGTCCCTCTTTTCGTCATTCGTAAAGGAGGTATGAGCAAAATTCCTCAAAGCAACATGCCACTCGTCGTCAACAAAACCCATTAACAAGAAAAGTTATAGAGTGTGTCATGTTAACTAATTAATCCTTTTGATTAATTAGTTACATGGTCAAAAACCTAGAAAATAGGTTGACAATTACATGAATCCTTAAGAGTTTAACTTTGATTAATCATATAAGTCAGATAGCTAGATTTTGAATGTAATGATTAATTTAGGGTGAAATTACAAGTTTTAATACCCTTTTGGTATTACATGAACTGAACTTGCATTATTTTGATATTTCATTCTTTTCCTTATGTCACAAGGAGACTAAATACTCTTTTTGAAAATAAACTAAAAATACTTAACAAATACGATGTGAATTGTACGCCATGAGCCTTAAGAAATGGAGAAGAAATAAGAGGATTTGTTCCCATCCTTATTCTGAATATATTTGGACACGAGACAAATGAACTAGTTGTTTAAAGTATTCACCTCCATTCATACACTTTAGTGCAATTCAAATCAAAGCAAATTTTCATAATAAAAGGAAGAAAAAGGAGGAGTATGTAGACTCTATCCCCCCTAAATGATTCAAACACTGTAGAGCTCCCTATCTGAATATCTGTCTTCAAACTAAAATCAATCACAACCAATCAAATTCAATCTTTCCACCTTAGGGAATTCAAAAGATTTTTATAAAGGACATGTTATTTTCATTCTATCACAATACTAACAAACTCTTAAGCCTCTAATACACAAGCATACAAACTACGTTTAATTGTGAGAATGCAATCCAAGTGCATCCATTCTACCACAATATAAACAAACACTTAATGTGAGACATTAAGGATGTTTTCAATAATGTCAAAAAAATTGGGTATTTGAAAGGGTGTGTGGTAAGACAATCAAGAAGAGATGACCTCATGAAGAAAAATTATCATGAGATATTTGACTGCATGAGTCGACTCATGCTCTTCAACAGGTCGACTCAATCAGTACATTTGATTTGAGTTGACTCATGGCTTGCAATAGGTCGAGTCATTTGATGTGATTTTTCCTACAAAACTCTCGGGTCCCAATAGGCTGACTGAGCAAGGATTTTAGGTCGACTCATACACTTGGTACAGGTCGACTCATCCATATGGGAGGTCGACGCATTACTGACTTATGCTCCCTTTCTGTTATTTTCTCTCACTTACTTTTACTTTCTATTTTTATTCTTTTCTAACCAATATAAATAGTTGTTTCATGTTTTATGAGAGATTAACAAGAAAAGTGAAATAGATACACATCCTCCTCTTCATCTTCTCCTTCTTTGCATTAATCAACAATCACACACAACAATCTTTGTTGATCAAGGTGAAAATTAAGGTGATAACGTCCAATCGTGAGATCGAGGTTTCATCTTGGGTAGAGAAGTTGTAGGTTTTTCTTGTAAAAACCTAACAAGTTTTCTCCTCAAAGATTGTAGAAGATTTAAGGGGGTTGCACACAATTATCGTTCGTAGATTCAGCCGAGTGAGGGAGTTTGAAGATCAAGGGAATCGTTCATTCATATCACATTAATAGGAGGATTACGAAGATAGTTGTGGGTTCAAAAACATTGAAGAAAATCAAACGTGCTCAAAGTTTGGAGGATTGCATATTCTTGCAAGAAGGGAGCTGTTAATCGGAGGTTTTCTCGACGCGCGTGAATGACTTGGTTCTTCTCGAATCAAGGGGCAAAAAGAGTTATTGTAACAATCGCAATTTGGATTGGTTTTTTGTTCCCGTTTTCTTCTTGTATAAACAATTGCAATATTAATGAAATATCCCAATTCGATTGTGAATTGGGGGCAGAGTACTTCTAGCGAGGACGATGAAGGAACTGCCTAAACAAATCTCGTGCGCTCTTTGTTCATTTCATTCTTTATATTTTCTGCTTTCCCAAAGTTGTGTGGTTTGAAAAATCCTGTTTTGGATTTAGTGTGTGCACACCAACAATTTGTTAAATTATTGCTATTAATTTTGACAGCAACTTTGTAAAATTCTGCACTACACTAACATACAAATAACACTTTGTGTGGATGCACACCAAGTGTTTGAGAAAAAGTCAAAACACACAAACTCTTATTTTTGAGCTTATTTCTCTTTCATAATTCATTGTTGAGAGTGAGTTATTAAGTGTGCTGAAATTTAGTGATTAAGTTGCATTGTTTTAATTCTTCTTATCATCTTTTACTTCCTATTCGGTTTCAAACGCATATCCGATCACCGGTGACTTTATTTTGTTTTTAGACCTGTTTTCCGGGGAACTTCCGCAAAAAAAATTTCAAAGTATTTTTGAAAAGTTAAATTTTAAAAAGGGATCTATTCAACCCACTTCTAGATCTGCGCCATCATCTAACATTTAAGTCTCTCATGGACGAGCATACAAGCAACGTTTAACTGCTAGAACGCGGACGTTAACATCGTTTAATAAAAAATAACCAACAAATAACTACGAAGCTCTGATTTTCTCATTGCACTATGGGAATACGTAGGCACGTGATTTCCAAATCTTGGCGAGTACATTAATTAAAAACTTATTTTCCCTTAATTAAAACCAATCACAAGTAACCTTTAGATAATAACATCCATTAATGCAAAAACAATCAAAACAGTTATCATTAAGTACAACGGACGTGAGTGGTGCTAATACCTTTCTTTTGCATAATCAGCTTCTGAACCCGAATTTGATTGTGAAAATCATTTTCTCTTTAATTTTAGGGTTATATCAATTTTTCTCTTTTCTTTGGAACAAATAAAGTTCGTTGGCGACTCTGTATTTTTTATGGAGTGACACCATTTGGTAGGCAAAATATGGGCATTTTTTCCTTGGTAGTCGAGTACCAGATTGCGGTATTCGACTACCACCCCTAATATTTTGAAAATTTTAGATTTTTAAGTTCTCTGGGATGGTCATCTCGGCTACGAAATCAGCATGGGCTTACGCTTTGATGACCGCTCTGTCTTCATACCGGATGTCGATTTCTGACAGTTCCAACGACCATTTGAGCATTCTCCCGGCCATGTCGGGTCGATCGAGGAGCTTCCTGATAGGTTGGTCAGAGCGTACTACAATTATATGCGCGAGGAAGTAATGCCTAAGTCTTCTCGCTGCATGAAAGAGTTTCAGGGTTATTTTTTTTCAAACTGTTGATATCTAAGCTCAGGCCCTTATAGGGTTTTGCTCGTGAAGTAGATTGGTATTTATCCATCGGGCGTTTTCCGTATGAGGGCGACACTTATAGATTCGTTAGCGACAGTAGGAATAAGGTTTCCCCCGTCTCTGGTCGGGAGAGAACTGGGGGTTCTGACAGAGCCTTTTTAAGGTGTGTTAGGGCTTGATCACACTCCTCCGACCATTCGAAAGCAGCCTCCTTGCAGAGGAGCTTGAAGAAGGGGAGCGCGTGCTGGGCGGATTTGCAACAAAGCATGATAAAGACGCGAGTACCCCGTTTAACGATTGGATGGATATTTTGGAAGTTGGTGTGGGTGTTTCGACAAATGCCCGACACTTGTCGGTGTTAGCCTTTATTCCTCTTTAGGTCAAATAAAAACCGAGGAATCTACCCACCCGTACCCCAAACGTGCACTTTTCAGGGTTGAATCGCATCTTGCACTTGCGTTCTTGATCGAAAATTTTCTTTAAGTGGAAAGCGTGATGGGCTAAAGACGTGTCTAATTATGTGTCTAGCGGTATCTGAACTGCAAGTGCACAGCCTATCGAAGTAATATTTAAGATTATCGATCCACAGGGACTCTATGGTTACTTAGTGCTAGATGGACTTCTAGTTTAGCTAAGGTGAAGGGTTGTCACGATTTTTTGTTGATTTTAAAATATTAAAGGCGGAATTAAATTTAAGTTTTAATAAAATAATACTAAGGCGGTCGGTATGTAATTATACTAACTTAGGTGGGTCAATCTAACCTAGGCTTATAAAGGTGTTTACTTAATCTATTCGGTAGAGGTTACCAGTTTAAATACCCTCAACTCACACTCTCGTGGTCTTATCTCAGATCTTACCCCTAAAGCCCTATGCCTGCTCTCGCTAGCCCATAAGTGTTTAGAGATAATTTTTGGAAACTTAGTAATTCTAATTTATTTTAAAGCGCTCTCGCTGTGTTTAATTTAAATGCCTAACTTTAGCTATCTGATTAAAATCTCACACTCTCGTGGTCTTGACCTAACCTAATACTCTTTCCTTACTCTCGTAACGAAAAGGTCGATTTTAATTAAAAAGTATCATCCAGAATGTTAAGTTATTAATTATTTTAAGCCTATGATTAAATTTTACCGATTAAGTTTGTTTTAACTACATACCGCCCTAAGGTAATTAGCTACTCATTGATGTTGAACCAGACAGAGACAGAAAAACAAATAATAGAATACTCATGGCAGAAAAATAAATAAACATTATAAATATTAAATTTGCAATATAATAAAAACCTGGTTAACAAATATTATAGCAGACTCCTTCTTCCACAGACCGGAAAGCTTGGAGTAATTGGCGGAAATCGAAAATAAACAAATTCTGAAGGTTTAGAAACAAGTAAATGTATAACAATTTCCTGATGTTGGAAATTGTTATATGTTGGGTTGGGATACAATAAGAATGAAAAACTGAAAATAATGTGAAAATAAAAACAGGGTCGTAAAATAAATCGGCAGAGCTTCCGCAGAAAAATGAATAAAAAATGCTCTGTAGTTTCTTCATAAAACTTGAACTATTTATAGAACAATTAATGGGCTTGATATTTGGACTTTGTTGCATTGGGCCTTGCTGAAGTAGTGGAGGAAATATAGGAACGTGGCTAAAAAATAGGCAAAAGCTTCTTCACGTAAGGTTTTGACGTGGTCTCATTCAAAAACCTATTTTTACACTTGTCACGGTCGTGACAAGGTCTTCACGCTCATGTTCTGTGTAATTTAAGTGTCACGGTCGTGACAATGTGCTCACGGTCGTGATGGCTTCTTTTGGGGTGTCACGGTCGTGACACCTTGGTGACGACCGTGACTGCAACAAATTATGCAGTTCTGCAGGCTTCTTCATTTCTTCATCTTTTTATGGTTGCTTTTGTTCCTTTTGCTCTTAATTCATGATTTAGCTCCATATATGATGTACCTGCAAAACGGTAAGGAAAACTCGAGAAATCGAGTGTTAAAACGATGATTATGCGATAAAACGTTAATGAAACTTAGCAATATAATCGATATGTTTTCTCGTTATCAAACTTCCCCAAACTTAAACCTTTGCTTGTCCTCAAGCAAATAGTCGGTTGAAAATCGGCGGACAAGTTTTTATCGACGCATACACATAACAAACCGTACGAGGGATCGTTTTGTCGGATAATCCGGTACTTTGATAGAACACTACCGATACACTAATGACACAAGCAACAAGCTATGTCGTCGACTTCCCGTTAAACGAAACAATCGGTAATTTCTTTACGATTTCACCTAGAGTTTTTCGATCTTATTTCGCCCGGTTTCATTCTAGCGCAATCACATTAAGCCCTTTGCCTTAGCACGCACGTAGTGGAGTAGCCGGTTAGCGACTTTGATCCTTTTTAAGCACGGGGTCTGGTACACGAGTGTGGTAACCCTACATATATTATCCGATTTGGAGGTTGTGGGGGATCGAGCCGTAGCACGCCCTACCAAGTTCAGAACCAGTACCTCTGAACCAACCCGCAATGGACTCCTTCTCATATTTCTCGTTTCTTATATGCGACCGTGTACTTTGGTGCAATTTCTTTTCATTTGCATCGAGATATGAAGGATCATTTTTGATTAGGCATCAAACGCTTATATTCATCGGCTCCCCACGTGGTTTGTGTTCAGACGGTGCTGACTGCTAGTATAAACTACTAGGGGTTACTTTTGAACTGAAACTTAAAGTGTACTCGTAATGATAATCGGAATGGAATCGCTTAAGTGGGAAGTCAAAGGTGTCAAGATTGTATTGGTCTTGTTTAATCGTTCTCAGCTTCCTAATTACGATTCCGTAGGTAAGTCGGGTAATGCGAATAATTAAAGATTTTTTTTTCTGGTATGGCTAAATAAATGGGGAAAGTTCGAAACTAAAGAAAATAGCACAAAGATTTGCTCGTTTCATTAACTTGCGAAAAGAAATACAACAGAATGGGAAAATGCGAAAAGGGAAAAATGCGGAAATGAAAGGTACCTCTCCCACACTATATCAGACATTGTCCTCAATGTTGTGATATGAATGCGGTAAAAGTACAGTACAAACGACAAAAACGAAAAAAAAAACATAAGCAAAACTAGAACTAAGGCTGCTGAGGACCGCGGGGTCGGCTTCTGGTGCGGGAGCGTCTGAAAGGAGTCGCTTCAGGATCAGAACCGGTGCCGGTGGCAGCAGTGATGTCAATGCGTAAGGCTTCTAGCTCGCTGAAAATTTCGTCGAGCTTCTCATTAGTAGATGTCTGGTTGCTTGCAATAGTGCTGAGTAAAGCATCATACTGCTCCTTCTGCCTTCGCTCCAGTGCGGCGTTCATCTGGTTCTGCTGATGAATCGCACAGAGGACTTCCTCAAGTGTGATTTCCGGTGCAGGAGGTTGTCGGGTAGATGACTCTGGTATATCCTAGACAGGCTCAGCTGCATCCATAGTGTCCTGCATCTCATCCGCTGGAGGATCTGCCTAATCATCATGAATAGGGGCATGTTCGGCAGCATCTGGTGAAATAAAGAGCCAGTTGGCTCGGCTGGATGGGTCGATGCGGTCACGGGACGGCAGAATGATATGGTGAAAAATGGTGCCATGGACAACAGGGCTATACCTGCCATCCTCTCGCTGCGCAATCAGGTGAGCGGACCTGCAATAGCTCTTGGTGAGGAATTCCACCTTGGCCACATAATATGCACGAGCCCTGGATGCTTTAGTACAGGTAGTTGGTGATGCAGTAGAGGTAAAGGTACACAGACAACGGGCGTTGTGATGTTATTTACTATACTTGGTGGACACACAACTGTTTGTAGACACCAACTCCTCATATACGAATGTGGTTTGGCTGAGGTACCTATTTGGATCCGACGACGATCCATAAGTACAACTAGGGTGCAACGACGTTGGCACACACTTACTTCAGACTATCCATTGGATGCCTTTAGTACAATTGGAGTGCAGCGACGTTGTTACACCCCTTTATGCTTCCCACTGCAGATGGTGATCCTCCCAGACTAGCACATCAGGAGATATTAGAGGAGGGGCAGTCCCAGATGAACTTTGCTCAGGATCTGGTGCTTATATGTTAGGATTTTGCGGGCAGACATTGAGGTCGATTTCTTCCGTGTGGGGTCTGATGCCATACGTACAATGGTGGAGATGATTCAGGTGGCATTGAGGGGCACATAGCACCGTTGACATCGCACTATGACTGGTGGGATAGGCAGCTAAGGAGGACGCAAAGGCAGACGAGGTCACATAGGTAGAGGTAAAGGAGAGCGTGCAAAGGGGGCAGACAGGGGAGAGGGTGGAGAGGATGTATTCCCGCACACACAGTAACTATATGTATTTTTATGACGGTGATATATTTATTTTGGATGATGACATTGATGTAATATATATATATATATATATATATATATATATATATATATATATATATATATATATATATATATATATATATATATATATATTCATGTTTGTGCATTATTGTATATGCGTCTCTGACTAATAAAACTGGTTTAATTTTTAAAAAAAATTGTTCTGCTAAAATTCTGCAGATGTAGCTACGGAGTATTTCCGCATATATATCTGCGGAAGATTTCAATGTAAAACAAAAAATTGATGCGTCCGAAAATATATCAACAAAAATAGAATGCATATTTGAAAATACAACCGATAACTGAAAATATTACGTGTGAATTGAAAAATTCTCAACGATTAGTTCATTTATTTTTCCAATGTTAAATATGTATATTAACTTTATTTTAACCACTTATAAAATATAATTTTCTATATGTATATTTTGGAAGCAGCATAATCATGAGGCGGCGGCTACTTCCCTCTGAGTTTAATCACAACCTCAATTTATTTTTTTTATCCTTTACTTTTGCTTTCCCTTTCTTTTTATCAACTTCTACTTTTCTTATAAATGCGTTTGAGAGATATACTAATAACCATTTCTTTACACTAACTCTTGTCTTCTTACACTTAAAGGATAATCATTCCTTGTCAATAAAGTCTAACTTTACTTCCTTTTAAACTAATTTATCCCAAGTATTCACATGCCTCATTTTTTATTCTAAATGGGCGGCTTACTAAAAGTTACAAAATGCTATAGCGCGAAGCTTCTAAATGCCCTATATGGGCACACAAGTTTAACATTTCAATTTCAATTGGAATTCTTAGTGTTTCTCCTTTCTAAAGAATCATATCTTGTTTTTTCCCTAAGGGATAATGGTCATATCAAAGTCAAGCTAACATTGTTTTCATATGAAGAAACATCCATTCTTTTCACATAAAGAACTTTGTTTCCCATTTTAAGGTGAACAAGTGGGATATTGTATGTTCAAATTCACGTCCATGCATTCAGTATCCTTGCATAATTACAAATTAAATTCATATTTTAAAAATGAGCAAAAGTGAGATGTAACAGATGCGAATCCAACTACAAACTGAATTGGCTTAACAAACTCGATATACTCTTTTATAACATCATTTAATACTATAAGCATAATCTTATACGAAAGTTCCATTGATTTAGTTGCAGTTTAAATTAGTGTAAATACCATGTCCTTATTTTAATGTCCAAGTAAGCCATTCTTTATAAGTTAATCACGGTAGTTTAATAGTATTATCTAATTCTTTAAAAATCCGCCTAATTACCTAGTGAACAAATGTTACATGCATTCTTATTGTACATCTGTGATTTCTTTTAATATTTAAAAATGTAACTTCTGATTCTTTTGCTTTTGGGTATTTGTCTGTCAAACTGTTGGCCAAAAATCAGATTCTAGAATCATAAGAGTAACAGCATCACTTGCTAAACAGCAATAGAATTATATTTACAATCCTCACATTTCAGTATACAATCAGATAGTTCTAATGCTAGCCGATAAAAGTACAAAAATGTTTAGCAAATTGAAATCTATATTCGTACTGATATCAAAATTTATAGCTAATCAAGTGAAAATTCAAAGTTTAAGATTTTGGTCTTCTCCCGTTGATGGCGCACTTTCAAAGTGATTTGGGCTACTATCTAACTTAGAGGAGGGGGGATCTTTCATCTGATTGTTTAAAGAGCTCTTCTCTGCATGATCATTTGATCTGGCATTGAAATTGAAAGGTCTCTCCAATTCTTTAGCATTGGTAGGATTTATCACTACTTTATTGTGTTCCTTTTCCTGCAGAATAAATAATACAAAAGATGAGTGGTAAAGAAGTCCAGTGTTGACGTGTCCGTGTTGTGTCCAATGCCTGTACTTCACACATAATAAGAAAAAGCCTCAATGGTTGATTAATGTTGAATTTCGAAAAACAGGAACTCAGTGATCAGCTTAAAAGAGAAAGCCAAACACCTAAATCTTTAGAAGCTGGGATAAAGACAAGGGCATTTGCATAACAATTTCTAAAACCATATCAAGCATAGAACTGTTGAAGTTTCTTATTTTGCTAAAACTTACATTTTGTAGGGCTTCAAGCTTTCTCTGCATGGCCTCATGCTCAGCTTGAATACGGAAAGGAACTCCATGCTTTTGATTGACATTTTTATGTGCAAAGTCCTCACCAATATCCGTAGAAGTGGTTGCAAAGGGATGATTTGCAGGAATCCACCTGATTGTATCGGGATCAACATCCGGAGGAACTGAGTCTCCTTCCTTAAGGAAAACTGTGGGACGCTTCCACTGATACGCACGCGATCTCCTTCTCTGGTGAATCGTTTGTTCCTCTCGAGTGAGTGTGACGGGGGCTAAGCGGTAAACCTTTCCACACATCTCTACACTTGACTTGCTTTTGCTAACTTTGACCAAGGGATTATCAAATGGATCTTCATACTTGAGATCCCTAGATCTGAAAAACATGCACACAAAGGCGTAGATAGACAGCAATATAGACAGCAATGTAACAAAAAGAAGGTAAAACTCAATAAGTCCTTGCCACCTAGTAATATATATTAATATTATTATTATTATTATTATTATTATTATTATTATTTAAAACCTATGTATATTTCTGTAGTAGTAAGAAATGATTTCGAATAAACTATATTTTGTTAAAACTGATTTGAATGTTAAGTAAGTTCAACAATAAACTTGATCATGAAAATCACATCTAAAGACGAAAGTTCAAATCAAATTATAATCCAAGTCTTGGGCAAAAAAAATTCTATTTGAGAAAACACGTCAAGAAGAATATGATACATCTAAAATCACTTTTGCCTCTTAAAAAAAGTGAATAAAATAAAAGTGAATCCAAACACGCACTAGGTTAATTGCATAAAAGTCACTCACTAGGGATAAGGCTCACGACTCAAATAACATTAACTAGTCTTAAGATAGTCTTAAGAATTGTGATTGGGCGCAACTTATCCCTACAAAACCGATGTATAAGGTGAGGATTGTCCCCATTTATAAACACAACACAAGCCATATATTTAATCAATGTGTGACTAAATCGACCCCTTCAAACCCAACACAACGAAGGTGTTGGAGGCTGCAATGAAGACAAGCCAAATGCCGCAATGTGTGACTAAATCAAGTGAAAGTGAAAAGCAATAAGTGAGTATGGATTGAAATCATACATACATGCCTCTTCTATCCGATCTCAACTGACCACGTCGAACAAGATCAGCTACAGAACCAGGCCGTTGTTTTTTCCTGGTAAAAAACCTCCTCAAAGATGCAACCAAAACCACAACAGCAACACATACCCAAATCGGTAAATTGCTCCCAATATTTCGATTCACCTACAAAACAACATGAAATACTAAAATCCCTAAACCCTAATTTCAATTTCAAAAACAAATTAACAGCGATTATACAAATTGACGTGAAAAACGAAAACCCAACCAGAAACTGCGGCATTGGAATGGAAGTAACATGCTGATGATGAAAATTGGAAACGGAAGTGATACAGAAATGTTTGAGCTGTTGAGTGCGTGTAACAAGTTCTTGGGGAATTCCATTAGTAATGCGAAAGCGATGGAATCTTGTTCTTCTGGTGGAGAAAGAGGGGGAAAAAGGCTACATTTTTGTTCAAGTATTTTAGGGTTGAATGAAGAATGATTGATTGTGTTAAATTGAAAGGTAAGAGAAGAGAGAGATACTTACGTGAAGAGTCCATATTGACGCCAACGCCATGGTTTGTTTGCTAATGCTCTAAAACTCAATCAATCCATTTGTCTCTCTATCCCCTTTCAAAAACTTTCTTTTTCTTACGACTTTTCCAATCAATTTTAATTCAACTCTACACGCAATTCACTTTAACTTTTTTTTAATTCTTCTGTTTAGTTAGTAAATAATTCTACATTCATTTCAAAATGATTGTTATTTAAGTTTTTTTTTTCATACCCAGATTAAATAATCCAATAATATTATAATAAGCAAATAATAATAAATAAAAGACACAATTAAAAAATATCTATCATTTTTGTATTGAAAGTGATAATGATAACTTTTTTAAAACAATTATTTCATTACTACAATGACAATCATTTTAAAACGGGAGGAATATATATTTTTTCTCTTTACATTATAAAATATAGACTTAATTTCTTTTTCTTGACTTAATTTCCAAATTTATTTTGTTTTTAATATATAATAAAGTTCAACTTACTGTAATTTTTTTTAATTTACTCCAAATCACATCTTTACATTGAATTTAATAATATAATAAATAAATTTTATTTAATTATAATTAGTACTTTTATTCAATTAATCATTAAATCTAAATTAAAGATTATAATTTATAGTTAGTTTTAAAAATATTACTCTTAAAATAAATTCAACTCCAATTATATATATATATATATATATATATATATATATATATATATATATATATATATATATATATATATATATATATATATATATATATATTTGTTTTGAACTGACCCAACGACTAAGCATGACTCAATCCTCTCATACTCATGAAATGGTCCAGTAGACCAAACGTCAAAGTGATCCACCAGATTCATGCTCCTTGACCGGTCATAACTCGTCGACCACATCTGACCATGGCCGGTTCTCTCTTCTCGTTCTCCACCTTTGCTCGACATTTGCGGAGGTCACCCAGATTCGGTCAAGACATCTCATGGTCGAATATGTACGCGCTCGACATACTCTTATCACGACCAGAGTTGCTCGTCCAACGATCAGCTTCTGACAGTTACCTATTTTCCGGGGATCCGCAATCCTAACCCAAAATAGGAACTGTTAGTCACGCACTGGGGACCCTCTATATAAACATTCTCACTTGAGAGGGTCAGGTATCCAATATTCACTCCCTGAATTCTCTACTCGTACTTGTTTACTCTCTTGCCCGTTTCTGACTTTGGCATCGGAGTACTTTGCAGGTACACCCCCCGTTTTCCTCAACAACCGGCATAGACTCCAGAATCAAGATCCACCTCAGCAACCATTGGAGATTCTGATCATTCTTACGATCAGTGGAGCCGTCTGTGGCAAACTTGTTACCCCATTTTCTCATCTTCAGTTCGTGAAAACAAAAACATCATCGATCAATCTCTCTCTCTCGATGGCTCATCAGAACAATTTCGTCAGTGCTCGAATCCTCACCAACATCCCCGTTAAGCAACAGGAAAGTGACGGAACCAACCCCCTTCTCGGGGAACCTAATCGTTTCCAGGAAGGGCGTATCGCCTCCCCGTCGTCGGAACCATCCATGCAGCTTGAGATCACACTCGTTGATCTCCTTCTGATTCTCATCCCTGAGGGAACAAATCAGACACTGACAGCCTTGGTCAAAGCAACCAACAACATTAACCTCCTCCTCTTGTGCAAGGGCGAAAGACAGAACGTTTTGGAAGAATCAAGACGCACCAGGTCCCCCTCTCCTACGAGGAGACCTTGCAGGTTCCGCAGCAGGTCGCCCAGGCATAAAAGGGATCACCACCATCCAAAGATCGCTGGTGAAGGAAAATTGCGATCTAAACGCAGCGGAAAACAAAAATTTTCCTTTAGTGATCCTTACGAATGAGCATGGTCAGTGATAGAATCGTTACCTCTTTGTGGCGATTCAGATCTTTGATGCAGCGATCACAAGCGTTGATGAAGTGCAACGCCTCTACTCAGTCCACACGAACAGCTTCCGGTCACAGTGCTAGCTGCTTACGAACGGAATTATTTGAGTGAGAATCAAAAACGAAATTGCATCAAGTAAAAGCTTCATCACAAGGGTTCCTTTTATAGACTCTCTTGTGGGCTGCGGGCTAAAAGCCCAATTCACATGATCCATAATAATATTATATATTATTATAATAACTATTATTATAATAAATATATTTATTTTATTATTATTTTATAACCATTATAAAATAACAATAATTATTATTATATTATCCGAATTTCTATTTTTCACTTAAGTGCACCGTACCTTACGGTGTTCCTTTGATTTCTCTATCTCTCATCAAACTGTCCTTATGTGTGTGACCCTGTAGGATTTCGTAACGTTGGTAATTATATTAAATTATATATTTAACATAATAAACAGTGAGCGGTATCTAGCAACACATCACTGCTACCCAAGTCACGAAAATGTCATGTGATCTGACAAAACCTTTTTCGTGATAATATATGTTTGTACAATTACCCTTTTGCCCCTATGTCTATATTGAACACAAGGCATACACTGTGTCATCCTTGTCCAGTTCAATATTGGGCCCTTAGACATTTCTCCTGTTATGCAGGATTGGCAAATTCCATCTAGGACACTCATGTCCCTCAGCATGCTTCGTGGAGTGCCCATCAACTGTCTTTATGATCATCCAGTTACGGATAATGTTTGATCAGCAATAAAGCACCCGACTCTACATCTAGGGTCCATAGTGGTTTCAGGTCGAAGGGTGGTAATACACCATTATCACCATGAGAATAACTTATGACACTTTGCATAACATACTATGTAGTATTCTCATAGCGGGTCAATCCGGTATAAATATTACTCCTAATATTTATACCTATGTCAAGACTTGATAACCCTTTATCCATGATCCATGAGATGTGATCATCAGTCTATCTTCATAATAGTCTCAATGCTTTAATGTTATCCCACTTTGCAATAAAGCTTGACTACGGATATTTTAAGAATAATGTCTTTATGTTTAATGGGATCTCATGATTAAGTCACACTTAACATTTCATTAAACAGACTAACTATTCTAGGGACTTTATTATTCTGAAAGACAAACATAATAAAGAAATGCCTTTTATTATTAAACGAATAATCCGATACAAGTACCAAAAAGTATTGGCCTCTAGGGCTTACACCAACAGCTGGGTCTATCAAGAAAAGGACTCGTTCGTCTCCTCGACGAAATAATTCCCAACAAAAAAAAGAAAACTCGAAGGAATCTCCAACCAGGAGCGCAATCATCTCCACAAGGCGCGAGAAACTGCTCGATATCCCCTCCTCGCAAACATAAAGACGACTATTCCTGCTCCGCCTCCCCATTTTCTAGTGACGAGGATGAGCCTCTTGGGCCCCTCTCAGAGGAGATCATATCTACTTGACTCCTAAAAAATCTTGAGAAGCCCCCACCCCTGGGAACCTATGATGGGACAACGGATTCGGACGAGCACATCGAGAACATCGACGCTCTGTTGGACTATAGAACGCGATAATACTTTGTCTTGTCCCTATATCAATTCATTTTGGGAGGACCTATTTTAGTCGAGCCCGTCGTTGTACCATTTACGGTGCACCTGAAGATGAAGTATTACACGTCGTCGGGACAAGTGGCCACCCTCCATGGGGAAATGGAAATTGCCCGTCGGTGCTACGAAGCCGCATCCAAAGGCCTCAATACCATCGCTGCTAAGCCAAAGCCATCCTCCCCTACAGTTCCGAGGAGCCCAAAGCATTACCCCGCGTAGACTCCATCGACCTCGACAGCAGATTCACCGACGAAGAAGAACAAGAGCAGTTAGCCGCCAAACTTTCTTCATCTGCTCGCCCCGTCCCCGACGGTGATTTCGAGCTGGTTGCACTAGAAGAGGACCCCTCGAAAGGGGTCAAGATTGGAGTGGACCTTCCTGACCTCGCAAGGAAGCAAATCAAGGCCTGCCTCATGGAGAATGCTGATTTGTTCGCGTGAAGCATTGCTAAGATGCCGGGATTGGACCCAGAAACAGCGTGTCATCACCTCTCCATAGATCCCTCGATTCCTAGCAGTTGCACGACGGAGGAGAAAGCAATCCTAAGAAAAGGTAGAAGTCGTCAATCAAGCTATAAAAGACCTTCTATAGGCACATTTTGTAACAGAGACCAGATATACCACCTGGCTCTCAAATGTTGTATTAGTAAAAAAGAGCAATGGAAAATAGCGCATGTGCGTTGACTACACCGATCTCAATCGGGCTTGCCCGAAGGACGCTTACCATTTGCCTGACATTGATAAGCTAGTCGATAACTCTACAGGTTTTAAATTATCGTCGTTCCTCGATGCCTACTTCGGGTACAATCAAATACCCATGGTCGTGACCGACAAAAAGTACACCGCCTTTATGACCAAGTCGGGCAACTATTACTACAACATAATACCCTTCGGCTTGAAAAATGTGGGTGCTACTTACCAACGAATGATGAACAAAGTATTTCAAGCAGAAATCGGAAACATGTTCGAAGTTTATATGGAATACATGATCCTTAAATCCCATGAGGAAACCGATCACGCTTTGATAACGAGAAAACATATCGATTATATTGCTAAGTTTCATTAACGTTTTATCACATAATCATCGTTTTAACACTCGATTTCTCGAGTTTTCCTTACCGTTTTGCAGGTACATCATATATGGAGCTAAATCATGAATTAAGAGCAAAAGGAACAAAAGTAACCATAAAAAGATGAAGAAATGAAGAAGCCTGCAGAACTGCATAATTTGTTGCAGTCACGGTCGTCACCAAGGTGTCACGACCGTGACACCCCAAAAGAAGCCATCACGACCGTGAGCACATTGTCACGACCGTGACACTTAAATTGCACAGAACACGAGCGTGAAGACCTTGTCACGACCGTGACAAGTGTAAAAATAGGTTTTTGACTGAGACCACGTCAAAACCTTACGTGAAGAAGCTTTTGCCTATTTTTTAGCCACGTTCCTATATTTCCTCCACTACTTCAGCAAGGCCCAATGCAACAAAGTCCAAATATCAAGCCCATTAATTGTTCTATAAATAGTTCAAGTTTTATGAAGAAACTACAGAGCATTTTTTATTCATTTTTCTGCGGAAGCTCTGCCGATTTATTTTACGACCCTGTTTTTATTTCCACATTATTTTCAGTTTTTCATTCTTATTGTATCCCAACCCAACATATAACAATTTCCAACATCAGGAAATTGTTATACATTTACTTGTTTCTAAACCTTCAGAATTTGTTTATTTTCGATTTCCGCCAATTACTCCAAGCTTTCCGGTCTGTGGAAGAAGGAGTCTGCTATAATATTTGTTAACCAGGTTTTTATTATATTGCAAATTTAATATTTATAATGTTTATTTATTTTTCTGCCATGAGTATTCTATTATTTGTTTTTCTGTCTCTGTCTGGTTCAACATCAATGAGTAGCTAATTACCTTAGGGCGGTATGTAGTTAAAACAAACTTAATCGGTAAAATTTAATCATAGGCTTAAAATAATTAATAACTTAACATTCTGGCTGATACTTTTTAATTAAAATCGACCTTTTCGTTACGAGAGTAAGGAAAGAGTATTAGGTTAGGTCAATACCACGAGAGTGTGAGATTTTAATCAGATAGCTAAAGTTAGGCATTTAAATTAAACACAGCGAGAGCGCTTTAAAATAAATTAGAATTACTAAGTTTCCAAAAATTATCTCTAAACACTTATGGGCTAGCGAGAGCAGGCATAGGGCTTTAGGGGTAAGATCTGAGATAAGACCACGAGAGTGTGAGTTGAGGGTATTTAAACTGGTAACCTCTACCAAATAGATTAAGTAAACACCTTTATAAGCCTAGGTTAGATTGACCCACCTAAGTTAGTATAATTACATACCGACCGCCTTAGTATTATTTTATTATTACTTAAATTTAATTCCGCCTTTAATATTTTAAAATCAACAAAAAATCGTGACAACCCTTCACCTTAGCTAAACTAGAAGTCCATCTAGCACTAAGTAACCATAGAGTCCCTGTGGATCGATAATCTTAAATATTACTTCGATAGGCTGTGCACTTGCAGTTCAGATACCGCTAGACACATAATTAGACACGTCTTTAGCCCATCAAGTTTTTGGCGCCGTTGCCGGGGACCTTAATTTAGTTACTAGTGCATTTTAGGTAGCATTGTCTAGACTAAGGTATCAACTATTTAATCTATTTAATTTAATTTCCGAGTGTATGCCAAGTACTCGCTCTAAAAGCGAAGACTTGCAACCTCTAATCCCTGAATTGGAACGCTTCTTACACGTAAGAAGACGGATATTTGATTACGAAAAAAATTACAATATTCCAGATCTTCAATTAGATCCGCTAAACCAGTCGTAACATCAAAGGACGCAGAGATGGCTGAAGAACAGAATCACCCACTCAAGTATTACCTATTACTATACTCCTAAGTCATATTGAGCGCTCTCGCTATATCAATTCAAGTTAAAAGTACTTTTTGAAAACCTAGAGATTCTAATTGGTTTTAAAGCGCTTCCGCTGTACATAAAAATCAATGTTCGATTTCAGCTATCCAGTTAGAAATTTATACTCTCGTGGTCTTAATTCTAACCTTTTTTTTTACCTTTTTACTTTCGTAACAAAAATTATTTTTAAATTAAGAAATCAAAACCAAAAAGTAAATTGAGTTTAAGGTTTTAGCCTAGATCTATTGAATTCGTTCCGGTTATTCAATCACATACTGAATAAAGGGGTTTAGTCAGACATATTAATTAACTCAGAAGAAAATAAGTAAAAGGCATGCATGAAAATATAAGATATAATAATTAGAAAATAAAGCATATAATTCCAAGGGATCTTATCTTGAATTTTCAATGGAAGTTATTAATTAGGAACTGGAGAACACAGCGGAAGCAATGTGGAGCATCATGATCTTCAAGAGGTTTTGCCATTGAAGACTCTTAATTATTCATCTCTGTGTAATGTTTGACAATTTATGACGTTTATTGTTATTACTATGAGTAGCTAAACCCCCAATGCTAGGAATGGGTCCTTGTTCTTGAATTTGTTGGTTATTTTGAATTGAACATTTTAGTCACTTATGTTTTATTTTCTATATGATTTACTTATGTCAAAGTTTAATATTTTCTCTTTCAGTCAAATTAAAACCACGAGAGAACTAGGGAAACCCTATAGAAACTGACATGTTCTTGATAATCAAATGTTCAATTTTATCCGTAATTAACTATGGACATATGAGTTAATTTGAATGTGTAAAGGTTTATTCACTAAGGACTTAAGAATAAAAATCCTTGACAACCACTAATCTGTAGAGATAAAGTAAGTTATATACAAGGTCAATTTAGGATTGTTAACGAACTTATGATCAAACCATAATTCCTAGCATGTTTTACTTATATTATTCTCTACTCTACTAAATTTTCTCTTATTTACTTTGAAATACAAACCCTCTCAAAACCTCCGGTTTCTTTTGTATAACTAAATTGAAACTCGAACATTATAATATTGCACACTCTTTGAGATCGATACTTTGGGATTTCCCAGTATTACTACATTGGCAGATTAGTACACTAACTAATTTAGTGACCACCTCCTTAAACAATATTATCTACAATATCAATACTAGGTTAATGGGATTATATTTACACGCCTCAAAGATTATGTCAAGAAAATTTATTAAGCATTTCTCCCCTTGCAGGCCTCACTCCTAATGGACACTAGACTGATAGGTTTTTAACCTCTACCACTTCGACCGTATGCAGGTCTCGTGCTTGAGGGAATATGAAAGTTGTGTCTTTTGTATTTATCCACTATGCCCTTTCTGAAATTGTGTTTGAGGTACTAAGAACCAATATACTTCTTTGTGTCTGAAACATTACACTCTTACAAGCCTCGTGCTTGAGGGGCCATGGACTGTTCGGTTGACCTAAACTAGTTTTCATCTTCAAGTATCATCTTTAAATCACTTATCCCTTACAGGCCCTATGCTTGGGGGAATGTGTACTACCATAATTTCTTATTTAAGAATTTTACCCACAGAGGCTTCGTGTTGGGAGATTGTGTAATACTAAGAATTGTTACTTGAGCACTTCGATGCTACATGCCTCGTGCTTCGAGGACTATATATGTATTGATATATTATAAATAACATAGACCCACTTAGCATTAATCAACATCGACCCTCTAAATTTATACCTTATTAGGATCCTAGATAGTACAAAAAAGGACATGGATGAGCTCAAGCCGTTCTTGAGTAGGATCAACGGAGCTCGCCACTATAAAAATGGGGACAACTCATTCAGTCATAAGGTCACTCCAACCAGAGGTTAGGAAAGAAGCTCATTCTCTCTTACTCACCGATGAGTCATGAAACGGTCCCAATGATAGAATTTAAAACACTCAAGGAAAGGTACTAATGAGAAGTTAATGACAATGATGTCATGATGACCATGCTGAAACAAGATGAAACGACCATTAAATAATCATATAAAGAACAAATAAAGGACTAGTTGATTCAGAATTCACTTATTGTTAAGGCTTTACTGATTTTCCAACTAAAAGAGTTACATACAATATACTTTTTGAAGTACATAGCTATTTTTTAGGTTTATTTAGATAAAGAAAAAACCAAATGGAACAAAGAATGCAACAAAAAATTAAAATTAGGATGCAAAATAAACTTGTTAATGAATAGCCAAGAAGAATACAACAATAAAAGTCCTAACCACACAAACATCCAATAGTATATAAACACCAATAAAAGTCCTAACCACACAAACATCCAATAATATGTAAACACCGATATTTTAAGTTATAAACATAAATTTTATCATTAGGTTTTAACCAAAATTTAATATGGTTGTAAACAATTTAATTTAGATTTTATCATTAGATTTCATCTTTTAAATTGACTAAACACACTTAGAATATCTAATGAAGTATCTAAGACGATTTCATAATGATGTAATATTACTAAATTTTTCATCATCGAAGGAACAAGATGTAGCACAATGGATAGTAAATAAATAGTTGAAAGTAGTTTTTTCTATAAGCAATATTGATTAATTAAGGGAGAAAAAAAGGTTCTCCTTCCCAATACAAGAGCTTAACAAAAAGAAGGAAAATGAAATGTTTCTTAAACTAACAAAAATCAATAGGATGAAAAATCCAATCGACAAAAGATATAAACTACACATCATATATTTAATAGCGATTAATTTTATCAATAAAAGTATGAATTTCTTAAGTGTTTTTTATGTTATTTATGGTTGGAGCAAAACATGAATGAATTGCCTAAATATGACATTACTTTGTAGGAACCACTTGTAGTGGTTTATAAAACTAAATTTAAGTTTCATTGAGTTTAACCATTAGATATACTTTCAGACGAATACATAAACAATCTTGCAATGATTACTAGCAACATTAGAAAAAATGCTCAAAATATTCTGTCAATCCAAACTAGATCTCTACATATGACTGAATTTTGACAAACATATATTTGCTATTTAAAAGAAAAAATTTAATATTAATTTTAAGTTAGCCTAAAATAAATCCATGGTTAAATTTTTTTCATCAAACACAAATCTTGTAACTCTCAATGGTAACTCATAATCAAAGAGCATACATTCTAGCCTCAAGATTCAAATGATATCTCTCTCTTCCAATCTCCAAAGATGATCTCAATTATCTAATTACACTTCTTCATTCAAATAAGGGGGATTCCTCTAACTCAAACCAATATATACTTGTTGATAATCAATGTCATTTAAAACATTTTTAATACTTGTACAAAAGCACACTAAATTATCTATTTGGATATTAGACAATGGTGATTTTGATCATGATTTCATTTTCATCAAATGTTTTATCTAAAATTCATTAGATAACGTCATTATTTATCAAATTTTCAAATGGTAATACTATGAATGCTCATTTTACTAGAAAAATATAGGGTTAATAGGCATTCACCCCCCTGTAATATGAGCGTGTTTCAGTTTACCCCCTCCCTGCCTTTTGGCAACGGTTTTTTCAAAAAAATCGTTGCCAAAACCTACCTTTGGCAACGGTAGGGGGTAAACCGAAACACGCTCATATTACAGGGGGTGAATGCTTATTAACCCAAAAATATATTTAGCTTATTCTTTATTTTTAACAAATGTCATATTGACATAGTTTGGAACATTAAGATTTCGGTTTGGAAATGGTCGATGGTAGGTGAAATTGGTAAACTCAATTGTAATGATTTTAGTAAAGATCCGTTGGCTTTTTTATCATAGAAGCAATTGATTAACAATTTCCTTTTATTTCGACCGACTGTTCTAATCGTCTTTTGTAATCAAGGTTTCGAGAATCCTTTGTTCTCGTCTTTAGTGAATTTCTTGCTTAAAACAATTAACCTAATATCTACTTGTAGGTTGACTAGGGATCTAAATTGAAAACTTGATTTCTCATATAACTCTTGCTTCATTCAAGATTCATACCTAGAAAATGATTTATAATGTTGAACTTCAACAATATTTACATAATGAATCAAATTCCTATACATATTATGTTGATTTAAGATTCACACACCAAGAAGATGATTAATAATGCTACTACTTTAACTCATAGCAGAGCTAAAGTTTGTGATCTTCATTAAAATGTTATTTTCATTTCTAAAAATACAATCTTCTTTGAATATAATTTTTCTTATGCATGCACTCATATATCTTCACCACATGACCATTATAATGATGCTTCACCATACAAACGTCGGATTCCGAAGCAAAAAAACATTGACCAATCACATGAATTACAATCATCACACAAATTAAATTGAAGAAATAAAAGGCATATCAAATATACCATCGTTGCAACCGAATTATTCATATCTTATATGAAATTGATCAATCACTTTTGTGTAACTTATGAATGATCGATGTATCGTTGCTTCACCATACAATAGTTGAATTCCAAAGCATGGTCAACATCAAATCATCCAAATCATACAGAACATGCATGATGCAAAAAAATAATCTCTTATTATTGTTTAATTCCTAATGTTTTTTAATCTAATTAATATACAAATTATAGAAATTTATAAATTATTCGATCATGGTTTCGTAAGTGACTCTGATACCACTGAAGGAAAATCGCAATCCAAAACACAACGGAAATTAAAAGTTTTCCTTTAGTGATCTTTACTAATGAACATGATCAGTGATAGAAATCGTTACCTCTTGTTGTGATTAATAATTTTTGATGTAGATCCGGATGAATGATCACAAGCGTTGAATGAAGAACAACACATCTACCCAGTCCACAGGAACAAAGTGTCTTCAATCATATTACTAGCTGCTACGAATGAAGACTTTGAGTGTGTGTGTGTGTGTGTGTGTGTGTGTGTGTGTGAGAGAGAGAGAGAGAGAGAGAGAGAGAGAGAGAAATAGAGAAATCCGACCGAGATTTCACCAACTGAATTTTATCAAGTTCAGAAAGCTTTTACACAAGGATTATATTTATAGAACCACTTGTGTAGCTAAAAAGTCCAACTTAATGCACCATACAATATTAATAATAATAATAAGAATAATAATAACAATAACCATTATTATAATAAACATATTTTATTATTATTATATTTAATAATAATAATTATTACTATAATAATAATAATAACTATTATTATTATATTATATGATGTTTCATATTTCACTTAAGTACAATGTATCTTACGGTATTCCATAATTGTATCAAATACACCGTACCTTATAGTGTTATTTATTTATTTATCTTTCATCAATATGTCATTATGTGAGTGAGTGTGATGTTGTAGGTTTTTGTGACGTTGACAATTATATTAAATCATATATTTAATATAATAAACAGTGAGCGACATCTAGAAACACATCACTGCTACCCAAGTAAAAAAAGAATCATGTGATCAGAAAGAACCTTTTTGTGATAATATTATTGTGTACAATTACCCCTTTGTCCTCACGTCTATATTGAACACAAGGCATATATCGTGTCATCCTTGTCCAGTTCAATATTGGGTCCTTAGACATTTATCTTGTTATGCAGGATGTGCAAATTCCATCTAGATCACTCATGTCCCTCATCATGCTTTGTGAAATACCCATCAATTGTCTATATGGTCATCCAGTTACGAATAATATTTGATCAACAATAAAATACTTGAATCTACATCTAGGGTTCATAGTGGTTTCAGTTCGAAGGATGATATACACCACTATCACTATGAGAGTAACTTATGACACTTTGCATAACATTTTATGTAGTACTCTCATAGCGAGTCAATCCAGTATAAATATTACTCCTAATATTCATACCTATGTTAAAACTTGATAACTCTTTATCCATGATCCATGAGACGTAATCATCAGTTTATCTACATAATAGTCTTAATGTTTAATGGTTATCCCACTTCACAGTAAAGTTCGATTATAAATACTTTAACAATAATGTCCTTATGTTTAATGGAATCTCATGATTAAGTTACACTTAATGTCCTTATGTCTTACACCGAGGCTAGACCAATATGGAAGATAAAAAAACACTAACCTTTTTTTCCATATATTTTACTTCATAAGTTCTTTTTTGTTATTTCCAAAGATAACATTAATATATTGTTTTCGTTTATAAATTTCCTCCCTGGTGAGCGATTTTCAAACTCCTCTTTTACATCAAAATCCTTCTACAATTTACAAAATTGATTATTGGGTCTTAGAAATTTGTGATGTCAAGGTAAATAATCTTTTTCCCATTCTTTAGTTGGTGGAATTATGTATCATCTTCACATATTAAACACGATATATGTCCCTTAATGGTGTACCCGCACAAATTAGCGTATATAGGAAAGTCATTGATTGTGCAAAACTATTTCACGCATCTTAAAATTTTCACTCGAATATGCATCATTAACATCAAAGCCTTCCTCCCACAAAACTTTTAAATATTTAATCAATGGACATAGATAAACATATATGTTGTTCAATAGTTATTTTGGACCCAAAATCATCATAGATAACATCATGTATTTTCGCTTCATGCACAACCACAAATAAGTTATAAATTATGAGAAGAACGTGAAGTATGGTTACTACTCAAATTACCAAACAAGTTCATTCTATTGGTGGCAAGTCCAAGCCATAAGGTTTCTTGGCTCATGGCCAAAATAAAAACAAACAAAAAAAGACAAAGCAACTTTTTTCCATTCAAAATAATCAGATACATGGTAAATGTTTCATCATATTTTATTTCATATGCATGACATATAATATTCTCTGTGTCATTTACATTAGAAAACAATCTCTTGGCCCTTGGAATTATTGGTAGGCACCACATCACCTTGGAAAGATAACCCTTTCTACTTACATCATCATCATCATCATCATCATCATCATCATCTATGTCCTTCCACTTGTAGCATGACTCCCCATAATTTGAGCACTCATTCAATTTGTATACTCTTTTATGCATACTATGCAATCATTAAGACATGCATGCATTTTGATATAATTCAAATACATATGACCCAATATCTTCTTAGCCTCATAATTACGATTCAACAACATGTTACATTTTTGAAGCATATCTTTCAACAAACCAAGTAATTCAGTGAGACTTTTATCTGCCCACTCACTTTTCCCTTAGACTAAACAACCTTAACATCACTGTCAATCATGTAAAATTTCTGCACCCCGGATATAAAAAATCTTCCTTATCACTATATAAAGTATCATACACATGGACTCTCTTAAAAATCTTCTCCAATGTCACTGATCACGTCTTCTAGTTTATTATTCATATCTTCATCAACTTGATCTATATATGACACAATTGTGTTTTTTTTTTCACTTCACTGTGCCACACTCATATGGTATATTGTTGAAAATTTTCATCATAATATAGATGATTGAATTTTTCTGTCTTTTCAATTTTTTTTAGTTCCCGCATAAAACACAAGTACAGTAAAATCCTTTAGTGTCAAGAAGTTTTTTTCCAGCAAATTCAATAAATTTAGCCAATTCATTCTCATATTTCACATTTATTCTATTAGTTTTCATCCAACTATGTTCCATAACTACATATTTTCTGAAATAAAATTAAAATCCCACACAAATCATGTGTTTTGAATAAAAATGGCTAAGTCACATTGAAATATTAAAACATCACAAAGTTACATGTAATAAATCTACATCTATGTTAAATTAGACACACATTTCTAAGTTACATTTACAAACTATACATTTTAACAACCAAGATTCAACTAAAGTTTCTCCACACCTTTAAAAGAGATGTCAAGACTTTGATAAGTTAAAACAACAATAACAACAACAACATTAAACATTTTAGTTAACACAACAACAACAAAATAAATAAAATTGTTAAGCCTTCAATCTCAAAAACAACAACAACATTAAACCTTTAAACTTTCAATTTCAACAACG